>CM038679.1:303081691-304281691 GCA_021605205.1 Aegilops longissima | reverse complement strand
GCGGACCAGGAAGGAAGCAGCTTGGCGGGGCCATCCTTGGCGCCCGGCCGTGGCTTTCCAGCAGCTGTCATAAAGCAACTTCAAGCAAGGTGCGAGCCTTCACCTCCAGCTTCGCGAAGGCCACGCGGTCCTCGGCAGGACCCGCGCCTTGCCGTACAGCTCGATCCTCTTCGCCTCCAACGCCTGCTCCAGCGCACCCAAGCGGCCATGGCGTTCATCTAGTTTGGCATCTCGGTCCTTGCCGGCGGCCTCGCGAGCCTTCATGTCTTCCTCCTTCTCCTGGCGGACACGGGCCTCCTTGGCAAGCTGGTCACGCAGGCCCTGCAGCTCACTCTCCAGTGCCTCGCAGCGACCTCGGACATCTGCTACCTCCCCCAAGGCGGCGTCGCGAGCGGCCTTCGCCTCAAGGATGGCCTGCTTCTCCTCGTCAGAAGCCGTGGCTTGGCTGAACCAGCGCCGCTCAAGTGAAGCATCGAAGCGGACCCAGCCAGAGGCCAGCTCCAGCGCCCGCCACCAAGCGAGGTCGGCGCCAAGTTCTTTCGCGGCCGGTCGATTCAGCGAAAGACGATCCGGGACGAAGAGAAGGAGTTGGAGAGATGGCAGTTGGTGGAGTAGGAGGAGAAGACGGCAACGTAATCACAACATCATGAGTCGGGACCTTCTGCGCCTGACGATCAAGTGTAATGGCGTCGAGCAAGGACACCTCGGGAGTCGCTTGGGCCATGGGGCTGAGCTCGCCCAGCCTAGCCCCGACAGCCTCGCGAGGATGACCGGCAGAGAGACCAGCGTCTTGCCGCCCCTTCTCCCGCGGATGGAGGTGCTGCCGGCGAAGCCTCAGAGCCCCTTCACTTTTTTCACTTGAGCACCGGCCTAGCCAAGGAATACGGACATCAAGCCTCAACAACGAAGCAAGAAGCAAGACAAGAATCAAGCACTTATTGGTCATCGCTCGCGGGCTCAAGCAACCTCCGGCCGAACTTGAAGCCCGAGAGCCGGCTGCTGGGATCAACCTCAAGAGGCTCAGGAGCAGGAGGGGCGTCTGTAGATCGCCTCGGAGCCGGAGCAGACCCGCGGGGAACCAGCCCCGTCCTGTCCTTCTTCGGGATCACGGGCGAGCATTCACTGCCTCGCTCGTCGCCATCCTCGTCGTCCGGCAAGAGGCGAAGAGCGCGGGACCTGCGCCGAGGGAGAGAAGCCCTCGACTCCCCGTCGGTCACCTCGGAATGGGGCTCCTCTTCCTGCTCCTCTTCTTCCTCCTCTCTGCCGGAGTCGCCGGAGGATACATTCACTAGGGCCGCCGGGTCCTCCGGGACCTCCGCGGGCACAGGCCCGTCCCCGTTGAAAGCGGACATGGAGTTCACCACCTGCTCCCAATCATCTCGAAGGAACAGGGGTACATGAGCACCCTCCAGCCTCGCCACGTCTCCCCCGACCAAGGATTGGAGGACCGTGGCCAGATCTTCGTCGGCCAAGACTACGGGGCTCGGGCGAAACCTCCACAATGGGAGGCGAGTATTGCCAAGCGGGGCCACCGGTGCTCGAGAACTGCCTCAGAGCGACATCCCGGCCGCCCGTCGCCATGTTGCCCGACCACAGTCGCGTCCATCCTCTCCAAAGCCGCGGCTTCAGCTGGGATCAACGAGCTCAGCGAGATAACGTCAGCAGACTTGGGCTGCTCGGTGGCGAGAATCGGCCGGGATGGATCGCCCGGCATCCACCATGACCCACTTGCTCTGAAGCCTTCAATCCTCTTCCCGGGCTTCGAGATGGCGTTGGAGCTGCCATACGCGACAAAGCTCGCGCACGCGGTGATGGAGTCGCGAGAGACCCGGAGGTAAAAATAATGGCGCAACAAGGCCACTAAGGGTTGCACCCCGACATGAGCGTCGCAGTAGTAGGCGAAGATCGCCAGGAGAAGAACCGAGTTGGGGTGGAGGTGCAGAGCTTGCAGGTTGTAATGGCGGAGGACAGAAAAGAAGAACTCGGAAAAGGGAGGCACCAGACCGGCGGCAATGGCGCTCACGAAGAGCGGGTAGAAGGTGCTTCCTTGGTCCTCGGGAAGGACGGAGCCAACCTTGAGCTCCGCCGCCCCGTCGTTGCCTTGCGCCACCATCATCTGGCGCGTCCGGGCAAGGCTCTTCTCCGACACGTTCGGGGAATCCAAAGCGGACGAGAACCAAGCTCCGCCGGAGTGCAGCGGCGCCATGCCTTGCTAGGGCGCAGGTTGGAGTAGATCTGGGATTTCGGAGCGGGAAGGATAGGAGCGAGAAGGGATCAGGCAATGATTGGAGAAGGCAAAGAAGGTAAAGCCTAGACGGTACCTCTCTCTTGTCAATTCGTGCGATTGCCAAGGCGTCAGAGGAAGCGTGGACGCCCACGCCCAATCAACCGCCACGCTGGCGCCCAAGGCCGCAGTTGTTGGGGCTCATGGCGCTCGCTGACTTGCCCCTTCGCTTCTCGCTAAGCCAAGTCCAGCGCGCCTTGGGCCGGGGCTCTTGTCGGCGTTCGGGAACGGGTACCAGACTTGCACTGCGGCTGCGGCGTGGCTCAAGGGTGGCCGTGACGCCCATCTTCATCAACACGAGCTCAAGACCCTCGCGAGGGGCCAAGCCTCGCGGGGCGGACGACAGGAAGCTTCTTCAGGCACAACCTCGTCTGGCTGGCTCGCGAGGAGGCGGAGAGATCAAGGCGGGGTACCTCATGAGGTGCCCATGACGCAAGCCATGACGCCCGAGGGAGCCAGGCGGGCGCCAGCCCGCACAGTGTCTTCATTTCCCCTTTGGTGCAAAGGAGGCAAGCGCAGGCCAAGGCATCAGGCAAAGGCAACCATTTCGGTGTAACAAGACCAAGACCAGCAGAACCGCAGGAAGGAGGTCATCGTGGAGCCCAAGCCGGCGTCACCGTCAGAGTCTTTGGCAGGCGAGGACCAACTTTAGTCAGGATAAGTGTACTAGGTGTTCCCCTTCAAAATGGCCAATTGTTGGCGCCCTTCCGGCTCAATATTTGGGGAGAGGCCCAGGGCCTCCGCCTATAAATAGGACTAACCACCCACAGGGTAGGGGATGGAGAGGACCGGATCGATCAGATTAGCATCTAGAGAGAGAGAAAGAGAGGCGACTGAACTCCCCTAGCAGTTCATCGCACCAGCTCAAGAACAGTCCCTCGCGAGGCTGTTCTTCCCTTGTATTGTTCATCATCAGTCCCAGAGGCAATCCACCACACTACACACTGGAGTAGGGTATTACACCACAATAGTGGCCTGAACCAGTATAAACCTTGTGTCCTCTGTGTTGTTCTTTGTGTAGTTTAGATCCTTGCGGGGCGACGAGACGTAGGTAGGTTGGAGGTGCGATCTCCGCGTGCACCCCAGAGTTCAAACCTAGAGGGTCTGCCGGAACCCGAAATCCGACAAGTTCAAAATCATGTCCACAAGTTCATCCAACCAAGTTTAGAATGCAAATCAAGTTCAAGACACAAATGAAAGACACATCAATCCTCTTCCTTGTCTTCGTCGTCATCATCTTCCGAAGACGATTCTTCTGCCCCCGAAGATGAATCTTCCTCCCTCTCCTTATCACGCACCGCATCATGTGAAGCTTCGACGATGTTGGCAAGATCTTCAACGGCATCTTCATGGAAATGTGTGTGAGGAGGCACATCGAAAGACATTCCACCCATGGCGGCCGGAGGTGCACCCATGCCTCCCATGAGAGAAGCAAAACTCATGCCTCCCATGGCGGCCATAGCGTCGGAGGGTGCTCCAAAGCCACCCATGCCTCCCATGGCGGCCGGAGGTGCACCCATGCCTCCCATGGCTCCGAAGCCACCCATGCCTCCCATGGCGCCAAGGCCACCGCCACCCATGGCGCCGAGGCCACCGCCACCCATTGCGCCAAGGCCACCGCCACCCATTGCACGAACCATGGCTCTTTTTTGGATCAAGACTTCTTGTTGGGCAAGATTGACATACTCCTTTTGCGCCGCATTAAGGTTAGTTGTGTCCAAGAAGAACAAGTGCTTCTCCCATTCCAACAACTTAGCTCGCTCCTCCATGCCCAACTTCCTCTCCTCCAATGCCACTTTCCTCTCCTCGGCGACCACCCTCCTCTCCTCGGCCGCCAACCTCCTCTCCTCGGCCGCGACATCTTGGTTCCTTGCCATTTTCCTCACCTCGTTGGCTTCTTTTCTTGCCTTCAATAGCTTCCATAGCATTTTTGAGCTCATCATCTCCTTTCCTCTTCTTCTTTTCGGTTTTGTCTTTCTTGCACCCATCCGGTCGTTTTCGCTTCGAGTATGAAACCGAGTTGGGTGTGCGGCTTCTCTTGCCGTCATCACTTGATGCATCCTCCTCCTCCTCCTCATCATTCAACTCAATTGTTCGCTTGCGTTTGTTGCTCAAATGCAAATCATCCAAACCATCACGCTTCTTCCATTTCTCATCATCCTTTAACACTTCATAGCAATGAGGCAAGGTAAAGATCCTTCCTTTCTTGATCTTCCCCTTCTTGGTTGTCCTCGTCTCTTCTTTGAACAGGTTTTGTGCAATGTTGTACTACAAGAAAAACAAAACAAGTTAGCACTTTGGTCACCAAAAACAAGTATGATGAACATATATGAGATGCCACTTACTCGATCATCCTCATTTGTGCCACTTGGGTTAATCTTGTCAACTGCCTTTTGTGCGGCCGCCCACTTTTGACAATCTGAGTTGATTGTCGACCATCGGACCGAAATGATCTCTCGGAGCGGTCAATTCCACTCACGTTGTGAGCATCAAAGTGTTCTTTCATTCGCCCCCAATAAGCGTCTCTACTTTGATCACCTCCAATGAATGGATCCCTCGACACTTGCAAATAAGTATAGGATAGTAACTTGTCATCGTTGGTGGTGTAATTGCCCGTTCTTCCTTTCGGCGCGTCGACAATGCCCTCACCCTCCTCGTCCACCTCAAACTCATGGTCTTCGAAATGGATATCATGGTTTGAGACCAATGCGAATTGTTGGACCCAACACCCATAGTTGACATGTATGCATCATCGTTGAGACTACAAAGTTTTTGAACAATGCAAATAAGCTATCTATATGTGATGATGCATTGCAAAATAACAAGAAAAAAAGCTGGAATTTTTTCACCTTGGGGCATTTCGTCGAACACGTGGTGTGGCGTCGGCGGACGGCTCAACGAGTGAGCTCGCCGGCGCCAGTAGTAGCCGCCTTGCCGTCGAACACCCCGCAGTTTCTTTCCCTCGCCTTCGTCTTTGCGAGCCGTCCGCCGCCTTGTTCTTCTTCGCGGATGTTTTGCCCTTCTTCGCCGCGCCGCATTGGAGATCTTCGACGGTCGGCGGCGGCGGCAGACGGATTTACGCCGGTGCGACGCCACCCGTCGCCGTGGTCATCCATGGGCAAGAAGAAGAGGCTGGCATGGCCTTCGGCGAACTCGTGATGGCGGCGTCAACGCTTCCCAGCGCTAGGGTTTCCGGCGACGGGAGGGAGGTCGCGGTACACAACAGGTGAGCGGGTGCGGTGTGCGCGTCCATGGGTGGCGGTAGCGCCGGCCAATGCGAAGCGTCTGAGGAGGAGAGGAGAGAGTCGGCGAGGCGCTTCGAGTGTGCTGCATGTGTGTCAGGCGCCAAATACACCGCGGGATAGTGCTTTCGACCGCGCACCCAACTCGTTATAACGCGCGGCGTTTTTTTTGCGCTACCATTGAAGCGACCACCGTGTTCTGTGCTAAAACGACTAATTACTAAGACGGTCTTAGTTTAGCGCGGTGCTCTACCGAAGGTCTGCCGCCTCTGCAGGTCCAAAGCGGCCACCCAGCCAACCCAGTCCGGCAGTCGCAGGAAGACGGAAAGGTCCACACACACACAAACCCTCCATAAACAAAAAGCGAAGCAAAGAGAGCGAGCGACCACCACCAAAACCCAAACCCTAACCAACGCCACCACCACCCCTACGTTTCTGCTGTCTGTGGGACGCGCAGCAGATCGGCGCCCGGATCCAATGGCGCGCTTATTGCTGCTGCTGTAGCGTAGGGCGGCGAGGAGACCGGTGCTCGGATGCGGCCGATCTGAGGCATCGGCGAGGAGGAGGACGAGGGGATGTCGTCCCCGCCGGCGCCAGGTGGGGCGTTCGACCGCTACGTCCAGCGCGGCGGCGCGGTGGCGGTGCCGGCCTCAAGCGGCAACACGGTGCGTCGTCCCGTGCTTACCGCGGCGTGGCTATTGGTTGCTTGCGTGGCGGGGGTAGTGGATTGGCTGGGTTTGGGATTTCGTGTGGGTTTGGCATCCGACGCTGATGGGCAAGCATTTCGGTTCCGTGTTCCTGGAAGCTCTTGGACCGTACGCTGCTCTGAGCGCTCTTTGTTAGCACGAGTGTTTGCTTCGCTGCTATTAATAGGTTTGGCCTGGCCTTGGTTGGATTGCGTTGGAGGCGACGGGGAGATTTTATGCCTTCTTTGGTCCAAGAGCTTTGAATTCCCGGCTAATGATGATATTAGTGGGTATAATTGGCAATGCAGCTTAGATTTGGATCCAGAGGGCGAGCTTGCCATTGGGGTGTAACACGGATCATGTTAGGACATGGACTACCTGTGGAGATTTTTGCTAGTTCCTCGATGCAAATGCTATGTCCGTACAATTGACGATGGCTGAATTGGGACAGAGTGAACAGATGACTTTTTTTGGGGGATATTTGCTGTACGGTAAAATAGTGCAGAAATGACTAAGAGGGGTTGTCAAGGAAGGAATAAGGAATACAGTGGTTATAACAAGGCACTACATGAGTTGGAGGTTTAGTGTTTCAACTTCCAGGCGTGCAAAATGTGGGAATTCTGCATGGTTTTATGAGTTTGTGGCTGCAAAGCATGTGGATATCATGGAAGTGCCAAACGGCGTTTGCGCGATACTGCCGACGCCTATTACATTACGGCATACTATATATGCATATTAGCCTTGTATCATTTAAACTGAGAAGCTTCACTTACTCCAAACTCTTACTGAAGCATGATGGAAGAAAATATGAGTGCCAGTCTAGATAGCAGATGGTTCATTCCATCTTTATCGGGAAGTTCAGAATTCAGTGTTACTCAATGTAACTCTTAGTAACAAAAGCATGCTGTATTCACAGTGGTGGTTTACTCACAACTATGTGATAAATATTTCTTTGTAAATTTCTTTGTAAATTTTGCATCTGTTTAGTGCCATCCAGCAAGAAGCACTATACTTCTGCTAGTGCTAGATTTGGGATAACAATAATTAACTGTAAAATTACGATGATATATCAAATATACGTTTTTATTCCATTTAATTTTGTTCTTTGGTCATGCTATGAATTCTGAATGTTGGTCTATAGAATTGCTTCATTGAAAACTCCACATAGCAGTTCCTTACTTTACTTTTACCATATACTCCGTAATATTTTACTATATGCTGTCCAATGCTTGATTGAGAACTCCATGTCGCAGTTTATTAGTTCACTTTTACTATACTCTGCCCATCTACATTTCTGATGTCATAACATCATTCTAATCAGGTTTTCAAGAGTGGACATCTCTTCATATCATCCAAAGGTACACTCTTTGACTTCCCCTCTCTAACTAGCTGTTCCGCCCAGTTTAGCGACATGGATAAGAAAAATTAAGAAGCAAAATGTTTCCATGTGTTCTAGTATTGTCGTGTTAAGCCTTTAAAGCAACATTGGCATGCATACTTCTTTCTTTTTCTTGTGATTATCAGAGGGACCTGTGCAGATATGCACTGGCACTTTTAATACGACTCTTCCATTATTGTTAATCGGTTGCTCAGGTTCTGTAGCTAAGTAGGCGCACATGAATGTTGGGTAGTTCTCGAAGGAGAAATCACCTTTAAATTCATGAACTTAAAAATTTAAGAGTTATCTAAAGAGAAGTTTTTCTTGATGATAAGATATGTTTCTTATCACTAACATATACGAGGAACAGAAATAATGTGGTCATGTACATAGTTCCATCGTCACTGTCAAGTTTGTTAGCTTGTCTCGTGTACAGAAATTTGGCCACCAAATCAGTGAACCATATTAATCCTTTGCATATCTGAATCATGGTCTGATATCACACACTATGATATTTGGGTTCAATTTCACGTGGCCGGTTATGGTTATCTGATACAGTTTTTGGGTACCATGATTTTTTTCCTAACGGGAAAGAGAATACTTACATATTTGCTTTTCAGGACTTGGATGGAAATCATGGAAAAAACGCTGGTTCATCCTCACACGAACATCATTAGTTTTCTTCAAGAGTGATCCTGTTAGAACCTCTATTCTCATAAGTTCCCTTTTCATTTGTGAGATGCAATACTTTACATTTATACGTCTTAAGGCTCAAGATACGACTATTACTATTATGATGACCATATGTTTGAAATTTTCCTCCAAAAGCTTAACTCCTCAACTATAACACATCATGAAGTAAAATGCCTTTAACCCTTAAATTTGTGGAACATGAGAGAGACGTACCCATGCAGCTGCTCGATCTGGTGTGAAGCAGCCTCGTGATCAGATCCTCTTGTACGTCAAAGAATGGGCCTGGGTGATGTAGGGTGTAACCCTAATTTGATGATCTTTTCACACTTGGAGGAGGAAAAGGTGAAATCAACAAGAACAACAAAAGGAATCACTCAAGCAAAATCCAAATCACACATCCACTAGAATAACATACATGAGATCCTCAAGCATAACATGAACAATCAAGGGAAAATAGCACAAAGGTAAGGTTCTTCCCAAATCCAAAGGAGATGAGGTCTTGATAGTCTTCTCCACAAAGGAGGTCTTGATATCCACCTGGGGATCTTCTCCTAAGAGGTCTTGATCTCCAAGAGGAGGGGTAGATGAGCAAAGCTCTCTAGAATATCTCAATATACTTTGCTAACCCTAATTCGTCTAACTGAAGGGGTATATATAGTATAGGGAGAGAGAGGGGGATACATGGGTCAAAACCCGAGTGGCTGCGCACAGGCAGTTCCAGACGTCCAAAGATTACCGGTCGTCCGGTGTCTCGCGAGGGACCGGACGTCCGGTACGGGTCGGATATCCGACGTTTTGGCTCGGGTGCGGTGATGCCGGATGTTCTGGTATGTTTAGCAAACTCACACGCATAACAGTGCAGCTTGCTCTTGTCCACACCACTCATTACATCAGGAAATATTGAGACATTTTATCAAAAGACACATGTCCCATCCTATAGTGATGCATTAAGGCTCCAGTCTCCTTATCCTCAACAACTGCAGCTAGCATGTGCATTCCCTCCTGGTCCGTCATGTTGCGGTCCATGTACCACACAACCCCCCATGCCTCGTTCCAGTTCCAAAACACCTGGCCGTTGATCTCTCCTCGATCAAGAACCCAGCCATATCAAGAATTACTTGGCAATCACTGTGGTGAACCAAAGCACTCAAGGACACTAAGTTCACAGGAAAAGCTGGCACATGCAACATTGATGATAATTCAATGCTCGGTGTGCAACTGACTGTCCCTACACCCGTGATGGGCTGGGCTGTGCCATCTGCTGTGTGAATGTTTTTCTGATGTGCGAGGGAGTGTGGATCATAAGATTACAACCCATTAAAGTCTCCAGCAACTATGGTGCTCCAGGTCCAGCACTCATTCAAAGTTTATTTTATGGGCTGCTATTGATGTGTGTTCAATGTTACCTTCATTTGTATCAACAAAGTTGGCATAGCTGGTAGCAGTCTCCTGTCCTCCTACAGGCTGCTTCCCTTCAGCCGAAGCAGCTACATTTGCTTTGGGAGCATTCCAGTGAGGAGCATTCCAAGAACCGCCACTCCCATTGCGACCACGACTCCCATTCCGACCACCTCGGCCGCTACTGCCACCATTGTACTCTGCCTCTTCTGGTCCAGTGCAAAAAAGGCTGATATGCCCTGTTTGACCACAATTATCACACTCCCCAAAACCTCGCTGGTCAGCCACTCTGTAAGCAGATTCATTTCCATCTCCTCTTCTCGACTGCAGCCGTACCTCTTCTTGGGACATCGCAACAATGGCCTATTAAGGGACCCAAGTGTCGGCTGATGTAGCAGCGCAGCATGTCTACTCTCAAAAGCTTGATCTATGCCTTTTAAAAACGGCATCACACACCTGCGCTCTCAACCCACTTCCTGGCAATCTCCATGGACTTTGCATGTGGAAGCTTAAGGGGATCACACTGATCCAGATCTACCCAAAGGTGTTGCAGCTCATTCACATACACAGCACACTGCTGTCACCTTGACGAACAACATAGATCTTGTCTTCAATTTGAGACATGAGCATGAGGTTTCCCTTACCGGCATCCTTACCGCTGTACCTCGTGGACAGCATGCTCCACACAACAGAAGTATTTCAACACACACTGCAATGGTTGGAATCAGGGAGTTCAACATCCAGGCCAGTACCAGGGAGTTAGTGACACTCCACTTCTTCCATTCTGAGCTCTCCTTGTCAGCCGGTTCTTCAACTATTCCAAGAACATTTCCTGTCAGGCCATTTGTCTTCAAGATCAACAAGGCCTGCCTCGACAAGCTCAGGTAGCTGCCCACACTATTCAACTTGACATCATTGGGCATGAGCTCAGGCTTTGGGGCTCAACAATGGCGCCACTTGCAGGAGGTAACCCCTCGGCAGCTTTTGCAGTCATGAGCTGCGCAAGTTTCTCTATAGCAGCAGTAAGTTCAGCCCCCATGATTGCCTCCCCCTCTTCTTCTCCAATCAGCAGCAGAAAAAAAAACTTCAACAATAGCAGCAGCACAACACTCAGCAGCAGCCCGGTGCCTACAGCGCCACTACACCCAGCCTACGTTGCACGGATACTTGGATACGTATCGGATACGCGAGACGGGGATACGCCCGATACGTCAATTTTCTAAAAACATGGATACGGGGATACGTTTATATATATATGTTAAATATTAATTATTACAAATATGAAGAAAAAAAATTAAGGAGCTTCTAGGTCAAAGCATGCCTCAATAAGATTACCCCTTTCTTTTCTTGCACTTAGTCCACTTTTATTAATTGGCCGTGAGATTTGACCAGGTTTGCTGTTCCAATCAATGCATCGACTCTCTCTTGCTCACCTTTCAATTGAATAAAAAACATTGACAGACATGTTTTCACATAAACTCACGCCCATGTTGGGAATCTTCAAAGGCGCCTTTATTATTGAGGGGATTTCACGTCAAACGAGGGGTTTCAGGTATCCAAAACGTATCGCAGAAGTATCCTAGGAGTATCAAACATTATTTTCTTTTTTTAATATCAAAATATCGAGGGATACTTACGGGATACGTATCGCGACGTATCGGGGCAGTATCCGAGTATCAGGGCAGTATCCGGCTGGATACACGCACTTTTTGAAGTATCCGCGCAACGTAGCACCCAGCAGCTTCCTCTGCCAAGCACCCAGAGCTCAGCAGCCAGCCGCAGCTCAGCACTGCGTTGTCTTTGTCTCAGAACGTGGCTGAGCCACACCCGAGCCGCACCTCCCCTTGCGCAACACCAGCAGCCTCCCCCAGCAGCTCGTCCCCTTCTACCACCTCTTTCCTCTTCAACCTCAAGAGCCAGCCCCTGGAGCAGAAGAAGCAAGAACAGAATGACCAGAAGAATCCCGTGATGGACCAGCTCGTCCCCTTCCCTGCTGTCGATGCCAGCCGCCGTCTGCGCTGCCTTTTCGCGCAGTCACGGCACGAGCCCGCACGCAGCTCCGCCTCCTCGCGGGCTGCTCGTCCAGATTCACTGTCTCCTCGCCGGATCCCGCCGCCTCACCGGCTGTCGTCTCACGCCCCGCGCCCTGATACCATGTGGAATGTGAGAGAGACGTACCCAGGCAGGTGCTCGATCTGGTGTGAAGCAGCGCTCGTGAACAGACAACGTCTTGTTCCTCTTCTAGGTCAGAGAATGGGCCTGGGCCACAGTGGAACATGGGCTCACATACAACAAAATTACTTGGTAATAGATATGACATGACTCTTCATGTTGACAGTAGGTTAAAACGCGCCCTACTTGGACTCTTGGATATGTTCCCTCTCCATTGCCTTCTTCCCTTGGACAATTAATTTGATTGGTCCATTTGGTTCCAGTATTCGTTGCATCTTCTGCATGCATACTGAACTGTTGTCATGCATGAGTATTCAATGTCTAGGTGCTGATGTCAGATTGGTTACTCAATATGACAACATCCTTAGGTTGAATATAAGATTTCTCTCATGTTATTTTGGATTCAGTGGTTCTGTACATAAGTTGCATGATAATAAATGCGATTACTGGTGAATGATAATGCATGGTCCGTAGCCGTGTCAAGCAATTTGTTTTCCATAGTGGGAGTTTCATTGAACTTTTTGGTGGCTATTCTGCTCTCTGTATCTCAGCAGTTGAATTTAGGCTTCTGTGCGCACACTTTGTTATTGTTGTGCGCACACCTTTTCTTCTCACTTGACAGGTTCCTTTTGTGGTGTTGCAGAATACCTTGCCCCAGAGAAGTGGTGAAGTGAGTGCTACTCTGGGTGGGATTGATTTAAACAATTCTGGCAGGTATTTATCTCATTCTATTAACACCTTTTCTTTTATGGATGTTGTGTGGGGGCATTAATACTATATCAGAGTATATTTCTTGTGCAGTGTGGTAGTCAGAGAAGACAAAAAATTGTTGACTGTCCTTTTCCCAGATGGTCGTGATGGTCATGCCTTCACCCTTAAGGTACGACCTACCAACTTAATTATTAGCTGTTGAGAAAAAAATGAGTGATAATAGTATAAAAATAATGCATCATCATGTTCCATCTATATTTTGAATTATGCTTTTGCTTCATACAGGCAGAAACTTCTGAAGATTTATTTGAGTGGAAAGCAGCATTAGAAGAAGCTCTTGCACAGGCTCCAAATGCAGCTCTTGTGATGGGGCACAATGGGATATTTCGCAATGACACTTGTGATGCATATGAAACAACGGCTCCAAATTGTTGGTCCCATTGTGCTGCTGCATATATCTCCAGAGCTTTAGACCCTTTTTCCAGTTAAATCATACCGTGCCCAACTGTTTGCAGGGCGAGAGAAAAGGCCAGTCAAGTCACTAGTTGTTGGCAGGCCAATTCTGCTTGCGCTCGAAGATATCGATGGCAGCCCTTCTTTTCTAGAAAAAGCTCTGCGTTATCTTGAGAAACATGGTGGGCACACAAGTTATGCTAACTAATAAGAACCAAATCTAGAACCTGGAAACTCTAGATGTTGCTAATGAAGTTATCTTTATAACATCTCATTCCACTTGTGACATAGATCTGTTGTTACAGGGATAAGGGTGGAAGGAATTTTGCGCCAGGCTGCCGATGTGGAGGAGGTTGATAGGAGGCTACGTGAATATGAACAAGGTTTATGTCAATATCTTAATCTAACTTTGAACTACTCTGTCTTGGTTTCCTTCTGCCAATCAAGAGTGTACAATCCAAATTTTGTGACTGTTTCTATTTCATACCAGGAAGAACCGAGTTTGCACCAGGCGAGGATGCACATATTGTTGGTGACTGTGTGAAGGTATCTCACTCATTTAGTCATTCTAGTTATTAGAATAATTATGATGCTCCCAAAAGCATGGATTTTTTTTCTTCTACTAAGTGCACTTGTGGAAACATCTCGGCAGCATGTTCTTCGTGAGCTACCATCTTCGCCGGTACCTGCTTCTTGTTGTACAGCTTTATTGGAAGCTTTTCGTAAGTTCTCTGTTAAGTTTATTCTTAAATGTTCGTGCACTGTTTTGTGGAATGTCATGTACGAAATGTTGGCATTGAATATCACAATTTTTTCTACAGTTTGAAATAACCACCCCCACCTTGAAGTTAAAATTAGTAGTGATAATTCATTGATATATGTGCTTAGCACCATCCCCTCTGCTGCCAGCAACATGACAATGCTGTCTTTATCTATTTGATTTGATTTGTTGATCTGGGAGTACACATTTGATGTTAAATAAATCTCCTTAGTATGTGAAATTTAACCATCCGTGCTTTGGAATGGAATTTCTTGTGCGGGTATCATTTATCTTGGAATAGTGTATGCAAAGTACATAAAATACAAGCATATGTGCCACATTCACTCCCATATGTTTATTGTTCCACATGATATAGGAACACTGTCAAGGTACAATTTTACAAGTAGTACAGATTGCATAGGATACAAAACTAAATCCTTACCCATTCATACAGAAGCACATGCTTACCTCCAATTTTGGTTCTGTCCTTTACATTTGATAAAGCCTGTAAATAAAGAGGAAGTGAGGTGAGTTCCCATGTGAATCGTGCAGTTGTTATGGCCAGGCCTAGTTACGGCTCTGAATATTGACAGTAAGGCTCTATACCCTCGCCTTCATCTATCCATTGGTAGGGCTTTTTGTTGCCGTTGTGGAGGGGCTCTGGAGCCTACTGGAGAAGTGAGAGGGAGAGACCAGAAAATCTTGTTTATTTATTGCTTCATGAAAGTGATGATATGCCATGCCTTATATATAGAGCTGTAAGATTTGATAGAGTTTTGTGTGCGGTGCACTTTTATTCCTTTACATCAGGGTAATTTATACAACAGCTCACAGATCAGCTAACAGAATCCCTAACTAGCCAAGAGAAAGAGGGGAAAGTGAGGGAGTGGGTTAGCTGATCCTGGAGAATCAGTCACCTATACGTGCATTACCGAAACGGCTGCCATGGAAGCATATATCGCCAAAGTGCATCTCCAACAGATGATGTAAAAGTTGGTACGTGGAAATGATTTTAGGGCAGGAGACATAAGGTTTTTGGGCACCAATTTTTTTTCTGCCATAACAGATGATGTAAAACTGGCGCCCAAAAAATTGAGAATCATGTTGCTCCAAGATTGCGTGGGCTTCTATCTGTTGCCTAGCATGTTCCCTAGTATGGCCTCGGTCTGTCTATAGTAGCATCATGTTGCCATGTATGTAATTTGATTATCTATATATAGCCCCAATTTAAACAAATACTCCCTCCGTTTGTAAATTAAGTCTTTTAGAGATTTCAATACAAATTACACACGTGTATATAGACATATTTGAGTGTAGATTCACTCATTTTGCTCCGTATGTAGTCCCTTATTGGAATCTCTAAAAAGACTTATATTTAGGAACGGAGGGAGTAGTTGATTACTTTACCCCCCTCCCCCTCTCCCACACACAGACAGGGCAACCGGGTGCACATAGCTACCGCTTGCGCAGGGTCCGGGGAAGGACCCAACCACTTTGGGCCTTTTGGACGCAGCCTTTTCCTACATTTCTGCACGAGGCTGTTTCGAGGACTCGAACCCGTGACTGTCACATGACAACAACTTTACCGCTGCGGCAAGGCTCCCCTTTTATGTATACGGAGCCGGTCCCAAGCCCGGGTAAAGGAGGGTTGTGGTAGGCTTGGCGAGCCAATGTAAAAACTCAGCCACTCTTATGGAGATGAAACCCAAAAGATTTTCGTTGGGGCGTAACCCTCTCAGCAACGCGCCACATCGGAACCCGGGTGTGGTGTCAAATGTCGGATTCAGGGTTCCGCATACCCAAGAAAGGTTCGAACTCTGGGGCGTGTGCGAAGAACTCGACCTCTCCAGCCAACCAGCTCGTCACCCCCATGGCCTAGCTCGATGAACAAGGAAGAAGATGGATACGGTAGTTTTACCCAGGTTCGGGCCACCTTGCGGTGTAAGACCCTACTCCTGCTTTGTGGTGGATTTGCCTCTCGAGGGGCTGAGGATGAACTAGTACAAGGGATGAACAACCTCGAGAGGTTTGCTCTGGTGGGGGAATGAGTTGACCAGGTTCGGATCCTTTGCTATGGTGGTGGCTAACCTATACTTATAGTGGCCTTGGTCCTCTTCCCCCAAAACGTAGGCGGGAAGGGATCCCACAGTGGCCAATTTGAAAGGGGACAAGTAGTACATCTTATCTTGACGAAAGACGGTCTTCGCCTGCAAAGCTTCTGGTCGTGACGCTGCGGTGGGCTCGGTGATGACATCCGTCCTGACGGTCTTGCTCTTGTTGCACTGGAATGAAAACCTTTGCCTGATTCCTTGAGAACCCATGCCCGCGCTTGCCTCCTTAGCACCAAAGAGGAATCTGCCTCGTCTGCGCCTGCTGGCGCCCGCCTGGCCTTGGTCGTCATGGCTTGCGTCACCGCAAGCTCATGAGGTTGGGCACCTGCATAGAAATCTCCGCTCCTCAGGAGGCTGCCTTGGGTGGCCGCCCCCTCCGGAGGTCTTGGTGTCGCCCGCCTCGAGGCTTGGCCCCTCGCGAGGGTCATGTCTTGATGGTCTCGTAGATGGGCCGTACCAGGCCGTTGATGGAGCCACGCCGTGGGCCGCAGGCAGGCAAGTCTGGGAACCCTGGTCCCCAGAACGTCGACAACCTTGATGGGCAGGTGATGCCTCAGAAGGACACCTTTCAATATTTGGGGTCAATGCTGCAAGAGGATGGGGGTATTGATGAAGATGTGAACCATCGAATCAAAGCCGGATGGATGAAGTGGCGCCAAGCTTCTGGCATTCTCTGTGATAAGAGAGTGCCACAGAAGCTAAAAGGCAAGTTCTACAGGATGGTGGTTCGACCCGCAATGTTGTATGGCACTGAGTGTTGGCCGACTAAAAGGCGACATGTTCAACAGTTAGGTGTGGCAGAGATGCGTATGTTGAGATGGATGTGTGGCCACACGAGGAAGGATCGAGTCCGGAATGATGATATACGAGATAGAGTTGGGGTAGCACCAATTGAAGGGAAGCTTGTCCAACATCGTCTGAGATGGTTTGGGCATATTCAGCGCAGGCCTCCAGAAGTTCCAGTGCATAGTGGACGGCTAAAGCGTGTGGAGAATGTCAAGAGAGGTCGGGGTAAACTGAATTTGACATGGGAGGAGTCCGTTAAGAGAGACCTGAAGGATTGGAGTATCACCAAAGAACTAGCTATGGACAGGGGTGCGTGGAAGCTTGCTATCCATGTGCCAGAGTCATGAGTAATGAGTTGGTCGCGAGATCTTATGGGTTTCACCTCTAGCCTACCCCAACTTGTTTGGGACTAAAGGCTTTGTTGTTGTTATATATAGGTTTGCATAACTCAAAACAGTTTGCTGTGTTCATTGGTTAATTGTCTATATATTCTGTTTTACTTTCATAGGCTTGGAGACTAAGGAAGCTCGGATAAATGCTATGCGTTCAGCTATATCTGAGACATTTCCTGAGCCTAATCGGCGCTTGTTACAGAGGTTAGACTCACGTTCTCCTCATAGCTTTTATTCTGCCAGTTTATGGTAAATGCAATGAATAATTTATTATTTATTATGTGTGAAATCATGCTTGCTGCCGATCAACGTGAGCATGTTCTCATTAACTTGCACATTAAATAAGAACTACTAATGTGGACTATTTTTATTGCCCTCTAACTGTACAGTTTTTATTTCTTCTTCACCATTTTAGTTTGGACTAACAATATCTCAATGGTCTTTAGCAGTGTGTTGTTTGACATTTGATTAATTAGACTAACACTTACCATGACAAAAGAAAAGTTTCCTTATGGAGATTCTTGTTTGCAGAATCTTGAAAATGATGTACATTGTTGCTTCTCATACCATGGAGAATCGGATGACCGCATCAGCAGTTGCTGCCTGTGTGGCCCCTCTCTTGTTGCGTCCGCTTTTGGCTGGGGAGTGTGAGATGGATGAAGTATTTGATGTGGATGGTGATGATTCTGTCCAGCTTCTTGCTGCTGCAAATGCTGCAAACAGCGCTCAGGGCATTGTTGCAACTCTCTTGGAGGAATATGAGATTATATTTGATGTAAGATTCTCTGATACTTCAATTTTTTTGTCCAAATCTTTAGGTGGCTTCATTTCCTTCATGATAATTGTTCCTAGCCTCCAGTCATTATTTCTTTTTTGCATATAATCTGTTGATTATATTGAAAAGTTACTGCCCATATGAGTTATTTCTACGTGCCTTGTGGCCATGACTATATGTGAGGCAGCCGCTGGAACACTTTGCCTCTTTCTGTCCCTTGGACGTTCTGTTTCATTTACACACATAGAAATAACTCGTATGTTCAACCAATTGGATGCTCATATTTAATTTCTTTGCAGGATGACCGTCTTGTCAGGTCTTCCCTATCACCTGGGTCTCAGATTGAAGACAGTGGCAGTGAAGCATCAACTGATGATGTAAATATGGACACAAAAGATGATGGATTTCATGATGCAGAAAATGATGTAGATCAAGAAATGGACGATGACAATGGTGCAGAGCGTATACTTAGTGGAAAATTGAGTGAGAGCAGTGGATATGCTGGGAGCGACTTATATGATTACAAGGTTTTGTTATGCTCCCTGCTTTATAAGCTTATAATTTGTGCTTATTTCTAGGGTTATACTGTGATTATTGCTAGACACGCATGCACATATATATGCATGCGTGATTTGATTTTAGGATCAGTGTCGTAACTGCAATGATGCTGTTGCTTCGATTCTTATTATACTGCTTCTGATTGAACAACAGGTTCATGCTGATGATTCAGACGCTGATTGCTCTGTTGATGATAAAGGATTGAAAGAAGAGACAGATTTAAGCAAAGTTCCAAAAATTCATTCATCTGAAAATGGTTCAAAAAATATGGAAATGCATCTGAGTGAAAAGAATCCTTCCAGCCCAACATCCGGTCATGAAACTCCATTGTCTATGGGAGAGATCCTTTCTTCTTTGGATCCTGGAATTACTTTACCTAGTATCAGTTCGGAATATTCTGCAGACAGACACTCGAACAAAACTAATGGATCTCACTCACATGTGAAACGTAGTAACTTTTGGGGGCGTAATAGTGTAAGCAATAAATCTATTTATATTTTCTTCCTTTCGTGGGGCAGCCGAGTAGGAATAATGCATTGTTGTGCCAACTTCTCTGGCGTGTTGAATTATGGTTCTCTTCATATCATCATTCAGCATTCTGATTTTTATGCATCATTTATGCAGGCAAGAAAGAGTCAGCATTCAGAATCAGTCGACTCATCTGGTGAAGAACAGTATGCTCTTTTCCACTAACAGCAGTCTTATGTTTTTACAGAGTGAACTAGATTTTTATTTGAGAGCGAACTAGGTTTTTAGTGGTATTCCTTCTCGAGCTTCTATTTCTTCTGTTAAGGGAGATTCCGTCATCAGTCCTGTGTTGCCTATGCTTGCGCCCCAAAACGGTTGCTGACTTTGTACAACTCCGTAGGGTGGGGAGGATAGCCCTCCCAATCGAAGTTTTTTCCATTTCTTTGATTTTCCTGTGTGCTTTTTAGGCGGCTATCTATATTAGCCAGAAAGCACTTACATTTGAGACCGGGGCAGGATTTGCCATTGCTTGCTAAAGGAAATTGTCATCATTGCGACAACTATAATTACCATGATTTGCCATGGTTAAAAATCTGACAATCTGACATCAGATTTTAGTATTACCGAAAGAAAATCTGGGCCAACTTGTTTAAATTTAACTTTTTTGTGAAAAGGTTATGAAAGCAGTGGATATAAATAGTGATGGAAATAGTTTTGAAATGGAAATGTAGATGAAAGCAGTGGATATAAATAGTGACGAAAATAGTTTTGAAATGTAAATGTAGATGAAGTTGCCTGTATTTTTAATTTTAAGTTTCAAATGTGGCCCCAACCCCTAAAACTTTAGCTATATGTACATCTGTAGTTTCTGCCTTAGTTAATGTTGTTGCATTGAATATTTGTTGTTTGACAACGGATGTTACAAATTAGACGGTAGTGTATAGTTTTAAAACTTCTGTTAGCTTCCTGACTATTTTGCTGCTGATGCATGTGCAATTTATCAAAGTCAGTTTTTCTATGAAAACAAACCTTTCAGGCTTGCGATTCAAAGGCTTGAAATTGCGAAGAATGATTTGCAGAACAGAATTGCCAAAGAGGTAGAGGAAAACTTCACATTAACTGGTTCACTTTTATTTATCGTCTTCCAGTAATCTAATGAAAAGTGTCTCTCAGGCTCGGGGTAATGCAGTTTTACAGGCGAGTTTAGAAAGAAGAAAGCAAGCACTACATGAGCGCCGTTTGGCCCTGGAACAGGATGTATGCTGCATTCCCTTGCCTGCCTTGTTAATTTTGCTCGGTAACCGCATCATATATTCTATGTTAGGGAAAGAGCCATCTTCCGTTGCCAATCGTTGGGTTTCAGTTTATCTTAAACTTCATTGGTTGCTACTTTGTTCCACATGACAATTGAGCCGTTTACCTGCACGAAGAATGCTAAATGAAAGAATATTTTAAACCTAATGTCCCATTCGTTCGCTTGAGAACTATTTTTCCTTCTTTCAGTTATTTTTTTGGTGGAAGTTTGTGTGCTTTCTACATAGTGAGTCATTGTCAGGACCAGAGTCCCAAACTACTGAATTTTAGCAAGAACTAGCGAAACTCGGACAAGAATTGGGCGAATCGAGCTAGGGTTTCATTGCAGAAGGAAAGGGAAAGTAGTTAGCACGCCACCGGCGGCTAGGGTTTACACCCAATAATTCTTTTACATGCCCAAAAGAAAGAGAGAGAGCTGGCTTTTATAGCCACTACAACAACTAGAAGGAAGAAAAGCAGAAAAGCAGAGCACATGGCTTGTCGGGCGATGAACAGCAACTCTTGCGTCTTCACAGCCGTTGGATGGTCGATCGACGGAGGAGAGCGACCCAACTTAAGCGAACCGTTAACTTGGCCCGGTGTCCCTAGGATACGAGATGGACGGCTGTAATCGTAACTGGCACGCGGGAACAGGGGATCTTCAGACTTGGGCCTGACAATACCCCCCGTTTGAGCTGGAGCTTGTCCTCAAGCTCCGAATGCAGGAAAAACCTTCTGAATAAAAGCTGAATCTTCCCAAGTTGCCTCCTCTGGTTTAGATTTGCCCATTTCACCAACCACCTAACCATTGGAATGCTTATATTGCCTTGTTTTCTTGGAATGAGCTTCCTCTCCAGAATAGCCTCAGGTTCAACTCTGATTATTCCATCTGGACCAACCAGGGGAAGATTGGAGGAGGGCACCACTTTGGGACCAATGTGCCTTTTAAGTTGACTGACATGGAATGTATCATGCAATTGACAGTTGTCAGGCAAAAGCAACTTGTATGCATGATTTCTAATTTTACTCAGAATTTTGAATGGTCCATAAAACTTGGAGTGCAGTTTCATGCAAATTGAGAGAATTATGTCTGTGAGGCTGCAGCTTAAGATAAACCATTTCTCCCACTGCCAATTCTCTCTCTTTCTATCAGCAAAGAATTTCATTCTAGCTTGTGCTTTCAAGAGGTTTTGCTTGATCACTTCTACTGCTAGCTCTCTGTTCTGCAGTAAATCTTCACTGTCCTCACAGATAGTGTCTGGTAGAGCTGATTCAGCAACCATAGGAGGTGGAAACCCATAAAGAGCTTGAAAAGGTGTCATCTTCAGGGAAGTATGGAAAGAGGTATTATACCACCACTCTGCTAGGGCCAACCATCCACGCCATTTCCTTGATTGCTGGAAGCACATACATCTCAAATAATTCTCCAAACATTGGTTCACTCTTTCTGTCTGCCCATCTGTCTGTGGATGATAACTAGTGCTCATGTGCAACTTGATGTTCAGTGACTTGAACAACTTCTGCCAGAGATTGCTTGTAAAAATTATATCTCTGTCAGTGACAATCACTAGTGGCATTGCATGAAGTTTAAACACATTTTCAGAGAATGCTCTTGCAACAGACTGGACTGTGATGGGATGCTTCATAGCAATGAAGTGGGAGTATTTAGTGAATCTGTCAACCACCACTAGGATCAAATTCTTGTTCTCTGATGTAGGCAAGCCTTCTATAAAGTCCATGCTAATATGAGCCCATGCAAAATCAGGAATAGGCAGTGGTTCTAACAATCCAGGGTAAGGAGTATGTTCAGACTTGTTCAACTGGCAGACAGGACAATTTTTCACAAAAGTGATCACATCTTGTTTCATACCCTGCCAATGAAAAACTAGTTTTACTCTGTGATAAGTAGCTCTCTCACCAGAGTGTCCTCCTAGCTCAGAATTGTGAAATGTTGCTAGTATCTCCTGCCTCAGGTTAGTGCTTTTCCCAACTACCACTTTGTTGTGGAATCTCAATATACCATTCTTAAAGGAATAAGCATTGGCAGTGCTTTTATCCACAAAACACTCAGCAATTAACTCCTTGACTTTATCATCCTGCTGGTAACTGCTCACTACTTCTTTAACCCAAGCAGGTGATGTAGCAGTAGTAAATAATGCAGAAACTACATGTTTTACTCTGGACAATGCATCAGCAGCCTTGTTCTCCTTGCCCTTCTTATACTCTATAGTGAAGTTATATCCAAGCAACTTTAACAACAGCTTGTGCTGAATACCCTCAGTAATTTTCTGCTCTTGGATGTACTTCAAACTCTCTTGATCTGTTCTGATGATCAAGGAAGTAGCAAGAAGTAATGTTTCCATTTCTTTACAGCTTCAATAATAGCCATAGCTTCCTTGTCATAAGTGCTTAATGCAGCAGCTTTTGGGCCAATACTCTTGCTGAAATAAGCAAGTGGTCTGCCCTCCTGCATCAGTACAACACCTAGCCCATAGCCACAAGCATCTGCTTCCAGAATAAATGGTTTTTTGAAATCTGGCAGGGCCAGGACAGGTGTATGAGTGAGTTTCTGCTTTAGTGTTTCAAATGCTTGTTGTTGCTCTTGTGCCCAAACAGAAGCATCTTTCTTCAAGCAATCAAAGAGGGGCCTGCAGATTATCCCATATCCCTAGATAAATCTCCTGTAATATCCACTTAGTCCCAAGAAACTACTCAATTCAGTTACAGTAGTTGGAGCAGGCCATGATTTAATAGCCTCAATTTTTGTAGGATCAGTAGAAACTCCCTCAGAGTTAATGACATGTCCCAAATACTCAATTTCCCTCTGGCCAAAAGAACATTTCTCTAGCTTGGCATACAACTTATTTGCTTGCAATATATCAAACACCTGCTTGAGATGATCTAAGTGCTCCTCCATGGAAAAGCTGAACACCAGAATATCATCAAAAAATACCACTACAAACTTGAGAAGTCCAAAAAGGAGGTTCATTAGGGCCTGAAATGAAGGAGGTCCATTAGTAAGTCCAAAGGACATTACTAAGTACTCAAACAGTCCCATGTGAGTTGCAAATGCAGTTTTTGGAATGTCTTCCTCAGCCATTCTGATCTGGTGATACCTATTTCTGAAATCAATTTTTGAAATTTTTTTGGCCCCATTTAACTGGTCCAACAGATCTTCTATAACAGGAATAGGATATTTGTTCTTGATGGTAATTGCATTTAATTTCCTATAATCAGTACAGTGCCTCCATGTTCCATCCTTTTTCTTAACTAACAGCACAGGAGAGGAGAACGGACTAGTGCTGGGCCTGATAATTCCATTCTTGAGAAGTTCTAAGATGGTTTTCTCTAGAATTTCTTTTTGGTGCTGAGGAATTCTATAAGGCCTTTGGTTGACTACTTTTGCTCCCTCTACCAAAGGAATTTTGTGGTCACAAGGCCTACTTGGTGGAAGTTCAGTATGTTCCTGAAAGAGCTTCTCATATTGATCTAGCAGTGGTTTTAACTCAGCAGGTACTTCTTGAGCAGCTGCTATCATTTGAGGACCAGAAATAGTGAACAAGAAAAATCCACACACAGCTTGTTCCACTAATTTTTCAGTGTTATCAGTTACTTCAGTAATATTAGAGGGAGGTACAGTTTCATCCACAAAAGTGATAAACTGTACTTCAGGAGCAGATATCTTCATTTTCATTTTAATAAAATCCATTTGGATAGGACTATATTTCCTCAACCAATCCACTCCCAAAATGATGTCATAGCCCTTTAACTTCAGCACTCTGAAATTATCAATAAATGCATGGCCCTGTATTTCATAGTGACAGTTCTTTGCTTGAAATTCACTCCAAAGGATGCCTCCACTAGCAACCACTACTTTAGTTTTTGGTGTAGGGCTAGGAACAACATCCAGCTTGCTAGCCATTTGTGGAGAGATAAAAGTAGTAGTACTACCACTATCCACCAGTGCAGTTGCCATAGTACTACCCAGCTTAACAGTCAGAATGAAAGTATTTTTAGTTGCTCCAATGCCCATAGCAGCATGCATTGACACTTTCAATACAGTTTCATCAGTTAGCTGTTCTGTATTGTCCAGGTCCTGATCATCATATTCTGCCACAAAAATAGTTCCAGGGGTTCCATCCTCCTGAGCTTGTAGAGCTTGAATTTGTGCCTTCTGGTTCATCTTACATACCTGTCTGTGACCAGGCACCCAAGGCTCTCTACATTTGTAACACACCTGGTTCTGTTTGGCTTGTTGAATAACCACATTCCTATTTGGTGCTGCATTAGGAAACATTTGTTTGGGCTGCTCAAACATAACTTGTCTTCTTGGTTGGGATACATATTGCTTACTTTGCACTGATTGAGAAGGAGGCTGAGATTTCTCCATTCTTCTGGCATACCACACAGCTGTTTGCAGATCCTTTGGTTTAAAACACTCTACTAAACTTCTGATATAAGGGTTGAGGCCTGAAACAAAACTGGAGACATAATAATCATCAGGTATAGCAGGGTTTTCTCTTCTCATCCCATTCACTAGTTGCTCAAATTGTTCCACATAAGCAGCCACTGTTGTTGCTTGATGTGCAGCATGGAAGTTACTGACCACATCACAAGCTGACTCCACAGAAAACCTATGAGATAGGTAAGAACAAAACTTATGCCATGGCACATTAGAGGGTGCATAACCAGTACCCCTCCACCACTGAATAGCAGGTCCTTTAAGATAGGAAATGGCCAGTTCTGTCCTATGCTCAATTGGAGTTCTTGCAGCAGCAAAATATTGCTCCAAGTTTTGAATCCGTGATTCAGGGTCTTGCCCTTCAAACTCAGTGATGTTCAACTTAGCAGGCTTGACAGTAAGAACATTTCTTCTTCTATAATAATTCTCAGCCCCATCTTCCTCTTGTAGTTCCTCCAACTGAACCACATCTCTCTGTGCTGACTGAAAGTGTTCTTTTTCCTTGTTTTGCCCATAGTGTGAATGTCTGTAAGGAACTTTAGGAGTTCCATCCATGTTCAGTTCTTTACCTGTCTGATCACGCAGAGCAGCTGTACCAATTGGCAAAGGAGCTCCTTTTTCAGGCATTGCGACAGACGGAGTAGGTGCTTGTAGTTGTTTTGGCCGATCAGGAGCCACTCGCGGTGAGTTGATCTGGTTGTCCTTCATTTGCACACTGCCTTGCCCTTCCACACCATCTTCTTGGGCTGGTTCAGGGTCTAACAGTAGGCGTCTGAAGTTGTCTTGGATCTTGTCGAAGTTCTTCTGCATCGTAGCAAAATTTCTGTTAACTGTCGCTTGAAACTGCTGGAACTCCTTGCGATCTTCCTCTCGATCCCGCTGCATTGTTTTGATGTCCAACTCGAGGGATTCGAGCTGCAGTTCCGCCGTAGAGCCTGAATCCACATGGCCTGTCATGATTTCGCCGTCTGCGATCACCATCATAGGGGGTTGGGAGGGTGGGATGGCTTGTCACCGCCGCCGCCGCCTGCGCCCGCCTCCGATGGTGCACGGTCAGATCACAGGAGCTGGAATTTTACCGCCCAAGAATTACTCTCGGCAACCAGACTGTTTTCTTAACTGCACCCGAACGCTGCCACTCCGGCCGCCACCAACTGCCTCCGCCGCCAGATCAGAGCTTGAAGAGGGATTTTACAGCCGAAGCCAACCTCTACAGCGCTCCAATCAACACCGCCGCCGAGGAAGGACTGGCCTCTGATACCAATTGTCAGGACCAGAGTCCCAAACTACTGAATTTTAGCAAGAACTAGCGAAACTCGGACAAGAATTGGGCGAATCGAGCTAGGGTTTCATTGCAGAAGGAAAGGGAAAGTAGTTAGCACGCCACCGGCGGCTAGGGTTTACACCCAATAATTCTTTTACATGCCCAAAAGAAAGAGAGGGAGCTGGCTTTTATAGCCACTACAGCAACTAGAAGGAAGAAAAGCAGAAAAGCAGAGCACATGGCTTGTCGGGCGATGAACAGCAACTCTTGCGTCTTCACAGCCGTTGGATGGTCGATCGACGGAGGAGAGCGACCCAACTTAAGCGAACCGTTAACTTGGCCTGGTGTCCCTAGGATATGAGATGGACGGCTGTAATCGTAACTGGCACGCGGGAACAGGGGATCTTCAGACTTGGGCCTGACAGTCATTGTCAATTTTTAGATTCCGTAAAGATAGCACGATGCCATTTTACTTGGCTCTGATTTTAGATACACTAGCCCTAGCCAAGATTTGCGGTAATTGGCTAACCAGGTGCCTCTTGCGTTTGGGACTTCTTCTCTCTACAGACAGATTGTCAGTTACTCGGAGGCTAGACAAGCTTGGTAAATTTATTGATGGAAGGATTTAGCCAGAAGCACTTCTAAAATCGAGGAACCAAAATAATATATTGCCTGTAGCCCCACACAAATTTCAGAGTAACTGTATAGAATAAACAGTCCAAACGTTTAGGGGCCAAAATGTTACTTTCTGCTTTCAGTTTTTTTATGCAGTTATTGTTGAACATGTTCCATACACAAGATGGTGGTTGAATTTTCTGATGATAGTTTTCGCAACTGTTTATATCTACAGGTGTCCAGGTTGCAAGAGCAGCTACAAGCTGAGAGAGATCTTAGATCTGCACTGGAGGTTGGGTTGAGCATGTCTTCGGGACAGTTTTCAAGTCCACGTGCTATGGACTCAAAGGTACCTTCAACCATTGCTCTACTTGCTGGACTCATTGTATGGAGTCTCATTTTCCTTCTTATTTTTCTCAAGACAAGGGCTGAGCTTGAGGAGATTGCTCTCGCTGAAGCTGACGTTGCGAGGTTAAAACAGAAGGTGGCTGAACTTCACCTCCTACTCAATCAACAACGCCAACAACAACATGGCCCATCTCTTGATGCAAATGATCGGTATCACTGTAATCCTGGCCATTTTTCACAGCAGTAAGCATATCGATTGTATTGTATTCTTTCTTTCTTCCTTTCTTTTTTGTCACCATTGATGTTGCTGGATGTGGTTATGACACCTTTTTGGTTTTTTGTGATTTGAAGCCCACTGGGTGTTTGTTAATTGTTCTATTTCATCAAAGTGAAATCTTATTCAGTTATGCTGAATTATGCTGCAGTTGTTTAACATGGTTTCTTCATAGACTTCAATAATAATTGATCGGGGCCATTATATCAATATTTCTAGACATAAATTGGATATATTGTGCTCTCCTAATTTACTTATCATATTATGACACTATTTTATTCGTACCAGAAACTTTGTTCAACCAGGATTTGACATGAACCTTGCCTTTTGCAATCAAGAGAAGCACAGAAATGAGGTTTGATTAGAATCCCCCCACCCATACACTTACGGTCTCATTGATAATACTGAAACCCATTTAATGTTTAATTCCAGTTTCAACAACCTACATTTCCACATGCATGACTGAAAGCAGTGTCAGTGTGCTCTATAGATAAATTATTAGTTATGGAAATGAACAGTACTGCTTGTCATGTCTGGTTATTTAGAGGACCAGTTGAACTTCTTGCATGCCAGTACTATTTTAGTCTCAACTCCCACAAGTCTGCAGTATGCTGGCAGAAGTGGGCTAACTGTTGATCTGGATCAAGGTTACAGAAAGTGGTGGCACATTGAAGTATTGGGCAAATCCCCTTCGCATATACTCCCTCCGTCCCAAAATAAGTGTCTCAACCTTAGTACAACTTTGTACTAGAGTTAGTACAAAGTTGAGACACTTATTTTGGGATGGAGGGAGAACTCTTTACTGTTAGAAACTCTAGAAATATTTGAAGGCATTCGGAGAATGTAGAGGGTGCTACATCTTAGGTCTGGTTGGTAGCTGAGGCATTTTCAATAGTTTACTTTCAGTGTGCTTTATGCTTTAGCTGACTCCTATACTGTTCTCTCTGTTTTTCTAATGTTAGTTATCCCTGTTTTACATGATCACACTTTGAGCATCGACGTCGAAATTCTTGACTGAAGGAAAATGAATATATTTTGTGTTAACCTGATGTAGAGCTGACACTACATGTACTGATACTGTATTATTTTTGGCAGGAGAGCTCGGTGGATGCATCTCAATGGAGGAGCATCAAACAACATGTGCTACCTTTTGGTTCTTCAAGGCCACTAACCCGCAAGCTTTCCTTAGACGCATCTTCAAGTGATTCACGAGGCATGGAGGCATCAACAAGCATGTCATCAGAGAACACTTCTGTGGTAATCAATGTTCCCAAGTTAGCCGAGGTTAGGGAATCAAACACTTGATTATTGTTAAATATACCAACTAAAGTAAGATGATTCATATCTGTTGTATGACAGGGTGTTGGATATGGGAGGCAGCCAATGGTGGCATCCTCCACTTTGGTAGAACTAACAACTAGGCTAGATTTCTTTAAAGAACGGAGGTCGCAGCTGATGGAACAACTCCATAGTCTTGATTTAGGGAATGGATCTGCTTCTCAGGGTTTTCAGTACAAGCCGCCTTCTCCTTGGAACAGTCCAAGGTAGGATATGTTCATTGTATATCCTGGGTAGAGAGATTCTTCCTCCGTCTTCATCATTTGGTGGTAGTGTAAATTCATTTTCCTTCTCTAATACAGGCTCAACGTTTTGTTGTTACATTAGGTAGCTATTTGAGTCTTGAGTGTGCTGTTGTAGCCTCATTTATGTAATGTGTCAAGAGGTGTATTTAAAACAAGTTTTTCAGAGATGTGGTGGTATATATATGTTTTTGTTTGGTGTGGCTGCTCATAGGGAATGGAATTGTTTTCTCGTTGTAATTTGTATGGCCATGTTACTCATACCTATACTACAGAGGGAGGAATAGAAGTTAAAATCAGAAGCGTGCTTGCATGCAATTTTCGTACCCGTAGTCTTATTTATGTTGCTTGTATCTTTGTATCTACTACTGCTGTTGGCATCCAACTGTTCTTGGCTTATTCAAGAATTCAAAACATCCCAATGTGATAAAAGAATGGAATATGCGATAAAAGAATGGAATCCTGATGTGATAAAAGAATGGAATCCTAGAGTTCCCATTTGATATATTTTTGGGCCCTTGGGCGCTACTGTAGCTAGTATATCAAAAGACTAAAAAATTTATTTGTCGGAATAATGTAATAGAAAAGTAAAAGACAAAAAAGAAGAAGGGAACCTAATCTCACCCACTTTTGTATCATAAAGAGAAGATATATTTTTAAACTTCTCTAAAATGAAAAACAAGTGCCTTTGTAATATTATAGATTTATCTAGTTGCTATTTTGATTTTTTTTGGGAATTTCCCGCTTTAATCCTGTCTTGGCTAGGGTTTCTTGGTCCTTCGGCGGTGTTGCTACTGTTATATTGCCTGATCAACGCAGAAACAAGGGAGATGATCGTGGCTCAGGAGGAAGTAATGGAACTGGACATGGTGATGCATGATCTGGGAGAGGCGCTAGAAGAGGAGAAGGGATGGATTAGGAAAGGTTTAGGAATGATAGAGGGTGTCCCGACCGTGAGTGAAGATGGCGATTTAATCCAGCCTTTGATCGAGTGAACAAGTCATAAAACAACTTGTCAGAGCAATTAGAGAAACAAACCACCGTGGATATGACACAAATTGTTCCTTCGGTAAGGAAGAGCTTATCACATAACTCAAGTTCCGTCAGCGCAGGAGGGCAAGAGATGACGGGTGCTCTAGTTCAGCGATGGCTCCTCGCAAGTGGCAAATGATGAGGACATCAATACCATTGTTACACCCACAACCACTACTGCTACATATACTAGACCAATTACTAGAGCTCGCACACGCCAATTAAAATTATTAGGTACTTTCATTTCTTGGTAATGATTTTAATGTTCATGAGAATATGATGCTGCCTAAATTGGATATATTTGTTTTGCTTACAAATGAAGGGCCTGACATGGATAAGAGGGATGAACACTGGAGCAAGACCAAGCATGAACATGATGGCATGCGCAAGGGGAACAAGTACGGAGTTACAAGTGATGATTTGAGGACTTTGAAGCCATCATAATGAGTGCATGAAGCCTTGGACGAAATATATAAGATGCCACTTTATAAATTTTGTCCAGAGGCTATTCTAGGTGCGGCGTCACCTTATTATTGGGCCAGGCCCATATAATTTCTAAATACTTAAGTATAGGCTGTTTTTAGGACTTTAAGGCCACCATAATGAGTGCATGAAGCCTTGGACGAAATATACAAGATGCCACTTCATAAATTTTGTCCAGAGGCTATTCTAGGTGCGGCGTCACCTTATTATTGGGTTAGGCCCATGTAATTTCGAAATACTTAAGTATAGGCTGTTTTTAGAGTCCGTATGTGTGGGGAAACAAGAGTTAGGGTTGGTTTCGGACCCCTCCTCCAAGGGCCACGAAATTCCCCCCTCTTCCTCCATATATACAGCCCTTAGGGCATCGTTTAGACTTTGTGTTTTGTTTAGATTAAAAGTTCGCCATAGCTGCAACTTCGCGTACTTCGTTTGTGTTCAACGACCAGACCAAGGCATCACACAACCCCACCTTGATCAATAAAGCTTTCATCTTATATTCGCAATATCCAGATTGCAATCTCAGTTTCTTGCTTGTTTTTCGTTTGCTTGCAGAAAATATACCTTCATGGTCAGGTTGATCGTGCTCCGGCGTGGTCAATAACCTCTCGGAGTTGGTTTAACGATTGCTAAGGCGCGACGTCCCCGCACATTCGTAGTCGGATCGTGAAAGTCTACTCCTCCGAAACAATAATCACCATCTCATCGAAAGACGGGACACCTTTGCCTATATCAAGTGGTATCAGATTTCCAGGTTGCTCGGTGAGATTTTACAGTTTTTCGTAGTTTAGATCAAGTCTGTTCTTCATACCTACGGTCCACAAAAAAGCCAAAAAAATTAGGGTTAGTTCATCATATCCGAACCAATCTGAGCCTTTGCATAATCTTTTTAGGGTTTTTGCTTTGTTGAATTTGCGGTTGCATCTCGTGTCTAGTAGCTGGTCTTAGCGTCTAGTCCTTTAGAGTTTCGAGTTCTGTGACGCACCATCTTCATCGTTGCTCCCATATACCACCACTATTGCCATATTTTACCACCGCTGCCATATCCTACCACCGCTGCCATATACCACCACCGCTGTCATATCCTACCACCGCTGCCATATGCCACCACCGCTGCCATATACCACCACCATAAATCCACCACCAATCCGAGTTCTTTTCATATTAGGTTAGTTTTCGAGACCCATCTATTTTCCGATTCGTGTTTCCTTGCCTAAGTAGGTTTCAAAAAAATAATTTTAACGACCGAAAATATTTTTCCCTATCCTATTTTTAGGTCCCAAGGAGCATTTTGAGACATTCGCCATCATAGTGATTTTTTGTCGCACTTTTTCGTCTTCGCTGCCCTGATTTTCGAAAAAAAATAGTCAATTTTTTGTGCCTATCTTGTTATTTTGACTTCGGAAGAGTTTTGATACACTCGTCACTATAGTGATTTTTCACAAAAAAGAAGCGCAAAACAAAAACAGAGCGCAAAAAAAGAGCGAAAAAAATTCCAGAGTGTCCTTTTCCATTGTTTATGTGTCGCGCCGTGATTTTGTTAGTATTCTAAGCTCGCGTCTCTAGTACGGTCTAGCTTAGGACCAGCACAGTACCGTCGTTGAGCGTTTATTCAACTTTGCATCTCCGAATTGATTATTGCTGACCCTTTTGCTACCATATTATAAGCCTTCCCAGCTCAACATACGTCTATGTCGTGCGTTTGGTTCTCCCTGGTAATCGCTCTATCCAAGCTTTGAGAGTTTTGACTACAACGGTTGCCAATCACCACCTGCTGCTAGGTAGGAACTGGTAAGAATTTGAGATTTGCTTGACGGATTTGTGACTTTTCACAACACCACCGCCACTTCCTAGCAATTTATAGGATCATATTGAGTCCTCTAGTGACTATGATGAGGAGACTTTGGCTCTTATTACACACGAAGAACACGGTGGAGATGATTATGAACACGAGAGCAATACATATGGCTCCTGAAGATGCTGACATGTATGAATATTTAGTTGCTCAACGTGTTTTGAGTGTGCAGGTCACAGAAGCTGAGAAAAATCAGAGGCATAATTTGTTCCATACAAAGGGAGTTGTGAAGGAACGTTCTGTTCGCGTCATCATAGTGTAACATCCCAAATTTTCAATTTTGGAATATTATACATAGATCATTCATGCATATCATATTTTATTGCATTTCGTTTCGCGATCCTCGAAATCCTAAGCAACTCAAGGACCCTCGGAGAGAGTTGGGGATTGCCTGTTTTCATATTTGAATTTTATCAAATATTGAAACGAGGATTATTGGTTTTAATTATTTTTCTCTCCATAAATATTTCATATTAAAATATATGAGAGGAGATAATATGACTTCTCCAAAATAATTGAAACATTGGAGGAAAAATATTAAAATCAAATATTTGATTTTATTTGAATTTTATTGCTATTTTATTTGCATTAGAAAAATTGCACGTTTTTCAAAATTGCATTTTAGGGCCAAGAAAATGTTCATCTCGTTCTAAATATTTTATTTAGGCGGTGAAAATTAGTTTTGGCATTTTAGATTTTATTTTATTTTCTAGGATTTATTTTAGTTGGTGAATTATTTAAAAAATCAGCGCCCGACCGGGCAAGCTCACCGAGCCGGCCCGGCTCCCAGCCGCCTTCTCCCTTCAGAGACCGAGGCCGCCGCCCGACCCGAGTCCGGCGGGACTCCGCCTTCCCGCCGCCTTGCCCTCCTCCAAGCAGCCCCCTCCTTAAATACCCGCCTCGAGCCCCACCACCACCAACCCCGCCTTTGCCCCGCCCGTCATAGCTGCGCCTTGCCGCTTTTTGCCTCGCCGCCCGCCCGCCTCTGCTGGCCTTGCCGCCGCCCTTCGTTGCCGCCGCGCGTCGCCCTCGCAACCCGCCGCCTCACGCCCGTCTCGCCGAGCGCAGAGCCCGCCTCGCCGGAGGTAACGCCGCCGTTGCCGCCGCCGGTTTTTATTTTAAGAAAACCGATCCATTTTTTTCAGAAACCCTAGTTCGTTTTTTAGATCGGTTCACCGTTTTTTCTCGGTTTAGTTACTTAGCGGGCGTTCGTCCATACGTTCATTTTAACGAACGGCTTTCGCTCGATAGTTACAGACAACGAACGTTCGTTCATTAGCCTGTTCGTCAGTTTTCTTTTTCTCAGATTTTTTTTCGCGGTTATTTTCGATCGTGATTTCTGATCCGATTTTCGTTTCAGTTTATCTTTTCACTCGTTTATCAGAATCAGGCGATTCAAGCGCCTAGATCTTCGTCTCGAAACCCTCTTTCTGTCTAAACAACTTGAACAAGATTTTGGTACTGTAAAATTTGACTTTAGTTCAGATTAGTAAACGGATCTTGTTTCTTTCGTAGTTTGAGTTTCGTTGCTCCGTTTGATTTGATTCTTTTTGCAAGCCGGAGTTCTTAAGTTGAACTTTTTGGTCAATTCTTCTTATTTGAGTTTTGCCCGTGCATCTTTGCTTGATTGCTTATGTATGCTATTGTTTGTTTGCGATGAATTCCCGGAGTGCAAAGCGTGCTACTATGAGTCCGTAGGTTTTGCGGATCGTCAGCAAGGCAAGTAACACATTGATCATACTCCTTCCATACCCAGTTTTTATGCATTAGTTTCAATCCTCAAACATTGCATGATTAGAATGTGATTAACTTGTGGGTTGGGAAGTAGATGATGAGGTAGAACTTATTGCCTGTTATATTCAAACCTTGGGAGTTACTTCTACGTTTTGCTTATATTGCTATGCTATGCTCGTGAGCGTGGTTTGGGTGAGTGAAATCCATGACAGATGTGAGATTGTTAAATTAATGGTTCAACTTAAGGTGGCAACTTTAATACACATCTGGGTGGATTGCTTGTCGGGCACTGGAGAATCCAGTGTTGTCCTAGGATATCCGGAGTACCGTGTGATCATCCTAAGGTCCGCCACCCAGTGCTCAAAGGAACTGAGATATTTTCATGCTAGAAACTTCCGTGTGCAGCCACAAGCTATTATGGGCTCTAGCATAGTTGAGTAGGTTACATGAAGCTCTTGAAGAGGTGGATGAGCAGGTATAGGGTTGTAGGTTTGGTATGGGAAAGTGCAACTATCCCTAGGTGGTTTTGGTAATTCCTAACAACATATAGCTCATTGAGCTAACATTATTCCAGGATAAATATTTCAGGAAAAGCTCAATGAATGGCATGGCATGGATGAGAAAAGTGGACCCCTCAAAATACTAAGGATAAAAGGATTGGCTCAAGCTCAAAGCTCAAGACTCTACATTTTATATTTTAGTGATCCAAGATCACATTGAGTCTATAGGAAAAGCCAATACTATCAAGCAGGGATGAGGTGTTGCATAATGAGTCTATAGGAAAAGCCAATAAGTGTGTGATTGCTACTCTGTTATAAATCCTTCGAGTACTGTGTGTGTCAGCATTACCGATCCAGGGATGACACTGAAGCACAGAGACTTGACCGTTTGAGGTCGGGTCGCTACAAGATGGTATCAGAGCACACGCTGAGTGTAGGACATGACCACTAAGATAAACCATAGGTCACTCTTCTCTACTCATTTCTGACTCCTCTCCAGTTTCTACTCCTTAGGATGGCGGAGTTGAAGAACAAGTTTGCACAACCGGATGAAGACACACCCTTTGGACGCCACTTGAAGGAAGTCACTAGGTACTTGAACATTGGAATACCAAGCTTCATCGGGACGTACAACACCACCTTACCAGAAGAGGTATTTGGATGATTCAAGTTCAAGTTCCAGGAAGGACGTTCTCGCCAACCACTAAGCCCATAGAATTTTCTTTTGAAGCACCCACCTGGAGTCTAGGCAAGAGCATGGCAGCCCACATTACCATGGGACGCATTGGAGAAGTCTACAACAAGGATCTTAAGGACACTATCTATCAGATATGTGGGCGCCGAGATGAGCAATGGGAGATGATCAACACCAAGAAGGACAAATCCATTGCAGCATTTATCCAGGAGTTAAACCAGCACATTCGACGCCAAGAGAATCAGATGTGTGCAGACATGATAGATTTGAAGAAGGCGAAGACTAGGATCATCGAGCTGGAAGAAGAACTCAAGTTTACATGCGATGGATATGAGGAGGAAATTGCAACACTACTGGAGAAGAATGACGACCAGATAAAGAAGATCGGAGTATTCATGGGAGATCCAGCACCGGGAGGAGAGGACGACGATTCCACTTGCCCGGAGAACAACATCATCATCGACGACACCGACTCCGACCCCAGTGATGATGACTTTGAAGACGAAGCTGGAGCAGACATCATGGAGTCTTCCACCGATCAAAATTTCTAGATGACCACCAAATAATAGTAGTATTCCCCCATGTATATAGTAGTAGTTGAGCACTTTTACGATAGTTCTAGACCGCTTGTATGCCCTTGCTTGATTGATCGAGTGAAATGTTTGTGTTTGTCTCATGTGCATATGGGTAGTGCTTTCTCACTAGACCCCTTTTCTATTCTAATCTCTTCCCTCTAAACCCGCCAGATGCCTCCGAGAAGTGACACCGGATTTGCCTTCCTGCCAGAGCTCACTCAGTTGATCCAGCAGCAGAATGCCTTGATGCAATTGTTAGTCCAGAACCAAGGCAACAACAACAATAACAACAACCCGCCTCCAGTTAACAACTTAGCTCGCTTTCTGAGGTTACAGCCGCCGGTGTTTTCCAGTAGCACCGAGCCTATAGTTGTTGATGATTGGCTACGTCGTATTGGAAGGGAGTTGACCACCGCAGGTTGCACATATGCGGAGAAGGTGCGCTTTGCCGCACATCAATTGGATGGACCAGCAGCCTCATGGTGGGAGAATTATACGGCCACTTTCCCCATAGCCAACGTCACTTGGGATCACTTTCAGCAAGCTTTCCACACATCCCATGTCTCAAATGGAGCTATGAATATGAAGAAGCGTGAGTTTCGCAACTTACGCCAGGGGAACCGTACTGTGGCTCAGTACGTGGATGAGTTTAGCAAGTTATCTCGCTATGCCCCTGATGATGTGGCCACTGACGCCGCAAAGCAGGAGAAGTTTATGGAATGGCTGAATGATGAGATGCGCATGCTGTTGATGGTGGCAACATTCAACAACTACCAGGAGTTGGTAGATAAGGCTCTTATGATTGAAGGGAAGCAGCAGCAGATTGAGAGCCGTAAGAGGAAGTATGGGCAAGGGAGGTATAACTCAGGAGCTCAGCAGAAGCCTCGCCTAACCCCGAACTCGGGAGGACTTGTTCATAACCATGGAGGTCATAACCACACCAGAGGAAGCTCGCATAACCATAATGGTTCTAAGAATGGGACTGGGAACGGAACGAACAACAATCAGAACCGCCCCAATCCAGCCACACCCGCCAAGAGAGATCTAAGTCACATTACTTGCTTTAAGTGCGGGAAGACTGGACACTATGCCACAGAGTGCTCTGAAGCGAAGAATGGAAACGGAAATGGGAGCGCTGGGAAGAATCCCAATCCATTCAACAAAGGACAAGTGAACCACGTTAATGTGGAGGAGGTTGAAGAGCAGCCAGACGCGGTTATGGGTAAGTTTTTGGTTAAGTCTTTTACCGCCCTTGTTCTTTTTTATACTGGTGCATCACATTCATACATATCAAGGGGATTCGTGGATAAGTTTAAACTACCAACCCAAACCCTTAGGACCCCTCTGTTAGTGAGTTCACCTGGAGCAGAGTATATGGCTAGTCGATGGTGCGACCAGATACACCCAACCATTGGTAGCCATGTTTTTCCGTCCGACCTAATAATCTTGGAGTCACAAGGATTGGATGTGATATTAGGCATGGACTGGATGTCAAAGTATGAAGGAAGCATTGGCTGTGCTAGTAAGTCGATTTATCTCACCACCCCGGAGGGAAAAAGGATTAAGTATGTATCTAGGCATGCGCCTAGGAGGAGCCAAGTAAATACCCTCACGGGAGTTGTTGGGAGGAAGTGCACATGAGTGAAGGATTACCGGATGTTTTTCGGAGGAGTTACGGGCATGCCACGGATCGAGACATCGAGTTTTTGATAGAGCTATTGCCAGGTACAGGGCCAATATCAAAGAGACCCTATCGGATGCCTGCGAATGATCTGGAGGAGATTAAGAAGCAAATCAAGGAGTTATTGGAGAAATGTTACATTCGACGGAGTTCATCACCATGGGGAGCCCCAATGCTTTTGGTTGAGAAGAAGGATAAGTCTTTAAGAATGGTTGTTGATTATCGTGCGTTAAATGAGGTGACGATCAAGAACAAATACCCACTGCCGATGATCAATGATTTGTTTGACCAACTGCAAGGAGCTAAGGTGTTTTCAAAGATCGATCTGCGATCAGGATATCACTAGTTGAAGATTCGAGAGAAGGATATACCAAAGACAGCATTCACCACACGGTATGGGTTGTATGAATATACAGTCATGTCATTTGGACTGACTAATGCCCCTGCCTACTTCATGAGCATGATGAACAAGGTGTTCATGGAGTATTTGGACAAGTTTGTTGTGGTGTTCATTGATGATATAATGGTATACTCGAAGAATGAGGAGGAGCACAAAGAGCATTTGCGTTTAGTTCTTGAGAAACTCAGGGAACACCAGTTGTATGCCAAGTTCAACAAATGCGAGTTTTGGTTGAAGGAAGTTGGGTTCCTTGGACATGTTATATCGGGAGAAGGTATAACAGTAGACCCCACCAAGGTTCAATCAGTCACTGAATGGTTGGCACCCACTTCAGTTAGCGAGATCCGCAGTTTTCTTGGACTCGCGGGATACTACCAAAGATTCATTGAGAACTTTTCCAAGATTGCGAAGCCAATGACGGAGTTATTAAAGAAGGATAACAAGTTTAAATGGACGGAAGAATGTGAGGCAAGTTTTCAGGAGTTAAAGAAATGTTTGACTACAGACCCAGTGCTGATTTTGCCGGATATACGCAAGGATTTCCAAGTGTATTGCGACGCCTCTCGCCTAGGACTTGGAAGTGTGCTTATGAAGGACGGAAGAGTTGTTTCGTATGCTTCATGACAACTAAAACCACACGAATTGAATTATGCCACGCATGATTTGGAGATAGCAGCCGTAGTGCATGCGTTGAAGACTTGGAGACATTACTGTCGGTGTCAAAACCGGCGGATCTCGGGTAGGGGGTCCTGATCTGTGCGTCAAGGCTGATGGTAACAGGAAGCAAGGGACACAGATGTTTACCAAGGTTCCGGCCCTCTCGATGGAGGTAAAACCCTACTTCCTGGTTGATTAATATTGATGATATGGGTAGTACAAGAGTAGATCTACCACGAGATCGTAGAGGCTAAACCCTAAGAGCTAGCCTATGATGGTCTGATTGTAATTGTGATCGGCCTTCTAAGGACCAACCTCTTGTTGGGGAACGTAGTAATTTCAAAAAAATTCCTACGCACACGCAAGATCATGGTGATGGCATAGCAACGAGAGGGGAGAGTGTATGTCCACGTACCCTCGTAGACCGTAAGCGGAAGCGTTATAACAACACGGTTGATGTAGTCGTACGTCTTCACGATCCGACCGATCCAAGTACCGAACGCACGGTACCTCCGAGTTCAGCACACGTTCAGCTCGATGACGATCCCCGAGCTCCGATCCAGAAAGCGTCGGGGATGAGTTCCGTCAAGACGGCGTGGTGACGATGATGATGCTCCACCGACGCAGGCTTCGCCTAAGCTCCGCGACGATATGACTCTACCGGCGCAGGCTTCGCTTAAGCTCATGACGATATGATCGAAGTGGAATATGGTGGAGGGGCACCGCACACGGCTAAGGAACGATCCGTAGATCAACTTGTGTGTCATGGGGTGCCCCCTACCCCGTATATAAAGGAGCAAGGGGGGTGCGGCGGCCCTAGGGGAGGCGGCGGAGGAGTCCTACTCCCACGGAGTAGGACTCCCCCCTTCCTAGTTGGATTAGGACTTGGGGAGGGGGAAGAGGAAGAGGCGCCCCTCTCCTTGTCCTATTCGGACTAGGGGGGGGGGCGCGCCTGCCCTGGCCGGCCCTCCTCTTCTCCCTTATGGCCCATCAAGGCCCATTGACCCCCCGGGAGGGTTCCGGTAACCCCGGTGTTCGGTAAAATCCGATTTCATCCGGAACCTTTCCGAAGTCCAAACATAGGCTTCCAATATATCGATCTTTATGTCTCGACCATTTCGAGACTCCTCGTCATGTCCGTGATCACATCCGGGACTCCGAACAAACTTCGGTACATCAAAACTTATAAACTCATAATAAACCGTCATCGTAACGTTAAGCGTGCGGAACCTACGGGTTCGAGAACTATGTAGACATGACCTAGAACTATTCTCGGTCAATAACCAATAGCGGAACCTGGATGTTCATATTGGTTCCTACATATTCTACTAAGATCCTTATCGGTCAAACCGCATAACAACATACGATGTTCCCTTTGTCATTGGTATGTTACTTGCCCGAGATTCGATCGTCGGTATCCTATACCTAGTTTAATCTCGTTACTGGCAAGTCTCTTTACTCGTTCTGTAATACATCATTTCATAACTAACTCATTAGTTACAATGCTTGCAAGGCTTAGGTGATGAGTATTACCGAGAAGGCCCAGAGATACCTCTCCGACAATCGGATTGACAAAACCTAATCTCGAATTATGCCAACTCAACATATACTTTTGGAGACACCTGTAGAGTACCTTTATAATCACCCAGCGTTGTGGACGTTTGGTAGCACACAAAGTGTTCCTCCGTAAACGGAGTTGCATAATCTCATAGTTGCAGGAACTTTGTATAAGTCATGAAGAAAGCATAAGCAACATACTAAAGCGATCAAGTGCTAAGCTAACGGAATGGGTCAAGTCAATCACATCATTCTCCTAATGATGTGATCCCGTTAATCAAATGACAACTCATGTCTATGGTTAGGAAACATAACCATCTTGATTAACGAGCTAGTAAAGTAGAGGCATACTAGTGACACTCTGTTTGTCTATGTATTCACACATGTATTATGTTTCGGTTAATACAATTCTAGCATGAATAATAAACATTTATCATGATATAAGGAAATAAATAATAACTTTATTATTGCCTCTAGGGCATATTTCCTTGATCTCCCACTTGCACTAGAGTCAATAATCTAGATTACACAAGAATGATTCTAACACCCATGGAGTCTTGGTGCTGATCATGTTTTGCTCGTGGAAGAGGCTTAGTCAACGGGTGCGCAACATTCAGATCCGTATGTATCTTGCAAATCTCTATGTCTCCCACTTGGACTTGGTCCCGAATGGAATTGAAGCGTCTCTTGATATGCTTGGTCCTCTTGTGAAATCTGGATTCCTTTGCCAAGGCAATTGCACCAGTATTGTCACAGAAGATCTTCATTGGTCCCGATGCACTAGGTATGACACCTAGATCGGAAATGAACTCTTTCATCCAGACTCCTTCATTTGCTGCTTCCAAAGCAGCTATGTACTCCGCTTCACATGTAGATCCCGCCACGACGCTTTGTTTAGAACTGCACCAACTGACAGCTCCACCGTTTAATAAAAATACGTATCCGGTTTGCGATTTAGAATCGTCCGGATCAGTGTCAAAGCTTGCATCGACGTAACCATTTACGACTAGCTCTTTGTCACCTCCATATACGAGAAACATATCCTTAGTCCTTTTCGTATTTCAGGATGTTCTTGACCGCTGTCCGATGATCCACTCTGGATTACTTTGGTACCTTCCTGCCAAGCTTATTGCTAAGCATACGTCAGTGTCGGTACACAGCATTGCATACATGATAGAGCCTATGGCTGAAGCATAGGAACATTTTTCATTTTCTCTATCTTCTGCATTGTGGTCGGGCATTGAGTCGACTCAATTTCACACCTTGTAACACGGTAAAATCCTTTCTTTGCGTGATCCATTTTGAACTTTTTCAAAACTTTATCAAGGTATGTGCTTTGTGAAAGTCCAATTAAGCGCCTTGATCTATCTCTATAGATCTTGATGCCCAATATGTAAGCAGCTTCACCGAGGTCTTTCATTGAAATTTTTTATTCAAGTATCCTTTTATGCTATCCAGAAATTCTATATCATTTCCAATCAATAATATGTCGTCCACATATAATATCGAAATGCTCTGAGCTCCCACTCACTTTCTTGTAAATACAGCTTCTCCAAAAGTGCATATAAAACCATATGCTTTGATCACACTATCAAAGCGCTTATTCCAACTCCGAGAGGCTTGCACTGGACCATAAATTGATCGCTGGAGCTTGCACACTTTGTTAGCACCTTTTGGATCAACAAAACCTTCGGTTGCATCATATACAACTCTTCTTCTAGAAATCCATTCAAGAATGCAGTTTTACATCCATTTGCCAAATTTCATAATCATAAAATGCAGCAATTGCTAACATGATTCGGACAGACTTAAGCATCGCCACGGGTGAGAAGGTCTCATCGTAGTCAACCCCTTGAACTTGTCGAAAACCTTTCGCAACAAGTCGAGCTTTATAGACGATTACATTACCATCGGCGTCGGTCTTCTTCTTAAAATCCATTTATTCTCAATGGCTTGCCGATCATCGGGCAAGTCAACCAAAGTCCATACTTTGTTCTCATACATGGATCCCATCTCAGATTTCATGGCTTCAAGCCATTTTATGGAATCTGGGCTCACCATCGCTTCTTCATAGTTCGTAGGTTCACCATGATCTAGTAGCATGACTTCCGAATAGGATTACCGTACCACTCAGTGCGGATTTTATTCTGGTTGATCTCTGAGTTCGGTGACAACTTGATCTGAAGTTTCATGATCATTATCATTATCTTCCTCGCTAATCTGGTGTAGGTGTCACGAAACCGATTTACGTGATGAACTACTTTCCAATAAGGGAGCTGGTACTGTTACCTTATCAAGTTCTACTTTCCTCCCACTCACTTCTTTCGAGAGAAACTCCTTCTCTAGAAAGGATCCATTCTTAGCAACGAATGTCTTGCCTTCGGATCTGTGATAGAAGGTATACCCAATTGTCTCCTTTGGGTATCCTATGAAGACACATTTTCCGATTTGGGTTCAAGCTTATCAGGTTGAAGCTTTTTCACATAAGCATCGCAACCCAAAACTTTCGAAACGACAACTTTGGTTTCTTGCCAAACCATAGTTCATAAGGTGTCGTCTCAACGGATTTTGATGGTGTCCTATTTAACGTGAATGCGGCCGTCTCTAAAGCATAACCCCAAAACGATAGCGGTAAATCGAAATAGACATCATAGATCGCACCATATCTAGTAAAGTACGATTCTGACGTTCGGACACACCATTACGCTGTGGTGTTCCGGTGGCGTGAGTTGCGAAACTATTCGCATTGCTTCAAATGTAGACCAAACTCGTAACTCAAATATTCTCCTCCACGATCAGATCGTAGAAACTTTATTTTCTTGTTACGATGATTTTCAACTTCACTTTGAAATTCTTTGAACTTTTCAAATGTCTCAGATTTATGCTTCATTAAGTAGATATACCCGTATCTGCTTAAATCATCTGTGAAGGTGAGAAAATAACGATATCCGCCACGAGCTTCAACATTCATCGGACCACATACATCTGTATGTATGATTTCCAACAAATCTGTTGCTCTCTCCATACAACCGGAGAACGGAGTTTTAGTCATCTTGCCCATGAGGCACGGTTCGCAAGTACCAAGTGATTCATAATCAAGTGATTCCAAAAGTCCATCTGTATGGAGTTTCTTCATGCGTTTTACACCGATATGACCTAAACGGCAGTGCCACAAATAAGTTGCACTATCATTATCAACTCTGCATCTTTTGGCTTCGACATTATGAATATGTGTATCACTACTGTCGAGATTCAACAAGAATAGACCATTCTTCAAAGATGCATGACCATAAAAGATATTACTCATATAAATAGAACAACCATTATTCTCTGATTTAAATGAATAACCGTCTCGCATTAAACAAGATCCAGATATAATGTTCATGCTCAACGCTGTCACCAAATAACAATTATTTAGGTCTAAAACTAATCCCGAAGGTAGATGTAGAGGTAGCGTGCCGACCGCGATCACATTGACTTTGGAACCGTTTCCCACGCGCATCGTCACCTCGTCCTTTGCCAGTGCTCGCCTATTCCGTAGTCCCTGTTTGAGTTGCAAATATTAGCAACAGAACCGGTATCAAATACCAGTGCTACTACGAGCTCTAGTAAGGTACACATCAATAACATGTATATCACATATACCTTTGTTCACCTTGCCATCCTTCTTATCCGCCAAATACTTGGGGTAGTTCCGCTTCAAAGGCCCGATCTGCTTGCAAGAAAACACTCGATTTCAGGCTTAGGTCCAGACTTGGGTTTCTTCTCTTGAGCAGCAACTTTCTTGCTGTTCTTTTGAAGTTTCCTTCTTCTTCCCTTTGCCCTTTTCTTGAAACTAGTGGTCTTGTTGACCATCAACACTTGATGCTCTTTCTTGATTTCTACCTCCGCTGCTTTTAGCATTGCGAAGATCTCGGAATTGTCTTAGTCATCCCTTGCATATTATAGTTCATCACGAAGCTCTTGTAGCTTGGTGGCGTGATTGGAGAATTCATCAATGACACTATCATCCGGAAGATTAACTCCCAGCTGAATCAAGTGATTATTATACCCGGACATTTTGAGTATGTGCTCACCGATGTAACTATTCTCCTCCATCTTGCAGCTATAGAACTTATTGGAGACTTCATATCTCTCAATCCGGGCATTTGCTTGAAATATTAACTTCAACTCTTGGAACATCTCATATGCTCCATGACGCTCAAAACGCCGTTGAAGACCCGGTTCTAAGCCGTAAAGCATGGCACATCGAACTATAGAGTAGTCATCACTTTGCTCGCCAGACGCTCACAACTTTCGGCGTTGCTCTCAAAGAGGCTGGCACCCAGCGGTGCTTCCGGGACGTAATTCTTACATGCAGCAATGAGGATAATCCTCAAATTACGGACCCAGTCCGTAATTGCTACCATCATCTTTCAACTTTGCTTTCTCAAGGAACGCATTAAAATTCAACGGAACAACAAAGACGAGCCATCTATCTACAAGAAACATAGACAAGCAAAATACTATCGGTACTAAGTTCATGATAAATTTAAGTTCAATTAATCATATTAAAACCTCCCACTTAGACAGACATCCCTCTAGTCATCTAAGTGATTACGTGATCCAAATCAACTAAATCATAACCGATCATCACGTGAGATTGAGTAGTTTTCAATGGTGAACATCACTATGTTGATCATATCTACTATATGATTCACGCCGACCTTCGGTCTCCGTGTTCCGAGGCCATATCTGCATATGCTAGGCTCGTCAAGTTTAACTGAGTATTCTGCGTGTGCAAAACTGGCTTGCACCGTTGTAGATGGACGAGAACTTATCACACCGATCATCATGTGGTGTGCAGGTACTACGAACTTTTAGCAACGGTGCATACTCGTGGAGAACACTTCTTGATAATTTTAGTGAGAGATCATCTTATAATGCTACCGTCAATCAAAGCAAGATAAGATGCATAAAGGATAAACATCACATGCAATCAATATAAGTGATATGATATGGCCATCATCATCTTGTGCTTGTGATCTCCATCTCGAAGCACCGTCATGACCACCATTGTCTTTGGCGCGACACCTTGATCTCCATCGTAGCATCGTTGTCGCCTCGCCAACTATTGCTTCTACGACTATCGCTCATCGCTTAGTGATAAAGTAAAGCAATTACATGGCTTTTGCATTTCATACAATAAAGCGACAACCATATGGCTCCTGCCATTGCCGATAACTTCGTTACAAAACATGATCATCTCATACAATAAAATATAGCATCACGCCTTGACCATATCACATCACAACATGCCCTGCAAAAACAAGTTAGACGTCCTCTACTTTGTTGTTGCAAGTTTTACGTGGCTGCTACGGGCTGAGCAAGAACCGTTCTTACCTACGCATCAAAACCACAACGATAGTTTGTCAAGTTGGTGCTGTTTTAACCTTCGCAAGGACCGGGCGTAGCCACACTCGGTTCAACTAAAGTGAGAGAAAGCAGACACCCGCTGGTCACCTTTAAGCAACGAGTGCTCAAGCGGTGAAACCAGTCTCGCGTAAGCGCGACGCGTAATGTCGGTCCGGCCGCTTCATCTCACAATACCGCCGAACCAAAGTATGACATGCTGGTAAGCAAGATGACTTATATCGCCCACAACTCACTTGTGTTCTACTCGTGCATATGACATCAACGCATAAAACCAGGCTCGGATGCCTTTGTTGGGGAACGTAGTAATTTCAAAAATTTCCTATGCACACGCAAGATCATGGTGATGGCATAGCAACGAGAGGGAGAGTGTATGTCCACGCACCCTCGTGAGACCGTGAAGCGGAAGCGTTATAACAACGCGGTTGATGTAGTCGTACGTCTTCACGATCCGACCGATCCAAGTACCGAACGCACGGCACCTCCGAGTTCAGCACACGTTCAGCTCGATGACGATCCCCGAGCTCCGATCCAGCAAAGCGTCGGGGATGAGTTCCGTCAGCACGACGGCGTGGTGACGATGATGATGCTCCACCGACGCAGGGCTTCGCCTAAGCTCCGCGACGATATGACTCTATCGCGCGAGGCTTCGCCTAAGCTCCGCGACGATATGACCGAAGTGGAATATGGTGGAGGGGCACCGACACGGCTAAGGAACGATCCGTAGATCAACTTGTGTGTCTGGGGTGCCCCCCGCCTCAGATATAAAGGAGCAAGGGGTGCGGCCGGTCCTAGGGGAGGCGCGCCGGAGGAGTCCTACTCCCACCGGGAGTAGGACTCCCCCCTTCCTAGTTGGATTAGGACTTGGGGGAAGGGGAAGAGGAAGGGGCACCGCCCCTCTCCTGTCCTATTCGCACTAGGGGAGGGGGCGGCCTGCCCTGGCCGCCCTCCTCTTCTCCCTTATGGCCCATCAAGGCCCATTGACCCCCCGGGAGGGTTCCGGTAACCCCCCGGTGTTCCGATAAAATCCCGATTTCATCCGGAACCTTTCCGAAGTCCAAACATAGGCTTCCAATATATCGATCTTTATGTCTCGACCATTTCGAGACTCCTCGTCATGTCCGTGATCACATCCGGACTCAACAAACTTCGTACATCAAAACTTATAAACTCATAATAAACCGTCATCGTAACGTTAAGCGTGCGGACCCTACGGGTTCGAGAACTATGTAGACATGACCTAGAACTATTCTCGGTCAATAACCAATAGCGGAACCTGGATGTTCATATTGGTTCCTACATATTCTACGAAGATCCTTATCGGTCAAACCGCATAACAACATACGTTGTTCCTTTGTCATTGGTATGTTACTTGCCCGAGATTCGATCGTCGGTATCCAATACCTAGTTCAATCTCGTTATCGCAAGTATCTTTACTGCTCGTAATACATCATTTCATAACTAAATCATTAGTTACAATGCTTGCAAGGCTTAGGTGATGAGTATTACCGAGAAGGCCCAGAGATACCTCTCCGACAATCGGAGTGACAAAACCTAATCTCGAATTATGCCAACTCAACATATACTTTTGGAGACACCTGAGAGTACCTTTATAATGACCCGATTCGTTGTGACGTTTGGTAGCACACAAAGTGTTCCTCCGGTAAACGGGAGTTGCATAATCTCATAGTTGCAGGAACTTTGTATAAGTCATGAAGAAAGCATAAGCAACATACTAAACGATCAAGTGCTAAGCTAACGGAATTGGTCAAGTCAATCACATCATTCTCCTAATGATGTGATCCCGTTAATCAAATGACAACTCATGTCTATGGTTAGGAAACATAACCATCTTCGATTAACGAGCTAGTAAAGTAGAGGCATACTAGTGACACTCTGTTTGTCTATGTATTCACACATGTATTATGTTTCCGGTTAATACAATTCTAGCATGAATAATAAACATTTATCATGATATAAGGAAATAAATAATAACTTTATTATTGCCTCTAGGGCATATTTCCTTCACCTCTCCGGTTTATATAGACACCGGAGAGGGCTAGGGTTTACATGGAGTCGGTTACAAGGAAGGAAACATAATATCCGGATCGCCAAGCTTGCCTTCCACGCCAAGAAAGTCCCATCCAGACACGGGCCGAAGTCTTGCGTCTTGTATCTTCAGGCTTCAATAGTCCGGACGTAGTACACAGTCCGGCTGTCCGGATACCCCCTAATCCAGGACTCCCTTAGTAGCCCCTGAACCAGGCTTCAATGACGATGAGTCTGGCGCGCAGTATTGTCTTCGGCATTGCAAGGCGGGTTCATTCTCCGAATACTCCAAAATGCTTGTTACGACGAATAGTGTCCGGCCTCCAATCAATGTTGTGCTCCTCGGCTTCAGTGCCTCAGTAATGACCATCTCCACGTGTCGAGCGAATGCGAGGAGTCGAGGCATTTTTGCATTTGCCACCCTCGATCCTCCAGGCGAACCGTCTATTTGAAGGGATGGGGATTCTCAGATCCAAACCCCACTCTCCCTCCCAGAGCCAGCATCCAACAGAGCGCTCCGCAAATAGCCATTCCAACATGGCTGGCCGTCGCGGCTCATCTCCGTGCCCTTCTCGTTCCAAGTCGGGGGATCGGGGAGAGTGTTCAGTTCCTCATAGCCATTTGACAAAGTTAAAAACCCAAGGGTTTCTCCCACCGGCGTTCATGGTCTCCGGCCCGAGCTGGTATAGCCACTTATGACGGAGGAGACCAGCCGAGGATCCCTAACCCATCTCCGGAGGAGCGATATGTCCGATCCTCATCCGCCGAGGGGCGCGGTTCCCTATCCACCCGTTTCTTCGCGGGCTCCTGGAGTTCTACGGCCTCCAATTACACGACCTTACCCCTGGCTCTGTTCTGCACATAGCGGGGTATGTTGCCCTGTGCGAGCTGTTTTTAGGCTGTGAACCACACTTCAGATTATGGCGGAAGCTGTTCTGCCTCGTCCCCCGCACCCAGGGGAGCCCCTATGCCAAGTGGGCGGGGCCGAAGTATGGCGCATTGCCGAGACCGGATACCTGTCCGGCACTCCTAAGAAGGCACCAGAAAACTGGCCTTCGGAGTGGTTCTATATAAACAACGTCCCCCTTCCGGATCCAGTCCGGACAGGTCTCCGCAAGTTCAGCAACGCCCTGCCAAGGGCACGCCTAAGCTGGCGCCCCCGGGGCCCTCAAGAAGAGGACACGAGGGAAATAATCCTGCTGATGGACATGATAAAGTTACTGGCCAAATCCGGGTTGACGATAGTTGAGGTTATGGCGATATGTATAAGACGGGGAGTGCAACCGCTCCAATATCGGGGGAAGCCCATGTGGCATTTCAACGGGGAAGACGACGCCACCCGCTGCGGCCGTAAAGGTCCGGACTCCGCTGCCGCTCTGGCAAGGATATTGTCTGATCTGTACAAAGGGGAAGAGGAGGAATTCCTTCGCATAAAAACGCGGGAAGGATTCTCCATGTACAACCCCCCAGCGTGGGTAAGTTCCCATTTTTTTCCCCGCTTTGCTCTAGCGTTCTTCTGCTAAGATTACTTGCATCAATGCTTCTGGGCAGGAATTAAGGAGGGCCGTAGAAGGAATCTCCAGCCCCTCCCGCAACTGAGAGGACCCGGAGGGCCCTAGATCCCGGACTTAAAGTTGATCCGGATATCACCGTGGAGCTAAATCAACGGGTATTTTATCAGCGAGGTGGGATGGCGCCCTAGTGGCCATTACGGCCGACTACCCTGGTCTGCTCCCCACCTCATGTGTAAGCCGAACTAGAAAGCCCTATCCTTCGAAGAGGACTCCCCCCAGGTGTTACAGTTTACCTTTGAGGCGTCGTTCTATTTGCAGAAACGACGACCGGAGCGAGGGGCCGAGCCCCTAGGGACTCGTCAACCACGGGCGTCCAGATCAGCAGGCTCAAGAGGAAGGCGGTGAGGTTGACACACCGCCACTGAGGTAAAACAATAACCTGTCCTGTAATTATAGAATTTAAAATATGACAACGCCTTTGTGTCCTGCAAGAAGAAGAATAACCGGACTATATCCGGAGACCCTACCAATCACGCCTCCACCGGTGGGTTGCGAACCGGCCAGGGGCAGATTGGACACGGGCCAAGCACCGCATGGCTCTCCAATGAGAGTGCGGACATGCTCTCAGCCACGAATTCAAGTAGAGAGCGCCATGAATCACAAAGCGCCGACGAGCCGTGCCAGAACAACAACTTTTCCAAGAGGCGTTTAATGCCTTCAATTCGGGCGGACGCAGACGTCCAAGCTGCTCGGGCGGGCTTGCCCAAGCGACAAACCAAGATACCAAAGACATACGGGTGAGAAATTTTGATAAGTATGTATAGCAAGAGCCCTCGAGACTTGAAACGGTTGAAACAACAGTTTTAAGGATCAATTTATGTCTGTGTCCTTATAGATAAGAACGAGCAATTGTTTCAGAGTGGAGGACTGCAAGGTCGAACCGAGGGCCATAGCTGGCAAGTTAGAGGAACCCCAAAGGCCCTCATCTGGTAACAATTATCACAATTGTGCAAAGATGTGCTAGTTAGTAAATGGATAATATGACAAGTCCGATGAAAATTCTGCGCATAATCCCGGTGAATCCGAGGGCGAGGAGAGGACGATCGCATCTCAAAAAGCAGCTAGAGGATGGCGGCGCATTCTTACGCGAGTTAGGCGGAGAAGAACGATCTTCAAGATGCCAAAGTCCAGCTGGACATGGAGTTAAAGATCTCCGCGCCATTTGGCGGACTCCATGAAGGAGAACAAGAGGCTTCGACGTGGCATTTCTGAAGAAGTGCCTAGATGAATTGTTGTACAGTTCGGCGAGGAAGTATATTGAAAGAATTTTGCTTGCAAGAATGTTAACGGGTCGCCCCGAGGAGGAGATGCCCTCTTCTGCAAATGATTTACTGCAAGACCTTTCGTGATTGCACAAGCGAGATCGACAAGTGATGCAGGTGTTCTCGAGCTTTGTGGCCATCAAGCTTCATCGCCGAATGGCCTGGGGAACTTGTGGACCTGCTTCAAGGAGCCCGCGGCGCCCGCCTATGGAAGATATCAGCATGCCGGCAAGGAGCAAGAGAAGCCTGGGCAATGGTGAAGACGTGCTACACCTAGCTGGACCCGAACCATATGGCCGAAGTGGGACCGGTGGGGCCCGATGGGCAAGAAATTCCCATTAGTCTGGTGTATGACCAGGTAGCGTTAGCCGCTAAGTATTCTCAACAGGATTGTAAGCTAGATAGCCCGTTGAACGGTATAGAAGAGGAATGTAATCAGTCCAAATGACTGTGTAAATTAATGGGCATGATTAGCCCCTAGCCGGATTAAAATCATTTGTCATGGTAGACCTTTTCGCTTCAGCCCCCGGGCCCTATAGTCCGGGGTGTGTCCGAATACCCGCTCAGCTATACAAAACCGGGGTATGCGTGGAAACAAGGCGTAGGGGTCATAAGTGCTTGAACAGACAAGTACCCAACTAGTTATGTTATATTACATGGATAGTAAGAAACATCTTCCAGAGAGAATAGTTTCGTTAGGGGTTCCTTTCCCTGGGTGCGCATGCGACGATGCACATGTCTGGACTGCGAACGATGGCGCAGGATACAAGACTTCTGGGGATTTATGTTATGATAAACGAATACATCTTTTGTTCACCGACCGAATATTCTCTTTAGGAAGCTAGCTTTCGGCTTCACCTAGTCTGAGGTACACATCCGGCTGAACCGGCAGTAACAATCGCAGAGGTGCTCCCCTTATGCCCTACCCGAATTAACGGAAACGTAGGGCATAAACACAAGAGCCAGGCAACCCAGCTTGGCAACATCTTAAGTCATATCGATGCATATAATGGTGAAGAAAAGACACATATGGAAAAAGAATGCATATGCGACAGGCAGAAAGCCATGTGAGTAATCATTTTAAGCTTCCGTATAGGAAGGCCCCGGGTATTGCTTACACACTTAATGCGGCCGGAGCGATCCGGAAATCCGCACTGTATTGAATACTTTGTGTGAAGATAGAAAAAGGTCGAGAAAGGAAAAAGGGGATGGGGCATAATTAAAAGGGAGGGGTTAGGAGACGAACACTATGTTCGGTGCTAGGCGTAGAATCTCCGTAGTCTTGCCGTGTTCCATGGGTTCGGCTCGAGTCTGTTATCGGATGAATTACGTAAGCGGTACGCTCCTCCGGTGAGAACTTTGTCAATGACGAAGGCACCCTCCCACTTGGGTTCGAGTTTGTCCTTCTTCTTCTCCGGTAGTCATAGAACGAGCTCGCCAATATTGTAAGTTTTGGCCCGCACTTCTCTGCTTTGGTATCGTTGAGCCTGCTGCTGATAGAATGCGGAACGAGCTTTTGCGACATCACGCTCCTCCTCCAGGGCATCCAAATTATCCTGCCGATCTAACTCGGCTTCCTTCTCTTCGTATGCGACGCTGCGTGGCTTAATCATGTATTATGTCGCAAGGTAATCATACGCTCCGTACACCATAGAAAATGGTGTGTATCCGGTGGTGCGATTTGGCGTGGTCCGTAGCCCGTGAGTATGGAGTCGAGCTCCTCCCAAAGGCGATCCGACTCTGTAAAGGATCGCACTAGCCTGGGTTTGATACCTGTCATAATGAGACCATTTGACCGCTCTACCTGGCCGTTAGTTTGGGGATGGTAGACGGAAGCGTAATCGAGCTTGATGCCCATTTTTACGCACCAAGTTTTCACTTCGTCAGCTGTGAAATTTGAGCCATTATCAGTGATGATGCTATGGGGGACACCGTAACAGTGTACGACCCCGGATATGAAGTCTATAACTGGTCCGGATTCAGTCGTTTTAACTGGTTTAGCTTCTATCCATTTGGTGAATTTGTCCACCATGACCAATAAGTATTTATTCTTATGGCTTCCCCCTTTAAGAGGTCCGACCATATCCAGCCCCCAGGTCGCAAAGGGCCACGTTATGGGGATTGTTTGGAGAGCGGTAGGGGGCATGTGACTCTGATTGACAGAGAGCTGGCAACCGACGCAATGTTGGACAAGGTCTTGTGCGTCCGCTCGGGCCGTCGGCCAATAGAAGCCTGTACGGAAGGCCTTGCTGACTAATGCCCGAGCCGCGTCGTGGTGCCCGCCCAGGCCGGCATGGATTTCAGCCAAGAGCTGCCGCCCTTCCTCTTCGGAGATGCATCTTTGTAGCACTTCGGTAGCGCTTTTCTTGTAGAGTTCCCCTTCGTAGACTTTGTAAGCTTTAGAGCGCCGAACAATGCAGCGTGCTTCATTTTGGTCTTCGGGGAGCTCCTGCCTATTTAGGTAGGCTAAGAAGGGCTCGGTCCACGGGCGATTACAACCATGATTTCGTGGGCGAGGACGTTATTTCGGGTAGAACCTTCGACTATGTCGATGGTTCGAATCGGGGTGTATTCGGGTCCGTGCTAGTATTGCGGACTCCTTCCCATACTACGGATGGCTTGAATAGCCGCTCCAAGAATATGTTAGGTGGGACAGGTGGCGTTTAGTGCCGATGCGGCGAGGACATCCGCCGCTTGATTGTTTTCTCGAGCCACATGGTGGAATTGAGCCCCTCGAACCGAGCTGACATTTTGAGGACGGCATTACGGTAGGCCGCCATTTTCGGGTCCTTGGCATCAAAATCTCTGTTTATCTGTGATATTGCGCGGTCCGAGTCCCTGCGCACTTCTAGGCGTTGAATACCCATAGAGACTGCCATCCGAAGATCGTGCAAGAGAGCCTCATATTCGGCTGCATTGTTGAGTCTGTATAATATTTGAGAACGATCGACCGTGTCGCCGGTGGGAGATGTCGGGACTACCTGCTCCCAATCCGCCAGCATTTTAGAGCCGTCGAAGTGCATGATCCGGTTTGAGTATCGCGCCGTACTCTTTAGGGAGTTAAACTTCGGCCCATTTGGCGACGAAGTCAGCCAACACTTGCGATTTGATGGCCCACTGTGGTTTGTACGTTATGTCGAGCGGAAGGAGCTCAATAGCCCACTTGGCAATCCGCCCGTAGCATCGCGGTTATTTATTATGTCATTGAGTGGTACCGGAGGCCACCGTAATCGAACACTCTTGAAAGTAGTGTCATAGCTTCCGGATGCCATGAACACCGCGTATGCTATTTTTGATAGTGTGGGTATCGGGTTTGCGTGGGGTTAGGACCGTGGACACGTAGTAGACCGGCTTCTGGAGCGGGTATTTGTATCCGCGGCCTCTCGCTCGACGACGAGCATCTGCGCTTACGACTTGATGCGTTGCAGCTATGTACAACAACATGGGTTCGTCGATATTCGGCGCTGTTATACCGGATTACTGGCCAATAAGGTCTTTATTTCATCCAGTCCGGCCGCGCCGCCTCCGTCCATCTGAAGTGTTGGGCATACCAAGAAGGCGATAAAGCGGTAGTGCCTTTTCTCCTAACACGGAGATAAAGCGGCCGAGAGCAGCCACGCATCCGGCTAGCTTTTGGATGTGCTTGAGGTCTATTGGTATAGCCAACTGTGACAGAGCTCAGATTTTTGCCGGATTCGCCTCAATTCCTCTATTGGAAACGATGAAGCCGAGTAGCTTCCCGAGGGACGCGTAAAACGCATTTTTCCGGATTCACGATGTCGTATGTCCGGAGATTGTCGAATGTAAGCCTCAAGTCATCTATTAGGGTTTCGACGTGTCTTGTTTTTATGACCACGTCGCCCACGTATGCCTCCACTGTTTTGCCGATTTGTTTTTCGGGCATGTTTGAATCATGCGTTGGTAGGTTGCACCGGCGTTCTTAAGCCCGAAGGCATAGTGTTGAAGCAAAAGGGCCATATGGCGTTATGAAAGCTGTTGCAGCTTGGTCGACTCTGCCATCTTTATTTGATGGTATCCAGAGTATCGTCGAGGAAACACAATGAGTCGTGTTCAGCTGTGGCATCGATGATTTGATCGATGCGAGGGAGGAAAGGGATCCTTGGGGCAAGCCTTGTTGAGGTCTTTGAAATCGACGCACAGGCGCCAGGATTTATCCTTCTTTGGCATCATCACCAAATTTGCCAGCCAATCCGGATGTTTGATATCTCTGATAAATCCGGCCTCGAGTAGCTTGGCTAACTCTTCCCCCATTGCCTATCGTTTGGGCTCTGAGAATCGCCTTAGGGTCTGCTTTACTGGTTTATATCCTTTTAGAATGTTGAGGCTGTGTTCGGCCAGTCTGCGTGGGATGCCCGGCATGTCCGATGGGTGCCAGGTGAAAATGTCCCAATTCTCACGTAAGAAATCTCGTAGTGCGGCGTCGATCGCGGGGCTCAGCTGTGTCCCGATGGAAGCTGCCTTTTTGGGGTCCGTTGGGTGGACCTGGAATTTGAATATCTCGTCTGCAGGTTTGAATGAGGTGGACTTGGGTCGTTTGTCTAGTATCACGTCGTCCCTGTCCACAGTGGCCCGCAGTGTTGTTAACTCTTCGGCTGCTAGGGCTTCAGATAATGCCTCCAAGGCTAGAGCTGCGGTTTTATTTTCGGCACGAAGCTCAACATCCGGATCACTGGCTAGAGTGATGATTCCATTGTGTCTGGGCATTTTAAGCTTCATGTACCCATAATGGGGTACAACTTGAAAGCTTGTAAACGCGTCCTGCCCTAGAAGGGCGTGGTATCCGCTGTTAAAAGGAGCGACCTGGAATGTGATTTCCTCGGACCTATAATTCTTCGGGGTACCGAATACCACATCGAGTGTGATTTTTCCCGCGCACCACGCTTCCCGGGTAGGGATAATCCCCCTGAAGGTCGTGCCGCTTCGTTCAATGCGGCTTTTATCAATCTCCATCTTGTTGAGCGTTTCTTCATAAATCAGATTTAATCCTCTTCCGCCGTCCATCAGTACTTTGGTGAGCCGAAAGCCATCTACGATCGACTAAGGACCAGAGCGGTGGTGCCGGACACACTCGGGATCGAGGTTCATCACGGCATTAAAGGTTATAGCGTTGTCGCTCCAAGGGTTTATTTTCGCCACACGGTAAATTTCAGCGGAGCTTCGGCGAGCTCGCTTGCGCCTATTGTTTGAGGAGAAAGTCTCGAAGACTGTTAGTACCTTATTGTGTTCGCTGGCGGGATCTTGTTCCATTTTATTGCCCAAAGAAGATCCTCGCCACTTTTTGCCACCTGCCGGAGTATCCAACATGCCTTAAGGCTATGAGTAGGTGTTGTATCCGAGTACTATGGAGCTTACATGGCCCGTCGAGCCATTCTTCCAATACGGATCTCGCCCGGCGTGGGCTTTGGTTTCTTGGGGTTGGGTCGGACGACTTATTTAGAGTTCGCCTGCTTAGTTCGGACAAAGGTTTTGGCGAGAGCAAGATTATCCCAAAATTCTGTTTGGGTCTTCCAAGCGCTCTCCATCGCACAAGACTTTCATACTATGGTTGCCAAGTCCATGGTTGTATTATGTCATGGCGACTTATAGCATTGAGGAGTCCTTGGTCCGTGCAGTTTTTGCAGAAAAGTGAGACCATGTCCTCTTTGCGGCAGTCCCTGACCTTGTTAAGCGCAAGGAGGAATCTGGCCCAGTAGTGATGTATGGTTTCCTGGGGCTCTTGCCTGATGCGGGAGAGACAGTTTAGGTCTAGTTTAAAGTCCGGATTTTGATCCGATCTAACGCCCAAGGGCGCGGGCGGTCCCGAGCTAAACAACTCAGGATCCGGGGTGCCCAATTTCTTCGGCCCGATGCCCGATTCTAAGTCCGGGACCTGGGCCAGGTTTTCCTTTGAGCAGGTCTTTGGCTCAAGGAGTTCGGTGATCCGAACACAGCTTGTCCTCAAAGTTGAGCGGCGATCCGCGTGTGGTTCCTCCACAATCGCTATCTCATGGGTGGCCGGCGGGGACCTGATGTCCCTTTGGTCGGGTTTAAGCCCAATCCGGTCGTAGTCTGTAGCGACCCCCAGAGCGGTGATGCGATCCAAGAGCTTGTTAAGGGAGGAGAGCTCCATTGGATCCATCTGCTCGGCAAGTTCCGAACCGACGGAAGGTTATGATTGATGACCGAGAAGTCATCGTCGCACCATCACCGATGGGGCGGCCATGATAAAGCCGCCGAAGCCGGAGCGCGTCGCCTACAGCCGAGCCCCTCCAAGTAATGTCATCTGGACAATGAGACGAGCCATCGAGCTCGACGGCGACGACAGAGGAACTCTCAATGAAAGCACCAATGTCGGTGTCAAACCGCGGATCTCGGATAGGGGTCCCAATCGTGCGTCAAGGCTGATGGTAACAGAAGCAAGGGACACCGATGTTTACCTGTGTTCGGGCCCTCTCGATGGAGGTAAAACCCTACTTCCCGCTTGATTAATATTGATGATATGGGTAGTACAAGAGTAGATCTACCATGAGATCGTAGAGGCTAAACCCTAAGAGCTAGCCTATGATGGTATGATTGTAATTTTGATCGGCCTTCTAAGGACCAACCTCTCCGGTTTATATAGACATCGGAGAGGGATAGGGTTTACATGGAGTCGGTTACAAGGAAGGAAACATAATATCCGGATCACCAAGCTTGCCTTCCACGCCAAGGAAAGTCCCATCCGGACACGGGCCGAAGTCTTGAGTCTTGTATCTTCACGCTTCAATAGTCCGGACGTAGTACACAGTCCGGCTGTCCGGATACCCCATAATCCAGGACTCCCTCAATTACCTTATTGGAAACCGTTGTGATGTGTACACGGATCATAAGAGTTTGAAGTACATCTTCACACAGAAGGAGCTGAACCTTAGGCAGAGGAGATGGCTGGAGCTTATAAAGGATTATGACATGAAGCTTCACTATCATCCGAGCAAGGCCGATTGTCGAAAGGCACGCTTTGAGTCGGAAGAGTTATGCTAACACCCTAGTGAGCACAGGATTACCAAAGGAGTTAGCAGAGGATCTCAGGGAACTTCGATTGGAGATTGTTCCTAGAGGTTATGTTGCAACAATGGAAGTTCAGTCTACATTGTTAGGAAAGATTCGAGAAGCTCAGAAGGAGGACAAAGAGATTGCCAAGATAAAAGAGAGAATGAGTGAAGGAAAGGCCAAAGGTTTTCGTGAGGATGAGCACGACACCTTATGGTTTGAGGACCGTGTTTATGTGCCCAATAACACAGAGATCAGGAAATTAATACTTCAGGAGGCTCATGACTCACCATACTCGATACACCCGGGAACACCAAGATGTATTTGGATTTGAAGGAACGTTTCTGGTGGACTGGTATGAAGAAGGATATTGCCGAGTATGTAGTCGTATGTGATGTATGTCAGAGAGTGAAGGCAGAGCATCAAAAGCCAGCAGGATTGTTACAGCCTATGCCGATACCCGAATGGAAGTGGGATAAACTTGGCATGGATTTTATCACCGGATTACCCAGGACCAAATCAGGATATGATTCTATATGGGTAGTAGTTGATCGCTTGACCAAAGTGGCCCACTTTATCCCAGTGAAGACAACCTATACAAGTGCGAAGTTGGCCAAGATATATATGACCAGGATCATATGTCTGCATGGAGTTCCGAGGACCATCGTATCAGATAGAGGAACACAGTTTACCTCAAAGTTTTGGCATCAGCTGCACCAGACTTTGGGAACGAGATTGGAGTTCAATACAACATTTCACCCGCAGATGGATGGACAGACCGAGAGAGTCAACCAGATTCTGGAGGACATGTTGAGGGCCTGTGCGCTAGATTATGGATCTAGTTGGGATGACAATTTGCCTTACGCAGAGTTCTCATACAACAATAGCTACCAAGCCGTTTGAAGATGGCACCGCTCAAGCCCCAGATGGACGAAGGTGCGAACGCCGCTGATGTGGGATGAAGTTGGAGACCGACAGCTTGTTTGGACCAGACTTGATCAAGGAGTCTGAAGAGAAAGTTAGGTTGATCCGAGATAGACTGAAGGTAGCCCAGTCCAGGCAGAAGAGTTATGCATATTCTAAACGCAAGGAGGTAACCTATGAAATTGGAGACAGAGCATATCTGCGAGTATCACCCTTGCGAGGAGTGAAACGTTTTGGAGTTAAGGGAAAGTTAGCCCCGAGATTTGTAGGACCATATCGTGTTTTGGAACGTATGGGAGAAGTTGCCTACAAGTTGGAGTTACCTGAAGGACTGTCAGGAGTTCATGATGTGTTTCACGTTTCACATTTGAAGAAGTGTCATGCTGAGAAGGCCGATATACCGTTAAGAGATATAATACCCTTGGAGGCGATTCAGTTGGATAGTGATTTGACCTATGAGGAGAAGCCAGTCAGAATTCTTGAATTTGCTAGTCGAGTCACCTGCAGCAAGGTTACGAAGTTTTGCAAAGTTCAGTGGAGCCACCATACCGAGGAGGAAGCCACCTGGGAACGAGAGGATGATCTTCGCAAAGACCACCCACACCTATTTTCTAGCCAACCCGAATCTCGAGGGCGAGATTCATCTAAAGGGGGGTAGGTTTGTAACATCCCAAATTTTCAATTTGGAATGTTACACATAGATCATTCATGCAAATCATATTTTATTGCATTTCGTTTCGCGATCCTCAAAATCCTAACCAACTCAAGGACCCTCGAAGAGAGTTGGGGATTTCCCTGTTTTCATATTTGAATTTTATCAAATATTGAAACGAGGATTATTGGTTTTAATTATTTTTCTCTCCGAAAATATTTCATATTAAACTATATGAGAGGAGATAATATGACTTCTCCAAAATAATTGAAATATTGGAGGAAAAATATTAAAATCAAATATTTGATTTTATTTGGATTTTATTGCTATTTTATTTGCATTAGAAAAATTGCACATTTTTCAAAATTACATTTTAGGGCCAAGAAAATTTTCATCTCGTTCTAAATATTTTATTTAGACGGTGAAAATTGGTTTTGGCATTTTTAGATTTCTATTTTATTTTGTAGGGTTTATTTTAGTTCGGCACAATTATTAAAAAAAATAATTCAGCGCCCGACTGGGCCGGAAGCTCACTGAGTCGGCCCGGCCTCAAGGCGTCGTCTCCTCCAGAGACCGAGGCCGCCGCCGCCCCGACCCGGAGTCCGGCCGGGACTCCGCCTTCCCCCGCCTTGCCCTCCTCCAAGCAGCTCCTCCTTAAATACCCCGCCTGAGCCCCACCACCACCCAACCCCGCCACCGCCCGCCCGACCGATCAAAGATCGCCTGCTGCAGCCGCCGCCCGCCGCTTGTTGCCGCGCGCCGCCGCCCTCGCACCCCGCCTTGCGGAGTCAAGAGCCCTGCCTCACGGAGCCTCGCCGGAGGTAACGCCGCCGTTGCCGCCGCTGGTTTTTTTTAAGAAAACCGGTCCGGTTTTTTTCAGAAACCCTAGTTCGTTTTTAGATCGGTTCGCTGGTTTTTCTCGGTTTAGTTACTTAGCGGACATTCGTCCGTACGTTAGTTTTAACGAACGGTTTTCACTCGATAGTTACAGACAACGAACGTCCGTTCGTTAGCCTGTTCGTCAGTTTTCTTTTTCTCGGATTTTTTTCCCGCGGTTATTTTCGATCGTGATTTCTGATCCGTTTTTCGTTTCAGTTTATGTTTTCACTCGTTTATCGGAATCAGGCAATTCAAGCGCCTAGATCTTCGTCTCGAAACCCTCTTTCTGTTTAATCAACTTGAACAAGATTTTGGTACTATAAAATTTGACTTTAGTTCATATTAGTAAATGGATCTTGTTTCTTTCGCAGTTTGAGTTTCGTTGCTCCGTTTGATTTGATTCTTTTTGCAAGCCGGAGTTCTTAAGTTGAACTTTCTGGTCAATTCTTCTTATTTGAGTTTTGCCCGTGCATCTTTGCTTGATTGCTTATGTATGCTATTGTTTGTTTGCGATGAATTCCCGGAGTGCAAAGCGTGCTACTATGAGTCCGTAGGTTTTGCGGATCGTCAGCAAGGCAAGTAACACATTGATCATACTCCTTCCATACCCAGTTTTTATGCATTAGTTTCAATCCTCAAACATTGCATGATTAGAATGTGATTAACTTGTGGGTTGGGAAGTAGATGATGAGGTAGAACTTATTGCCCTGTTATATTCAAACCTTGGGAGTTACTTCTACGTTTTGCTTATATTGCTATGCTATGCTCGTAGACGTGGTTTGGGTGAGTGAAATCCATGACAGATGTGAGATTGTTAAATTAATGGTTCAACTTAAGGTGGCAACTTTAATACACATCTGGGTGGATTGCTTGTCGGGCACCTGGAGAATCCAGTGTTGTCCTAGGATATCCCGGAGTACCCGTGTGATCATCCTAAGGTCCGCCACCCAGGCTCAAAGGGAACTGAGATATTTTCATGCTAGAAACTTCCGTGTGCAGCCACAAGCTATTATGGGCTCTAGCATAGTTGAGTAGGTTACATGAAGCTCTTGAAGAGGTGGATCAGCAGGTATAGGGTTGTAGGTTTGGTATGGGAAAGTGCAACTATCCCTAGGTGGTTTTGGTAATTCCTAACAACATATAGCTCATTGAGCTAACATTATTCCAGGATAAATATTTCAGGAAAAGCTCAATGAATGGCATGGCATGGATGAGAAAAGTGGACCCCTCAAAATACTAAGGATAAAAGGATTGGCTCAAGCTCAAAGCTCAAGACTCTACATTTTATATTTTAGTGATCCAAGATCACATTGAGTCTATAGGAAAAGCCAATACTATCAAGGAGGGATGAGGTGTTGCTTAATGAGGTTCTTGCTTCATAGTGCTTAGTGATATGCTCCAAAACCCTCAACTACTTTCCCACATCCACATATGACCTAAACCAAAAGTTGGATCACTAAGGAGAAAGAGGATGACTTGGATGTCTATGCCAAGAAGAAGATGGATCACAACACTGTGGCACATATGTACAAGGAGATCCCAGATGCTGCTATTGAAACACACAAGTTTGGATCAGTACATTACCTTCTGTGAGGACTACCAACCATCAACTGGATCCTCAGGCACACTCTTTTGCCCAAGTCAGGTGATCACAACATGATCAGAGGCCATGCAATAAATCTGCTACACTTATTTGATGTGCCATAAAAGTTCAAGATCATGAGTCTTATAGTTGAAACTATCAAGAGGACAACTGCTGACCAAAAGAGAAGTTGTGGGTATGCCCCACAGATCCAGGAGCTGATTAACTCCAAGGTGGGAACTGGCACACACTTGTTGGACAAGGATCATATGTCTATCTATCCAGATTTTGAGGACAACCAAGTGGTTATGGATGAAGATGAACCATCTTCTGTGCAAGCACAAGCAAAGAAGGAGAAGGCTGCCAAGATGCCAACAATGGAAGAGGCATCTCAGTACTTCTTGAAGAGAAAACAGGATCAGCTTGGCTACTTGATTGCATCCACTCTGAGGATTGAGAAGGGGCTGGCCACCTTGACTCAAAACCAGGAGAGCCTGGAGAGGATCATGGAGCAAAATTTCTATGACTTGATGTGAAGGTAATCGAGATCCGATCTGTTGTTGAGCAACTCGAGGATGATATGCAGGAGAGGAAGGGCAAGAAAACCACCGAGGCATTTTCCAGAGTGCCTAGAGCTCAGAGGTCACTGCAGTGCAAAGGATGCAGACACCGAGCCACTTCATCCGCACCAGCTACAACCCCAGGCAACCAGCTCCAAGACCTACTCCACCAGCTCCATCCACATCTCTCAAGTCTTCGCCCAAGGAGCCATCTCTACACCACCACCAAGATCAAGCCCGAGAGACGATTTAGTGCTATGCATTTTCTATGAACTTTTGGTAACTTGTTGCCAAAGGGGAGAAAATGTATATATCATAGGCTTTAGAGAGAGCGTTGCTTTTATTCTCTCTTGCTTTGGTGGTTGAACTTTATTTGCTTGATTGAGATACCTTCATGTCGTGTGATACTTGGATGATCATGTGTTTGATCATATGCTACATTAATGCTTGTTGGATGACATTATCCTTTTATCTCTATATGATCATTCACTTTGCTTGGTGATGAGTGCATGTATTCTATTGTTATCATTTTGAGCGCTCCACCAAGATGTATGTGACATGGAAGAGTAACCCATGAGCCTAACTCTTTGTGCATTTGTAGTCCAAAGAAAATCTTAAACTATGCACAAATTTAGGGGGAGCTCTTGCTTTTCACATACTTCTCAAAGCGACAATGTTTATCACTCTTATTATCATTTGTCGAAGCTTTGATCTATATGTTGTCATGAATTACCAAAAAGGGGGAGATTGAAAGTGCAACTATCCCTAGGTGGTTTTGGTAATTCTTAACAACATATAGCTCATTGAGCTAACATTATTCCAAGATAAATATTTCAGGAAAAGCTCAATGAATGGCATGGCATGGATGAGAAAAGTGGACCCCTCAAAATACTAAGGATAAAAGGATTGGCTCAAGCTCAAAGCTCAAGACTCTACATTTTATATTTTAGTGATCCAAGATCACATTGAGTCTATAGGAAAAGCCAATACTATCAAGGAGGGATGAGGTGTTGCTTAATGAGGTTCTTGCTTCATAGTGCTTAGTGATATGCTCCAAAACCCTCAACTACTTTCCCACATCCACATATGACCTAAACCAAAAGTCAAACTCGGCCCCACCGATTCTTTCTATCCGGCGCCACCGAGTTCAGATGTCATAGCCACTGCCACAAACCCTAGGCAAATCAGTCTCACCGATAGGGATCTCGGTCTCACCGAGATGGGATTGTAATATCTCTGTTTCCCTTCGCAACGTTTCGGTCCTACCGAGATGAGTGATCGGTCCCACCGAGATTGCAATGTAAACTCTGTTTCCTTTTCGTAAAATTTCGGTCCCACCGAAATGAGCGAACCGGTCCCACCGAGTTTACCTGACCAACTCTCTAGTTAGCTTATTACCAAAATCGGTCCCACCGAGTTTGTGTAATCGGTCTCACTGAGATTACGTTATGCCCTAACCCTAACCATATCGGTCCTACCGAGTTGCATGTCGGTCCCACCGAAAATCCTAACGGTCACTAGATTTGCTAAATCGGTCTGACCGAGTTTATCACTTCGGTCCCACCGAGTTTGGCAAGTTGTGTGTAACGGTTAGATTTTGTGTGGAGGCTATATATACCCCTCCACCTCCTCTTCATTCGTGGAGAGAGCCATCAGAATGAACCTACACTTCCAATTTGCATTTTCTGAGAGAGAACCACCTACTCATGTGTTGAGGCCAAGATATTCCATTCCTACCATATGAATCTTGATCTGTAGCCTTCCCCAAGTTGCTTTCCACTCAAATCTTCTTTCCACCAAATCCAAATCCAGTGAGAGAGAGTTGAGTGTTGGGGAGACTATCATTTGAAGCACAAGAGCAAGGAGTTCATCATCAAGACACCATTTGTTACTTCTTGGAGAGTGGTGTCTCCTAGATTGGCTAGGTGTCACTTGGGAGCCTCCGACAAGATTGTGGAGTTGAACCAAGGAGTTTTAAGGGCAAGGAGATCGCCTACTTCGTGAAGATCTACCGCTAGTGAGGCAAGTCCTTCGTAGGCGACGGCCATGGTGGGATAGACAAGGTTGCTTCTTTGTGGACCCTTCGTGGGTGGAGCCCTCCGTGGACTCGCACAACCGTTACCTTTCGTGGGTTGAACTCTCCGTCAACGTGGATGTACGATAGCACCACCTATCGGAACCGCGACAAAAACATCCGTGTCTCCAATTGCGTTTGAATCCTCCAAACCCTTCCCTTTATATTCTTGCAAGTTGCATGCTTTACTTTCCGCTGCTCATATACTCTTTGCATGCTTGCTTGAATTGTGTTAAGATTGCTTGACTTGTTCTAAAGTTGCTAAAATCTGCCAAAGACTAAAATTGGGAAAAGGATAAGTTTTTATTTGGTCAAGTAGTCTAATCACCCCCCCCCCCTCTAGACATACTTGTTTCTGAAAGACTGTGTCTCGGTCATCCGTTTCTCAAACACCGTGTAGTGCGAGAAATCCAACGGAGGCGATCGAGTCTTGTGGGGAAAAGTGCGCAAACCTCTGCAGAGTGTACAATCTAATCATGGTTAGCCGTGTCCCCGGTTATGGACAAATCTTGAGTATCTAGTACTTGGAGTATCCTAAGTATTTCATCACTCTAAATTAATATTGTTGGGTTGATAATTACTTTAATTGGGATTGAGTTGGAGGAACCTTCTCAATGATGTTTCCACTACCATGATAGTTGAAATAAATTTTTTTCCTTTGTTGTAGGGAAAAATTGGCTTTTCGCAAAAACTATAACCATAGAGCTTTTCCACCAGCCAAATATGCATGTAGTGATAGCATTTTCTGTTCTTGCTCTACTATGTTATATTGCCAGCATATTCCATGTGCTGACCCATTTTCGGGCTGCAACGTATTATGTTGCAGACTTTTCAGACGAGGAGTAAGGTTCGTTAGGTCGTCGCCGTGCAGCTCAGCTATGCCGTTGGAGTTGATGGACTCACTTTATCTTCCAAGCCTTCCGCTGTTATCGTATTAGATGGCCTTAAGCCATATTTATTGTAATAAGTTCTCTTTTGAGACATTCGATGTAATAAGTGTGTGATTGCTACTCTGTTATAAATCCTTCGAGTACTGTGTGTGTCAGAGCATCTCCACCGTCCGCCCCTGTGGCAAAAAGAGCGGTTCAGGGCAAACCGCGCTTAGTTCGCCCCCGGGGCGACCTAGTTCTCGACACGCCAGCAGCGCCGCCTCAGACGTGAAAAATTCGAACTTGGTCGTTCCCGCTCACAAAAGACGCCACAAGTCCGGCGATCGCAAGTCACAGTTCGGCATACAAAAAATAGAGCGGCACAGTTCGGCGCAACGCATCACTCGGCGGGCTCTACCCAGGCGTCGGCGAAGTTGGCGTGCGCGGGCTTGGTGGTGTCGGAGTTGCTTCTGCGCTGAGCGGTGTCGGCGCAGCTTCGGTGGTGCTGGGCGTCGTGGAGGCGTCATCACGCGGGCTTGGCGGTGGCGTCGGCGGCGTTGTCGAGGGAAGCTGGTTCAGGATGAGGCCGCGCTCCGCCAAGTACCACGCCTTGACCGCCTCGTTGGTGCTCTGGAGCATGTCCGCCCCGCCCAGCAGGAAAGCCAGGTCGGTGTTCCTCTTCTTCGCGGCGACGTTGATCCAGAGCAGGTCGAGCTTGACGGCGCTGCTCAACATCAATGCCGACCACCGCGCATCGGTCTTCTCTTCTCGAAGGACGGCACGGGCCTGCGCGTCGGCGAGGCAGTGCTCGATGGACTCCTGCACTCGAGCGGTAGCTGCGTTGGCGTATTTCCCCTTCTTGGCACCTTTGTTGCCGTTCGGCTGCCCTTCCGATGCGCCAGGAGTCGGCGCGTCTGGCTTGTAGGTCTCCTTGGCCTTGTCGAGGGTGCGCCGAACTTCCGCCCTCTTCTCGCACTTGTCAATGCACTTGTAGACGTGGAGGTACTTGAATTCGGCGTCGCTATTGCTCTTCGGTACAGGGCGAACATGCGCAGCAACTGCATGGAGGAACAAACAGTTGGTGGGCATGCACGGCGAAGAGAGGTGGGAGACCGGCGTGGCATACCTGATCCTCAATGCTGGCGCCGCTCTCCGGGCGAGCCGCGACCTGCTCAACGACCCCATGCCATTTGTTGCACGCCCCTGGATACGCCCCAATGGTTCACCATCGCCTTGGAGCCGCGCTGCATGTAGACGCCTTTGAAGTAGGGGTCGACGAACTTGCGCTCATCGAACTCGGCCTTGATGCGGTCCCAACACGTCTCGATGCTCTGGTTCGTGCCGGTGGTCGGGTCGAGAAGACGACTTTCCATGCTTCGGCGAGGCATTCCTCCTCCTTGTACGCCCACTTGATGCGCGGCTCGCGTGACCTGGCCGCCCGCTTCTTCTTCTTGCGCCCCTTCGCCGGAATAGGCGCCGTCTCCTCCTCCTCCTCCTCTTCGTCGTCCTCCTCCTGCTCCTCCTGCTCGTCCTCGCCGTAGACGTAGCCGAGATTGCCGTCCATGCCACCGCTGAGATCCACCGTCTCGTCCTGGGTGACGAACCGGGGAGACGCGGCGACCGCGGCCGAATCTGCCGCGATGATGTCGTTCATGTCGGCCTCGGTCTCGTCGGTGCCGCCGAGGTGCGAGAAGGGCAGCGGGCCACGGCGGAGTGGGGCGTCGGGGAGGAAGCGTAGGCGGGCGGCGAGTAGTTGTATGGAGGGTACTGCACACCGGCGAAGGCGGGCGAGGGCGTGCGCTGGGCCGGGTGTCCATGGGGGAAGGTGACGTTTGGGTTGAACCCACTGTGCGCGTCCCCGTCGGGGTGGCCTGGCGTGGGCGATCCCTATGGCTGCGGAGAGCCGACGCCTTGCTGGCCCCAGGGCGCGTACTGGGCGTGGCTGCCGGGTGGATTCATCATCCCCGCGCGAGTCGCCTCGGCCTCGGCTTGGTCCACCGATGAGGCAGCCGCAGCCGCGCGCGCCGCGTTGTCGCGGGCCTTCTTGGCGATGGCCCTGTTCCGCCGGTCGGCGGTGACAGCCTCCCGTCGCTGAACTTATGCCCTCCACTCGGCATTTGACATGCCCGGTGGCTTGGACGGCGGCACCCTCGACTTCCTCTGCTTCGGCTGGGCGACGGAGGCGGTCGCGGTTGCCGCCGCGCGGGGGATGACGTACTTCTTCGGTGGCATGGCGGCCGGCTGGGAGGCGAGCGGGAGGGAGATTGGCGGGAGGAAGGAAGAGAATGGGAGGGAAGTGGGGGAAAAGCGGGTAGAAATGGCGGGAAGAGGCGCTCGACTCACTGACAGGGCGGACCCACGCGCCCTTTTCGCCAGGTCGGCGCCCAGCGCCCCAGGCGCCTGGTTCGCCTGGGTCCGCTGCTCCAGCCGCCCGAGCCGGCAAAAACGGGCTTCAGAAGCGCGACTGGGCGTTTTTGCGGCCGCGGCAAAACGCTGGGAGGGCCTGTTGGGGGCACGGCTGGAGATGCCCTCAGCATTACCGATCCAGGGATGACACTGAAGCACAGAGACTTGACCATTTGAGGTCGGGTTGCTACACATAAATGGAGGGAGCTGGAACAACTTGGCTAACATGTAGATGGTGGAGAAGCTATCTCTCACCACAAGACCACATCCACATCCTTACTATATCCAATGGTTCAATAACAACGGCAAGGTTAAGGTAACATGTACTGTTCTTGTGCATTTTAGTATCTCTACATATGCTAATTATGTTGATTGTGATGTGGTACCCATGCAAGCATGTTCCTTATTACTCCCTTTGTAAACTAATATAAGAGCATTTAGATCACTACTTTAGTGATCTAAACACTCTTATATTAATTTATGGAGGGAGTGCTTGGTAGACCATGACAATTTGATAAAAATTCTATACACCATGGTAGAAACAATCAGTACACTCTTGTTCATAAGGATAAACATATTACTTTGCTTCCTCTGTCTCATGATTCCATTTTGAAAGATGATATTAATAGAGCCAATAAAGCAAAACAGGAGAAAAATAAGAGTGAAAATCAGATTGTGGAAAAAGAATTTGAGCAACAAATTAAGCCTAATAATAAACCATCTAGTGTTGTTTCTGAAATTAAATTGAGAAGTGCATGTTTACTTGTCACCAAATCTGATATTGATGTGCTAGATTTTAGCAAATCTATTTGCTATGCTTTTGTGTGCAAAGAGGCATTATTTTCATTTGAGGATGTGCCTTCCTCTTTGCCTCCTACTGTTACTAACATTTTGCAGGAGTTCGCTGATGTCTTTCCACAAGACATGCCACCAGGATTACCACCTATTCGAGGGATTGAGCATCAGATTGACTTAATTCCCGCTGCATCGCTACCCAACAGTGCACCATACCGTACCAATCCAGAGGAGACGAAGGAGATTATGCATCAAGTCCAGGAGCTGGTCGACATTATATACGCGAATCCCTTAGTCCTTGTGCTGTTCCTATTATTTTAGTGCCGAAAAAGGATGGTACATCGCGTATGTGTGTTGATTGTAGAGGCATTAATAATATTACTATTCGTTATCGTCATCCTATTCCTAGGCTAGATGATATGCTTGATGAATTGAGTGGCTCTACAATATTCTCCAAAGTTGATTTTTGTGATGGATACCATCAAATTCGTATGAAATTGGGGGATGAATGGAAAACAACATTTAAAACTAAGTTCGGATTATATGAGTGGTTAGTCATGCCTTTTGGGTTAACTAATGCACCTAGTACTTTCATGAGATTAATGAACGAAGTTTTACGTGCTTTCATTGGACGATTTGTGGTAGTCTATTTTGATGATATACTGATTTATAGCAGATCTTTGGAGGAACATTTGGAACATTTACGTGTTGTTTTTATTACTTTACGTGATGCACGTTTGTTTGCTAACCTTGGGAAGTTCACCTTTTGCACCGACCGAGTATCTTTTCTTGGCTATGTTGTTACTCCACAGGGAATTGAAGTTGATAAAGCCAAGATTGAAGCTATTGAGAGTTGGCCGCAGCCAAAAACGGTCACACAAGTGAGGAGTTTTCTTGGCCTCGCTGGTTTTTATAGGCGTTTTGTGAGAGATTTCAGCATCATTGCTGCACCTCTCAATGAGCTTACAAAGAAGGATGTGCTTTTTATTTGGGATACCGCACAGGAAGAAGCCTTCACGGTATTGAAAGATAAGTTGGCACATGCTCCTTTACTCCAACTTCCTGATATTAATAAGACCTTTGAGCTTGAATGTGATGCTAGTGGGTTGGATTAGGAGGTGTGTTATTACAAGATGGCAAACCTGTTGCATACTTTTCTGAAAAATTGAGTGGGCCTAGTCTAAACTATTCTACTTATGATAAAGAATTATATGCTCTTGTTCGGACCTTAGAAACATGGCAACATTATTTATGGCCCAAAGAATTTGTTATACATTCTGATCATGAATCTTTGAAACACAATAAAAGTCAAGCAAAACTGAACCGTAGACATGCTAAATGGGTTGAATTCATTGAGACTTTCCCTTATGTCATTAAACACAAGAAGGGTAAAGAAAATGTTATTGCTGATGCATTGTCTCGTCGTTATACTATGCTTTCACAACTTGACTTTAAAATATTTGGTTTGGAGACCATCAAATATCAATATGGGCATGATGCTGAATTTAAAGATGTATTGCAGAATAGTAAGGAAAGGATAACATGGAACAAGTTCGTCGTTAACGATGGATTTGTGTTTCGTGCTAACATGCTATGCATTCCAGCTAGCTCCGTTCGTCTTTTGTTGTTGCAGGAGGCGCATGGAGGAGGATTAATGGGACACTTTGGCATGAAGAAGACGGAGGATATACTTGCTACACATTTCTTTTGACCAAAGACGAGACGGGATGTTGAGCGTTTTGTTGCTCGTTGCACTACATGTCAAAAAGCTAAGTCACGACTCAATCCTCATGGTTTATATATGCCTTTGCCTGTACCTAGTGTTCCTTGGGAGGATATATCTATGGACTTTGTTTTAGGTTTACCTCAAACAAAGAAGGGGAGGGATAGCATAATTGTTGTTATGGATAGGTTCTCGAAAATGGCACACTTTATACCATGTCATAAAAGCGATGATGCTGTTAATGTTGCTGATTTGTTCTTTCGTGAAATTATTTGCTTGCATGGTGTGCCAAATACTATTTTTTCAGATCATGATACTAAATTTCTTAGCCACTTTTGGAGATGTTTATGGGCTAAGTTGGGGACTAAACTGCTTTTTAGTACTACATGTCACCCCCAAACCGATGGACAAACTGAAGTAGTCAATAGAACATTGTGTACTATGCTTAGGGCTGTTTTGAAGAATAATAAGAAAATTTAGGAAGAATGGTTGCCTCAGATTGAATTTGCTTATAATCGTTCATTGCATTCTACTACTAAGATGTGCCCTTTTGAAATTGTGTATGGTTTCCTTCCTCGTGCACCTATTGATTTGTTGCCTCCGCCATCTTCGGAGAAGGTTAATTTTGATGCTAAACCACATGCTGAATCGATCTTAAAAATGCATGAGTTAATGAAGGAGAACATTGAGCATATGAATGCTAAATATAAATTTGCTGGAGATAAGGGTAGAAAACGTGTTGTCTTTGCACCTGGAGATCTTGTTTGGTTACATTTGCGTAAGGATAGATTTCCTGATTTGCGCAAATCAAAGCTAATGCCATGTTTGATGGTCCATTTAAGGTGTTAGAGAAAATAAATGATAATGCATATACACTTGAGCTGCCTACAGATTTTGGGGTTAGTCCCACTTTTAACATTGCAGATTTGAAGCCTTATTTGGCTGAGGAAGATGAGCTTCCGCTGAGGACGACTTCATTTCAAGAAGCGGAGGACATCAATACCATTATTACACCCATAGCCCCTACTGCTACATATACTGGACCAATTACTAGATCTCGCGCACGCCAATTAAATTATTAGGTACTTCCGTTTCTTGGTAATGATTCTAATGTTCATGAGAATATGATGCTGCCTAAATTGGATACATTTGTTTTGCTTACAAATGAAGGGCCTGACATGGATAAGAGGGATGAACACTAGAGCAAGACCAAGCATGGAGATGATGGCATGCGCAAGGGGAACAAGAATGGAGTTACAAGTGATGATTTCAGGACTTTGAAGCCACCATAATGAGTGCATGAAGCCTTGGACGAAATATACAAGATGCCACTTCATAAATTTCGTCCAGAGGCTATTCTAGGTGCCAAGTCACCTTATTATTGGGCCAGGCCCATGTAATTTCGAAATACTTAAGTATAGGCTGTTTTTAGAGTCCGTATGTGTGGGGAAACAAGAGTTAGGGTTGGTTTAGGACCCCTCCTCCAAGGGCCACAAAATTCCCCCCTCTTCCTCCATATATACAGCCCTTAGGGCGTCGTTTAGACTTTGGGTTTTGTTTAGATTAAAAGTTCGCCATAGATGCAACTTCGCATACTTCGTTTGTGTTCAACGACCAGACCAAGGCGTCATAGAACCCCACCTTGATCAATAAAGCTTTCATCTTATATTCACAATATCCAGATTGCAATCTTAGTTTCTTGCTTGTTCTTTGTTTGCTTGCAGGAAATAGACCTTCGTGGTCAGGTTGGTCATGCTCCGACATGGTCAATAACCTCTCGGAGTTGGTTTAGCGATTGCTAAGGCGCGGCGTCCTCGCACGTTCGTAGTCCGATCATGAAAGTCTAATCCTTCGAAACAATAATCACCTTCTCATCGAAAGACGGGACACCTTTGCCTATATCAGCAAACTTTCTTGATTTATTTAACGACAACACCTCCTTGGATCCTAATGCTACACCACAGGAAAATGCGAATAAAAAGAAACAAAAAAGGGTATGATGGTGTAGCTGTAGATAGTATGATTGCGCATCATGAATTGCCAAGAGCTGATGTTCTAGAAGACATCATAACTAATGCCTTAAATGGAGTGTGCAACTACGCTCCAAGATGAAGTTGGCATTTTGAGGAAACAAATAACGCAATCAAATGCAGTACACCAAAACCAATCGATACATGGAGGAATTCAGAGAGAAGCAAGCCGAGACTGACAGGTTTGATAAGCATCTACTGGGCAAACCCTAGGGTAATCCCACTTCCTAAATCCTAGGTGGAATGGTTAATTCCACTGGTGAATCTGTCGTGACCTCTGGTTTGTGTGTGCATGAACTTCTAGTTGTATATCCAAAGCATGACATTGTTTTGGAAGTGCGTTAAGTCGACTAGAGGGGGGGTGAATAGGCGATTTTTACAAATTCGTCATTGAGGAATTTCAGGGTGAGGAAATTCCTAAGTCACGAACGACTAGAAGTGGAATAAGTACTCAGATGCAAGCATAACAGAACAGAAGCACAATCATCATGATGAAATGAAAACAAGCACAGAGTACAGAAAGCGTAAACACGGGATAAGAAGGCTGAAGACAAACTGACTGAAGAAATTGAACTGAGGAAATTGAGAAAGTCTTCAGTCAAAGTCTTCAAATAGTAATGATCAAGTACACATCACAGTAATGAGGAAATGAAAGGGTTGAGGAAATTTAACCAGTTAGCTCGGTGAAGACAGTGATTTGGTAGACTAGTTCCAACTGCTGTGACAGTTGTACGTCTGGTTGGAGCGGCTAGGTATTTAAACCCGAGGACACACAGTCCCGGTCACACAGTTCTCACCGTATTCTCCTTTAGCTAAGGTCACACAGACCTTGCCCAATCACTTGTGGTAAGTCTTCAGGTGACTTCCAAACCTTCACAAACTCGGTCACTCGGCGATCCACAATTTCCTCTTGGATTCACTAGACCATGACGCCTAACCGTCTCGAAGATGCACAATCTTCAAAGGTAACAAGCGTCGGATCCACACAGGAACAATCTCTTTAGTGATGCTCAATCACTTTGGGTTTGTAGGTGTTTGGGTTTGGGTTTTCCTCACTTGATGATTTTCGCTCAAAGTCCTCGGAGGATGGGATGCTATCAATGACAAGTGTCAGTTTCTCTCGGAGCATCCAACCAGCTAGTGGTTGTAGGGGGCGGCTATTTATAGCCTAGGGAGCAGCCCGACATGATAAGACATAAATGCCCTTCAATTATATGACCGGTAGGTGGGTAAGATATTTTGGGACAGCTGGCACATGGGACAGCTGGCACATAGCGCAACAACGGTTGGAAATTTGAGCTCTCAAATTCCTCAGGGCTATTATGTTCTTCACTAGTAGGCAATCCGCACTGGCGAATTCCTAACTCCTCAGTCAGAACAAATTCCTCAGAGACCAGAAGAACTTCGTCTCTATCACTGAAGAAATTGACTAACTGTATGAGATTTTCAATGGCTTCATTCGAAGGGATTGGCAGGTGTAGGATTTTGAGATGAGCATCACTTGGAAACTTTTCCTTAGTTTTTCCTCGACCCCCTTTAACAGTATAGTGTTTCCTCTGACTCAATAAAGAGAAATGAAACTACAAAAACAAAAGTCTTCACGCTTCATGTTCCTCGCATGAATATCAAGTCTTCATGGTCACACCAATTTCTTCACTTTCAAAGTCTTCAGAAAGCCAAAGTCTTCAGTTGAAGACATTCATTTTTAGGGTCGACTTTCTCTGTAAATATCAAACTCCTCAGACTTATAGACCTGTGTACACTCACAAACACATTAGTCCCTTAACCTATAAGTCTTCAATACACCAAAATCACTAAGGGGCACTACATGCACTTACAATCTCCCCCTTTTTGGTGACTGATGACAATATAGGTTAAGTTTTCAACGGGGATTAAACATATGAAGTGTGAATACTGATATTGAGGAATTTGATTGCAAGATATAGAAGAACTCCCCCTGAAGATGTGCATATGTGAGTAATTTGCTTTTGAAGCAATGCACATTAAAGAGTAGAATCATGAAGATCTCCCCCTATATCTTGTAATTCATACACGCATTTAACATATGATATGAAGAATTTGAAATGCATGATGAAATATGGTGACTGATGTAATTCAGCATGCGTGCATTAACATATATGAGGAAATAGCATGTAGAAGAACATAACATAAGTATCAGACCACCATCGGAGTTAAGATTACAACTCGATCCAACAAAGTTTTCAAAAGAACTAGAGTTGTAACTTAGCAAAAAAAACCGCCCATATATAGACCTGCTTGAAGACTAACTCAAATTTCTACCCCTTTGTCATCGAATGACCAAAAGGGACAAAAATGAGGACTAACGCCCCTGAAGAATATCATCACAAAGTCAATGGAGGAGTGCCAACGTTGTTGGGGTCGGTTGTTGAAGTAGGGCCTACCGCAGTGTCATCCAAGTCTTCATATTCATTAGTCTCGCGCGATGAAGAATAAGAGCTAGCCACCAAGTGAGGAACTTTGAACTTCTTGAATTTCTTTGAAGGAGGCTGAGACCAGTCAAAGTCCTACTTGAAGCCCATCTGCTTGAGATCTTCTTCACCGTAGAGATGAGACAGTACAACCCAGGTGCGATCAAAAACTTCATGGAGGAAGCAATGGTTCTTCTTCACTGAATTCTGAGTGATGGTTATGTTCTGAAGAATTGAACCAAACTGACGCTTGACCCATTTATGGTTGCGATCGACCTTTTGATGAAGACTGAGGAGAAGCTCACGATCAGTCATCACCCTTGGAGATATGCCTAAAGGATTTTGCTTTGAAGCATTAGCGGTAGAGTCATGAGTAGCATAGTCATCATTGGTGGAGTAGGATGCAGCTTTGTGAAACTGTCCATCCAATGGACGAGTGTCTTCATCAATAATCGCAGCCTTGCCCTTCTCATCAGATGAGGAAATAGGTCGTTTGAGGACTTCAATGGGTGGCAAGTAGCTGAGATGATTTTGAAAGTTAGCCTTGTAGTTGATTGAAGACCTTGATCTTAAGAATCTCATGATCCAAGGAGCGTAAGGCTTCAACTCAAAAGGTGACAGTGCAACATTTGCCATAGTCCTCATGAAGAAATCATGGTAGTTGACAGGAACTCCATGGATGATGTTGAATAGTAGATTCTTCATGATGCCAACAACCTCTTCGTCATTAGAGTCGTGGCCTTTGATTGGACTGAGGGTCTTGGTCAAAATTCTATAAATTTTCCTTGGCACATAGAGCAATTCCTTCACGAGGAATTTGGTTCTTGGGGCTTGATCAGGCTTCAGAGGCTTCATCAACACTTGCATGTAATGATCAGATAGCTCTGGTTCATGGTAGATGAGCCGCGCGCCTTCAAGGGAAGGACTGATAGGCATGGCATGAAGCAGTTCAGAGGCCGGTGCTTTGAAGTGAGTGTTCTCAGTCATCCAGTCCATCACCCAAGAGTTCACATCTTCAACATTGCCGGTGATGTGCAAAGTAGCGTAGAACTGAAGAATTAGCTCTTCATTCCAGTCAACAATGTCGGTGCAGAAGTTGAGCAGTCCAGCGTCATGAAGAACATTGAGGACTGGGGTGAAGCAAGGCAGCGACTCAATATCAACATGAGGAATATGTTCATGGTCGAAGATTTTGCCCTTATCGAAAAGCAGAGAAGAATAGAAATTCATCTGACTTGCTGTCCAGAAATGCTTCCTTCAAAGACGAGCAGAGTCATAAGGGTTGTAATCAGTGAAGAATACATGCTCATGAAAGAAGTCGTTAGCTTTGAACTTTTGTTTCTTTGCGAAGGGATTCGTCGGCTTGGGCTGAGGAGTATCAGTCAATGTCTTCACAACCTCAGGAATCACAGTCTCAAGAGCCGTAGGCTGAGGAATTTTAGTAGCAATATCTTCAATGGTAGCCTGGGTCTCCATTTCTTCCGCAACATTAACATCAGCGCTAGTGGCTGGAATTTCTTCAGGAATGGTGAGCAGTGAAGTTTGAGGTTCATCAGACCCTGTATGAATTTCTTCAGTATGAGCCGGGGACTGAGGAATTTGTTGCATAGGAGTGAATAGTGGTGAATTGGGGTGATGACTTTCCCAGTAGTCATCATTCAGAATAGGAGTGGAGCACCCAATGTCCACGTCTTCATCTTCTTCATCAATTTCCTCGACGCCTGCCTCTTCAGCTGTGAACTGAGGTATGGGCAATGATACCAATGGAGTGTACGTAATGTTGTGCACTTCAATTTCCTCATCCAACTGCTCTGACGAAGTAGCAGAAGGATTTTCTTCATCAGATCCACTAGGGATTTCATAGTCCTCACCAAACGGAACAATCTCCTTTGATGGCATGCTTGAGACATGAACAACATCTATTGGATTTTTGTGACGCCCCCGATTCAATCGTACACTAATCATGCACGTAAACGTGTACGATCAAGATCAGGGACTCACGGGAAGATATCACAACACAACTCTAAAAATATAAATAAGTCATACAAGCATCATAATACAAGCTAGGGGCCTCGAGGGCTCGAATACAAGTCTCGATCATAGACGAGTCAGCGGAAGCAACAATATTTGAGTACATACATTAGTTAAACAAGTTTGCCTTAAGAAGGCTAGCACAAACTGGGACACAGATCGAAAGAGGCACAGGCCTCCTGCCTAGGATCCTCCTAAACTACTCACAGTCGTAAACAAGAGCACCGCACGTAGTAGTAGGCACCTCCGGTGTAGAAGGAGTCGCGTAAATCGACGGTGGCGTCTCGCTCTGGCTCCAAAGATCTGGTTGCGACAACCGGTAGAATGGAAAGGGGAAAAGAGGGAGAAAAGCAACCGTGAGTACTCATCCAAAGTACTCGCAAGCAAGGATCTACACTACATATGCATGGGTATATGTGTAAAGGGGCAATATCGGTGGACTGAACTGCAGAATGCCAGAATAGGAGGGGGATAGCTAGTCCTGTTGTAGACTACGCTTTTGGAAGCCTCCATCTTGCAGCATGTAGAAGAGAGTAGATGGTAAGTTCACCAAGTATCATCGCATAGCATAATCCTACCCGGCGATTCTCTCCTCGTCGCCCTGTGAGAGAGTGATCACCGGGTTGTATCTGGCACTTGAAAGGGTGTGTTTTATTAAGTATCCGGTTCTAGTTGTCATAAGGTCAAGGTACAACTCCAAGTCGACCTGTTACCGAAGATCACGACTATTTGAATAGATAAACTTCCCTGCAGGGGTGCACCACATATCCCAACACGCTCGATCCCATTTGGCCAAACACACTTTCCTGGGTCATGCCCGACCTCGTAAGATCAACACGTCGCAGCCCTACCTAGGCACAACAGAGAGGTCAGCACGCCGGTATAAATCCTATGGCGCAGGGGTCTGGGCCCATCACCCATTGCACACACTGACGTTGCAAGGGCGGCCGAAGGCAGACCTAGCCTAGCAGCGTTCGGTCCAATCCGGGCGCCGCCGCCGCCGACGTCCACGAAGGCTTGGTGATACCACGACGTCGAGTGCCCATAATTGTTCCCGAGTAGTTGGTTAGTGCGTATAGGCTAGTGGCCAGACTCAGATCAAATACTAAGATCTCGTTAAGCGTGTTAATTGAAGTATTCGCGAACGCCGACAAGGGCCAGGCCCCCCTCTCTCCTAGGTGGTCCCAACCTGCCCTGTCGCTCCGCCACAAAGTAACAGTCGGGGGCCGTCGGGAACCCAGGCCCACCTCTACCAGGATGGAGCCACCTGCCCCTTTAGCCCCCATCTCCGAACAGTATCATAAGTAACGTAACAACATAAAGTATATAGCATATGCCCGTGATCACCTCCCGAAGTGATCACGGCCCACTAGTATAGCATGGCAGACGAACAAGAGTGTAGGGCCACTGATGGAACACTACATCCTATACTAAGCATTTAGGATTGCAGGTCGAGGTATCAAGCAGAGTAACAATGACAAAGCTATGCAGTGAGAATAGGATTAACCGAAAGCAGTAACATGCTACACTACTCTAATGCAAGCAGTAGAGAGAAGGAATAGGCGATATCTGGTGATCAAGGGGGGGAGGGCTTGCCTGGATGCTCTGGTAAGAAGGAGGGGGTCGTCAACACAGTAGTCGATCTGGGTAGCAGCGGCGTCGGTCTCGGAGTCTAGCGAGAGAAGAGGGGGAAGAAACAATAAATACAATGCAAACATATGCATGGCAATGCATGACATGACAATGAGCGTTGCTAGGGGTGCCCAATCACGGTAGTAGGTGATACCGGTGAAGGGGGGAAACATCCGGGAAAGTATTCCCGGTGTTTCTCGTTTTTGAACAGATGAACCGGAGGGGGAAAGTTGCGAGTTTGCTATGCTAGAGATGTGTCGCGGACGAACGGGCTGCGTACCCGGATTCGTCTCGTCGTTCTGAGCAACTTTCATGTACGAAGTATTTTTCATCCGAGGTACGATTTATTTTATATTAATTTTCAAAGTTTTATTACATTTTTGTAATTTACAGATTTAGTTTATTTCAAAAACAGGTTTACTGCATCAGCATGACATCAGCAAGATGTCAGCAGTCAAAATGGTGTTTGACTGGTCAAACTGACATGCAGGACCCACTGTCATAGTCACAGTTTAATTAAAATAGGATTAAACACTTAACCTAGTTAATTAGGTCAAATTAAGCACAGTTAATTAATTAAACTAATTATATTACAAATTAATTAATTCACTGTACTATTTCCTATTATTTTCCATTTTCGTTTTTCTCTACTCTTTTCTTTTTATCTGATTTACAGGGGGAGGGTGTCGGTGTCAAAACAGGCGGATCTCGGGTAGGGGGTCCCGAACTGTGCGTCTAAGGCGGATGGTAACAGGAGACAAGGGACACAATGTTTACCCAGGTTCGGGCCCTCTCGATGGAGGTAATACCCTACTTCCTTCTTGATTGATCTTGATGATATTAGTATTACAAGAGTTGATCTACCACGAGATCGTAGAGGCTAAACCCTAGAATCTAGCCTATGGTATGATTGTTGTTGTCCTACGGACTAAACCCTTCGGTTTATATAGACACCAGAGGGAGCTAGAGTTACACAGAGTCGGTTACAAGGGAGGAGATCTACATATCCGTATTGCCAAGCTTGCCTTCCACGCCAAGGAGAGTCCCATACGGACACGGGTCGAAGTCTTCAATCTTGTATCTTCATAGTCCAACAGTCCGACCAAAGGATATAGTCCGGCTGTCCGAGGACCCCCGAATCCAGGACTCCCTCAGTAGCCCCTGAACCAGGCTTCAATGACAATGAGTCCAGCGCGCAGATTGTCTTCGACATTGCAAGGCGGGTTCCTCCTCCGAATACTCCATAGAAGATTTTGAACACAAGGATAGTGTTCGGCTCTGCAAAACAAGTTCCACATACTACCGTAGAGAGAATAATATTTCCACAAATCTAATCTGCTGACGACTTTTCATAACGTGACATCACACCACGGCCTGATCATTATTCGAACCGTTTTTCTCAATCACCGCCATCGCACGCGTTTTGCGAGGCAATTTTATTGGCACGTCTTGTCGAAGCAGAGATCGTGTCCCCCTTATTACGGGATTCTCATCAATACGGATGTGGGTAACCCAATCGTGCCCGTTGGTATGATTCCTCGATTTTAGGCAAGTCCCAAACGGCCACGAGGAGGACGCTTGATATTCACCCTCTTTATAAAGAGGCCAAGGTCTGTCCTTTTTTCTTCTCGTACTCAATCGAATCCTTCCCCCGCCTCGAGTTTCAACACCCAAGGCTCAGGTCAGGCGTTTCGGACCTTCAACCATGTCCGGATCCAACCTTCAAGGTCGGTGGATGCCCTCCTCTGTCACAGAGGAAGACATCAAGAAGCTAAGAGAGGCTAGGTATTTGATCGCCAAATCTCGCGACTGAGCTACCGCCGAGGGTAGGTCATTCCCACTCCCGAACCCGGCGAGAGCGTCGTATTCATCTCTCACTTCCTCCGAGGGCTAGGCCTTGTTCTAGATCCCTTTGTTAGGGGGCTCATGTTCTATTACGGGCTGGATTTCCATGACCTGCGGATTCCATCCTTCACATCTCGTCGTTCATCGTCGTGTGTGAAGCCTTCCTCCGCATTACCCCATACTTCGGCTTATGCCTCAAGACCTTCAATGTGAAGCCGAAGATTATTGAGGGGCGACACGCAGAGTGCGGAGGTGCCGTAATAAGCAAAGGCGCCGATGTTCCATGGCCAAAGGATTCCTTCCCGGAGGTGTCCAGTTTATGGCAACGAGAGTGGTTTTACATCACAGCCCCACGTGGTACTAAGTGGGTGGCCGCCTTTTCGCTCGGGCCCCGTCAACCGATGTCATGGATCAACAAGGGGCTGAGCAGGGGCCGATAAATGATGTGCCGATATTGCAGAGTCGCATCCGAGATCTCTTCGGGAGAGATGTCAGCCTGGTCATGGTAATGCAAGTCATGCTAGTTCGCCGAGTCCCGCCTTGCAAACGTCGACCCTCCGTATGTGGGAGTTCAACCCGGAAGGACCGCGAGCTATTCAGCACTTCCTCGGCATGACGCTCGAAGAGATGTACAAATTGTTCTTCGGACCACAAATAAGGTGTCCGGATACCACCGAGGGTGCGGGCCTGAGCTGCAATCGTCCAGATACCCAAGTAAGTAGTCCTTCGGCCGAACACGTTGTCTCTTTATTTATCACAACATCATTTTAAAAAGTCTCTCTTTGACGAGGACTGGGTAAAAAAGGCGAAGATAATCAGGTGTTCGGCCCCCCTTCCCAAAGGCTCAGCAGATCTAGTACTGGCCAGAATGCTTGAGCTTGCGCCTTATCAAGCGTCCTCAGGGGAAGATAAAGGGGGGACAAAGAGGCTGAAAGCGGGCCTCGTTCATTATTCATCCTAACCGAGGGAATTAGCGCCTCCGCGAAGGAGGATAACCGGGAGAAGAATCTTAAATTCCCTCTCCCCAGGGAAGGGAGAGGACCGCCTGTGAAGACTCGGAAACAATGGTTTCCAGACGAGGGAAGAAATCTTCGCTAGAGGGTCCTGCCTCGGAGGGTACCCTTACCGCACAGTGCCCGCAAGGGGATCAGCCTTTCACCGAGCTGTAAGTAAACAAAAGTACTTAATAGTAAAAATATCCTGCTTTACTTCTGAGGACAATAACCGAAGCATATATCTTGTAGTTCGGATCGTAGCCCTTCTCGTGAGTTCGTCTTGAGGATCGTCTTAGGAGATGATGGAGAGCGAAACACCTCCCCATGCCTCCCCACCTCATGAGGCGGGCGACCCTGAGGTGTCATCACGGAGGATTTCTCCTGATCCGCCAAGGCCAGAGGGTAATCCTTCGGCCACCCGAAGTCTGGAGTATTCGGCTCCTACGGAGAGAAACAAAAAGAGGCCGGGACCGTCCGGTGCGTGACCCGACGCACTGAAGGATCTTCTGGAGCAAGCGGCTATCTCAGAAGCACATCGTATGCTAATGGGTACGGTGGTTGAGAGGATTTCATCTGCCGAAAGCAGGCTGCATGAAGCTTTTATGAGCCTGCTGAGAGGCTTTGAGGTACGCAAAGTAGTATATGTTTTTGATGGTACCGCACGCGCTAGGTGTGCCATATGCAGATAGTAGCCCCGAGATTACGGTTCTTTGTCGAAAACGGCGGCAAACAGAGGATCATAGTCCCAGGTAGTAATCATGCCGCCTTCATGTGCAGGTGGCGAAAGGTCCGGTGGCTAGCCGGACTGGTGAGTTTGCCGAGCTGAAGCGGCAGATGCCGACATCGTGCTTGTAAACAAGCGGCTCGACGAGGCACAGGGTATGTGATTTCTCCGGTGATCAACACATAGTAAGAGGAGCAAGATGCTAGTATCTTTAATATGTTGCATTGCAGATGGAGCTCGCCGCCGTGGAGACCCTTGAGCGTAACTTGCCCGAGCCAAGGAACAAGCGGGGAAGAGTGATGCGGCGCTCTAAAAGGCGGTCAAGAGCCGAGAGCCGAACAGTGCGCATTGCCAAAGCAAGGATAAAATAGCCAAGATGGCCATTGAGTTGAAAGATGCCGCCGATCGTTACGAGCTTCTTGAAAAGGAAAGCCGAGCGAAGGAGACGGACCTGGAGAAGGCCATGGTAGTAGCCAAGGAAGCCCGCTCTAAAATCAGAGCGGTGAAGGAGGAGCTGCATCAAGCTGGAGATATCGCGGTTGGGAAACCCTTTTTATTGCGGACGAAGTTCGGAGATCCGAAGTATGCCCTTCTCGATCAATTATGGAGTTCTGCGAACGCATATGTGGATTTGGCAGCGAGTGCTGCTGATGCAGCCGAGTTTTTCAAAGTTCAAAACGTTCGTGAAGTGGAAAAGCTATTCTGGTCGCAGTTCAATGTTCCGGTGCGGCCACTACTGTTGAATGAGCGAATGACCGAGTGGGCTGAGCTCCATAGGTTGTCCAGGCTTGCCATGAGGTCCGTTGGGGATCATCTTTGGCCGGAAAGACCAAGGCCGAATAGTTATTTTGGCTTAGTGTAACGATTCCTTGGTGCTGTGCTGCATATCGACGCTATGAAGAGGTCGGCGTGCATAGAGGGTGCGCGGATGGCCCTTGCCCGTGTCAAGACATACTGGGCAGAGATGGAGGCCACCGCTATTGCAACCCAGAGTTCGGCCGTAGGCCGAGTATCGACCGAGCACTACTTTGAAGTAGTTCTCGAAGGCGCTCGTTTAATAGGGGTTCAATGCTCGAAGAGTATCATGTTCTAGTGACATGTATCTCCGTTGTAAGGACGATGTTATTTGAATTGTAAAGGCTGTGTTTATACTTTTGCCTGAAAGTATTATTATGCCTCCTGTGCGGTCATTTATATATATAGGAGCCGACGATATAGGAGCCGACGATATGCTCCTGAGATCGCAAACACACCTGACCCCGATCGGTACTAGAAAAAGAACGGTGCCCACGACCCCCACCCCCGATCCCACCGCCGCCTGCCTCCTCCCTAACCTCTCCCGATCCCGGAGCCGGATCCTCTAACATTACAGAGCGATGTCAGAGTTTGACATCCCTTCAGGAAACGGACACACATCGCCTCTTCTCATGCACGTGACCTGCTCTTTCTCTTTCTTCTCTTTTGGAGGGAAAAGTCACCCAGCTTGGCGCCAAAACTTCAGCCGTGAGTTGCTTCCCTCCACTTCTTCTCCACTTTCCCCTCCACTGTTTGTACTGCACCTCACTTTTTCTCTTTTCCTCTTCTCTTTTGGAGCATCTGCCACTCCCAGCCCAGCAATATTGCTTTTCTCCTCTTCTCTTTTGGAGCATCAGCACATCGAAAATGCTCTTTTCCTCTTCTCTTTTGGAGCATCAGCACAACAAGCACCTGGCCTGATCAAATACCACATCAAAATCAGAATTTAGAGGCTGGTCAATGGAGAATCAAGATCCAAACAAGTAAGTTTTACTTTTTATGGATCTTTTCAGTAGGAGTTGCACATGTTAAATCAGTTCTTGTTGGTGTCACTATGTAGCAATGATATCATGAAACAAATCTGCACCTCCTCTTAATTTCTTTTGTATGGATTAGTTAGAGTAATCTTTCATTGTTTATTTTATAGGGCAAATGTCACACCTAGCTGGAAACCTCAACTTGGCATGAAATTCGATAATTTGGATGAGGCATGGGACTTTTGGATGTACTATGGAGGAAGAATGGGATTCAGTGTTAGAAAGAGGTTTACAAATCGGAGTAAATTTGATGGTGTAGTGACTTCATGCAGATATGTATGTTTCAAAGAGGGGAAGAAGTCTGCAGATAAAAGAGATAACCTAACTAAGACAGGCCGAGCTGAAATTAGAACTGATTGCGAGGTCCGTACGTCTCTTACAATAGACCGCGAAGTCGGAAATTATGAAATATATGATCTTTGTCTTGAACATAATCATATGCTTCAGCTGCCAGAAGCATGCCACTTATTGCCATCACAAAGAAGGATCTCTAAAGTGCAAGCTTTTGAAATTGAAATAGCTGATGACTCAGGTATTGCACCAAAAAATGCTCATGAATTTGCTAGTCGACGTGTTGGTGGATCAGCTGGTCTAACTTACACATGCGTAGATCACAAGAACCACTTGCGAACGAAGCGCCAAAGAGAATTGAAGTATGGTGAGGCTGGAAGTATGTTGAAGTATTTTCAAGACAAATCCATTGAGAATCCTTCCTTTCAATTTGTTATACAGCTGGACAGTGAGGAACAAATAACAAATATATTCTGGGCTGATGCTAAAATGATCATAGATTATGCTCATTTTGGTGATGTTATGACATTTGACACTACTTTTGGGACAAATAAAGAATACAGGCCATTTGGTGTGTTTGTTGGATTCAATCAATTCAGAGAAACAGTAGTATTTGGTGCTTCACTTCTCTATGACGAGACATTCGAATCTTTCAAATGGCTATTTCATGCCTTCTTGTCGGTACATAACCAGAAGCAGCCACGCACCATATTTACTGACCAAGATAGTGCTATGGGGAAGGCAGTAGGGCATGTTTTTTCAGAATCAATACATGGGCTGTGCACTTTCCACATTATGCAAAATGCTATCAAGCACCTACCCAGCAAAGAGAATAGTGAAGACAACGAAGACAATGTGGATGAGGGAGATAATGAGGAAAATGAATAATCTCTTCTCAAAGATTTCAGTGCTTGTATGTTTGAATATGAAGACCGAGAAACATTTGAAGATGCTTTTAATGTTATGAGAAGCAAGGTGAAAAAGCAAACTTGGATGGATAGTATTTATAAGGTAAAGGAGAAGTGGGCAGAATGTTTTATGAGAGATGCTTTCACTTTGGGAATGCGAAGCACACAACTAAGTGAAAGTTTGAACAATGACCTCAAGAATCATCTCAAGTCGGATTTAGATATCAATCGCTTTTTTCATCATTTTGAAAGAGCCGTGAAAGTGAAAAGAGACACTAAGATAAATTCAGAGCACGAGTCTAGGAAGAGTCTACCTAGAATCAAAATCCCCACACCAATGTTGCAACAAGTCAGTAGTCTTTATACTCCTGCTATATTTCAAGCTTTTCAAACCGAATATGGGAGGTCAATGGCAGCAAGTGCTCATATACTACCTGGAGACAATGAATACATGGTTAAGATTGGAAGGCTTGTTGATGGGCAATATGCAACATTTGAGGAAGAATACAAAGTTGTTGGAGACAATCACCAACAAACGGCTTCATGTAGTTGTGGGCAGTTTGAGAGAGTAGGAATTTTGTGTGCTCATGCTTTGAAAGTTCTTGATTTAATGAATATCAAGTTGTTGCCGGCACACTACATTTTGAAGCGATGGACAAGAGAAGCACGGTCAGGATCCATCAAAGATTGGTGTGGACGGACTGTAGTTGAAAATCCAAAGTTGGATGCCATCACCCGATACAATTTTCTTATACACATGTGTTGTGAGTTGGCAACTCTAGCAGCCAACTCTGAAGAATGTTGTATTGTCATCGAGAATGCACTTATTAGTGCTACTAAGCAAGTGAAGGAACTATTGGGTGCACGCACAACTAATGTTGAAGACAGATGCCATGTCCAGGTGGCTCAATCATCAAATGAATCGTTGAGTGGTACACAAGTGACTCAAACATCAAATGAATTGTTGAGTGCTGCACGTCTGAAGAAAAAAGAGGTTGAGAAGAAAGGCTCTAAAAGAAAATTAGGTTTCCTTGAGAGGCAACACAAGAGGAGGAGGAAAACACCATCTGTGACCACAGCGAGAAAAGAAAGAGAAGATTGTTCCATCAGCCAGCAGGGAGAAAAGGAGAACATACCATCACAGACTAGTTCGGTAAAGAAGGTTGTCTCAAAAAAATCAACAAAAAAGACCAAACCAATACCAAAACCGAAGGAAGCAAGCACTGCAAAATATGAGTTCATGGAAAGTTTCACCAATCTGTTGACAGCTCCTATTGTTGATGAGATAGGTGTTGACACATTCTGAATGGTGGAGTCCTGGTAGCTAGTAAGGTAGGAATTATTTTGGCTGCTACAGTTTGTACTCTATGTTCTGAATGTTCCAAATGTTCCGAATGGTGGAGTCCTGGTAGCTAGTAAGGTAGGAATTATTTTAGCTGCTACACTTTGTACTCTATGTTCTGAATGTTCCAAATGTTCCAAATGGTGGAGTACTGGTAGCTAGTAAGGTAGGAATTATTTTATGATTCACAATTTGTATCCTTTCATATCACCAATCACAACACAAATCAGTGCCAATTGGTTCAAAGATGCAAGTTATTCAGAAGCTATCAAGCAAAAATTCAGTGGCTACTAAGCACTTCACACGCACCAAGTATTCAGAAGCTATCAAGCAATTCAGTTGATCCACGCACCATATGTACTGACCTGCGATGGAGGAAGTCAGAGGCGCAGGCGGCGCGGATGGAGGTGTCGCCGACGATTGGAGGACGCGGACGGGCGGCGCAGACGGAGGGGCGGCACGGGCCGACGGCGTGGACAGAGGTACGGCGCAGCCGGCGCGGACGGAGGTGCCGCCGACGATTGGAGGACGCGGACGGGTGGCGCAGACGGAGGGGCGACACGGGCGGACGGCGTGGACGGAGGTACGGCGCCGGCGGTGCGGACGGAGGTGCCGCCGACGATTGGAGGACGCGGACGGGCGGCGCAGACGGAGGGCACGCGGGCGGACGGCCGGCGTGGACGGAGGTGCGGCGCTGGCGGGCGGCGCGGACGATGCTGGCGAGTTCGGCGAATCGCGGCGGCGCGAGCGAGGACTGGGCGGCGCCAGCGCCCAGCGGTGGCAGAGGAGTCGGGAGAGTTTCTTTCTTTCTTTTCTTTCGACGCCCGCCTCAGTTTCCTGAAGGGATGTCAAGCCCTGACATCGCTCTGTAATGTTAGAGGATCCGCCTCCCGCGATCCCACCGTCGCCTCCCTCCCTGGCCTGCGCCGCCGTCGGCCCTCACCAGATCGCCCCGCCACCGCCACCACCCTCACCAGATCGGGCTGCCACCGCCGCCGCCCTCAACCGGAGAAGATGATGCCCGGCCCCGGCCCCGCCCCCAACCGGAGATGTCGCCGCCACCGCTAACACCTTCACAACCGCTGCCGCCCACCATCCCGACCACCTCCGCAACCACCGCCGACATCCACCTCCTCCACCCCCCGCCCCGAGCACCTCTGCCGCCCACTAATCTGGCGCGACCTGCCCCAGCACTCCGGCGTGACCTGCCCGCCCTTCCTACGTGATCTGCCGCGTGTGCTCTGGCGCGCCCCATCCCTTCGAGCTCCTCCCCACTCCAGATGCAGTAACCACCCACCACCATCGTCAGCTGCCACCGCGGGCGACCACGTCCATCCGCCCACTTGGACGTGGGTGCAGGGTCAGGACAGCTCGGGGGGAGCACGAGTTGCACAACCCGCCGCCGCTCCCCGTGCAGGCTGTTCACCGACGAGCTCCTGCATCGGTGCCATCTTCCTGCCCTGCTCCACCTGAACTCTCCCCTGATTACACACACTCTCTCCCTCCCTCCCTCCCTCTCTCTCTGGTGTGTTCTTCAAATAGCATCAGCTAAGTGCTTCTTTGCTGCCCACTAAGTGTTTGTGCAAATGCCAACGAGGGAGCTGGAAAGAAATTTACATTTTTCTTGCGCCGATGAGAGAGTTGTAGACAATTTGTTTTTTCAAATTCCCACGGCGGTCACCACCGCAACACCCAGATCCCCACTTCCACCATGCTCCGATGAAGTCCAGGATTCTTTTTTGGGCGGATGAAATTGTTTTTCGTTCAGTTTCTTATTTGTTTTGTAAGTTGCTATCTTGTCCTTATTCATTTTGTTAATTTGACTTGTGATCCGTGAAAAATGTGAACAAATAGGTATTCATGACAAGAACACAAGATGTTGTGATGGATGTAAGTACGCAGGAACTGCGGCTGTTATCTACTCTACTTGCTATTCCAGAATATGTGTTTGTTAGAACTATCGTTCTGTCAAAGTACCATTATTCCGTATATATTGTCAAAAAGTTCAGCTATCGTGTACCCGGTCTAAATCATCCGTCCTTGCTTTCTCTCACTTTTGCTCCTGGATTAAAGGCAAACATGTTAATTTTCGCACTAAATGAAGAATAGATCTGAAATGTCTGAAAAAATTGATCCATAATGAACAATTATATTATTTGTAAAGAATTTTTTTTCGACAATGATGAGTTTTTGCTCCTACACGAAGAACTTCATGTACGTGCTTTCTCAGTAACGTAATGCATAAGCGTGACATTTTTTATAATATTCCGTGTTACTACAAGAACGATATGAACTTTGTGTGTACAATTTTTTGATGTATATATTGATTGACAACTAAATAAAGCATGCTTTCTTAATTGATTCGGAAGTTCAACGACCTCCACCTCGCAAGTTCAAAAAACATTGGATTTAGGAGAGAACACATCATGCCTAGAATATGGACATAGAGTAAAAAATCATTCATCAAGAAGCAGTACAGAGATGCAGTTTATTTTGCTGTGGTCACTCACTCCCCATGGATACCGTTGTCTTCTTCTCTTCTTTTTGCTGCGAGTCTCTAAATTGAAGACTAGTCATAGCAGGGAAAGAAAATAGTTTCAGTGAGTTTTTCGTAAATAATCAGAGACGTTCATATCACGATGTACTTTTCGTACATGTTTATGCTCGTTCATGCTCGTTTGTACTCTCTTTTATTCTTACTTTGGTTCAGATTTTGGTGTGAAAAGTATGTCCATAATGACAGAGACAATCTATACAAAGAAGTTCAAATATTATTGCCCCGTAGGTTCATGTCTTTACAAGATGTACCACTATTTTTTCTCTCTCTCAAAAAGTGTTTGCACCTGATTTTCCCCATTTTATAAAAACTAGAAGTTCAAATTAAAATAACAGCACGGTATCATTGTTTATATAAAAAAAAGTATTTTCCCCGTTACTAACCAACAAAACTAAGAAGTTCAAATTTTAAAAGTGGTGAAGTTTGATGTTTATAAAAAAACAGATTTTTCACATTATTAAAAAATAAAACCAAGAAGTTCAATATTTTAAAACATCAAAGTTCAAAAAACTTGATTTTTCTCGTTACTAAAGAATAAAACTAAGAAGTTCAAATTAAAATAACAGAGAAGTTCAAGTACTGCAAGGAATGCATTTCAGGTGAGAATAAAAGTATAGAAAAATAAAAGTTTAAAAGGTTTGTTGAAAGAAGTTCAAGTGCTCTTTCCGGGGAAGTTCAATTTTTTTTGCGAGAAAGGTTCACCTTGTATTTCCATGTTCGATTTTTTCCGTATAAAAATTAAATACAATTCTTTACTCAAAATATAAAAAGGTGAAGTTCAAATTGAAATAACAGAGAAGTTCGGAGTTTATTAAAACATAGGATTTACCTGGTCAAAAAATAAAAAACACAACACCATTTTTTGCACTTTTAAAAACAACTCATAAACGAAAAAATGGTTGCTAGAAGTTCAAGTGTTCGGCGAGGAAAAGTTGAAAAATTCTTCTGAGAGAGGTTCACCGTGTATTTAGATGTCCAAAATACATTAAAAATATGTTATTTTTTGTGTTTTACAATAATTCTCTCAAACTAGAGAGAAGTTCAAAGTGATAACAACCGGAAGTTCACGTACTACATGGTGTTTATTTCATATAAGAAAAAATACAAAAAAAGTGAAACAGGGTGAAGTTCAAACAGAGAAGCCCCAAGTTCAACTACTTCACGTAGTGCAAAAAACACACGTAAAAAATCAGCACGTCAAAAATAGAGTGAAGTTCTAACAGACACGTCCTAGAAGTTCAACTACTTCACGCAGTGCAAAAAACAACACGTTAAAAACAATGTGAATTTCGAACAGACATGCACGAGAAGTTCAACTACTTCACGCAGTGTATTTCCATTCGCGATGAAGGCAGAAATCATGATCTCATCATTTTCTAATTCACTTCAAAACAATAGGAAATTATTTGTGTAAGTTCAAGTCCTCGGTCAAAGAAAGTTAAAAAAAATATTGTGAGAGAGGTTTGTACAAAAGAAATATCATTTGTGTGACATTGACGAATGTATGAGAAAATTACAAACGAAAATACGTCACGGAAGTTCAACGTGAAAACAGCTGAAAGTTCAACTACTACACTGAATGAAGTTCAGATGAAAAACTTTTAAAACCGTTGCGAGTATGAAAAAATGATCAACACGGGAAAGTTGCGTGTCTACAAAAGCTTTCCATCGGTATATCACTTGCTCAATTCCGGTGAGTGTTCCGGTGCGTGGATGGAGAGCTACGGGCAAAAAAAGCACGTGAACAACAGAGTGAAGTTCAAGTTTTCATACCGAGAAGTTCAGGTACTTCACGCGATGCATTTTTGACGAATTTGTTTCGCGATAAAGGCGGAACGAATGATCTCGTTGTTTTTGAAATTACTTGAAAACGGTCGGGAATTAGAGAAAACTGTCAACATGAAAAAGTTTCGCATTTTCCGTAGCTTTTCAATGATATATTATTTGCGCCATTCCGGTAAAGTTTATACAAAATACGGTGAAAATACGTTTTTTGCCATTTTCAGAACTGACTTAAAACCGTAAAGAATTGGAAGAAATAATAGATACCAAAAAGTTTCGCATTTGTTTAGGCTTTCCAACGCCGTATCATTTGCTGCATTCGGATGCACGGTTAAAACATTAGCTCGAAAATACGAACTCGGTAGGACTTGTACCGTTTTCTAAATTACTCTTAAACCGTTAAAAATTAGAAAGAACTTTCAACATGAAAAGTTTGCGCATTTTCATATCTTTCCAACGCCGTATCATATGCCTCAATTGGATTAGCCGTTTAGAAATGATGTCGAAACTACGGACTCGGCTGTTCGGTTTGTGAAATTTTACGTTTTTTGGAATTACTCTTTAACCATAGAGAACTAGAGAAAACTCTCAACATGTGGAACTAGAGGTTTTGCAGCAGTTTTCCAACGCCATATTATATGCCTCATTCCGATAAACGGTTTAGAAATGCGATCGAAAATACGATTCACGTTTTTTGTGTGAGGAAAAAACGGTTTTCAAAACTGCTCTAAAACCGCTTACATTTTGCCAAAAATTTAAGTTGGGTCATGATACTGATATCCATAGCTTTCCAAAGGTATATCGCAAGCCCCATTTGGGCAATGTTGGCGGAAGTTCAACCTAGTTCACAGGGAAGTTCAACGTACTACTAGTGGTGCAGGCCAGGTTGTGACCAGAATATTATTCTCATCCCGTGATCAGAACAGATGGTCTATTCTGCTAATATTAGCAGAATAACTATTCTGCACACCACTTCCGCACTGCACGCTGAACGCATGTGCACGTCATTCTTTGAACAAAGTGTGCTGCAGTACTCACACGAGTGAACTTCTCGTCGAAAAAAACTGCACGCGTTATTTTTCGGTACTGTTTTCGCTCTAATATTTTAACCGTTTATCGGAATGAGGCGTGTAATATACCGTTGAAAAGCTATGGATTAGGCGCAACTTCGACATGTTGAACACTTTTCAAGATTCCACACGGTTTAAGAGCAGTTTTGAAATTGGCGCGTCCCATGACGAGTGGCAGCGAGCGTTTTTTGGCGATTTCTTCTAAACCGCTTGTCGGAATGAAGCAAACGATACGCCGTTGGATAGATACCGTCGAGGCGCATCTTTTTCATATATAAATTTTTCTCTAATTCGTTACGGTTTAAGAGCAGTTTCAAATTTACTAAATCGCCGAACTCTGTTTTCCAATTTTTTTGAAATTTTTGGTACTGTTTTTGCTCCAGTTTTCTAACCGTTTGTCGAAATGAGACGTATGATACGCCGTTGGAAAGCTACGGACAAGGCGCAACTTTCATATGCTGAAATGGTTTTGAGACTCCTTACGGTTTTTAGTTAATTTTGAAAATCGTGTGGCTAACTTCAAGAGGCAGCGGCTGTTTTTTCACGAAATTTTTATAAACGCCTGGTCGGAATAATTCAAATCATACACCGTTGGAAAGATATCAACGAGACGCAACTTTTTCATGTAGAACACTCTCTCTAATTCCTTACGGTTTAAGAGCAGTTTCGATTTTACTAAAAAGCGAACACTCTGTCCTTCGCGATACCAAAATCGTCATATTTACTGCATCGGACACATTGTTTCAGACAAAATACCGCACTGCATCAGATGGGCAAGTGCACTGCATGGTTTCTTTTTGTTTAGACGTATTTTTCTCGGACGAGGAAAGAAGAACGACCGCTTGCATTTAAATACCGCACTTCATTAGATGGGCAAGTGCCTTTGCATGGTTTCTTTTTGTTTAGACATATTTTTCTCGGACGGGAAAGAAGAACGATCGCTTGCATTTAAATACCGCACTTCATTAGATGGGCAAGTGCCTTGCATGGTTTTTGTGGGACGAATTTTCCCAAATGAGGTGGAGTGCTTTGCTTGCATTTAAAACCACCTTTGCATCGGACGAGCAAGCGACTTCATGATTTCTTTTGTCGGACGTAAAAATTTCAAGAGTGTGCTACAAACTTGAGCGGACTTTTTAAAGACCGGAGTGCACTGCATTTTTTTTCCTTTTTCTCTATGAGTTTTGATTTTCCGTAGTGCCTTTGCATATATATTTTTGTTCTAAATGGATTGTAATGAAGAGTCCTTTCATAGTGGACCCTTTTTAGACCAAAGTGCACAGGATGGTCGAAAAAAATGAACCACAACACCACGTGAGATGAACAACATTTTTTCATGAAGAACCATCCATGCATATTAAAATGAATTTCTCAACAAATAATTAAACGCATTCCCAACAGCAACAAATCCCACAATAGCGAAGTGCACGTGATGTGCGCCGAGCGGCACAAGCACACCCAGTGAACCTTGCGTCTCCAGGCTGCGACAACCTCAAAAACACAAAACCAAAAAGCGATAGTGGATCGCATGTCCGTACAGTTAACCGCAAGCCGCCACCGGTGAGCTGCAAGTCCACGCCAAGAAAACTTCAAAGGCAATCGAACATTCCCATCCAAAAAGAAGAGGAAAGTGATATGAATGAGAGTAGTGAACTTTAGAAAGAAACACCAAACCACACGCTGATGGTTTTGCTCCCCGAAACCAGCTCGTCATCACGCATCAGATAGGCCCGTGGAGCTGCACGCTTTGTGGGGGCTGAACCCATGCTGTGGACTGTGCATGGGAGTGCCTACGTGCTGCGTGCCCGCACGTAGTTGACTGCATGCGGCCCCGTAGGAGAGGACAACGAGGAGGACCAGGGAGGCAGCCCCGCCACGCCACCACCGTTGGAGAGGACGGCGAAGACCAGGGAGGTAGCCCCACCACGCCACCACCGTCGGAGAGGACGACGAGGACCAGGGAGGCAGCTCCCATAGGATACGATGCCCCGCCGAACCGCATGCACTCACCGAACGCACTGCACGCCCTCGGTGGCTCGAACTACACGGCGGCGTTGTCCCCTGTGACGCCCCCGATTCAATCGTACACTAATCATGCACGCAAATGTGTACGATCAAGATCAGGGACTCACGGGAAGATATCACAACACAACTCTAAAACATAAATAAGTCATACAAGCATCATAATACAAGCCAGGGGCCTCGAGGGCTCGAATACAAGTGCTCGATCATAGACGAAGTCGCGGAAGCAACAATATCTCGAGTACGAGACATAAGTTAAACAAGTTGCCATAAGATGGCTAGCACAAACCGGGATACAGATCGAAGAGGCGCGGCCTCCCGCTCTGGGATCCTCCTAACTACTCCTGGTCGTCGTCAGCGGGCTGCATGAAGTAGTAGGCACCTCCGGTGTAGTAGGAGGAGTCGTCGACGGTGGCGTCTGGCTCCTGGGCTCCATCATATGGTTGCAGCAATCGGGTAAAGAAAGGGGGAAAAGGGGGAACAAGGCAACCATGAGTACTCATCCAAAGTACTCGCAAGCAAGGAGCTACACTACATATGCATGGGTATATGTGTAAAGGCCATATCAGTGGACTGAACTGCAGAATGCCAGAATAAGAGGGGGATAGCTTCTGGCAGCCTCCGTCTTGCAACATGTAGAAGAGATCAGACTGAAGTCCTCCAAGTAGCATCGCATAGCAATAATCCTACCCGGCGATCCCCTCCTCGTAACCCTGAGAGAGAGCGACCACCGGGTTGTATCTGGCACTTGGAAGGGTGTGTTTTATTAAGTATCCGGTTCTAGTTGTCATAAGGTCAAGGTACAACTCCAAGTCGTCACATTATCAAGATCACGGCTATTCAATAGATTAACTTTCTGTAGGGTGCACCACATAACCCAACACGCTTGATCCCATTTGGCGGACACACTTTTTCGGGTCATGCCCGCCATGGAGATCAACACGCCGCAGCCCCACCTAGGCACAACAGAGAGGCCAAGACGCCGGTCTAAACCTAAGCGCACAGGGTCTGGGCCCATCGCCCAATGCACACTGCACATTGCGCGTGGGCGGCCGGAAGCGTAAACTAGCCCTTTAATACAAGAGCAGGCCTACGTTCCAATCCGGTAGCGCGCGCTCGATCGCCGACGTCACGGCGTGCCGCCGATACCACGACATTTGGGATACCCATAACTACTCCCGTGTAGATGGTTAGTGCGTATAGACCAAATGGCCGGACTCGGATCATATACCCGGATCTCGTTAAACGTGTTAAGTATCCATGAACGCCGACCAGGCCAGGCCCACCTCTCTCCTAGGTGGTCTCAACCTGCCTGTCGCTCCGCCATAAAGTAACAATCGGGGCCGTCGGGAACCTGGCCCACCTCTACTGGGATGGAGCCACCGTCCTTTCAAATTTCATCTCCGAACAAGATATCACTGTAATGTAATGGTGTAAAGTATATAGTATATGCCCGTGATCACCTCCCAAGTGATCACAGCCCAAGAGTATAGCATGGCGAGACGGACAAGAATGTAGGGCCACCGATGGAACACTAGCATCCTATACTAAGCAAGAGGATAGCGGTAAAGGTAACAATGAGAGTAGCAAGGACAAAGCTGCAAGAAGATAGGATTAAGCGAAAGCAAGAATATGGTACACTACTCTAATGCAAGCAGTATAGAGAAGAGTAGGCGATATCTGGTGATCAAAGGGGGGGCTTGCCTGGTTGCTCTGGCAAGAGAGAGGGGTCGTCAACACCGTAGTCGATCGGGGTACCAGCAGCAGCGTCAGTCTTGGTGTCTAGCGAGAGAAGAGGGGGAGGAAGCAATAAATATTTAAGCAAACAGATGCAAAGCGATGCATGACATTACATGTATCGGTGCTAGGGGTGCCCTAACGCGGTATGAGGTGATACCGGTGAAGGGGGAAAACATCTGGGAAAGTATCCCCGGTATTTCGCATTTTCGGGCAGAGGAGCCGGAGTGGGAAAGTTGCGAGTTCGGTATGTTAGGAATGTGTGGCGGACTAACGGGCTGCGTATCCGGATTCGTCTCGTCGTTCTGAGCAACTTTCATGTTGAAAATAATTTAATCCGGGTGACGGATTAAAAGTTATGATTTTCTAAAGATTTTATTAATTTCTGGAATTTAAATAATTATTTAAATTAATTCGAAAATGGAATTATGACATCAGCATGATGTCATGCTGACGTCAACAGTCAACAGGGTTGACTGGTCAACCTGACCAGTGGGTCCCACTGGTCAGTGACACATTTTAATTAAACAATTTAATTAACCTAATTAGTATTAATTAGGGGGTGGGCCCCACTATCATTGTTTGATTAATTAACTAACAGTAATTAATTAAGCTAATTAGTCATTAGATTAATTAATCCTAATTAGTTAATTTTAATCAGTATTAATTAAGTTAATTAATTAATTAATTTCACTGTTAATTATTTATTTATTATATATTTTATTTTTAATTCCTTTTTTTTCAAGACATTCTAGGCAGGGGCCCACTGTCATAGGCCCCAAGGGGCTGGCGGATCGGGCGTTAGTGTGGCGCGCCGAGCGAAGCAATGTGGCGCTGTGTGTGTGTGGGCTGCAAGAACCCGAAGCGGGCGCTGCAGGCAGCTGGGCTGGCCAAGACGCCGCAAGACCGCGGCCGTGCCAAGGGAGGCGGCGAGGGACGATCGCGGTGGCGGGCGAGGACGCAGCTGGGCAAGGCGCCCGTCGGGCGGTACTCGCCAGCGTGCGGAGAAGGGCACGGGCCAGCGCGAGGCCGCGGCGCCAGCGATGGGCATGGCGAGGACGGACGACGGTGGCGGACGGGCATGGTGCGGCGAACGACGTAGAGACCGAGGGAAGTGGGGATCGAGGGCGCGCTCACCGGGCCCTGTAGGTGTGCAACAGCGTGCTCGGGGAGGGCTCGAGATGCGTTTCCGGTGCGGTGCGGCGGATGGCGACGTCGGGGGACCTTTCCGGTCCAGGAATGGGGAGGAGGGTGAGGACGACGGCGAGCGACGGGCGGGGCAGCGCCGGTGATGCGTCGAGGAGGCGGGGTCCGGATCCACGGCGGCAACGACGCCAGCGAGGGCGCTGGTTGGTTGAGCCCCGGTCCAGATCCGGGGGGTGGGGGCGATGGCGGTAGGCGGTGGTGACCGGGCGGCGCCGTTGCGGTGGCACCGGCGTTGGGGCACCGTGGGGCGTGGTCGACGCGACAGGGAGATGGGGACGGGGCGCCGTGCCCCAATCCAATCGGGCAGAGGGGGAAGGAGCGAGGGGAGCGGGGGTCTCGTTCCCGATCCAGATTGGATCGGGAGGGGGAGAGGGAGAGGCGACGTGGGGAAGGGGATGTGGGGTTGACCGGCTAGGGTTTCGGGGTAGTGGGGTGTATAGGCGCAGCTGGTGGGCTGGCCTGGTGGTGGTCTGTTGGTCTGCTGGGCCATGGCCTAGTGGGCCGTGGCCCAGTGGGCCAGGGGGGTTTGTTTGTTTGTTTTGTTTGTTTTTTTATTTGCTTTCCTTTTATTTATCCATTCCTATTTCATTTTAGTTACATTTTATTTTAGTTTTAGTAAAAATTATCACTAACACCTAAATTGGTACTTTTAAATAAACTACTGACACATTAATTCTTATCCCAACTAAAATAATTTAATATGTTATAAAATTTAAAAGGCATTTATTTTATTATTTATCCTACAGTTTTAATTATTTTGATCACTTAATTTTTTTATTAAAGTTAGGTTTCTCCACCGTAATTACCTATGCATTAGTTGGATCACTCCGAACATTTCAGTTTTAATTATTTGAAAACTTTCAATGTTTGATTGATTTTGAATTTGAATTCGAATCGGTTCCAATCTAACGCGAGGTTAGCAACAGTAACCGAGGTGACGTGGCATCGTTAACGCGAGATTACTGTAGCCTAATTATCCGGGCCACAATTCTCCTCCACTACAAGAAATCTCGTCCCGAGATTTAAGAGGGTAGCAAGGGGGAAAGTTTTGGTTATTCTAATGGATCTTCTCGAAGAAGTTAATCCCTTTCGTCGATGCCTTCAATTCTTTATTCCAAAGCATCATGATGAAGTTGTCATCCTTTCTTCGGGGAACTCCATCGTACTTACGAATAGGTAAGGGGCAGCTCTACAATGATAGGATGTTATAAGGGAAATTCATCTGGGGGTATCCCAGGAATGAACATATTAGTATCTCTCGAGTTGAACAAATGACACACATTTAGAGCAAAGTAAGACGGTGTAATAAGAAGTTTCAAGCGGATAGGCAATCGCTCATTGCTCAAGCAGAAAGTAAAGGGGTTCAGAGCAACGGAATAAGTATTGTGTCCGATACTGAATAGATCAACAGCAAGTGGTCCGTGAATTACATACAAAGTCAAGCACGAGGAATAACTTTGACAACGGGGTGTACTGGGAGAGTCAGTTTCGATCCTGTGGAACTGTGGTTATGGGCCCACCATGTGGGTTAAAAGCGTGAAGGCGCTAACATTTGCACGGTCAAGATAGCAAGGTAAGTCGAGGATAGCTGTCGGTTTTGTTGGCAACAATGTTGGTACCTAGGGCGAGGGACGAAGAGAACCATTTTCCGCCGCTGAAACGAGGCACTAATAGGCAAAGTTCTCGCCCATCGGTGGTTACCTAATGTCATCAACAAAGTAACAGGTCTTACCGACAGAGTGGTACAACGAGCTGTTTACATAAGCGAGGCAAATATTATCGCTTATATAATATAGATCATGAGAAGGTTTAAACAAACCAATGGAAAGGAACAGTGATTATCGATTTAAGCAGAACAATGGAATGGAAAATGTGTATACACACATATTTCGGGGTATATCCTTCCCAATGACAAGCGAGCATGATATCCATGACAGGATATAATGTAGAAAACCCTTTAGGTAAGGGGAGAAAATTTCATGACATTACCCATAACGACGGTGTTTGGATAATTGATAAAGAGAATTTAGCATTGTGCTTCAAATGTTCTTGGTGATGAACGGAGTACCACAGACATGCTTCGTAGCAATGATATGGTGTTTCAATCAAGGGCCGACTTTGGATACACCAATGATCCATCAGAGTAACTTATAAAATAAGTCCTACAATTTCCTCCAGGAGGAATGGTTATCCTTGCAAAAGAAATAATAATGATAGGTCCTCCAGCCAGGGGGGGGGGTGGTAGGCATGACATCATATTACCGGGTCATCAAAGGACCAACAACCTAACTCCTGGAAAGTTGTCCCAACCATCATATCTGACCGAGATTTAGATCCAATTGGTGTCATGATACCTCAGACTCAGGATGTCCGAGAAGAAAAGGTGAAACACAAATCGTTGAAATGGCATTGCAAGATTCTCGGGAAATGAACTATGGGAGCGGGTTCCTGAAACAATAGTTCATCATTAAACCAAGGAGAGGTGAGGAGGTGGTTGATTGACTCAACGACAATTCATTGAGATTCTCAAAAGATGGATTTCCACAATAATGTGAACAAGAAGATGACACTTGTCAATTCAAATGATATAATGTTGTATGCTCTAGGGAAACATACACCATCAATCATTAGTTGAAAGGTGTGCCCAAATATGACCTTAGGCAGCAAGAATCAATGTTAGAGGGACGATTCAATAATCAACGTCTAAGAACGAAACTGTCGATCGTTAACTTCAAAGCAATAGGGTTGCTAGAAGTACAGAACTCAAACAACATCTATTGGTATGCTGGTTAAAAACAACATGGGGACCAAGGAAGAATGATGATGGTGAGAAGTATCACCATACCAAGAATTCTTAAGAGGTGGTGAAATTCCCACGACATTCTTGACATAAAAGGTGGTAATATTACAAGGTAAAGAAGAACAATGCTGGGTAGCAAGGAACTCAAGGTATAACACAAAACACGAACAAGTTTGTGTTTAACGGAGGGCAATAAAGTGGTCGATGATAACACGAAACATCGAGGGGCAAGGATGGTATTACTCATCAAGAATTCGATATATATCTTGGTAGAGCTTAGGATGTTGATGATGATCGCGACACAGTTGTCGAGAGATTTCATGAAGATGTAATTGGTCGGCGATGACATCAAGTCAATAGGAATGATGAAGCGAAAGGTTATTGGAACCACAGGTACAACACAAACTCGAAATCTAGCTTGTTGTTCAAGGCGAAATGATATGACGAGGAAGATCGACGAAGCTTAGCTATCGCCGCAAATTGGTGCTCCGAGAATAAGGACCGGTAGCAGCTTAGAATCATCACGACAATGATATAGCCAAACAGGCTAGGAATGGCGTGATCGGGTACAAACTCATGCTTATAGAAGCTATCGAAGAGTTGTTGAACCGTAGTGCGGACTCGGTTCGCTTATCGGTGTCTTTGAGTGTTTAATAACTTCGAGCCCGTGAAAATTGGAATCAGTGGGAAGGTAGCACTTGATGGAGAACTCATAAGAAGTTATGCAGTTTTGTGATAATCTCGAGATACCAGGGGGGTAATACTCGACGGTAGATCAAAGTAAGGGTTGGACTGGGGTATTGATCCACAGAAGACAAGTGCTTAAACTTGCCCGGGAATTGGATCAAAGAAGAACATATGGTCGGGACCATGATTGCAAAGGATCAATTCAACGAAACCAAAGGATATTATATCAAGGAAATAGCTATTATTACAAGAAGCTTCCAGGATAGGATCTACATCGTGTCCATGGGCATGAACACAAAGTTCAAGGTCGACTCCCACTTCTTCAATGTATAACCTTCCATTCACTCCTCGCTTTGATAAAGGCATTAGTGTTGAAAGTTTTACTTGGTGAAATACCAGATGAGTATGACCCGTGAAAACTTCCGAGTTCACACATAGTAAGGAAGGCATAGGTTCAACCCATCAGGGCATCTTACGAACATATACCACAAACTTCAATAGTAAATACCACCAGCTCGAAAGCAGAGCATGGTTGGTCAAGCAGATGATACAATTTACCGGAGGCACTATGTATCAGGGGAAGAACTCACAAGGTGATTGAATATGAAGGACACTGTCGGATAACAATCCAAAAATGGATCGGGTGATCCACAACGGAGTTGATGTGAGTATCGGTACTCCATCAGAGGAACAAAGAATGCACGAGCATCATATTATAGAACATCGGAATAATTCGGTGCTTAGATTAACCAAGGAATTATGATTTCAAAAAAAAAAGGATCAGAAGCAGATGCTCTGATCAAGGATGGATCAATTGTATATACCAGAGGCACAATCGACGACAGATAGTTTGGTCGAGAACCAGCTCATGTTCAAAATGACGTCTGAGCCGGAAAGATAATCCTAGGACTCGACTGATGATAGTGAACATTCACAACGTATTGAATCAACGGACTCAAAAGTGATGGTGACAAAGGATGCTAATATGATTACTATAGTTATGGGATTAATCATAATGAAAGCAAACAAGAAATTCCAGAGCAATAGGTTGCTGAGGATTTTCGGAATATCGAATGGTATTTCGAAGACTTTTGTGTAACACAGGAACAACTGGGGGATGAGCGGATACTCGATAAGTGTGAGAATTAACCGTAGGGGTATTCAGGTGACAAGGAACAGCACGATAGTAAGCTCAAAGGATTATCGAAACAACGACGAGTTTTTCAGGGTATCTTGTAATGACAAGACCAACTGGGGATGAGGGTAAGAATAACAACTGCAAGTAGTTATCCATAAGGGTTTAAGGTGGAAGGGGAATTGCAAACGCGATGAACACAAGTTCTCGAGTTAACAACGGAGAGTATCTTCAGGGTCTTCTGGTGCAGCAGACGATCATCAGTAATTAGGGGCTCTCCGGGTGGAAGTGATAACGAGATGCTAATGTTAGATTTAGTACAATTCATTTAACCCGAATAGAGGAGAGATCAGAGTCCCAGAGTAAAGGTCGAGGAGTAAAAGATCCTAATACCACCCAATGGCGACGTGGGCCCGTAAGGCACACAACCATGTTAGTAAAAGTTTTGCAATGACTAGACTCGACTTCGGCAAAGGAGTGTGGAAGGGGATTCTACAGCAATCGGCTCGATACCAACTTCAGACGCTTCGATTCAATCGCACACTAATCATGCACGCAAATGTGTACGATCAAGATCGAGGGACTCACGGGAAGATATCACAACACAACTCTAAAACATAAATAAGTCATACAAGCATCATAATACAAGCCGGGGCCCTCGAGGGCTCGAATACAAGTGCTCGATCATAGACGAAGTCGCGGAAGCAACAATATCCGAGTACGAGACATAAGTTAAACAAGTTGCCATAAGATGGCTAGCACAAACCGGGATACAGACGAAGAGGCGCGGGCCTCTGCGCCTCGATCCTCCTAACTACTCCCGGTCGCGTCGCCGGGCTGCACGAAGTAGTAGGCACCTCGGTGTAGTAGGAGGAGTCGTCGACAGTGGCGTCTCGCCCTGGCTCCATCGTCTGGTTGCAGAATCGGGTAAAGAAAGGGGAAAAGGGGAACAAGGCAACCGTGAGTACTCATCCAAAGTACTGCAAGCAAGGAGCTACACTACATATGCATGGATATATGTGTAAAGGCCATATCGATGGACTGAATCGCAGTAATGCCGTAATAAGAGGGGATAGCTAATCCCGTCAAGACTACGCTCGCAGCCTCCGTCTTGCAACATGTAGAAGAGAGCAGATCAAGTCCTCCAAGTAGCATCGCATAGCAATAATCCTACCCGCGATCCTCCTCGTAACCCCGAGAGAGAGCGACCACCGGGTTGTATCCGCACTTGGAAGGGTGTGTTTTATTAAGTATCCGGTTCTAGTTGTCATAAGGTCAAGGTACAACTCCAAGTCGCCCCATTATCAAGATCACGACTATTCAATAGATTAATCACCTGCAGGGTGCACCACATAACCCAACACGCTTGATCTCATTTGGCCGGACACACTTTTTCGGGTCATGCCCGCCGCTGGAGATCAACACGCCGCAGCCCCACCTAGGCACAACAGAGAGGCCAAGATGCCGGTCTAAACCTAAGCGCGACAGGGTCCGGGCCCATCGCCCAATGCACACTCGCACATTGCGTGGGGCCGGAAGCGTAACTAGCCCCTTGATACAAGAGCGGCCTACGTTCCAATCCGGCGCCGCTCGATCGACGCCACGGCGAAGTGCCGCCGATACCACGGATTTTCCAAATCTAGCAATACCATTAAGAACAAGGTCCATTTTTTCACGGGAACCCGATGTTATTAGATTCTATTCATTCATTCTGCTTCGGCTGATACCACGACGCCGGGATACCCATAACTACTCCCGCGTAGATGGTTAGTGCGTATAGACCAAATGGCCATACTCAGATCAAATACCCAGATCTCGTTAAGCGTGTTAAGTATCCGCGAACTCCGACCAGGGCCAGGCCCACCTCTCTCCTAGGTGGTCTCAACCTTCCCTGTCGCTCCGCCATAAAGTAATAGTCCGGGGCCGTTGGGAACCCAGGCCCACCTCTACCGGGATGGATCCACCGCCCTTTCAAATTTCATCTCCTAACAAGATCACGAGCAATGTAATGGTGTAAAGTATATAGTATATGCCCGTGATCACCTCCCAAGTGATCACAGCCAAAGAGTATAGCATGGCGGCGGACAAGAATGTAGGGCCACCGATGGAACACTAGCATCCTATACTAAGCAAGAGGATAGGTAAAGGTAACAACAAGAGTAGCAAGGACAAAGCTATGCAAAGAAGATAGGATTAATCGAAAGCAAGAATATGCTATACTACTCTAATGCAAGCAAGATAGAGAAGAGTAGGCTATATCCGTGATCAAAGGGGGCTTGCCTGGTTGCTCGGCAAGAGAGAGGGGTCGTCAACACCGTAGTCGATCGGGGTACCAGCAGCAGCGTCAGTCTCGGTGTCTAGCGAGAGAAGAGGGGGAGGAAGCAATAAATATTTAAGCAAACAGATGCAAAGCGATGCATGACATGACATGTATCGGTGCTAGGGGTGCCCTAACGCGGTATGAGGTGATACCGGTGAAGGGGGAAAACATCCGGGAAAGTATCCCTGTTTCGTGATTTTCAGCAGAGGAGCCGAGGGGAAAGTTGCGAGTTCGGTATGTTAGAATGTGTGGTCGATTTAACGGGCTGCGATCCGGATTCGCCTCGTCGCTCGAGCAACTTTCATGTTGAAAATAATTTAATCCGGTTACGGATTAAAAGTTATAATTTTCTAAAGATTTTATTAATTTACGGAATTTAATTAATTATTTAAATTAATTCGAAAATGGAATTATGACATCAAGATGATGTCATGCCGACGCCATTGACACATTTTAATTAAACAATATAATTAACCTAATTAGTATTAATTAGGAGGTGGGCCCCAGTGTCATTGTTTGATTAATTAACTAAAGTAATTAATTAGGCTAATTACTCATTAGATTAATTAATCCTAATTAGTTAATTTTAATCAGTATTAATTAAGTTAATTAATTAATTAATTAATTTTACTGTTAATTATTTATTTATTATATATTTTATTTTTAATTCCTTTTTTTCAAGACATTCTGGGCAGGGGCCCACTGTCATAGGCCCCAAGGGGCTGGCGGATCGGGCGTCGGTGTGGGCGTGCGAGCGAAGCGAAAGCAGAAGGGCACGTGTGTGTGGGGATGATGGCGCAAGAACTCGAGCGCTTGCCGAGAGGCGCTGTAGGCTGGCGCTGCAAGACGCCGCACACCGCTTGCCGTGCAAGGGAGGCGGCGAGGGACGATCATGCGGTGGCGGGCGAGGACGCCGCGGGCAAGGCGCCCGTCCGGCGGCACTCGCTGCGGCGGAGACGGGCACGGGCAGCTGAGGCCGCTACGCCAGCGATGGGCATGGCGAGGACGGACGACGGTGGCGGACGGCGTGGCGCGTAACGACGAGAGACCGAGGAAGTGGGGATCGAGGGCGCGCTCACCGGGCCCTGTAGGTGTGCAACAGCGTGCTCGGGGAGGGCTCGAGATGCGTTTCCGGCGCGGTGCGGCGGATGGCGACATCGGGGGACCTTTTCGGTCCAGGAATGGGGAGGAGGGTGAGGACGACGGCGAGCGACGGGCCGGGCGGCGCCGGTAATGCGTCGAGGAGGCGGGGTCCGGATCCACGGCGGCAACGACGTCGGCAGTGGCGCGGGCTGGGTTGAGCCCCGTCCGATCCGGGAGGGGGCGATGGCGGTAGGCCGTGGTGGCCGGGCGGCGCCAAGGGTGGCACTGGCGTTAGGCGCCGTGGGGCGGGTCGACGCGACAGGAGATGGGGACGGGCGCCGTGCCCCAATCCAATCGGGCAGAGGGGAAGGAGCGAGGGAGCGGGGGTCTCATCCCGATCCGCATTGGATCGGGAGGGGAGGAGAGAGCGGCGTGGGGAAGGGATGTGGGGTTGACCGGCTAGGGTTTCGGGTAGTGGGGTGTATAGGCGCGGTGGTGGGCTGGCCTGGTGGTGGTCTGTGGTCTCGGGCCGTGGCCTAGTGGGTCGTATTGATGGGCTGTGGGGGTTTGTTTGTTTGTTTTGTTTGTTTTTTATTTCCTTTCCTTTTATTTATCCATTCCTATTTTATTGTAGTTACATTTTATTTTAGTTTTAGTAAAATTATCACTAACACATAAATTGGTACTTTTAAATAAACTATCGACACATTAATTCTTATCCCAACTAAAATAATTTAATATGTTATAAAATTTAAAAGGCATTTATTTTATTATTTATCCTACAGCTTTTAATTATTTTGATCACTTAAACATTTTATTAAAGTTAGGTTTCTCCACCATAATTACCTATGCATTAGTTGGATCACTCCAACATTTTAGTTTTAATTATTTGAAAACTTTTAATGTTTGATTGATTTTGAATTTGAATTAATCGGTTCCGATCTAACGCGAGGTTAGCAACAAAGAATCGAGGTGACGTGGCATCGTTAACGCGAGATTATCGTAGCTCAATTATCCAAGGCCACATCCCTCTCTGCAGCTTCTTATCGGCAGTGTGCAACTTATCGTCATTGTGGTCCCCTCTAGCCTCACCCACATTTATGATTTGGAGCTTGTTGAGGTTCAATCAGCAAAAAGTATGGACTGCACCAGGGAACTAGGATGCTGGCAGCAGCCCGCATCTAGGTGTCCTCGACCCTCATCCTTGCCAGGAGAAGTGCCATGGGGCGGCTGGGTAGTTCCTGGGATCCTCGCCGGAGGAGGAGCTCGTGTCGTCGCCCTCCTCGCTTGTCGGTTGGCGGAGCGCCGGAGCCATCTCCTATGGGCGCTCAGGGACCAAGTGGCGGCGCGTGGAAGAACCAAATCCGCTGGATCCAGCTGCAAGGCCCGTGGTCGACCGGGCCAAGAATCGGGCGATCGGGCGCTGCTCGATCCATCTCCGAGCTTCTTGGGCCGCCACCGTGAACACCAGCGTCGCCCCTTCTTTTTGCCAGATCCGGGGAAGAGGATGGGGTCTGGCCATGTCAAGGAGGAAGTAGTGGCGGGGTTGGGAGGGAGGAGCTCGTCGAGGCAGCCGGCAGGAGGATTTTGAGGCCGGAGCACAACCGCCACAGCGAGGGGAGGAAGCCAGGGCCTGCCAGCGACGGGTAGCCGCGGCCTGGCGACGCCCAGATCCGGTGGCGGGGCATGCAAGGGGGACCGACGAGCTCGAATCCATCATCATGGGACAAGAAGAACTCAGATCCATCGAGCACGGTGGGAGGTGGCCGGGTTGGGGGCGCCACTGTGGGGTGGGAGGTGGCTGTGGCTGGGCGCCGCAAGGGGTGGGAGGTGGCGGGGTTGGGGCGCCCGCCGTGGGGTGGGAGGTGGCCGGGGTGGGCGCCGCAGGTGGGAGGTGGCCGGGTTGGGCGCCGCCATGGGTGGGAGGTGGCCGGGTTGGGGGCGCTGGGTGGGAGGTGGCGGGGTTGGGCGGCCATGGGTGGGAGGTGGGGGCTGAACGTGGGGTAGGAGGTGGTTGGGAGCAGGCGGCTTTGGTGGGCGGCGCTGGGTTGGTGGAAGAAGGTGGAGGAAGATTTATGGTCGTGTGGGAGGTGGGTTTGGTCGGGGAGAAGTGGGTGGGGGTGGGGTGTTAGGTATAAGGGTTTGGTGTGCGTAATAAGACTCTTAAGGGTGTTATCATAGTAGACCCACCCTATATATATATATATATATATATATATATATATATATATATATATATATATTAACACTATTCTGATCTTGTGATCGAATAGTTATTTGGATCACAAGGCAAGATATAGGGCGACGCGATCCTCCCAAACTCGAACCCGTGGAAAGAAAAAGAAAAGCACTAATCGCCCACCTCCCCATCCCGATCCAATCTCGCCACCCCACCCAAGGCGCTGCAGCAGTCCGACCCACCGGAATCCCGCCGCCAAACCACCTCCCGACCCGCTTCCATGTCTGCGACCGACCTAGCTATCGCCGTCGTCAGCACCCGCCTCGGCCTCAACCACGCCCCGACGCCGCCCGCCCAGTCCCAACGCACTCGCGCCGACGTGCTACCCGTCGCCGTTCTCGAACGGACGCTGCCCTCGCCGAGAAGCCATCAACCTCAACGCGTCTCCGCCGCGTTCCTCAACCCCAACGCGTCTCCTCGCCACCTACCCGCCGTCCCGAACTCGCCTCCCGCTGTCCCCCATCCTCGACGATTCGCTTCGGCCGACCTCCAAGTGCAGAGCAAATCCCATGCTTCTGCAGGTCGATCAAGGCCAAGGCACGAAGTTCGATGGTTTCATCGCTTTGGCCGGATCCAAGACGTTCACCACCTCGGTGCCTTGGATCCACATTGTTGCAGCTACCGGGCGGCCAGATCCTTCCTCCCTTCCGGTCTTGTACTTTTGATTGCATACTATTTATTTTGCCATCCAATTTATTCAGAGAGATGGTTAGTCATGCTTCGGTCTTGCACGAGCATTCGCTTCTGTGTTTTTACTATCAAATAAGAGGAGTAGAACGGTGGCCTATTTTTTCCGAACTTCCCGCCTCCTCTCGTGGCAAGACCTGCTCAGCTCTCCTCTCTCGAACTCCGAAAACAAGTATATGTGATGCTAGCATGAAGATGAATTCAATCAAAAAATAGTGTTGCATGTTTGCTAACTCTAGTCGCAATGTGAAGCTGCACATATCTAGCAAAAACATGATTAGTGTAAAATGTTCAGATGCTCCCTGCCTTAACTTGTTGATTTTCCGCCTAAAATTGTATGAAATGAAGGAATAGTCCGGTGGACAAGCAGTCCAAATTCAGAGAGGATGGCTTGACCGCAAAGAAGAGGACAACTCGACCTGCACTGGGTGGCCGATCCGCAGAGAGGATAGAGGCGGATGGGTGATGGATCTTGCACGCCGCCTCCGCCAGAGGCTGCCGAGCTTTGGGTCACGAATCCACCAGCAGAAGCAGGTCGCTTTTCCTACCTCCCAGCATGTGAACACAGACGACGCCGAGCTGTAGGTCCAGCAGCAGCAGCAGCAGCAGCAGGTCGTCTTTCCTCCGAGAAGTGAGCTACTGTTCGCAGCGTCCTCTCCTAGAGCACTGTCGAGCTACTATTGGTGCACTACTGCTGCAGTTCAGCTTGAGTGCGAGAGGAAAAATTTATGAGACAGATTAGTTGCTGGTGTTGTCCTTGGGATTTATTTTTCTTTAACCTGCTGTTGTCCATGGTTAAAGAGGTACAAATCTGTTACTTGAAATCATAGTACACCTGTTTGCCTAACAAGCGGTGATACGGTTTGGTGTGAGTTACAATGCTGATTCAGTTTGATGTGAGTTAGACCGACGATTCAGTTTTATGTTACAAGGAAACACCAATGTCCCTATGTATGATTTTTTGTTTAGAATGCAGAGGAAAAACAGTTGGGAAAGTCATTATTATGGTTCCAAATTTTGGATCTTGCAAGTGGTTGCTAATGGCATTTCAACTATTATGTTACCGTTTAAATTTATTGTACAAAAAGAACAACAACTACCAAATTCGCTTGAAAACTAGAAGAGTTGACACAGGAAACGAGAAGTTGTACACCCACGCTGGCCACCTCCACCTTCTTCCACCACTGCACCCCGCGGGTCTCGATGACCGCACATAGCCGAGATCGAAGGATACTGACGGCGACCACCAGCGCACTCGCTCTCACGCATGGACTACAACGACGGCCGAATCCGACCTTCTCCGACATGACCTTTCTTCCTTCCTCCTCTGCCACTGCGGCCTTCTTCCCTCCTGTGCTTGCCTAGACTGCCAATTCGATGCAATATCCCCTACCGGTGACCCTCCCCTGAGCTCACTTTCTTCCCCCCACCACCGGCATTGCAAACAAGATGTTTGTGTATATGCCTCAAACGAAAAAGTGTGTTTTTTGTAAGATTTTACCTTGGCTCAATGCATCCTCTCTCTCTTTGGTTTACAGGAGACGTTCATATACCGCGACAACAACAAAGTTCATGTTGTCAGAAAAATTGAAGTCCATGTATATGCAGGGGCACACAAAAACACTTGTGGCTGACAAAAAATGTTCCTTCCGTTTAGCCGCAAACAGTTTTTCTTGATGCCTGCTCATTTTACAGTGATTAAATGATGTTTTTTATGGTTCGTGTTGGTGCTTGATGTTGGCTGTATTTTCCGCATTTCTAAAAAAATGTAGAAGTTCAAATAAAAATACCCTGAGCGATTCGATGTTTATATAAACTCGGATATTTCAAGTTACTAAAGGAAAAAGTAATAAGTTCAATTTAAAATAATGGAGAAGTTCGATCTTTATAAACCAAGAAGAAAAGGAACCCTCGCCGATAAAATTTTAACTCTAGACGTTCAGATTTAAGTAAAAATGGATTTCCCTGTTTCTAAAAGAAACCTAGAAGTTCAAATTAAAGTAATGGAGTGGTTCAATGTTTATGGAAAACTTGAATTCTAACCGCTAATAGAAAATAAAACCAACGTGAGGTTCGAATTAAAATAACATTTAAGTTTGGAGTTTATTAAAACCTAAGATTTACCTGTTCAAAAAACAAAAACAAAAACCAATGCCATTTTGGCATTTTTAAAACCAACTCATAAAAATGGAAAACATTTCTTGCTAGAAGTTCAAGTGCTCGACGAGGGAAAGCTGGAAATTGCTACCCACTTTATGCACACATAATTCTCTCTCCCGTTCGTGTATATGTTTTTACAAATAAATCAAAATTTAAAAAAATGTGGAGGGGCTCCAATATTTATGACAAACTAGGATATTTTGATGCTAAAAGAAATAAACTAAGTAGTCCAAATTATAAAAAACGAGAAGTTCAATATTTATAAAAGCACGGGTTTTCTTTGTTACTAAAGAATAAAATTAAAGAAGTTCAAATTAAAATAAAAGTAGTAGTTTGATGTTTACGGAAATCTCAAATTCTTTCCATTTCTAGAAAAGAAAAGTACGAGGTTTAATTTTTAAAAAATGTTTGATGCTTATTTGAAAACACATTATTTTTCTAAGAATAAGACTAAGAAGTTCAATTTGAAATAACAGAGAAGTTTGAAGCATATAAAAAACTCAGATTTGTTGCAAGAAGTTCACATGCACCTCCGTGCACGGTTCAGGATTTATATTGCGGGACATTCGGCCTCCAATTACATGTTTTAAAAATGGCAAAAATGACATTCGACCTTCAATTGTGTGTAATTCAACGTATACACAAAAATGTGACAGAAGTTCATAGTGAAAAAAGCGAGAAGTTCAAGTACTGCAAGGAATGCATTTCAGGTGAGAATAAAAGGATAGAGAAATAAAAGCTTAAAACGTTTATTGACAGAAGTTCAAGTGCACTGTCCGGGGAAGTTCAAAAATTCTTGCGAGAGAGATTCACCTTGTATTTCCATATTCAAAAATACAAAAAAATTGTTTTTTTTTTCATTTTAAAATAATTCTCTCATTCCACGAAGAAGTTCGGTTATTATTTTGGAACAATTTGATTTCAAAAAAATAAAAAATTGAAATTATAAAAATGGAAAAAGTTAATGTACTACATGGTGTGTCTTTAATATGAGAAAAATAAATTAAAAGGCAAGGTCCAATTTTGTTGTTGTTATAAGTTCAAGTACTCGGTTGGAGAAAGTTAAAAAATTTATTATGAGAGAGGTTTGTACAAAAGGAATATCATTTATGAACACTGACGAATGGATGAGGAAATTACAAACGAAAATACGTCACAGAAGTTCAACGTGGAAACAGTAGGAAGTTCAACTACTATACTGAATGAATTTCAGATGAAAAACTTTTAAAACCGTTGCGAGTATGAAAAAGTGATCAACACAGAAAAGTTGCGTGTTTACAACAGCTTTCCATCGGTATATCACCTGCGCAATTCTGGTGAATGGATGGAGAGATACAAGCAGTGGATGGAGATCTACGAGCAAAAATACACGTGAAAAACAGAGTGAAGTTCAAGTAGACAGGCCGAGAAGTTCAAGTTCTTCACGGGGTACATTTTTGAAGAATTTGTTTCGCGATAAAGCCAGACCGCATGATCTCCCCGTTTTTGAAATTACTTAAAAATGGCTGGGAATCAGAGAAAACTATCAACATGAAAAAGTTTTGCATTTTCCGTCGCTTTTCAGTGGTATATTATTTGCCGCATTCTGATAAAGTTTATAGAAATTATGGCAAACGTACGTTTTTAGCCATGTTCAAAATTGACTTAAAACAGTAAGGAATTGAGAGAAACAATATATACAAAAATGTTTCGCATTTCCTCAAGCTTTCCAACGCCGTATCATTTGTTGCATTCCGACGTACGGTTAAAATATTAGCTTTAAAGTACAAACTCGATGGAACTTGTACCGTTTTCTAAATTACTTGTAAACCGTTCAAAATTAGAAAAAACTTTCAACATGAAAAAGTAGCGCATTTTAACAAGCTTTCCAACGCCATATCATTTGCCTCAACTAGATTAGCCGTTTTGAAATTATATGGAAAATACGAACTCGGCTGTTCGGTTTGCGAAATTTTACGATTTTCCAAATTACTCTTTATCCATAGGAATTAGAAAACTTTCAACATGTCTAATGGCGGTTTTTTCAGCTTTGTATGAAGAATATTACTTAAATCATTTAAATCGGTTTATTTGCCAAAATTTAATTCATGTCATGATATGCTGTTCATAGCGGTTTCGAATCTGATATCTTAAACCACATTTGCCAAAAATTTAAGTTGAAGTTCAAATCTAGTCATAGCTTTCCAGCGTTAATCTGAAAATACAGATTGGACATATTATTGTGATCCCGTGATCAGAATAGTGTTTATGTATATATATTCTGAATAATATTCTGATCACGGGATCAGAATAATATTCTGATCACAACTTGAACTTCCCGAGTAACGCACCTGACCTTTCCCTAGTACTAGGTTGAACTTCAGCTAAAACGTGTCCAAATGGGGCTTGCGGTATACCGTTGGAAAGATATGGACACCAATATCATGATCCAAGTTAAATTTTTGGCAAATGTAAGCGGTTTAAGAGCAGTTTTGAAAACCGCTTTTTCTTCATACAAAAACGTGAATCGATTTTCGATCGCATTTTAAACCGCTTATCTAATGAGGTAAATAATATATGCTGGAAAGCTGCTACAAAACCTCCTTCAACATGTTGAAAGTTTTCTAATTCTATGGATAAAGAGTAATTTGAAAATCATGAAATTTCACAAACCGAACAGCCAAGTTCGTATTTTCAATGTAATTTCTAAACGGCTAATCCAATTTAGGCAAATGATATGGCGTTGGAAAGCTTGTAAAATTGCGCTACCTTTTCATGTTAAAAGTTTTTTATAATTTGTAGCGGTTTAAAAGTAATTCAGAAAATGATACAAGTTCCGCCGAGTTCATATTTTCGAGCTAATTTTTTAATCGTACGTTTGAATGCAACAAATGATACTGCGTTGGAAAGCTTGAGGAAATACGAAACTTTTTTTGTATATATTGTTTCTCCCAATTCCTTACGGTTATAAGTCAAATTTGAAAATGGCTAAAAACGTATTTTTGGCATAATTTCTACAAACTTTATCGGAATGGGGCAAATAATATACCCCTGAAAAGCTACGGAAAATGCGAAACTTTTTCATGTTGATGGTTTTATCTGATTCCTAGCCGCTTTCAAGTAGTTGCGAAAATGGCGAGATCATTCGTTCTGCCTTTATCGCGAAACTGATTCTTCGAAAATGCACCGCGTGAAGAACCTGAACTTCTCGGCACGTGTATTTGAACTTCACTCTGTTTTGATGTGCTTTTTTGGCTCGCAGCTCTCCACCCACTCACCGGAATTGAGCAAGTGATATACCGATGGAAAGCTGCTGTAAACACGCAACTTTTCTGTGTTGATCATTTTTTCATATTCGCGACAGTTTTAGAATTTTTTAAACCGAGATTCATTAAGTGTAGTAATTGAACTTCTTGCTGTTTGCACGTTGAACTTCTTGATGTTTTCGCTCTGACTTATTTTTAATAACGAGGAAAATCTTAGTTTTCTATAATCATCGAACTTCTTCATCTTTTTAATATGGCCTTCTTGGTTTCATTTCTTAATCATTTTTTATGAATAAAAATATTTTAAGACACCAAAACAACAGTTTTGTGTGTGTTTTTGCATTGGTTTGCACATCAAACCGCTTCATCTTTAGAAATTGAACTTCTCCTTTTCTTTCAACATTGTTTAGCACGTCGAACCACGTCATCTTTAGAAATTGAACTTCTTCTTTCTTTTTGTTTTCTTTCAACATTGGGTTGCACGTCGAACCACTTCATCTTTAGAAATTGAACTTCTCATTTTGTTTTTGTTTTCTTTCAAGATTGCTTTACACGTTGAACCGCGTCATCTTTAGAAATTGAACTTCTCCCTTTTTGTTTTCTTGCATGTTTATATTTATTTTGAACTTGCTAAGATAACACACTTGACCTTCTCAAACACAACATTTTGACCTTCGCAAAACATAAATTAAAGACAAACTTTTGACCTATAGAGCATGTATAACTTTCTCCACTTTTGCAAGAATAAGCGCTGAATCGCCCCGTTAGTTTGACTTGAACTTCTGCTGCACATGAATAAGCTGTTGAAAACACGCAACTTTCCTGCTCCGTTATTTAAATTTGAACTTCTAGTTTTTTAAGAAACGGGATTTAAAAAAAAACTTATTTACTTGTTCCTTTTATTCTAATTTGAACTTCTAGTTTTTTATAACGTGGATTTTTTTCATAAATTCTTTTGAAATGTTCCTCTTTTTAATTTGGACTTCTCCATTTTTTTACAAACGATAAAAATCCATTTTTATAATGGTTTTTGAAGAACTTTTTTATTTGAACTTCTTGCTCAATTTTTTTGAACTTATTGCACTGACCGGTCTCCACTTTCCTCGTACTAGTGCTCATGTGCACAGCATGCGTGCGCACATAGAAGAATTATAGGCAGCCACACACTGATGCTGATGTGTATATAACACATCGACGTGTATGTATATAACACTGATGCCATGCACTCTACGTGTTCCTTCCTTCCTTGCAAACCCGTGGATTGTTTCTACTAGTACTTTACATTTTCCGTGAGTAAGCTGTAGCTGTGCGTGCATGGCTTCTGATGACCTCTTCCGTTTAGAAATGCTTGACACTTAACAGGGTGTTTGTTTTACTCGCTGCCGAACAGAACAAGGGGACGGAGCTTTGCTTGCTTTCACACGCATTTTCAGTGAGCATTAACGCACCAGGGGCCGGGTGGGCGACTGTTTGCCTGCCTAGCTTGCCCCACATTTCCGTATGCTAAAAGATTCACTTTCGCAATGACCTGTGTCACGTAGACACACATACACAGTGCACACAGGAGGTTCACCCTCTTTCGTAATGACTTTTTTCTATTTTTTGAAATTGATAGTTGATTCTTTAACAACGACGGATAGTTGATTCTTTAAAAACAGAAAATTTCTTTTTAAAAACCCTTTTTTTTAGTTTTTCCTTTTTTTAAATTTGAACTTCCTCATTTTATTCTTCAGTAACGAGAAAAAACATGAGGTTTTTATATACTATGAACTTCTCTATTATTTTAAATTGAACTTCTTTAGTCCCATCTTAAAAAATATATTTTAAATAAGCATTAAACTTTTTTTAAAATAGAACTTCATACTATTTTTAAAATACGTATACATCCAACTACTCCTTTATGTTAATTTGAACTTCTTCATTTTATTCTTTGGTAACAAGGAAAATTTGATTTTTTTTCTAAATATTGAACTTCTCTATTTTTCTAATTTTCGACTTCTTGTTTTATTTCTATTAGTAACAGAAATACCCTTGTTTTTTAGCAAACATTTGAACCATTCGTTAGGAAGGTCAAGTCTGCCATCGCTAGAAGGTCACAAGTTGCTGTTGATCCATAGGAGCACCAAGTCGTCGCTAGAAGGAAGATTTGTGTGATGTCATCGTCACTGTAGTGGGTTACTAATTTAAACACCCTAACTTTTCCTTTTCTGTTCTGCAGAATGCAAGTGTGAATAACTTGACAACATGATGTATAAAGGGTGCCAGTGTTCCAGAAAATATACTTAACATACTTTTGACCTTCACAAATAAAACATTTTGACCTTCAGCCCTTTTTGGTTCCAACAACTAACTAAACTAGGTAAAAACATATTAATTATTTTTTATTGCAGCTGAACTGATACACCAGGCAAAGCCAACCTATAATAGTGGCTAATTTTTCTACACTAAAAAAGTAAGTAAAATTTTCCAACCACAAGTTTGGTCTTATCTCTCTAAAAAAGGTTATGTACTTATCCTATCCGTTGACCACCGCACATGGTCTTTGTTCTCAATTCCTTCTTTTTATCTTCAACTACTAGAGCAGACTCATCCACAAAAATTGAGCATGGCTCGAGCAACTTCAAACAATCAGCTACCTGCATGAGCTGCTGGAGGAAGGTCACTACGTTGGAGTGGAGAAGTTCACCTTTGGGCATGCGAGCAGCAGGGTGGTCGCCATGCCCAAAAGAAGGTTGCACCACAAAGGGGAAAGAGGATGGCAGGAGATGTGCGAGGGCAGCAGGCCTTCTGAGGCAGTGCGCGTTGGTCACAGGTGGTGGCGCACGGCATAGAGGGGAGGTCCACCGCCGGAGTTGGGGACGAGGCATAGTTCGGACAGAGTTGGCACAAAAGATCAGAGAGAATTGGCAGGGAAGGTCGCTCGCCTTGGCTGGCTTCCGATGATGCACGACGCAAAGTGCTTGGGGAGGAGCATGGAAATATTAGATGGGGACATGTGGTGAACCTGAATCCTAGTGCGACGGCTGTGGGAGATGCAGACATGGTCGAGGAAGACAACCGCTGCAGTTTTTCAGAAGGCCAGAGATGCACCGACAGATGGCCGTGGCCGGTTGCGCATTGTTGAACCTGGCCGTGGCATGCCCGGGAACCGAGAGGTGGCGCACAGGTTATCGGGGCCGTGACGCGCAGGGAGCCACCGGCGGGGCGCAGGTGGCCGGGTGCGGCGGCGCTCGAGGCGTCGGGCGGCGGCGCGCAGGTGGCCGGGTGCGACGGCGCGCGGGGCGTCGGGCGGCGGCGCGCAAGGCGTCGGGCGTCGGCGCACAGGTGGCCAGGGGCGGCGGCGCGCAAGGCGTCGAGCAGGCCACCACGAGTCGGAGGTTGGGGATGAATTGTGTTTCTGGGCTTCGTGGCATGTTCTCTGCTTTCCAGAGTTCGGGAACAACTGCTTGGCCCCTATATAGGCGGGCCGTGATCTAAATAGTTACTCTAATCCTGTGATTAGAATAGTGTTATCTTATATTATATATATATATATATATATATATATATATATATATATATATATATATATATATATATATATATATATATATATATATATATATATATATATATATATATGCCTTAAAAGTTTGCAGTTGTCGGCTTTCAAATTTCACGCATATAGTGTGGAGGTGTTCGCAAAAGCGCGTCTTCACATTTGATCCAACGTCTTGGTTCATTAAGGAGGTGGTAGCGCGACGCAAGAGGCAATCAGACTATATTGCTTTAACACTTTCACTTGATCATAGGAGTTTGACAGTGGGGCTACTATATAGCCCCTGGTATTTCCGCACTCATACGAATTCGGGGCGTGTACGTATATGACCGGGAAAACCGGCCCTTCGTTAATGTGGAGGAATCCTCAAGATTCCAGAAAGTCATCAGTGGTTGACCACTCTCGCTTTATCATGACAATCGGTTTTCGACTTTCTCTCGAGGTGCTCGTCCGGATGAACCAGGGCACAATCGCAGTAGTTCTCCCGGTGCCACCTTAGTCGATAGAGCAGAACGTAAGGTAGCAAAACACGGGAGCCGGGAAAACCCAACATTTGACCAAAGACATGATCCGGAGCTGATGCACATAAGGCCAAACTCACGACACTGAACACTCCCTAAGGTATTCGGTCTTTATAACATATGCCGGGCTGAGCAATGCCCTTGATAATGAACCCCAAGTGTCCAGGTACGTGCAATGTTCTGACGTAGTGAAATGCTAATAACGTCAGCATCCTTCTCGGTTATACTAAGTATCCGGAGGATGTGAAGCAACAAAAGACAGTAAAAAAGGTTTACGCAGGGTCTTAATCTAAAAGAAACCTTGAGCGGGTCCTCGCTGCACGCGTCTGCGCTGGTTCCATTGTGTCGATCTCGGAAGGGTGTAGTACGATTGTCATCTGTAAAAGAGAAGAACTTAGGTGAAAGTTGTCATGGGAAAAATTGGTTATTCTCAATAAACCATTAAAATTCAAGGTAAGTAAAGTTGAGCCGAATTCGTCCTTTTTACACACGGGAAGCCCCTTGTACCGCCTATGGGAGTATAATCAGCAAACCGATCTCAGGTATATCTAGGCTGTTACACCTAGTGATGCTGTGGGACTCGTCTAGTCGTGTCCGCGGTCTTCGACGACCGATCATTTATTCGGTTGGGGAGGCCGTCTAGTGTTCGATCATTAAAGCCGCCAGACGTTCTTCCGCGTAGTGAACGCTCAATATTTCCACTAACTGTGATGGTGCCGCGTGGACCGGGCATCTTAAGCTTAAGAGAAGCGTAATGCGGTACTGCATTAAAACAAGCGAAAGCTGTTCTTCCGAGTAGTGCTTGATAGCCGCTTCGGAATGGAGCGATGTCGAAGGTTAAATTTTCACTTCGGAAGTTGTCGGGTGAACCGAATACAACCTCTAGTACTAGAGAGCCCGTACAACGGGCCTCTGGGCCTGGTATTACCCCCATAAAGGTAGTAGAACTTTGGCAGATTCTTGTCGGGTCTATCCCCATTTTGCGGACTATGTCCTGATAAATCAGATTCAGGCTACTGCTGCCGTCCATGAGGACTTTGGTGAGATGGTATCCGTCGATAATTGGGTCTAGCACCAAGGCAGCCAATCCTCCATGCCGGATACTTGTCAGGTGATCCCTGCAATCAAGGGTGATTGGGCGGGCCGACCAAGGGTTGAACTTGGGGGTGACGGGCTCTACTACGCATGTGTTTTGGAGTGCATGTTTGCCCTTTCTTTCTGTTACGTGAATCATGTTCACTATTTTGACCTCTGGTGGGAATTTTTCTGTCCCCCAGTGCTTTGCTGACGAGGCTCATCCTAGTCTTCACTTGGTGTCTCCCTCCCCTTGTGTTCGGCGTTTAGCTTGTCGGCCTGCTTGAAGACCCAGCATTCTCTGTGGGTGTGATTCGCAGGTTTGTCGGAGGTGCCGTGAATCTGATATAATTTGTCTAGAATCTTTTTGAGACTGGACGGTCCATCTCTGTTGCCTTTGAAAGGCTTCTTCCGCTGACCGGGTAGAGAGCCCCTGAATCTGGCATTTACCGCCGTGTTGGCTGGGCTGTCTTCGTTATTTCGACGCTTGCTTTTATTGCATCGTGGTTTTCCATTACCGTCCCTGACTTCAGATGTGCTGGGTATTGGTGCCACTCACGAGCCAAACCACTATCTTCGCCCAGCAAAAAGCGGGTCATGAGGCTTGTTAAGGCTGCCATTGTCCTTGGTTTTTCTTGACCGAGGTGTCTGGCAAGCCATTCGTCGCGAACGCTATGTTTGAAAGCTGCTAAGGCTTCGGCGTCCGGGCAGTCGACAATTTGATTCTTCTTAGTGATAAATCTGTTCCAAAGCTTTCGGGCTGACTCTCCGGGCTGTTGAATTATGTGACTTAAATCATCTGCGTCCGGAGGTCGGACATAAGTCCCTTGAAAATTGGCCCTAAAAGCATCCTCAAGCTCCTCCCAACTTCCTATTGAATTTTTGGGGAGGCTCTTCAGCCAGTGCCGAGCTAGTCCTTTCAGCTTGAGGGACAGGTATTTAATGGCGTGGAGATCTTCTCCGCGAGCCATATGGATATGGAGGATGAAGTCCTCAATCCGCACCCTGTGGTCTGTCGTTCAAATCATATGCCTCTATGTTCACGGGCTTGAATCCTCTCGAAATTCATGATCCAAAGACTCATCGGTGAAGCATAGGGGTGCGGCACCCAGTATTTGGATGTATCGTGGCGTTCGGACGGTTGTAGTATTCGGTTTTGATTTTTGTGCCGGAGCACGCTTCCTAGATCCATAGATGGACCTAGTCATACCGGATTTTTGGCGCAAGTCCTCACGTAAATCGTGTGTCGACTTATGTGCGGCCCCGTTAACCTCCCTATCGTGGCCACGAGGTGGTCGATCCGGCTGATCGGCCGTTTTATTCTTCGGCTGTATAGGCTCTACGGCCTCATCGTCGAACTCAGGCAACAGCTTGCGCTTTGGATAGCTCTTTGTATGGCAGCTACCACCATACTTTTCTTCAGTGTCGAGCACTTTGTTCCATCTACTATTGAGTGTATTCTGCGCGGCCTTAAGCCTTTGCTTCTGCTTCTTCAGACTCCTCGCAGTGGCAATGAGCCTTCTACGGAGGTTCTCTTGTTCCAAGTGTCTTTCCGGGATGACGTGTGCATCCTCGTCCGGACTGCTTTCCTCTCCGGAGGGAGGTTGATGAGCTTTATCCTCGACGTCGCCGTGTTCGGACAGCGGATCCGTACTATGTTTGCCATTTCTTTGGTTCATCTGCTCTATCGCTGGTCAATGTGGTCGTCGTTTCCTCCGAGTCGACCGGGGTGTTATTTTCTCTTATTTATTATCGCTGTTTTTGCCGAGGCGGGATTTGAGCGGCGCTTGCCGTCGCTTTGGTTGCTTCTCGAGAGCCATCCTTCCTCGCATCCTTCTTTTCCTCGTCATTGTTTTCTTTGGGTGTATCATATATATATATATATATATATATATATATATATATATATATATATATATATATATATATATATATATATATATATATATATATATATATATATATATATATATGTGATGAGGTGGCTGTCCCAATACCAGAGGCGGTGGTTCTCGATTGTCTCTGCATCGTCATCCATACCGTCGATGTCTTTGGAGTCGAAATCGAGCATGTCGGTTAAATCGTCGACAGTGGCTACTAAGTGGGTGGTGGGTGGGGCGCGAATTACTTCGTTGTCCGCATCCCATTCTAGCCGGACATAGTTCGCCAAGGTCTCCCAGCGAGGAGAGAGACTTCAGCGAATTTAGTACGTCACCAAAAGGTGAGTGCTGAAAGATATCCGCGGAGGTAAACTCCATGATCGGTGCCCAATCGGATTTGATGGGCACAGACACAAGCGGCTCGGAGTCCGTGGCCGGGGACGAATCCAACGGTTCGGCAACACGGGTCTCGTAGGAGGTGAAGTTAGTATTCGGCTCTATCGCCACTGAGAGTGCGGCCTTCGTGGCGGGGTCTATCCACCCGTCCTTCGATGGCGCAATTTGTTCCGGATTAAGGGCCGGAGTAGTTGCAGGTGTGATCTCCCGAACACTGTCCGACGGCAGAGCTAAATCATGCTCGTCGTGATCGTGTGGCGCACCTGACATGGGCTCGAATCCGTCGAAGATCAATTCTCCGCGGATGTCGGCAGTGTAGTTCAAGTTTCCAAATCTGACCTGATGGCCAGTGGCGTAGCTTTCGATCTGCTCCAGATGGCCAAGCGAATTGGCCCGTAGTACGAAGCCGCCGAATACAAAGATCTGTCCAGGGAGGAAAACCTCACCCTGGATCGCATCGTTGCCGATGATTGAAGGAGCCATCAAGCCTTACGGTGACGGCATAGTGGAACTCTCAATGAAAGCACCAATGTCGGTGTCAAAACCGGCGGATCTCGGGTAGGGGGTCCCGAACTGTGCGTCTAAGGTGGATGGTAACAGGAGACATGGGACACAATGTTTACCCAGGTTCGGGCCCTCTCGATGGAGGTAATACCCTACTTCCTGCTTGATTGATCTTGATGATATGATTACAAGAGTTGATCTACCACGAGATCGTAGAGGCTAAACCCTAGAAGCTAGCCTATGGTATGATTGTTGTTGTCCTACAAACTAAACCCTCCGGTTTATATAGACACCGGAGGGAGCTAGGGTTACACAGAGTCGGTTACAAGGGAGGAGATCTACATATCCGCATTGCCAAGCTTGCCTTCCACGCCAAGGAAAGTCCCATCCGGGCACGGGTCGAAGTCTTCAATCTTGTATCTTCATAGTCCAACAGTCCGGCCAAAGGACATAGTCCGGCTGTCCGAGGACCCCCCAATCCAGGACTCCCTCAGAGGGCCCCACTTGTAAGTGGCTCAGGCTACCTTCCTCCTATGCATGAACGCGCACAGAGGAGGGGCAGCGGCGGCCGGACCTGGCCCCGGCGAGGCCATGGTCGAGGCCGGCAGCGGGGTAAGCGGAGGCAGAGGCGGAGGCGGCAGGCGCGAAGCGAAGCGGCACCAAGGCGGAGTGGGGGCGAGGCGAGCGGATCGACCGCAACCATGGTGAGAAGCGTGATGCGAAGCGAAGAGTATAACAGACAGGACCGTGGTGTGGAAGCGTGATGCGTCGTTAAGTATGCACTGGCAGCATGGCGCATGTCGTGGGCGCAGTGGCGTCCTATCTGGAGGGAAAGGGGGAAGGAGGGAAGGCGGAGGCCGAGGCCTCACCAGCGTTGCAGGGGAACAGGGGTCGGCGAGGCTCGGGGATGGCCGGCGACGGAGAGACGGGGTCGGCGGCGGACAACGGCGAACGCCATGGAGGAGTGCACGTGGAGCTTGGGGAAGACGACACGGTGCAGGAGGAAGAGGAAGGAGGCCCAAAGGGGTGGCGCCAGTGAGGTGACTCCGCGGGGAAGAATGGAGGCGCGGTGGGGCGGCAACCGGTGGCGTCGGGGGCAGTTCCCCCGATCTAGATCGGGAGGAACAGAGGAAGGACAGGGATTCGTTCATGGGTTGGGGATGGGGTGTGGTTAGGTTAGGGTTTGGGCTTGCGGGGGGTTATGGGGGAGTGGGTGGCAGTTGGGCTGGCACAGTGGCAGTGGGCCACGGCCAAAGAGGGGCCTTTTGCTTTTGTTTATTTTCTATTTTTGTTTTGTTTTTCGTTTCAGTTTTGTATTTTTGTTTATCTAATAAATGAGTATAGTTAAATGTGCCACTTAGCACATAAATACTAGGCAAGGTTTTGAAGCAGCACACAAAGTTCCAAATTATTTTGAATAGCTTAACTATTTGTTTAAGTTGAAATGGTTCAAATAATTACTGGTGATTTTGTTTTAAAAAGGTTAGGGCCACTTTTAAATATTCAAAATAGGTTGGCTCCTACATGACAAACAATTAGGGAATATTGTCAACTCATCGAACATTTTTCCTTATCAGTTTAAAGAAATAAAATTTTACTTGTTTTTGGAATTTGAATTTGAATTGGTTTCGAACTAACGTGAAATTAGCAACAGTAATCAAAGTGATGTGGCATCATTAGCAGAGGGTTACTGTAGCTTAACTACCCGGGCGTCACAATTCTCCTCCACTACAAGAAATCTCGTCCTGAGATTTAAGAGAAGAGTAAGGGGGAAGAATAGGTTATGAAATTCTAACGATTCTTCTTGGTCTTGGTTGCACTTCTCGAAGAGGTCGATCCATTACATTGAATTCGTCATTTTTCTGCTTCAGGTCCTCATGATGAAGTCGGCATCCTTTCTTCGAGAACTCCATCGTACTTACGAAGGAATAAAGGGTGGTTATTCCATAAGAACGGACCTCTGCAAGGTTGAATACCTGGTAGCTAACATCAGGGAAGGTGGCGGAAAGTAACTCTCGAACTGAAACTTAAGAAAATTTCGAGAGCAAAGTAAGAAGGAACCATGAGAAGTTTAAGTGGGTAGGTAATTTTTCAAAAGGGTCCAGAGCAATGACAATAAGTATTGCGTCTGATGCCAAAGTAGATTACTAGGAAGATGACCCATGAATTACGTACGAAATCAAGCGCGAGGACTAACTTCGGCAACATGGGTGTACAGCAGAGTGAGGTTTCGATCATGTGGAACTGTGGGTTATGGACCCACAATGTGGTTAAAAGTAGGAAGGGCGTTGACATCTTGCACGGTCATGATAGCAAGACATGTCAGAGGGTAGCCTATCAGTTATGTCGGCAACAATGTCGGTACCAAGGGCGAGGGACGAAGAGAACCATTTTCCTGTTCGTTGAACGAGGCGGACCAATAGGCAAATTTCTCGTCCATCGGTGGTTACCAGAATGCTATCGACAAATGCAACAGGGTCTTACTGACACGGTTGTACACCAAGGTGTTTACATAAGCAGAAGAATATTATTTGTTAGATCATATGGATCACAAGGAAGGTTAAACAAATCAATGGAAAGGAAAATGTGATCATCAGATCAAACAGAACAATGGAAAGGAAAATGCGTTTGACATATACCAGGGGTATACCCATCCCAAGGACAAGCAGAGCAAGATATCCACGATAGGATAGAAAGTAGAAACCATTTAGGTAAGGGGAGAGGAATTTGATGACAATACCCATACAACGGTGTTTTGGATAATAGATAAAGAAAAGATAGCATTGCTTCAACTGTTCTTATTGAAGATCGGAATACCACCGACATGCTTCGAGATAGCATTGACATGGTCTTCAATCAAAGGTCGGACTCTGGATACACAAAGGACCCATCAGGAACAACTTATAGAATAAATCTTATGGTTTCCTCATGGAAGAATGGATAACCTTGCTGAAAAGGAAACTATAACAATAGGGCCTCCGGCCAGGTGTGCTAGGTATGACATCACCTTACCGGGTCATATAAAGACCAATGTTATAACTCTTGGAAATATGTTCCAACCATCATATCTGACTGAGATTCAGATCTGATTGGTGTCAGGATACCTCAAACTTGGGATGCCTGAGAAGAAAAAAAAGGTGCAACACAAATTGACGAGATGACAATGTAAGATCCTCGGGAAATGAACTATGGAAGCGAGTTTCAAAACAAGAATTCATCATTAAACCAAGGAGAGGACGAGGAGGTTGCGGATGGACTTGGCGACAACCCATCAAGATTTTCCAAAAAGATGGATCTCCTCAATAATGTAAACAAGGAGATAACATTTGTCAGATCAAATGATATAATGATGTATGCCCGAGGAGAACATACGCAAGTAAACATTGGTTGAAAAGGTGCACCCGAAAGATGGGCTTAGGTAGCATGATCAACGTTAGAATGGTGGTTCAACAACCAGTAGTCTAAGAACGAACTATCGACCATCAACTTCAAAATAATGGGGTTGCTAGAAGTACAGAATCCAATCATCGTTCACTTGTTGATATTCCCGGTTAGTCAATACGGTGACCGAGAAAGAATGGTGCTTGTGAGAAGTATCATCATACCAAGAATTATTAAGAGGTGGAGCAATCATCGCAACATCCTTGACATCAAATATGGCAATACTCCAAGGTAGAACGCAACAGAAGCTGGATAGCAAGGACTTAAGGTACAACACAAAACATGAACAAGTTTGTGTCGGAGGGAAGGCAATAATGTTGTCGATGATGACACAAATCATCGAGGGGCAAGGAAGGTATTTGTCATAATGAGTTTGATTGATATTCTGAAAGAGCTCGGAATGCTGATGATGATCACGACAATTTTGTCGAGAGATTCCATGAAGATGTAATCGATAGGCGATGACATCAAGTCAAAGGAATGATGAAGCGAAATGTTATTGGAACCATGGGTACGACACAAACTCAAAATCAAGTTTGTCGTTCAAGGAGAAATGATATGACGAGGAAGATCGACGTAAGCTTAGCGCATAGTCGAAAGTGGTGCTCCGGGAATAAGGAAGAGGTAGCACGGTTGAAATCAGCACGATAATGATATAGCCAATCTGGCTAGGAATGACATGACGGAGTATTAAACTTCCCAACTACAAAGTACTAGGAGTACTGAATCACAGTGTTGATTCGATTAACTATGCAGTGTTCTCGGTTGACTAATAACTCAAAACTTGGGGGAAATCTGAAACCGATGAGAAGCAATACTAGGTGTAGAATCATAGGAAGCGACACAGTTCTTTGATATTCTCGATATACCGGAGGGTAATACTTGAAGGAAGATCAAAATAGAGGTTGCGGAGATGTATTGATCTTCAGAGGACAAGTACTTTAACTTGCCCGAGAGATGGAATCAAGGAGAAAATATGGTCAGAACCACAATTGCAAAGGATCAATTCACAGATACCAGATGATATTTTATCAAGGAAATAATCATTAGTACAAGAAGCTTCCATGATAGGATCTACATCGTGTCCATGGGCATGAACACAAAGTTCAAGGTCGACTCCCACTTCTGCAATGCATAACCTTTCATTCACTTCTCGTTTACGAAGAAGTTATATGGTAGAAAATTATCTGGTAAAACACCAGAAGAGTATGAATCGCGAAAACTTTCGGGTTTATACGTTTTTAGGGAAGGTATAAGTTCAACCCATCGGGACCTATTAGGAACATATACCACAAACTTCAGGAGCGAATAACTCAAGCTCGAAAGCAGAGCATGGTTGACAAAAGCAGGGGATACAATTTACCAAAGGCATTATGTATCCGAGGAAAGGCTCACAAGGTTATCAAATATGAAGGTCGGTATCGAATAAAATCCAACAAAGGATCTGGTGGTCCACAAGGGATCTGATGTGAGCATCGGTACTCAACCAGAAGAAGGAAAAAGGTAAGGAGATCAGACCATAGAAATAACTGACTAATTTAAAGCTCAAAGGCAAAGGAATTAAGCTTCCCAAATCAAGGCTCAGAAGCAAACGCTCTGATTAAGGATGGATAAGTTGAGTAGACTTAGGAATACAATCGACGGTAATTTGATTGGTCGAGAACCAGCTCCTGTTCAAAATGACATCTGAGCCAGAAGGATGAATTCTAGGATCCGATTGAGGATTGCGAGCATTCGAAACATATTGAATCAAGAGACTTGAAATGATAACGACAAAGGATACTAAATGAATATTGCTGGTCTTAAGGAACGCAACCAAAAATGCAAGCACACAATTGCAGAGCAATAGCGGGCAGAGGATTACCGAAAGATCAGATAATATTTCAATGTATCTTGTGCATCATATGCACAACGGGGAAGAACGGATACTCGGTAAGTGTGAGGAACTATCCGTAGGGAGTATTCATGAGGCAAGAACTACTGGGCAGTAGGCACAAAGTATTCTTGGAGCAATACTGAAAATTCCAAGGTATCTTGTAATAACAAGATCAACGGGGAATGATTGTATGAATGGCAAGTGCACGTGGTTATCCATAGGGGTTTATCGATGGAAGGGAATTGCAATACCGATGCACAAAGTATCGAGAGAACATCAGAGGGTATCTTTGGAATCCTTCGATGCACCAAGCAATCATCTGGAGTGAGTGTCTATCCGGGAGGAAGTAACTATGAGAACCTAGAGTCAGAGTTAGTAAATTCAATTTAACCCGAATAGAAGAGAGTTCAGAGACCCAGAGTAAAGATCGAGGAGTAAAAGATCCTAATACCACCCAAATGGCGACGTGAGTCCGTAAGACACACAACCATGTTAGTAAAAGTTTTGCAATGTCTAGACTCGACTTCGGCCAAGGAGTGTGGAAGGGGGATTCCTACAGGCAGTCGGCTCCGATACCAACTTGTGACGCCCCCGATTCAATCATACACTAATCATTTACACAAACGTGTACGATCAAGATCCGGGACTCACGGGAAGATATCACAACACAACTCTAAAAACATAAATAAGTCATACAAGCATCATAATACAAGCAAGGGGCCTCGAGGGCTCGAATACAAGTGCTCGATCGTAGACGAGTCAGCGGGAGCAACAATATATGAGTATAGACATTAGTTAAACAAGTTTGCCTTAAGAAGGCTAGCACAAACTGGGACACAGATCGAAAGAGGCACATGCCTCCTGCCTAGGATCCTCCTAAACTACTCCTGGTCATCGTCAGCAGCCTGCACGTAGTAGTAGGCACCTCTAGTGTAGAAGGAAGTAAGTAGCCGCCGACGGTGGCGTCGCTCACAGGCTCCAACATCTGGTTGCAACAACCAGGTAGAATGGAAAGGGAAAAGAGGAGAAAAGCAACCGTGAGTACTCATCCAAAGTACTGCTTAAGCAAGGATCTACACTACATATGCATGGGTATATGTGTAAAGGGGCAATATCGGTGGACTGAAGCTGCGAGCGCCGAATAAGAGGGGAAAGCTAGTCACGTCGTAGACTAAACACAGCAGCCTCCATCTTGCAGCATGTAGAAGAGAGTAGATGGTAAGTTCACCAAGTATCATCGCATAGCATAATTCTACCCGCGATTCTCTCCTCGTCAGCCACGTGAGAGAGTGATCACGGGTTGTATCAACATGAAAGGGTGTGTTTTATTAAGTATCCGGTTCTAGTTGTCATAAGGTCAAGGTACAACTCCAAGTCGATCACATCGAAGATCACGGCTATTCGAATAGATAAACTTCCCTGCAGGGGTGCACCACATAACCCAACACGCTCGATCCCATTTGGCCGGACACACTTTCCTGGGTCATGACCGGCCTCGTAAGATCAACATGTCGCAGCCCTACTTAGGCACAACAGAGAGGTCAGCACGCCAATCTAAATCCTATGGCGCAGGGGCCTGGGCCCATCACCCATTGCACACCTGCACGTTGCAAGGGCGGCCGGAAGCAGACCAAGCCTAGAAGGCGTTCCGGTCCAATCCGGGCGCGCCTTCGATCGTGACGTCACGAAGGCTTGGTGATACCACGGCGTCGAGTGCCCATAATTGTTCTGCGTAGTTGGTTAGTGCGTATAGGCGGTGTCCGACTCGGATCAAATACCAAGATCTCGTTAAGCGTGTTAATTGAAGTATTCATGAGCGCCGACGACGGGGCCAGGCCCACCTCTCTCCTAGGTGGTCTCAACCTGCCTGTTGCTCACTCCACAAAGTAACAATTGGGGCCCTCGGGAACCAGGCCCACCTCTACCGGGATGGAGCCACCTGCCCCTTCAGCCCCCATCTCCGAACAGTATCATAAGTATTGTAACAGTATAAAGTATATAGCATATGCCCGTGATCACCTCCCGAAGTGATCACGACCCAGTAGTATAGCATGGCAGACGAACAAGAGTATCGGGCCACTGATGGAACACTACATCCTATACTAAGCATTTAGGATTGCAAGTAAGGGTATCAACTATAGCAAGAATGACAGGCTATGCAGCAGAATAGGATTAACCGAAAGCAGTAACATGCTACACTACTCTAATGCAAGCAGTAGAGAGAAGGAATAGGCGATATCTGGTGATCAAGGGGGGGGGGCTTGCCTGGATGCTCTGGCAAGAAGGAGGGGGTCGTCAACACATTAGTCGATCTGGGTAGCAGCGGCGTCGGTCTCGGAGTCTAGCGAGAGAAGAGGGGGAAGAAACAATAAATACAATGCAAACATATGCATGACGATGCATGGCATGACAATGAGTGTTGCTAGGGGTGCCCAATTGCGGTAGTAGGTGATACTGGCAAAGGGGGGAAACATCCGAGAAAGTATTCCCGGTGTTTCGCGTTTTCGGACATATGAACCGGAGGGGAAAAGTTGTGAGTTTGCTATGCTAGGGATGTGTGGCAAACGAACGGGCTGCATATCCGGATTCGTCTCGTCGTTCTGAGCAACTTTCATGTACAAAGTATTTTCATCCGAGGTACGGTTTATTTTATATTAATTTTCAAAGTTTTATTACATTTTTGTAATTTACAGATTTAGTTTATTTCAAAAACAGGTTTACTGCATCAGCATGACATCAACAGTCAACATGGTGTTTGACTGGTCAAACTGACATGCAGGACCCACTGTCATAGTCACAGTTTAATTAAAATAGGATTAAACACTTAACCTAGTTAATTAGGTCAAATTAAGCATGGTTAATTAATTAAACTAATTATATTACAAATTAACTAATTCACTTTACTATTTCCTAGTATTTTCCATTTTCTTTTTTCTCTACTCTTTTCTTTTTATCTGATTTACTGGGGGAGGGCCCCACCTGTAAGTGGCTCAGCCCACCTTCCTCCTATGCATGAACGCGCATAGAGGAGGGGCAGCGGCGGCCGGACCTAGCCCCGGCGAGGCCATGGTTGAGGCCCGGCAATGTGGGTAGGCGGAGGCAGGCGAGAGGCGGCGGAGCCGCCAAGATGTGAGGGTCGGCCACGGCGCGGAAGCGAGGCGGCACCAAGGCGGAGTGGGGGCCAGGGGCAGAACGGATGCGACCGCGCCCAGCAGTGAGGGCACGCAGTCTTGAAGCGTATGTGAACAGGACCGTGGCGGGTGTGGTGCGGCGTCGTCGTTAGTGTGCGCTGGCCGCAGGCGCATGTCGAGGGCACGACGACGTCCTATACAGAGGGAAAGGGGGAAGGAGGGAAGGCGGAGGCCGAGGCCTCACCAGCGTTGTAGGGGAACAGGGGTCGACGAGGCTCGGGGATGGCCGGTGAGGGAGTCCTGGATTAGGGGGTGTCCGGATAGCCGGACTATGACCTTTGGCCGGACTCCTGGACTATGAAGATACAAGATTGAAGACTTTGTCCGTGTCCGGATGGGACTTTCCTTGGCGTGGAAGGCAAGCTTGGCGTCTGGATATGTAGATTTCCTACCATTGTAACCGACTCTGTGTAACCCTAACCCTATTCGTGCCTATATAAACCGGAGGGTTTTAGTCCGTGGGGCGAACACCAATCATACCATAGGCTAGCTTCTAGGGTTTAGCCTCTCGATCTCGTGGTAGATCTACTCTTGTACTACCCATATCATCAATATTAATCAAGCGGGAGTAGGGTTTTACCTCCATCGAGAGGGCGAACACAGGTAAAAACATCGTGTCCCTTGTCTCCTGTTACCATCCGCCTAGACGCATACAGTTTGGGGACCCCTACCGAGATCCGCGGTTTTGACACCGACATTGGTGCTTTCATTGAGAGTTCCTCGTGTCGCCGTCTTTAGGCCCGATGGCTCCTCGATCATCAACAACGATGCGCCCCGGTGAGACTTTTCTCCCGGACAGATCTTCGTATTCGGCTTTTTTGCTGCGGACAATTAAACAGCCATCCGGAGCAGATTGAAAGCTACGCCCAGCCATCGGTCAAATTTGGAAGTTTGAACTACACGGCCGACATCCGCGGAGACTTGATCTTGACGGGTTTGAGCCACAGCCAAGCGCCGACCGTTGTCGCGGGCATGATCTATCTCTGCCACGGACGGTGTCACGGAGGCCGATTCGAGTCCGCTCCGACCTTTAGCTCGGAGCCGACCCGCCGATCGAGGATGGGTGGCTGGACACCGCCTCGGGCTGCGATCTCCACGATGATTGAGCCGTACACCTACCCCGTCCTTTGTGAAGCTCGTGACTCCAAGGCGCCGGACTCCGAGCCTTCCGCGCCCCTGCCAATCGAATCCGATTGGGCGCCGATCATGGAATTTCATCGCGGACATCTTTCAAGACTCGCCCTTTGGCGACATTCTGATTCACTAAAGTCTCTCTCTTTATCGGAGAGCCTTGGCGGATTATGGTCGGGAAGGATGGGATGCAGACGACGAAGAAAATCAAAGCCCACCACCACCCACTTTGTAGCCACTGCCGATGATTTAACCGACATGCTCGACTTCGACCAAGACATCGACGGTATGGACGACGATGCAGGAGGCGACCAGAACCAGCGCCCACAGGCACCTGGAAGGCCACCTCGTCATATGACATATACATGGTGGACATCCCAAAAGATGGGAATGGCGATGGAACAGCGGAGGATGACCCCTCCAAGAAACAACCTAAGCGCCGGCGTCAGCGGCGCCGCTCTAAATCCCGCCACACAAAAATGGTGATTCCGCACGGAGATAATAACACCCGGACGATTGCCGAAAACAACCCCTCGGCAAGATTCAGCGCGGGGAGGATGGAGAAGCCAGCCCTCATGAGAGAGCGGTAGAAAAAGAGGTAGAGGACGATAATTACATGCCTCCCTCCGAAGATGAGGCAAGCCTCGACGACGACGAATTTGTCATGCCCGAGGATCCTGTCGAACAAGAGCGTTTCAAACGCAGGCTCATGGCCACGCCAAGCAGCCTCAAGAAAAAGCAGGAACAGCTTTGTCACGCCCAATATGCGACCCTATCCAAAAAGAACTCGTAGGTCCCACCAAGGATAGACCCGCATATTGAAACGCTTTTGCAAGGTGGATATCATTACATCAACATTACAAAATAGATGGGGATACATACATAAGGCATATAATGTCACATGAATACAACAATACATCATCCATAAGATCAACATCCGACTACGGATGAAACACAAACATAAACTCAAACGACATCCACCACCGCTAGCCCAGCTGCCGACCGAACCTATCCCCGATCAAGAAGAAGCGTAAGAAGAACTCCAAACAAGCAAACATCGCTCTCGCGTCATGATCATCACGAAACCTGTACTGCAACTGTTGGTGTAGTAATCTGTGAGCCACGAGGACTCAGCAATCCCATCACCATGGGTATCAAGACTAGCAAAGCTTAATGGGAAAGGAAGGGGTAAAGTGGTGAGGTTGCAGCAGCGGCTAAGCATATATGGTGGCTAACATACGCAAATAAGAGCGAGGAGAGAAGCAAAGCAAGAGGTCGTCAACTAGTAATGATCAAGAAGTGATACTGAACTCCTACTTACGTCAAACATAACCCGGAAACCGTGTTCTCCTCTCGTTCAACCCCGAAAAGAGACACTCACGGTTACGCACACGGTTGGTGTATTTTAGAAAAGTTTACTTCAAGTTTACTACAACCGGATATTAACAAATTCCCATCTGCCACATAACCGCGGGCATGGCTCTCGAAAGTTTAAACCCTGCAGGGTGTCCCAACTTAGCCCATGATAAGCTCTCACGATCAACGAAGGATATTCCTTCTCCCCGGGAAGACCTGATCAGTCTCGGAATCCCGGCTACAAGACATTTCGACAGTTATAAAACAAGACCAGCAAAGCCGCCCGATGCACCGACAATCCCGGTAGGAGTTGCACATATCTCGTTCTCAGGGCAACACCGGATAAGTCAAGCTACGAGTAAAACCAGACCTCGAGTTTCCCCGAGGGGGCCCCACAGGCTGCTCGGTTCGGGCCAACACTTAGACAAGCATTGGCCCGGGGCTAAATAAAGATGACCCTTGGGTTAATTACTCCCAAGGGAAAGTAGGTGGTGGTGAGGCAAATGGTAAAACCAAGGTTGGGCCTTGCTGGAGGAGTCTTATTCAAAGCGAACTGTCAATGGGGTCCCATAAATCACCCAACCGCGTTAGGGACGCAAAATCTGGGAACATAATACCGATATGACGAAAATTAGGGCGGCAAGAGTGGAACAAAACACCAGGCATAAGGCCGAGCCTTCCACCCTTTACCAAATATATAGGTGCATTAATAATATAAGAGATATTGTGATATCCCAACATAAACATAATCCAACGTGGAGCAATCTTCATCTTCACCTGCACCTAACAACGCTATAAGAGGGGCTGAGCAAAGCGGTAACATAGCCAAGCAATGGTTTGCTAGGAAGGGTGACAAAGGTTATAGGTTTATGGCAATTTGGGAGGCTTGAGCATCAAGTGATAGGTAGCGCAGCATAGCGAAAGAACGAAGCAACTAGCATAGCAATGATAGTAATGAGATCCAAGGTGACGGTCATCTTGCCTGAAATCCCACTAGGAAGAAGAACGAGTCCATGAAGAAGATGAAGCCACGAAGACGAACCAAGCGTAGACGAACGAATCCTCACGCCGCATAGCAAACGGAACTATCGAGAGAAGCACACAACAAGGTAAACACACCGCACATGAACAAGGCATGATACTCAAACAAGTATGATGCATGGCAATGCTACATGAAACTACTCATGGCAAGAGATGATGCAAACAAGAGGAGCACATCAAAACAAGTTTAAATGAGGCCGGAAACAACATAGAACAATTCCGGTAAGTCCTCATATGCAAATTTCAAAATTGGTCCAGATCTGAATAAACCTTATGTTCAAGTTGTTAAACAGTAAGTTAAGATGCACCACGATGATCTACACGAAATTCTAGTCAAGTTACATATAAAGTTCATTAAATTCGGAGCTACGACCTAGAAGATATGAGCAAAACAAGATAAGCATGGCATTGATACAAAATGCATCCAAACATCACGCAAACACCTCAAAACAAGTATGCAACATGATAATATGAAACTACATGCAAAATCAAGTAAGTTTCACATAGAGCACACTCAAAACGGAGCAACGGTTCAACACACACCCTATACAAGTCATGACAACAATCTGTCCAAAACAACAACTAGGCATATTGCAAGCATCAAAACATTATGCTACAACATCTCAACGTGAAAACAAAAGGCATGGTCATGAAGTACAGGTAAAACATGACAAAACAGGAACACTGATCTATCTCCAGAAATTACTAGACCATGCTCAAAATGACATGGCAAGATTGCAAATACTAACAGTTTCAGACTTTGCAGAAATAACATCAGGTTGCAATGTTTAGAGCTATCAAACAACATGCTACAGGAACTTATCATGGCAAACGAAGGCATGGCATGAATCTACTAATTGCATAGAACAGAAGTTCTTTACTGACCATGAGCCAAAAGGGCACAGAAAATATGATGGCACCAATGTAAACATGGAAAATGATATGACAGCTTCATACATGGCAGGAACAACAATAAGTAGACATGTTGGTGAGCTTGAACCACTCACCACAGAGCAATACATGGCATGGCAAGGCAACTCACCGTAAGAAGACATGTGTATGAAGCTAAGCATGGAAAGATCAAGTTCATAGAGTGCATGGATCACTAACAACAATGATGGCATCATTGAACTTAATGTTAACAAGCTGACAGCAACATTATTTAGCAATCTTGAGGGCAAGATAACAACAAGTTACAGCAGACTATAATTGCAACAAAGGGCACGGATGGATAGAGCAAGACATGTATAACAAAACATCCCTAGTGAACATCTCCAGATTATGCATAGAATGACTTGTAGCAGCAGGTTTACATAGCATCATAATATAATGAATCAGCCTAGCAAAACAACAACAAACAAGTACCCTACTTAACAAGCTCGATGCACTCACTACAAGACCCACAAAAATCCATGGATGGCACCACTGTGAAGATGGCATGACATAGCACAAAACACATGTAGAGCTCATGCTCATAAGATGCACACATCAAATGCAACAAAAATGACAAATCATCAAGTTATAACAGTTTCAGCAGATTAACATCATATAGCACTCTTGCAACGAAGATTCGGGCATCAAGATGAACACAAATGAACATGGCACAATGGAACGAAATGAAGTACTCGTTGGGGCGAACAATATGACATATTACACGCATGAAACAGAGCAGTATGCAGCAAGTTATGATGCGATTAACATGGCATGATAATGCAAAATATTCGGGGACTTAGGGAAAATATTAACCTCCGAGATCTAGGGTTCCTCGGCACGTGAACCGAGGCAGCGACGGAACTCGCCGGAGAGTGGCCGGAGGGGGTCGGAGGAGGTGGCCCCGGCTCGGATCTCGCCGGATCCGGCCGGCGGCGAGCTGGGAAGACGGCGGGGCGGGGAGGCGCGGCTCCGCATGGGCATGCGGGCGGCGTGGGCAGGCTCCCAGCCATGGGAGGCGAAGGGCAGCGCGCTGTGTCGTGTCGGGTGGTACGGCGGCGGGCGCTGACAGGAGGCGGCGGCGCGAACGAGGGAGGAGCGGGCGGCGGGAGGCGGCGACGGGCTCGGGGGCCCTCGGGCCCAGGCGGGCGAACCTTGTGAGTCTGTGAAGTGGGCCTCGCCCATGGGATAGGTGGGGGGACGGGAGTGGGTCGGTGAAGTGTCCGCGCCAAGGACAATGTCCGGCGCGCTGAGGACGAAGGGGACTAGGGTTAGGGGTGGTAGAGATCCGAAAATTTCGGATGAGAGGCTATATTTATAGGTAGGAGGAGCTAGGAGGCTCGAAATGAGGTGCGGTTTTCGCCCACACGATCGTGATCGAACGACCGAGAGCATGGAGTGGGTTAGGATGGGTTTTGGGCCACTTTAGAGGGGGTGTTGGGCTGCAACACAAAAGTGGCCTTTGCGGTTACCCGGTTAACCGTTGGAGTATCAAACGACCTCCATATGGAACGAAACTTGACAGGCGGTCTACCGGTGCTATACCAAGGCCGCTTGACAAACCTCGGTCCATTCCGAGAACGTTTAATACCCGCACAAAAGAAGAGGCAAAAAGGGGGCGCCGGGAGACATAGGAGTGCTGGATTGCAAAACGGACAACGGGGAAAATGCTCGGATGCATGAGACGAACATGTATGCAAATGCGATGCACATGACGACATGATATGAAATGCAGATGATGACGTGGCAAAGTGCAACACGCAAGCAAATGACATGGCAACGACGGTGAATAACTGGAAGACACCTGGCGCATCGAATCCGGGGCGTTACAACACTCCTCCACTAACAAGAGATCTCGTCCTGAGATCTTAGGACCAAGACGGAAGAGAAAGAGGAAGATGCGAAACAAGAACTCAAGATAAGAAGCAAAGAATCGAGAGCACACGAGAAGGAGAGAGAAACGACGAGAATGACGAGAATCGAAGGCTCACAGAATCAGATAGGCTATGAAACCACTCCGGTTAGAACGAGATAAGAAACGAATAAGGCTGAAAGGATTTCGGCAGCACTCCGGCTAAAACATGTAGGAATAGAACACGAGCTTAAGAAGATGGAATGAAACTTGATGAACTCTTGAAGAATGAATTAAATCATGAAGAACCACCGTGAAGAACTCCGGTAACAAAAAGGATGATCAGATAGAATGAAGGAAGAAAGAATAAGATGAGCGTTGCGATGATTTAGATGGATGTTCCGACGAAATGGCCGAGGGCATTTGAACTCCGGAAAAGAAAAGATGGAAACACTTGGAACTAGAATTTATTCCTCAAGAATAAACTCTAAAGGAAGGGATTACTTGCTTGGATGAAATAAGAATAAGCTTTATTGTATGCTTATCCCTCATCTAATTAAATTGATGACAAGCAATGGATTTTGCATACTACTTATTCTTATTGAAAATTATTGAGAAGTGACATGTCGCAAACTTGAGAAGGTCTTCATGAACCACCGGTAGGATTGAAAAAAACGAATGGATTAATATGATCATCAAAGAAAAGAATCTTGAACGAACACCGTAAGAATTTGGAAATGACTGATGAAAGAGAATGAATCACCGGGAAGAATTAGAAGAACCAATAAGCTAGAGGGGATTTGGATGCAAAAGAACGAAGAGACAATGAGCTGATTAACGAACACTCGAACGAAGCACCAGGATAAATAGAGAACGATAACTGGAATGATGGCCTTCGGTAAAAGAAACGGAGAAACAATTACTGACATACTCCGGATGGTATGAAAAGGAATATCTGACAAATGGAATAAATCGAGAGGATAACATGAAGCTAGAACCACGAATCTTCGAGAGAACAGACAAGATTTAGAGGAAAAAATCTTCTTCGGTCTTCAAATGATGACGAGAAACACCACCAAAATAACTGAGGTACTCCGGTAGAATGAAAAGCAAAGAGGTTGAGTCAACAATGAAATGCTTTGAAATCGATCTTGAAAAGGCATCTGACTGATGAAATTCATTCTTACGTCAAACTCCGAAAAGAATTGAGAATAACTCCGGGGAAATTAGAAGAGTCAGGTAAGATCCTGGGAAAAGACCTGGGGGTTAGGGCCCATTGAAAAGAAACACCGTTGGAAAATATTGTCGAATGAGAAATGATGCACCGGAACGATTGAAAATTTGACTGAGGTGACAACCTCGAATTAATTGGAACACAGACGAATCTCCTGAGATGTCTTCGGAACTCCGGAATGATTGAATGGCGAGAGGCAAATGAGCAAGGAGAACACTTGATCCAAGGAAAGAATATAATCACTACCGAAAATTATAATTGAATCCACCGGAGAAGAAAGGGATGAAGAATGATGAACGAGACGAGAATTCACCGGTTGAAATGATTGAGGAAGATCAAGAGACTCCGTCGAATGAAATTGATGGTGAAACAGACTCAAACTCCGGGAAGAAAAAGGGTGGAGGGCGGAAAACAAAGACAACTTGGAAGGGGAACCGACGAATATCTTGAAGAGAAAACACCGGTTGAAATCATTGAGGAAAGAAAGCAAAGACTTTGCACGATTAGGATGGATACTCGATTACGGACTCCGCTCCAAGAAGAAAAAAAGGGTGGGCGGTGGGAAAAGAAAAACAACTTAGGATTGAACTTGGCGAAGATGAAGAGGCTCGAGTCGGCTTGACGAGAAATGCACCGGATCAAAAGAGCTTAGACCCAACGAACGAAAAACTAACCACGTGATTCTAAAGAAAAATTTGAAGGGGAAGAGGAGTAGTTCAAAACACCTACGTCACGATTCCTGACCAGAGCGACGAAGGGGCTGAGGAGTAAAAAGAATCCTACTCTCCAATATATATAATCCTAAGACTCAAAATAGTTTTCTTCTAGACTCCACAATGGCCAAACTACACGATCAATCAAGGGGGATCCTAGGGTCGTTCGAGGCTCTGATACCAACTTGTCACGCCCAATATGCGACCCTATCCAAAAGGAACTCATAGGTCCCACCAAGGATAGACCCGCATATTGAAACGCTTTTGCAAGGTGGATATCATTACATCAACATTACATAATAGATGGGGATACATACATAAGGCATATAATGTCACACGAATACAACAATACATCATCCATAAGATCAACATCCGACTACGGATGAAACACAAACAGAAACTCAAACGACATCCACCTGCTAGCCTGGGCTGCCGACCGAACCTATCCCCGATCAAGAAGAAGCGGAAGAAGAACTCCAAACAAGCAAACATCGCTCTCGCGTCATGATCATCGCGAAACCTGTACCTGCAACTGTTGGTGTAGTAATCTGTGAGCCACGAGGACTCAGCAATCCCATTACCATGGGTATCAAGACTAGCAAAGCTTAATGGGAAAGGAAGGGGTAAAGTGGTGAGGTTGCAGCAGCGGCTAAGCATATATGGTGGCTAACACACGCAAATAAGAGCGAGGAGAGAAGCAAAGCAAGAGGTCGTCAACTAGTAATGATCAAGAAGTGATCCTGAACTCCTACTTACGTCAAACATAACCCGGAAACCGTGTTCTCCTCTCGTTCAACCCCGAAAAGAGACACTCACGGTTACACACACGGTTGGTGTATTTTAGAAGAGTTTACTTCAAGTTTACTACAACCGGATATTAACAAATTCCCATCTGCCACATAACCGCGGGCACGGCTCTCGAAAGTTTAAACCTCGTAGGGTGTCCCAACTTAGCCCATGATAAGCTCTCGCGATCAACGAAGGATATTCCTTCTCCCCGGGAAGACCCGATCAGTCTCGAATCCCGGCTACAAGACATTTCGACAGTAATAAAACAAGACCAGCAAAGCCGCCCGATGCGCCGACAATCCCGATAGGAGCTGCACATATCTCGTTCTCAGGGCAACACCGGATAAGTCAAGCTACGAGTAAAACCAGACCTTGAGTTTCCCGAGGGGCCCCGCAGTTCAAAAGCGGTTCGGGCCAACACTTAGACAAGCATTGGCCCGGGGCTAATAAAGATGACCCTTGGGTTAATTACTCCCAAGGGAAAGTAGGTGGTGGTGAGGCAAATGGTAAAACCAAGGTTGGGCCTTGCTGGAGGAGTCTTATTCAAAGCGAACTGTCAAGGGGGTCCCATAAGTCACCCAACCGCGTTAGGGACGCAAAATCTGGGAACATAATACCGATATGACGAAAACTAGGGCGGCAAGAGTGGAACAAAACACCAGGCATAAGGTCGAGCCTTCCACCCTTTACCAAATATATAGATGCATTAATAATATAAGAGATATTGTGATATCCCAACATAAACATAATCCAACATGGAGCAATCTTCATATTCACCTGCACCTAACAACGCTATAAGAGGGGCTGAGCAAAGCGGTAACATAGCCAAGCAATGGTTTGCTAGGAAGGGTCACAAAGGTTATAGGTTCATGGCAATTTGGTAGGCTTGAGCATCAAGTGATAGGTAGCGCAGTATAGCGAAAGAACGAAGCAACTAGCATAGCAATGATAGTAATGAGATCCAAGGTGACGGTCATCTTGCCTGAAATCCCGCTAGGAAGAAGAACGAGTCCATGAAGAAGATGAAGCCACGAAGACGAACCAAGCGTGAGCGAACGAATCCTCACGCCGCAACGTAAACGGAACTATCGAGAGAAGCACACAACAAGGTAAACACACCACACATGAACAAGGCATGATACTCAAACAAGTATGATGCATGGCAATTCTACATGAAACTACTCATGGCAAGATATGATGCAAACAAGAGGAGCACATCAAAGCAAGTTTAAATGAGGCCGGAAACAAGATAGAACAATTCCGGTAAGTCCTCATATGCAAATTTCGAAATTGGTCCAGATCTGAATAAACCTTATGTTCAAGTTGTTAAACAGCAAGTTAAGATGCACCACGATGATCTACACAAAATTCTAGTGAAGTTACATATAAAGTTCATTAAATTCGGAGCTACGGCCTAGAAGATATGAGCAAAACAAGATAAGCATGGCATACAAAATGCATCCAAACATCACGCAAACACCTCAAAACAAGGATGCAACATGATAATATGAAACTGCATGCAAAATCAAACAAGTTTCATATAGAGCACACTCAAAACGGAGCAACGGTTCAACACATACACCCTATACAAGTCATGACAACAATCTGTCCAAAACAGCAACTAGGCATATTGCAAGCATCAAAACACTATGCTACAACATCTCAACGTGAAAACAAAAGGCATGGGCATGAAGTATAGGTAACACATGACAAAACATGAACGCTGAGCTATCTCTAGAAATCACTAGAACATGCTCAAAATGACATGGCAAGATTGCAAATACTAACAGTTTCAGACTTTGCAGAAATAACATCAGGTTGCAATGTTTAGAGCTATCAAACGACATGCTACAGGAACTTATTATGGCAAACAAAGGCATGGCATGAATCTACTAATTGCATAGAACAAAAGTTCTTTACTTACCATGAGCCAAAAGGGCACAGAAAATATGATGGCACCCATGTAAACATGGCAAATGATATGACAACTTCATACATGGCAGGAACAACAATAAGTAGACATGTTGGTGAGCTTGAACCACTCACCATAGAGCAATACATGGCATGGCAAGGCAACTCGCAGTAACAAGACATGTTTATGAAGCTAAGCATGGCAAGATCAAGTTCGTAGAGTGCATGGATCACGAACAACAATCATGGCATCATTGAACTTAATGTTAACAGGCTGACAGCAACATTATTTAGCAATCTTGAGGGCAAGATAACAACAAGTTACAGCAGACTATAATTGCAACAAAGGGCATGGATGGATAGAGCAAGACATGTGTAACAAAACATCTTTAGTGAACATCTCCAGATTATGCATAGAATGACTTGTAGTAGCAGGTTTACATAGCATCATAATATAACAGAATCAGCCTAGCAAAACAGCAACAACAAGTACCCTACTTAACAAGCTCGATGCACTCACTACAAGACCCACAAAAATCCAAGGATGGTACCACTGTGAAGATGGCATGACATAGCACAAAACACATGTAGAGCTCATGCTCATAAGATGCACACATCAAATGCTACAAAAATGACAAATCATCAAGTTATAACAGTTTCAGCAGATTAACATCATATAGCACTCTTGCAACGAAGATTCAGGCATCAAGATACAAATGAAGTACTCGTTGGGGCGAACAATATGACATATTACACGCATGAAACGGAGCAGTATGCAGCAAGGTATGATGCGATGAACATGGCATGATAATGCAAAATATTCGGGGACTTAGGGAAAATATCAACCTCCGAGATCTTGGGTTCCTCGGCACGTGAACCGAGGCAACGACGGAACTCGCCGGAGAACGGCCGGAGGGGGTCGGAGGAGGCGGCCCCGGCTCGGATCTCGCCGGATCCGGACGGCCGCGAGCTGGGAAGACGGCGGGCGGGAGGCGCGGCTCATGGGTGATGGCGGGCGGCGAGGCCGGACTCCAGCTGGGAGGCGAGAGGAACAGCGCGGGCGCGTGTGTGTCGAGAAGTGGGCGGCGGCTGGCGACAGGAGGCGGCGGCTTGAACGAGGGAGGAGCGGGCGGCGGGGAGGCGGCGACGGGCTCGGGCCCTCCTCGGCCCAGGCGGGCCGGCGGTTCTGGGCGGTGGGCCTCGCCCGTGGGACAGGTGGCAGGACGGGAGTGGGTGCGGCAAAGTGTCCGGCGCCGGCGGAGAATGTCCGGCGCGCTGAGGACGAAGGGGACTAGGGTTAGGGGTGGTAGAGATCCGAAAATTTCGGATGAGAGGCTATATTTATAGGTAGGAGGAGCTAGGAGGCTCCAAATGAGGTGCGGTTTTCGCCCACACGATCGTGATCGAACGACCGAGAGCATGGAGGAGGTTAGGATGGGTTTTGGGCCACTTTAGAGGGGGTGTTGGGCTGCAACACAAAAGAGGCCTTTGCGGTTACCCGGTTAACCGTTGGAGTATCAAACAACCTCCAAATGGAACGAAACTTGACAGGCGGTCTACCGGTGCTATACCAAGGCCGCTTGACAAACCTCGTTCCATTCCGAGAACGTTTAATAACCGCACAAAAGAAGAGGCAAAAAGGGGGCGCAGGGAGACATAGGAGTGCCGGATTGCAAAACGGACAACGTGGAAAATGCTCGGATGCATGAGACGAACATGTATGCAAATGCGATGCACATGACGACATGATATGAAATGCAGATGATGACGTGGCAAAGTGCAACACGCAAGCAAATGACATGGCAACGATGGCAAATAACTGGAAGACACCTGGCGCATCGAATCCGGGGCGTTACAAGCTTAGAGCTGACCAAGATTTGCTAGCTGACAGATGGACTGAAGTCCTTGCGGCCGAAGAGTATGAACTCGAGCGCCCCTCCAAGAGCTACCCAAGACACAGGCTGCTACCCCGATTAGAGGAGGAAGCACGAAACCTACATCACCGGTGCATGATATGGCTGACCGCCACCTCGTGGCATGAGAGGCCTCTCGCCCCAATTCAAGCCGCACCCGTCGCCGCCAAAAATACAAATGCACGGGAAATCGCCGGACCTGCGAGATATATTGGAGGACAAGGCAAGGCAGACAAGATCGATCTATGGATCGCGTGGGCGCCCACAACACGTGGCGATAACCGCCACGCCGGATATGGCAACTCCGCCGGGCGAACACGATGAGACAAAGCTCATTTGAGCTGCGCCGTGATATAGCCCAATCTGAGGCGCCAAGACACCCACTATGCTTCACAGATGAAGTGATGGATCATCAAATCCCTGAGGGTTTCAAACCCGTAAACATTGAATCATACAATGGCACAACAGATCCTGCGGTTTGAATCGAGGACTATCTCCTTCACATCCACATGGCCCGCGGTGATGATCTACACGCCATCAAATACCTCCCACTCATGCTTAAAGGACCAGCCCGTCATTGGCTTAACAGCTTGCCAGCAGAGTCAATTGGTTGTTGGGAAGACACGGAAGCCGCATTCCTCGACAATTTCGTGGCACATATGTGCGACCACCAGACGCCGATGACCTAAGCCACATAATTCAGCAGCCAGAGGAATCGGCCAGACAATTCTGGACACGGTTCCTAACCAAGAAAAATCAAATCGTCAATTGTCCGGATGCCGAGGCCCTTGCAGCCTTCAAACACAACATCCGCGACGAGTGGCTTGCCCGGCACCTAGGACAGGAAAAGACGAAATCCATGGCAGCCCTCACAACACCCATGACCCGCTTTTGCGCGGGAGAGGACAGCTGGCTAGCTTGTAGTAACAACATGACCAAGAGCCCCGTAATTCGGATACCAAGGACAGATGGCAGGTCGCGTCGCAAGAAGCACAAGCGCCGCATTAACAGCGATAATGCTGAGGATACGGCAGTCAATGCCGGATTCAAAGGCTCTAAACCCGGTCAGTGGAAAAAGCCATTTAAAATAAATACTCCGGGCCCATCCAATTTGGACCGAATACTCGATCGCTCGTGCGGATACATGGCACTTCAAAAGTTAGCCAATCACACCAACAGGATTGTTGGGTGTTCAAGCAGGCAGGCAAGTTAAATGCCGAAAACAATGACAAGGGGCTGCATAGCGATGACGAGGAGGAGCCCCGGTCGCCGAACAATAGAGGACAGCAGGGCTTCCCCCGCAAGTGCGGACGGTGAACATGATATACGCAACCCACATACCCAAAAGGGAGCGGAAGCATGCACTAAGGGACGTATACGCGATGGAGCCAGTCGCCCCAAAGTTCAACCCGTGGTCTTCCTGCCCGATCACTTTTGATCGAAGGGACCACCCCACTAGCATCCGCCATGGCGGATTCGCCGCATTGGTTCTAGACCCAATCATTGACGGATTTCACCTCACTAGAGTCCTAATGGACGGCGACAGAGACTGAACTGCTTTATCAGATCTGATGTGCAAAATGGGCATAGACCCATCAAGGATTAAACCCACGAAGACAACCTTCAAAGGCGTCATACCAGGTGTAGAGGCCAACTATCTGAGCTCGATTACACTTGAAGTGGTCTTGGATCCCCGGATAACTTCCGGAGCGAGGAGTTAATCTTCGACATAGTCCCGTTCCTGTAACATCCCAAAATTCTAAATTTTGGAATGTTATAAACACATAGATAGATTTGATTGATTGCTTGATTGATTGACTGAAAGTGAGTGAATTGAAACTTTTGAAAGTTAAATGAGAGGAATAAAAGGACTTTCCCAAACTTTCATTTTGCTTTTATGATCTTGGATATTCAAATTCTTTTCATCACAAAACCACGGAGAGAAGATGACATGACTCTTCCATTTATTTAAATGACAAGGTGTTGAAAATATTTGAATTTCATTTGAGAATATTTCCAATCCTGAAACTTTATGCAACTCAATGATTTTCACGAGCGAAGATAAAATGACTTCTTCAAAACATATGAAATATGAGTTGAGAGTTTCAAAGAATTAAATTCAAAGTTCCTTTGAATTTATTTTCAATTGGAGTTATTTGAGTTTTATTCAAATTATTTTCTCCAAAAATAAAATATATGGAAAATAGGGTAACATGATTCCCTACATCAGAAAAATGGAGAGAAATAAATTTGAAATCATTTTGGTATTTTTTTAAAATGATTTTGGTTAGATTTCATCAAAGCAGAAGCACTCTTTGCTTTATTTGAATTTGTGTGGATTTTATTTGACATTAGAATAATGTTCATCTTGTAGGAAATATTTTTCTGCAAATTTTGATATATTATATGCCTATATAAAAGTTTTAATTATTTTGTTTTTATTTTAGTTCTGTGAAATTTTGTTAAAAAAAAATATGCAGCGCCTTGGGCCAAAGGCCCAAGCCGCCGACCAGCCGGCCGGCCGAGGCCAAGGACATCGCTAGCACGCAAGCACCTAGGAGCCAGGAGCCAAGGTTTCCTATTCTTTTACAAATCCTAGTAGGATTTGATCCCGTTTCGTTATTCCGTTTATTCCGATTTGTTTCTAGATCTTTCCCCTCTTTGTTTCCTAATCCCAGTCTATTTCTCGTCCCCTACCCCAAGCAAAACCCTCCCTCCCCAATATAAATACCCAAGCACCCCCTCCAACACATCAAACCAACACCTCTCCTCTCCTCTCCTCTCCTCTCCATGACAGAAGACAAAGCAACCACCACCCGCCGCCAAGTGCCGCCGCCCGCCCTCGACCTCTCCTGAGGTTTATATAATCTCCTCTCCACCGTCCCGTGATCTCCTTTCCTCTAGGAGCAACCGCAACATCGGATCCGATCTTCTTCCCCAACTCCGACGACTACTCGGTGAGATCCACGAAATCCTGTAATTCATTTTTTTTCTGAGAAAATAGCAATCTTAGAAAATTCATATCTTTTAGAGTTTTAGTATTTTTGAGTGATTCCAATTGCTATGTGTCACAAATTTGCTGAAGTTTCTGTTAGTTCAATTTTATTTCACATTTGAGCAGTTTAAATTTGTGTTTGTATGAATTTTCTCAAATCACTAGATTTGAGCTATTTTGAGTTAGGAATATTATTTTTGACCGATTCTTTTTGCTCCTGGTCTCTAGGACCTTTGTTTATCCAGTAGTATTTAGTATTTTATTTCTAGGTTAATTTAAATTAGGTTTTAGCAAAACAGTACTGTTTTATTATTAGTTCTGTTTTAGCTTTTTCTTTATTGTTTTTATTAGTTTTAAATTATTTCTTTTGTCACTTTTGACAAAATTAGTTGTGTTTCTGTTAGAAAACAGGAGAAAAATTTATTTTTATTTTAAAAATTATTTTCCTTAGTTTTGTATGAAACCTTCCATAGGTCATAGTTAGAGTTTTATAAAAGCTTTTTATTTGTTTCTTTTGCAAATAAAATTTTATGAAAAAATACTTTCTGTTAAATTAGTTGTTTTACTTTTTATTTTCTGTTAAATTATTAGTTTAGTGTTTTAATTGCTGTTAAGTTTTTTTTACTTAGGGCAAAACTATGTTAGATGCTTGTAGCAAAGTCATAGATTTTCGTTAGTAGTTTTCTTTCTAGTTTTATTTGAAGCTTCTTTGGACTTTGTTGGAGTTTTATTATTGAGTTTTTGTTGTTTTAATTGTTATTTTGAGTGTTAGTATTGCTTGCTAGAATGATTGCTTATGTGAATGCTATGTTTGACTTGTATAGATTTTCTTGGAGAGTGACTGAATAGTTCTATCAAATTTTGTGAGAGTGTTGTTATCTTCATCAACGCATTGTGCAAGTTCACTTTGACCATGTTTTTCATACCTATGTGTTTTATTGCATCTAGTGTCATCTTCGCAACAATCCCTCCAAGAGTGATATTGAATCCTTGTAGTTGAGTAGTATGCATGAGGTAGGAACCCATCACCCTGTTACCAAGCCCGGACGTTATTTATTTTAATGCTACGCCATAGTAGACGGGTTGGTATGAGTGCTCGGAGTGGTGTGAGAATGGAGGATCTACGCCAATGACGATAACTCCATGATGGAATCTGCAAGGACTGCATCTTCAAGGCCTCAAGACTTCAAGACTCGAGACAAGAATTCAATACACACTCTTGGGTGAAGGATGGTTGTGGGCACCTGGAGAAACCGGTGGTTGGCGGGATGCATGGAGAAGCGCCATGACATCTTGCGGAAAGCTTCACCTGACTCAAAGAGACGGAAGAATACTTCATGCCCGAAGCTTACTGTGCAACCGCAAGTCACTATGGGCTCGCTTGGTTGACCTTAGTTGTGACTCTGGCTAGGACGGTGCTAGCAGATGTAGAACTACGGTAGGGTTGGATGAGCACCGGACGGTGGTCGAGGAACTCTTCGAAGACCATGTTTGGTCATCTTGTTCACAAACACCACGAAGTGCGAGAACGTAAAGAGAGGGATCGAATCTTGCGGGTAAAGTGTACAAACCTCTGCAGAGGGTTTAAACCTAATCGATTAGCCGTGTCCCGATTCTGAGACAATTTGAGCATCTGGACTTGGATCTATCTGGAACTCTCAACACCGGATTGATAACTTAATTGTGGGCAATATATGATGATTTTGGGCTATGAGACATCGGTTGGCGGAACCATGTCATGATAGAAAACTCCATAGTACAGACTTCATTTATTCCTTTGATGTAGGGAAAATAAAATCAGCTTTTACGCAAACAAAACTCAGATACTGAGCCACAAAGCCAAATTGCATATAGTATAGTTTTACCATCTGTTTATTCATGTTGTGATCTTGCGGTACATTCAATGCACGATTTACACGGCTGCAACGTATCATGTTGCAGGATTTTCTTCGACGATTAAGAGTTACGATCTGAGGTTACGGTCTACACTCAACTCGCCGATGGCGTTGATGGGACTCCACACCCGCTTGATTGTTTCCGCTGAGTATTATGAGGTATATATCATTTTACGTTATTTATACATGTGATTGCACTTTGATATATACATTGATGTACTTGTGTGTGCCGACATCTTGATCCGAGGATGGCACAGATACACGAAGGCTTGACCGTCGAGGTCGGGTCGCTCTGTAAATGGTATCGAGCACATGTTGACTGTAGTACGTGACCCTAGAAAATGACTTAGTAATATGAAGACCCCAATAGGAATGACCTTTGTTTTGTACTACTCTCGTAACACCTGATTTCTTTTCTCGAACCTTCCTTATTTCAAACTATAGATGGAGAGCTACATTCGAACAAAAGAGAACACTACGAGAAGGTTCTTGGAGGCCCCTTCCTTGTGGAGCTAGTCGGCTGCTGAAGTTACCGATACCGAGATCAAGGCAACTAAGAGGACGTCTAGATCATGGGGAGTCAAGACCCAAGTTTTTGGTCGAAGAAGACCCCAAGACTGCAGACATCAACTTGAACTATAAATGGTGATCGTGATATGGGCATCAACACTGCCGTCCATGATGCTATTGCACGCTTATGCTATCGCCATCGTGCTGCACTAAACCCACACTTCTTTGGAAGGATTGGATGGCAGAAGTTTGATGGAGCAACTATTGCCTTGACGGAAGCGCAAAAGATGAAGTTCTCCCCACTTTTAGTGTACAATCGGGATCTAGAACAATACGTCAAGAATCTTGGATGGACCTCCTGGAAGCCCTGTTTGACAATGAAGCACTACGAGAAGAGGTCAAGACTCGAGACCAAGGTAAACGAGCTGGAGGAGGAGAACCTCGAGATCTCGAGAATGCGCCAGAACTGAAAAGCAGCAGGACCATGTCTCATGCCAAGGACGTTGAGATCCGTAAGCTCAAGGAACAACCCGGGACATCTGAGGTCGTCACAAGAAACTCCAGCGTCGACAGTGGAAAATCTAGCGAGAAAAATTGGAGGAGATCAAGTCCACACGTAAGAAGCCCGGTGGGGACAATGATCAAGTTCCTAATAAATTAGCTTAGTAGTATCCCACCATGAGATAAATAAAGATGAACGCTTTCTCGATTTAAGTATCGACCATACCAATTTATGTGGGTGGCGATCTTGTAGAATTGATTGAATAAATGAATGCTTGGTTGCTATTATTTTTGTGTTTATTGAATGGTTGGATAGATGCGATATTCGTGAGGCTTGTATTTATTTCAACCATGAGAGACGAAGTTACGGAAGAATGGTAGAAGGCCTTCATATGGGAAAAGCATCAGAATTGGAAACTCCGAGCATTGAAGACCAAGAAATGAGGACTTAGAAACGAAACCATAGTAGAACGCCCATTACAAACGGTACTTTTGAGCTAGGATTCTTTTGTTGATGGGTGGGTATTTGCTTTCTTTCTATCTCAACCGGACTCAAATCTTGAACCCATGGACAACTGAACACCAAACTTTTTTGGAGACAATTGCAATTTCCCCATGGAGATACATTCCTTGTTCTGAGCACCCCTCTTATCCTACACATGCAGATGACAACCCTTTATGAGTCTTTCCTTAAAGGCCCTGAAACGATCATGACCCTGACAAGTGATCATGATTACCCGAAGATCCTGAAGGACATGATGAAGCATATTCACCTTGAAGGAGATGCAGTCTACAAAGGCTACCCTTCATGCAAAAGGAGTGGAACTTTGGTATGTGGAGGTACACCTCCACCGTATGAAAGGAGCTTGCCCAAAGACGATGGGGCAGTACTTTTTCATCTCACGTGTACCACAAGCAACTTTCTTCGACGCTGTTCGTGAAGCAGCCATGGAAGCCATACGCCAGATCGGAGAAATACTCAAGCAAGACTTCGTTATACTCAGAATACCTAAGAGAAGTGCATGCAGAGATGATGGAGATGAAGCTCAAGGCCACCATGATGAAACAGAAGATTGAAGATTTCAAGGCGCATGTCGCACAATTCGATGGGATCAAGAATCCTCAAGGAGGAAAAATGAATAAAGTTGGAAGTAATGTCCACCATACCGAACCATGTGGGTGGCAGCATTTGTAATAAACTTTTGGAATTTGGATTTACTGAAAAAGGTTAAGGATGTAATAAAAGATTGATATGAAAATAATGGGATTTGTGGATAAACTAGTGCATTTTTTGGTGTCGAGTACTCCGTAAAGCCACAGGATCAATGAAGAAAGAAATGTGTTATTCATGACGGTCCATAGAAGGAAGCTGGACAAAATAAGTTGGAGTTTTGTATGACCGTCACCACAAGGGTATGAAGGAAGAAGTACTATTGGATTTACATGAGGTGTAATGTTGGAAAATGGAGCAATTGTAACTCCAAGGATGAGTGAAATTGGTGCAGGTGTTGAAGTGGGCTCATAACCCACAGGCCCAGGAATTAATAAGGGTCAAGTACCCGTTGGAAGAAGAAAATTTGGGAAGACTGCGATTTGATCAGCAGACGTTTCGTAGGAGGTTACGCAAAAACCCAAGAGTTGTGAAGAAACGATAGATGTTTTGTTTGGCTTGCAGAATCAATGGATTTTCCGAACTTGGTTCGTCGACAAGAGAAATTCTGCAATGCTTGTGAGGATGACCGAGTGTTAGAATGCGAGATTCGCTAAACCATGTACAAGGTAATGATTTGGGTGCGGAATGGATTGATCACCATACCGACTTACTCGTATCATTCGCTCTTGCTATTTGGAATGGTAAATCTGAGAGACTTACCCATAGTAAAGTGACGACGCTCGTTGAAGCCTTGCTTAAGCCTTAGAATGGTATGATGATAAACCCATGTACATGGCAGTTGTTGCCAATCGTAGATTATACGGTGAGAATGAAACCAAGGCCCTTTTTCTGCAGAAACCATTAATGGTAGACCACCATGAGTATTTCGATAGTTGTTTAGAATTGGCGCCAGACCCGTCAGCTATGAAGACCCAGTCTCGGAATAACCTTACCAAGAGGAATGGACAAAGGAATTGAGGAAAAGGTTTTGCCACTACCGGAAGAGCCCAGAGAAGGAATTATCCTTACAATCTGAGAAGACCGACACTGTCAACGATAAGGATGGAGTATATGAGTTTTGATGGAACCGTAACACTGCTTCTAAGGGTGGTAGCACCCTGCACTTTGTGATGATCGATGGATTTTGAAGACCCCAAACCCTAACCTATTTCTTTCTAGCCTCTCCCAATCTCGAGGACTAGATTCATTTTAAGGGTGTAGTTTGTAACATCCCAAAATTCTAAATTTTGGAATGTTATAAACACATAGATAGATTTGATTGATTGCTTGATTGATTGGTGAAAGTGAGTGAATTCAAAACTTTTGAAAGTTAAATGAGAGGAATAAAAGGACTTTCCCAAACTTTCATTTTGCTTTTATGATCTTCGAATTCAAATTCTTTTCATCACAAAACCACGGAGAGAAGATGACATGACTCTTCCATTTATTTAAATGACAAGGGTGTTGAAAATATTTGAATTTCATTTGAGAATATTTCCAATCCTGAAACTTTATGCAACTCAATGATTTTCACGAGCGAAGATAAAATGACTTCTTCAAAACATATGAAATATGAGTTGAGAGTTTCAAAGAATTAAATTCAAAGTTCCTTTGAATTTATTTTCAATTTGGAGTTATTTGAGTTTTATTCAAATTATTTTTCTCCAAAATAAAATATATGGAAAATAGGGTAACATGATTCCCTACATCAGAAAAATGGAGAGAAATAAATTTGAAATCATTTTGGTATTTTTTAAAATGATTTTGGTTAGATTTCATCAAAGCAGAAGCACTCTTTGCTTTATTTGAATTTGTGTGGATTTTATTTGACATTAGAATAATGTTCATCTTGTAGGAAATATTTTTCTGCAAATTTTGATATATTATATGCCTATATAAAAGTTTTAATTATTTTGTTTTTATTTTAGTTCTGTGAAATTTTGTTAAAAAAATATATAGCGCCTTGGGCCAAAGGCCCAAGTCCGACTCAGCCGGCCGGCCGAGGCCAAGGCCATCGCTAGCACGCAGCAGCACCTAGGGAGCCAGGGAGCCAAGGTTTCCTATTCTTTTACAAATCCTAGTAGGATTTCATCCCGTTTCGTTATTCCGTTTATTCCGATTTGTTTCTAGATCTTTCCCCTCTTTGTTTCCTAATCCCAGTCTATTTCTCGTCCCCTACCCCAAGCAAAACCCTCCCCTCCCCAATATAAATACCCAAGCACCCCCCTCCAACACATCAAACCAACACCTCTCCTCTCCTCTCCTCTCCTCTCCGCAGCAGCAAGAAGCAGCAGCACCACCGCCGCCGCCAAGTGCCGCCCGCCTCGACCTCTCCCGAGGTTTATATAATCTCCTCTCCACCGTCCCGTGATCTCCTTTCCTCTAGGAGCAACCGCAACATCGGATCCGATCTTCTTCCCCAACTCCGACGACTACTCCGTGAGATCCACGAAATCCCGTAATTCATATTTTTTTTTCTTCAGAAAATAGCAATCTTAGAAAATTCATATCTTTTAGAGTTTTTAGTATTTTTGAGTGATTCCAATTGCTATGTGTCACAAATTTGCTGAAGTTTTTGTTAGTTCAATTTTATTTCACATTTGAGCAGTTTAAATTTGTGTTTAGATGAATTTTCTCAAATCACTAGATTTGAGCTATTTTGAGTTAGGAATATTATTTTTGACCGATTCTTTTTGCTACTGGTCTCTAGGACCTTTGTTTATCCAGTAGTATTTAGTATTTTATTTCTAGGTGAATTTAAATTAGGTTTTTAGCAAAACAGTACTGTTTTATTATTAGTTCTGTTTTAGCTTTTTCTTTATTGTTTTTATTAGTTTTAAATTATTTCTTTTGTCACTTTTGACAAAATTAGTTGTGTTTCTGTTAGAAAACAGGAGAAAAATTTATTTTATTTTAAAAATTTATTTTCCTTAGTTTTGTATGAAACCTTCTATAGGTCATAGTTAGAGTTTTATAAAAGCTTTTATTTGTTTCTTTTTGCAAATAAAATTTTATGAAAAAATACTTTCTATTAACTTAGTTGTTTTACTTTTTATTTTCTGTTAAATTATTAGTTTAGTGTTTTAATTGCTGTTAAGTTTTTTTACTTAGGCAAAACTATGTTAGATGCTTGTAGCAAAGTCATAGATTTTCGTTAGTAGTTTTTCTTTCTAGTTTTATTTGAAGCTTCTTTGGACTTTGTTGGAGTTTTATTATTGAGTTTTTTTGTTTTAATTGTTATTTTGAGTGTTAGTATTGCTTGCTAGAATGATTGCTTATGTGAATGCTATGTTTGACTTGTATAGATTTTCTTCTGAGAGTGACGAATAGTTCTATCAAATTTTGTGAGAGTGTTGTTATCTTCATCAACGTATTCGTGCAAGTTCACTTTGACCATGTTTTTCATACCTATGTGTTTTATTGCATCTAGTGTCATCTTCGCAACAATCCCTCCAGTAGTGATATTGAATCCTAGTTGTTGAGTTTTATGCATGAGGTAGGAACCCATCACCCTGTTACCAAGCCCGGGACGTTATTTATTTTAATGCTACGCTATAGTAGACGGGTTGGTATGAGTGCTCGGAGTGGTGTGAGAATGGAGGATCTACGCCAATGACGATAACTCCATGATGGAATCTGCAAGGACTGCATCTTCAAGGCCTCAAGACTTCAAGACTCGAGACAAGAATTCAATACACACTCTCGGGTGAAGGATGGTTGACGGGCACCTGGAGAAACCAGTGGTTGGCTGGGATGCATGGAGAAGCGCCATGACATCTTGCGGAAAGCTTCACCTGGACTCAAAGAGACGGAAGAATACTTCATGCCCGAAGCTTACCTATGCAACCGCAAGTCACTATGGGCTCGCTTGGTTGACCTTAGTTGTGACTGGCTAGGACGGTGCTAGCAGATGTAGAACTACGGTAGGGTTGGATGAGCACCGACGGTGGTCGAGGAACTCTTCGGAAGACCATGTTTCGGTCATCTTGTTCTCAAACACCCTGAAGTGCGAGAACGTAAAGAGAGGGATCGAATCTTGCGGGTAAAGTGTACAAACCTCTGCAGATGGTTTAAACCTAATCGATTAGCCGTGTCCCGATTTACGGACAATTTGAGCATCCGGACTTGGATCTATCTCGAACTCTCAACACCGGATTGATAACTTAATTGTGGGCAATATATGATGATTTTGGGCTATGAGACATCGGTTGGCGGAACCATGTCATGATAGAAAACTCCATAGTACAGACTTCATTTATTCCTTTGATGTAGGGAAAATAAAATCAGCTTTTACGCAAACAAAACTCAGATACAGAGCCACAAAGCCAAATTGCATATAGTATAGTTTTACCATCTGTTTATTCATGTTGTGATCTTGCGGTACATTCAATGTCTCGACCTACACGGCTGCAACGTATCATGTTGCAGGATTTTCTTCGACGATTAAGAGTTACAATACAGGGTTACGGTCTACACTCAACCTGCCGATGGCGTTGATGGGACTCCACACCCATTTGATTGTTTCCGCTGAGTATTATGAGGTATATATCATTTTACGTTATTTATACATGTGATTGCACTTTGATATATACATTGATGTACCGTGTGTGCCAAAGATACCGATCCGTGGATGGCACAGATATACGAGGCTTGACCGTCCGAGGTCGGGTCGCTACAGTTCATAACGGCTATCATGCATCGCTTTCGGACGAACCGCATTTGCAAAGTTCAATGCGGTGCCGCACCACGATATCTCAAGCTCAAGATGCCAGGTCCTCGAGGAGTCATTACGGTCAATGGAAACACCGAACGCTCTTCCAGACGGAGGAGCATACGCGCGCCCTCGCGGGCGGAAGTGCAAAGCAGCCTCTTAAGGCAATTCTCGAGTCCGCTATTAAACGTCCGGACACCGTCTGCGCGCCGGAGTAACCTACAACAAGACTGCTCGGCACGCCCGATCACGCATAGCAATGCGGCCCAAGCCCCACCCTCGCGAAATCGCGAACTAGTATTACGCTGACATAATTACGCCCGGAAATACCATGGGCATAGGGAAGGGGCACGACCACGGCATGCCCGAATGCGGCTCAACCACACCAGGGGCTCCCGATTGTGTCATTCTTTTTTTCTCCTTCTTTTTACTTTCAGGACTCTGTTCTCACAAAGCCCGGTCCGACATTAGAATTGCCGAACACACGATGCAACAGCCAGGGAAGCAGAAAGCTACGTCGAGTGTCCAGGTGGTCTCTATTACGAGCAATATATCTGTTTTACACAACATCCCGCGGCTTACCCCTGGAGGGAGACATGTTAAAAAGTCTCGTCCCTTGCTTATCGCACTATTTGTATCGTTCTGCTCTTATAGCAGCCCCTTTTGAATAAACAATATATAGCTTTTGCCTATTATTGATTTCCCTATATATATATATATATATATATATATATATATATATATATATATATATATATATATATATGTGTGTGTGTGTGTGTGTGTGTGTGTTCATTTATGACATTGTGCAACCGTACACTTTGGTACGGCAATACACTGGGGCTTAAGTACCTTATAACATGGTGTGATAAGTCCGAACACTTTCACAAGTGCGGCACCCGAACTTATATCATTATATGCATCGGCTCAATCATGTCTTGGGTCAATAGTTGGGTTTGCCTGCCCCATGTTTTGGTACCTTACGTTCCGTTATATCGGCTAAGGTAGCGCTGGGAGAACCACCGCGATTGTGCCCGGTTGAGCTGGGTTAAGCACCTTAGTGGAGAAAGCTAAAACTGACCGTCATGATAGGGCGAGAGCTGGTCGCTGTTCGAGAGGTTTTCGAGTCCCTAAAGATTTATGCCGCTTAGAGCGAGGAGTCGGCATTGTCCGGCCTAGGCGTGGATAGCGCCCCGAACTCGGTCTTCCGAATAGCAGGGGCTTCGCTGAAATTTAAAATTATAGAATTCTATGGCTAAGGAGAGTGTTCAAGCATTATAGTCCGGTTGCCTTGTTCGCTATGCGCTGAGCGCCCCCTCAAGGACCCAAGAATGGGAACAAGAGCGCCAAGTTCATCCCGAACACCCCAAAGACTGTGGCATGGGGGCTGAAGCCAACGATTCGCCATCTCTCAAATTTAATACACGGCCGCATTGAAGGTAATATTTTAAATTAAAAGTGTTGCTTAACGATATGAACAAGTTTTCAGCGACAGATAACAAATGCGAGTCTACTCAAATTTTTATCTTTGGAGCATTCATCCGCTATAAGGCAGGCACCCTTCAGACGCCTCATAATACATTTCAGGCTTCATGATGCTCCTTCTTCGGTGGTGGTCCGTCCTTCACAAGCTTCTCAGCGTCCATCTTGCCCAAAGGCACCTTAGCAAGGGCAAGGCCCTACGGGCACCTTCGATGCAGACGGAGCGCTTGATGACTTCAACCCATGGACAAAGCGCCCACCAGCCCAAGTAGCTCCTGTGCATGGCTTCCTTAGGCCACACCAACTATGAGGCCCCCCATGGCCTGTTCGGCCACCTTATGGAGCTCGACCAGCTGCTTCAACTGGTCGCTTAAGGGCATCGGGTGTCCGGCCTCATCATACTAAGACTAGAACACCTTCTCCGTCGAGCTTCCCTCCTCGGCTTGGTAGAATGCGGCAGCATCAGCCACACTGCGGGGCAGATCTGCGAATGCTCCTGGAGAGCTCCGGATTCGGGTAAGTAACAGATAATTCACTTTCACATGCTTGCTTTGCATATAGAATGCCTTACCCGCGGCTATCTTCTTCATCGCCTCAATCTCCTGGAGGGCTTTTTCAGCTTCGGCCTTAGCAGCCTTGGCGCTCTCAAGGGCCGTGGCGAGCTCGGACTCCCGAGTCTTTGAGTCACGCTCCAAACTCTCGTGTTTTTTCACGAGAGCCTGGAGCTCTTGCCGCACCTCCGCCACCAGCAGATCCTGCTTTTCTCGCTCGGTGCGCCCATGGCCGCATTGCTTTGGCTCGACACACCGCCTCCTTGTGGTCGCCACCTCGCTCGTGGCCCCTGCAATATTCATGTTATTCCTGTCATTTTTGCAAACACATCTTTTAAATACTCCCATAAGGTATTACTTACCTTCGTTGTCCTCGAGCCGCTTTTGGCAAGCACGAGCTCGTTCTCGGACTGCTCGAGGCTCGCTTCAATGCACCAACCTCCCATGATCGGTCTGGCAGAGGTCGAGAGCGCAACCTGCATTCCCATATTGACATACTTATGTTAGACTCCTGCAGATATCTTTTAGATCCTCGCCCGGCTTTTTCTTTCCGAACACCAAAATGAGCATCGGGGCTACCGTCTATGCGGTAATATTTTATATATCTTAAATACATACCTCAAAGCACGTTAGAAGGCTGGCACAAGCTTCACCAGCCCGCTCTTGGCGGATCGAACCTTCCGGATCACCACACTCATAACAAGGCGGTGCTCCTCGTCGATGGAAGCGCCGTTAAGCGCCCATCAAATCATCCGTGCCTCCGGCTGGACGGAGGTCACCGGCGTCATATCTTGCCCTTCTTACGAAGGGTTGCTCGTCGGACTCCACAACCTTGAAGGTTCCAGACGGAGTCCGGCGCAGGTCGACTTGAAGCCCTTCGGGTTTTATCCCTTTGAGCTCGGATTTCGGGAGGTCGCCTTGCGGCGCCTCCATAGCCACCTCCTCCGGCTGGGCCCTTTGGGACTCCACCCAGCGTCATCCGCGGCGGGAGGAGACGAGGCGGTCGGAAGTGAGGTGCTATTCACCTCCGACGAATTCAGGAGCCGCCGACGAATCGTCGAGCCCATCCCTGGGCGGGCTGCATGGTTATATCCGGCGTTATAGGATGATGTGCGACAAATGAAACGCCACGAGTTATTCTGGTGTCCAGACACTTACAATTTCGCCAGGGCTTGGCCCTTGAGCCCACCCTCTTCGCCGCGTCGGCATTGGCGGTGTAGTCCAGAGGAAGGGTCCTTCCTTCTTGACCCTTCGCCTCCCGGTGGGGCGGCCTTCCTTTTCTTCTCTCCTTCACCGGGAGAGGCTCTTTTCCTCCTCCTCGCCTTCCCGGAGGAGTCCGCCTCAGCGTCATCGGACGATGAGTTCGATAACACTGGCGCCGGAACTCATTCGAGTTCCGTGGCCTTCTTCTTGGTTTTCTTTTCCGCACCACGTGAGGTGCCGAACCAGAGCCCCGTCAATTGGGCGTCCGCTGGTCTTCGGCAAGGGAGCCGGACAATGATCTGTCCGGACATCTTCACCGATCTGTCAAAGGTGAGGGAGTTTAGATCCCGTGATAGAGTCAAACTATGAAAAAGAGTCCCGTGAAGGGTAAAATAACTTACCTCGCGGCTTGATGTGCGAGCTGAATCCGCGATCTTCCGTCGCGGATGCGAAGCTTCGCGCCTTTGAACAGCACCTTCCAGCGCCTTCGTACGTAGTGTCGAAGAGCCGTTTCAAGGTTCGGTGTTGTGCCGGATCAAACTCCCACAAATTGAAGGCCCGTTGCTGGCATGGGAGAATCCGGCGGATGAGCATCACCTAGATTACGTTGACAAGCTTGAGATTCTTGTCCACCAGGTTTCGGACGCAGGTTTGGAGTCCGGCCAGCTCTTCCGAATTACCCCATGTCAGGCCCATCTCTTTCCATGAGGTGAGCCGTGTGGGGAAGCCAGATCGGAATTCGGGGGCCGCCGCCCATTGAGAGTCACGCGGCTCGGTGATATAGAACCACCCCGATTGCCACCCCTTTATGGTCTCCACAAAGGAGCCCTCGAGCCATAGGACGTTGGCCATCCTGCCCACCATGGCGCCTCCGACTGGCTTGGCGGCCGCCCACTACCTTCGCTTGACATTGAAGGTCTTCACCATAAGTCAAGTGGGGCTGGATGCAGAGGAAGGTTTCACACACTGACGATAAACGCCGAGATGTTGAGGATGAAATTCGGGGCCAGATCGTTTAAATCTAGGCCGTAGTAGAATATGAGCCCCCGGACGAATGGGTGAAGTGGAAACCCTAGTCCGCGGAGGAAGTGGGGGAGGAACACCACCCTCTCATGGGGCCTGGGGGTGGGGATGAGCTGCCCCTTGTTGGGGAGCCTATGCGCGATGTCACCGGACAAGTATCCGGCCTTCCGCAGCTTTTTAATGTGCCCCTCCGTGACGGAGGAGGCCATCCACTTGCCTCCCGCTCCGGACATAGTTGGAGAAGGTCGAGGTGGGATGTGCGGACTTGGGCACTGGAGCTCGAATGCACGGAAATGGATAGGCAAAGGAGGAAGAAGGCGTGTGTGAAAAAGTGGATCCTTATCCCCATATATGGACGGACAAAGCTATGCGTCCCCACCGGCCTAATAAAACTCGCTTATCTCCCAAGCGCCGTAATCAATGGCGCAGTTGGGTTACCCACGCCCGTATTGATGAGAATCCCGGAATTAGGGGACACGATCTCTGCTTGACAAGACGTGCTAAGGAAACCGCCCGCTAAACGCGCCGAGGTTGGACAAGAAAACGATTCGAATAAAGGCTTGGCCGTGGTGTGATGTCACGCTGCGAGTACGCCGCAGATTGAACTTGTGTAAATGTTATTCTCTCTACGGTGGTATGTGGAACTTATTTTGCAGAGCGGACACTATCCTTGTGTTCAAAATCTTCTATGAAGTATTCGAGGAGGAACCCGCCTTGCAATGCGAAGACAATATCGCGCGGACCCGTCGTCATTGAAGCCTGGTTCAGGGGCTACAGAGGGAGTCCTGGATTAGGGGGTGTCCGGATAGCTGGACTATGACCTTTGGCCGGACTCCTGGACTATGAAGATACAAGATTGAAGACTTCGTCCCGTGTTCGGATGGGACTTTCCTTGGCGTGGAAGGCAAGATTGGTGATACAGATATGTAGATTTCCTACCATTGTAACCGACTCTGTGTAACCCTAACCCTATTCGGTGCTTATATAAACCAGAGGGTTTTAGTCCGTAGGACGAACAACAATCATACCATAGGCTAGCTTCTAGGGTTTAGCCTCTCTGATCTCGTGGTAGATCTACTCTTGTACTACCCATATCATCAATATTAATCAAGCAGGAGTAGGGTTTTACCTCCATCGAGAGGGCCCGAACCTGGGTAAAAACATCGTGTCCCTTGTCTCCTATTACCATCCGCCTAGACGCACAGTTCGGGACCCCCTACCCGAGATCCGCCGGTTTTGACACCGACAGCTGGCGACGGAGAGACGGGGTCAGCGGCGGGCGACGGCAAACGCCATGGAGGAGCGCGCGTGGAGCTTGGGGAAGACGACGCGGTGCAGGAGGAAGAGGAAGGAGGCTCGAAGGGGTGGCGCCAGTGAGGTGACTCCGCGGGGAAGAACGGAGGCTCAAGGGCGGCAACCATGGCGTTGAGGCGATTCCCGATCTAGATCGGGAGGAACAGAGGGAGGAGAGGGATTCGTTAGTGGGGCGATGGGGTGCGGTTAGGTTAGGGTTTGGGCTAGCGGGGGGGGGGGGGGGTTATGGGGGGAGTGGGTGGCTGGTTGGGCCTGGCCTGGTGGCCAGCTAGGCCACGACCCAATAGGGGGGCCTTTTTAGATTTTGTTTGTTTTCTATTTTTGTTTTGTTTTTCTTTACAGTTTTGTATTTTTGTTGATCCAAAAAATGAGTATAGTTAAATGTGCCACTTAGCACATAAATACTAGGCAAGGTTTTGAAGCAGCACACAAAGTTCCAAATTATTTTGAATAGCTTAACTATTTGTTTAAGTTGAAATGGTTCAAATAATTACCGGTGATTTAGTTTTAAAAGGGTTAGGGCCACTTTTGAATATTCAAAAGAGGTTGGCTCCTACATGACAAATAGTTAGGGAATATTTTCAACTCATCGAACATTTTTCCTTATCAGTTTGAAGAAATAAAATTTGACTTGTTTTTGAAATTTGAATTTGAATTGGTTTCGAACCAACACGCAATTAGCAACAGTAATCGAAGTGATGTGGCATCATTAGCAGAGGGTTACTGTAGCTTAACTACCCGGCGTCACAATTTTCAAATGAGCTCGTCAAAGTCTTCACTTTCTTTGGTGCTGAAGACTCTGAGGCGACGGATGATTTCCTTTTCTTCACTGCTGCTCGCTCTGCAGCTTTGGTTTTCTTCGCTTCTATTGTAGAAGGAAGAATATGACTTGTTGGTGCAGGAGGAGCAGAGGAAATTGGTTCATTTACCTCAGGCGCAAATGATGCAGTTGCCCTGGCTTGTGCAGTGTCTTGAGGTGCAGCAGCAGATGCTTCAGCTGGCCTGGCTTGTTCTTCAGGCAAAACACTAGTGGTTGTTGTCGGATTCGAGGTTCCCGCAAACCCTTGAGGTTCGAACACTGGGGTGCGCACAAAGATCTCTCTCTTCCTAGCTCGCTCTCGCAACGATCTCAAGGCCTAGCTCGCCGAACCCAAGGAACAAGAGACACAAGAGTTTATACTAGTTCGGGCCACCGTAGTGGTGTAATACCCTACTCTAGTGTGGTGTGGTGGATTGCCTCGTGGGCTAAGGATGGACTAGTACAGTGGATGAACAGCCTCCTGAGGGGAGGTGTTCTTGAGCTCGATGAGCTGGTGAGATGGCCTTGGTGGAGTGGATCCGATCCAAGATGAGCCGATCCCTGACTATGGTGGTGGCTAGTCCTATTTATAGAGGCCCTGGTCCTCTTCCCAAATGTTAGGCAGGAAGGGATCCCACAGTGGCCAAGTTTGAAGGAAGACAATTAGTACAAGCTATCTTGACAAAAGGTGGTCTTCGCCTGCCAAAGGCTCTGGTGGTGACACCGCTGTGGGCTCCACGGTGACCTCCGTCTCGCCGTCCTACTGCTCTTGGTCTTGTTGCACCGATATGGAAACCTTTGCCTGATGCCTCGGGACTCCTCGCATGCGCTTGCCCCTTTAGCACCAAAGAGGAAACGGTATCTATCACCGGCGCACCGCTGGCCTTGGTCGTCATGGCTCACGTCACGTGAACCTCGCGAGGTGCCCCTTGCATAGATATCTCCGCTCCTCGGGAGCCAGCCTAGCGAGGCCACCCCTGAGGTGGTCTTGGTGTCATCCACCTCGCGAGGCTTGGCCCCTCGCGAGGGTCTTGAATGGTTGCTGCTGAAGGTGGGCCATACCAGGCCGTGGGTGGAGGTACGCCCTGGGCTGCAGGCAGGCAAGTCTGGGGATCCCCATTCCCAGGATGCCGACAGTAACCCCCGGGCCCAAGGCGTGCTCGGACTTGGCTTCGAGGCAAAGCCAAAGGGCAAGTGCGGGGCGCCGCGGGCCCCAACCGCCTGCGGCCTTGATTGCCGCGTGGCGATTGACGGGACATGGGCGTCTCCGCTTCCCCATGATGCCTTGATATCCTCCTGGCTAGGCGGCCACCGTTGTCTACAGAACCCCACCTTCATTGCTGGCAGCGCACACCCCGACTCCTCCGTCTTCCCGAAAGAAATGGTCTCCTCCTCCAACCCAAACAGGATCCAATCCTCTCCACCGCCATGGTGCCGAGGCGGAAGAAGAAGGGAAAGAAGAAGCCCCAGGCTTCAGCTGAAGCACCGCCGGCCTTCGAGCCCGCCGTCGAGCGGTCGGTGGTGCTCAACCAGAAGGCGATGGACAAGGTTCGCCCAGCAATCGCCGCCGACTTCAATGAGTGGGGGAAGACGGTGGCTTGGCCCGCATCCCGCGCTGCGGTCGACAGGACAACCACCGATATCCCCATTGATCTTCACGCCCTCTGGGCTGGCCTGATACCCCCTTTCTCCGCCTTCTTCAATGCTATGCTTTCTCACTACCAAATCAATATGCTGCACCTGGATCCTCAGTCCATCGTCCTTCTTGCCGTCTTCGCTGTTGTCTGCGAGGCCATGGTGGGCATTGCTCCCTCTGTGGCCTTACTTTGTCACTTCTTCTCGTTGCATCTGACTGACCCCCGACAGCGCTCTGGATGCTTGAGCTTCCAGGCCATGGCCGCGACGGCCGGCGCGGGGATTGACTTCGAGCTTTCGCCGCCTGTGAGCGGGTTCTGGAGACGGTGGATGTTTGTGGACGCCGGTGTGCTCAACCCCCTGCTCTTGCTTCCGATGGCACCAGCTGCTCCTAGCTCCGGCTGGGGGCATGAGAGGCTCGCTGACCCACGTCTTGCCCATGTCTAGCGTCGGCTGACTAGGCTGAAGGATCTCAGCGTGACGGCGCCCATGGTGGTGAAGGAGTTCATTCGGCACCGCATTGCTCCGCTCCAGCACCATTCTCGTCCAATGTGGACCTTCTCCGGCAGCAAGGACCGCATAAGGCTTCACGAGCCCGGGCTTCCTCTTGAGGTGCAACAAACGGTGCTTGATCTCCTGACGGGTGACCCGTCACAAGCCAATATGCCGGAGGAGGGCTGCCTCTTGTACTACTTCTCGAACAAGGTGGAATTTGCGAAGCAGATGCCCCCTTTCGACGAATGGGGACTACACCCGGTTGGCCTTGAAGGGCCTCGCGAGAGCCCCGTCTTCGTGGCCCCCTTGCCCGCCGCCAGCACGGTGCTCGCCCCAGAAGTGGGCGCAGGGGGGCGGTCGCTGCCGAACGCTAGCGGCATGGCTGCTGGGGAACCGGCGTCGCTCGGGGCTCCTGAGGCGTCGTCCCCTGGGGCTCGAGAGAGCCGTCTCGAGGAAGCGTCCGGGGGGACGACGCAGTCCGATACTCCTAAGGCTGAAGCCCCCGAGGCCCTGGAGAGTCCTCACGAGGCGGGGACTAAGGACTCCACGCAGCCCAGCATCCCTGAGGTTGCCTCCTCAGGGGCCACACCAGCCGCGCCCGGCATTGGTGACCGCACCCAGGGCTTCGGCCGGCTCCGACCGAACTTCAAAGCGCTCCGCAAGAGGAAGGGGTCTCCAAGCTGCAGCGGCGACGCCTTCCGACCATTGAAGCAGATGAAGTACATTGCCAGAGACGAGTGAGTACCTTATCTTTGTAATTTCTTGAGCACTGCTTCTCCTCCTGACCGCAATTCCTTAGGGTCCCTTCTGCTAAGGCGACGAAATCTCCCGAGAAATGACTTCCGCCTACTTCGGGCCCTCAGCTGACCCTGAGCGCCTCATGTCGACTTGCCGCCCGTGGCGCGAGGCCTGCCGGGGAGGTGGATGCGCAGGCCTGGTGTCTTGACCCTACGCTCTTGTCGTTCCTCCTTCGTGGTCCTGCCCGGGGTGCGGAGAGCGTGCTGAGGGCCCCACCACTGGTTATTTCCCGCGGCTGGGCGACCTCGTATCAGGGAAAACGACACCTATGGGGATCACAAGAATCCCTACTACGGTTGCCGGGGCGCAGGGTTGCGAGAAGAGCAGGATTAGTAACCAGCACAAGGATCGTTTACCCAGGTTCGGGCCGCGAGGATGCGTAAAACCCTAGTCCTGCTTTGGATGGTGTATTTCAGAGAGTTCTTGAGCCCTTGAACTAGCTATGGTGAGTGCGTGGTTCCAAAGAGCCGAATCCTTCTCAAGTATGCCATGGGCCTCCTTTTATAGTCGAAAGGGGTTGACATAGTGGCACACAGGAGGTGGAAATGCGCACAGTGCTATGAGCTTATCACTCGTATTACAGGACAAGACGCATTTAATGTGTAGCTTAGGTGTCCCCTTGCTTTATTGGGGATGGGGGTGTCACGCCCAATATGCGACCCTATCCAAAAGGAACTCGAAGGTCCCACCAAGGATAGACCCGCATATTGAAAGGCTTTTGCAAGGTGGATATCATTACATCAACATTACATAATAGATGGGGATACATACATAAGGCACAAATGCCACAAGAATACATCATCATCATACAAGATCAACATCCGACTACGGATGAATCATAAACAGAAGCTCAAACGACATCCACCCTGCTAGCCCAGGCTACCGACCTGGAACCTATCCCCTGATCGAAGAAGAAGAAGAAGTACTCCAAAACAAGTAACATCGCTCTCACGTCAAGATCATCGCAAGAACCTGCACCTGCAACTGTTGGTGTAGTAATCTGTGAGCCACGAGGACTCAGCAATCCCATTACAATGGGTATCAAGACTAGCAAAGCTTAAATGGGAAAGGAAGGGGTAAGGTGGTGAGGTTGCAGCAGCGAATAAGCATATAAGGTGGCTAACATACGCAAATGAGAGCGAGAAGAGAAACAAAGGTACGGTCGTCAACTAGTAATGATCAAGAAGTGATCCTGAACTCCTACTTACGTCAAACATAACACAGGAACCGTGTTCTCCTCTCGATCAACCCCGAAAAGAGACACTCACGGTTATGCACACGGTTGGTGTATTTTAGAAGAGTTTGCTTCAAGTTTACTACAACCGGATATCAACAAATTCCCATCTGCCACATAACCGCGGGCACGGCTCTCGAAAGTTTATACCCTGCAGAGGTGTCCCAACTTAGCCCATGATAAGCTCTCGCGATCAACGAAGGATATTCCTTCTCCCGAGAAGACCCGATCAGTCTCGGAATCCGGCTACAAGACATTTCGACAGAATAAAACAAGACCAGCAAAGCCGCCGGATGTGCCGACAAATCCCGATAGGAGTCGCACATACCTCGTTCTCGTGGCACACCGGATAAGTCAAGCTACGAGTAAAACCAACCCTCGAGTTGCCCGTGGTGGACCCAAGAGCTGCTCGGTTCGGACCAACACTGAAGGAGCACCTTGTACCTGGGGCCTAAAATAAAGATGACCCTTGGGCTCCGGAAACCCAAGGGAAAAGGGCTAGGTGAGGCAAATGGTAAAACCAATGTTGGGCCTTCTTTGGAGGAGTCTTATTCAAAGCGAACTGTCAAGGGGTCCCATAAATCACCCGACCGCGTTAGGGACGCAAAATCCGGGAACATAATAACGATATGACGGAAACTAGGGCGGCAAGAGTGGAACAAAACACCAGGCATAAGGCTGAGCCTTCCACCCTTTACCAAGTATATAGATGCATTAATTAAACAATAGATATTGTGATATCCCAACAAGTAAACATGTTCCGACAAGGAACAACATCTCCATGTTCCAACAAGGAACAAACTTCATCTTCACCTGCAACTAACAACGCTATAAGAGGGGCTGAGCAAAGCGGTAACATAGCCAAACAACGGTTTGCTAGGAAGGGTGTAAAAGGTTAGAGGCTGACATGGCAATTTGGGATGGCTTGATAAACAGGTAATAGGTAGCGCAGCATAGCGATAGAACGAAGCAACTAGCATAGCAATGATAGTAATGAGATCCAAGGTGACGGTCATCTTGCCTGAAATCCCGCAAGGAAGAAGAACGAGTCCATGAAGAAGACGAACGGATGAAGCCGAACCAAGCGTAGACGAACGAATCCTCACGATCGCAACGAAATGGGAACTATTGAGAAGAAGCACACAACATAGTAAACACACCACACATGAACAAGGCATGATGCACAAACAAGCATGATGCATGACAAAGCTACATGAAGCTACTCATGGCAAGAGATGAGGCAAACAAGAACAACACATCAAAGCAAGTTTAGATGAGGCCGGGAACAACATATAACAATTCCGGTAAGTCCTCAAATGCAAATTTCGAAAATTGGTCCAGATCTGAATAAACCTTATGTTCAAGTTGTTAAACAGCAAGTTAAGATGCACCACGATGATCTACACGAAATTCTAGTCAAGTTACATCTAAAGTTCATTTAATTCGGAGCTACGGCCTAGAAGATATGAGCAAAACAAGATAAGCATGGCATTGATGCAAAATGCGTACAAACATCAAGCAAACACTCTCAAAACAAGGATTCAACATGATAATATGAAGCTACATGCAAAATCAAGCAAGTTTCATATAGAGCACACTCAAAACGGAGCAACGGTTCAACACATACACTCTACAAGTTATGACAACAATCTGTCCATAACAGCAAGTAGGCATATTGCAAGCATCAAAACACTATGCTACAGCACCTCAACATAATAACAATAGGCATGGGCATGATGTACAGGTAATGCATGACAAAACATGAACACTGAGCTATCTCCATAAACCACTAGATCATGCTCAAAAGGACATGGCAAGATTGCATATAATAACAGTTTCAGACTTATCAGGAAATAACATCAGGTTGCAATGTTTAGAGCTATCAAACAACATGCTACAGGAACTTATCATGGAAAACAAATGCATGGTATGAATCTACTAATTGCATATAACAAATGTCCCTTACTGACCATGAGCCAAAAAGGATCAGAAAATATGATGGCACCCATGTAAACATGACAAGTTATATGACAGATTCATACATGGCAGGAACAACAATATGTAGGCATGTTGGTGAGCTTGAACCACTCACCAAAGAGAAATACATAGCATGGCAAGGCAAATCACAGTAAGAATACATGGCATAGAATCTATACATGTCAAGAACAACATCATAGCATACACGGATCCACTACAACAACCTTGGCAAAATTTAATAACATGTAAACAACCTGCCAGGAAACATTTTATAGCAAAAGTAGAGCTCGATTGACTCAAGCTATGGAACTCCATAATTGCAAAAAAGGGCATGGATGGGTATAGAAAGACATGTATAACAAAACATCCTTAGTGAAGTATCCCAAAATAAACATGAATCTCTCGGTAGCATCAAGTTTACATGGCATAAAAATATCAACAGAACATGGGCTGAAATCAGCAACATCATGAAGCCTAGTTTGCATGCTTGTGCTAGTCATCACAGAGATTACAAAAATACATGGCATACACCCCTGTAACGATGGCATGGCATATTACAAAACACATGTAGGACTCAAGATCATAGGATGCACACATCAAACATGACAAAAATGAAAAAAGTGCATGTACTGATAAGAATCTGAAACTAACATCACATAGCCCTCTTCTAACAGCATTTAGGGCATCAAGATGAGCTCAAATGAAAATGTTGCAATGGAATGAAGTGATGTACTCATCGAGAGGAACAATTTGACATATTACACGCACGAAACGGAGCTACGGATGTAGAGATATGATGGCATGAACATGGCATGAAAATTACAAAAACTGGGGACTTAGTCAAATTTTCTCACCCCGGGGAAAAAGTCAACGGGCGGAGTGGATCGGGCGGGTCGGCGCAGCGGATCCGGACGGCGGCGGGATCCGGCCCGGACGCCGAGGAGGCGCGGGATCCAGCCGGCGGGTTGGTCCGCCGGCGGGCGGAGGCCGGAGGATGGCGGCGGTAGGCGCTCTCGGGCGCGGCGAAGCAATGGGCGGCGAGGTCCGGCCGGCGGCGGGACTTCGCCGCCGGGCGGCGATGGCGAGGCTGCTGCGGGACGAGGCGGGGATGGCGGCGGCGAGGGCGCGCCGCGGGCGGCAAAGTGCGGGCGGCGCGTAAGGCGGCTGGGCCGGGCGGGCGGGAGATGGGCCTCAAGGGTTCGATGCAAGCGGGCTTGCAAGGGCTGCGCGGAGGGGGGGGCGCGGGACAGGTGGCGGCGGCGGATTGAGGCGGGAGGCGGCTGGACGTGTCCGGCGGTTGGACGGACATGTCCGGCGGCGCGAGGAGAGCGGGGCTAGGGTTTGGTCTGCGCGAAAAATCCAGGGGGGGGGCACATATATGTAGGTAGAGGGAGCTAGGAGACTCCAAATGGAGTGCGGTTTTCGGCCATGCGATCGTGATCGAACGACCGAGAGCATGGAGGGGAGTTTGCTGGGTTTTGGGCCACTTTAGAAGGGGTGTTGGGCTGCAACAAAAGAGGCTTTTACGGTTAGCCGGTTAACCGTTGGAGTATCAAACGGCCTCCGAATGACACGAAACTTGACAGGCGGTCTACCGGTGCTATACCAAGGCCGCTTGACAAACCTCGGGCCATTCCGAGAAATTTTAACACCCGCACACGAAAAGAGGTAGAAGGGAGCGCCGGGGGACATAGGAGTGCCGGATTGCAAAACGGACAACGGGAAAAATGCTCGGATGCATGAGACGAACACGTATGCAAAATGAAATGCACATGATGACATGATATGAAATGCAGATGATGACATGGCAAAGTGCAACACGCGAGCACATGACATGGCAATAACGACGAATAACTGGCAGACACATGGCGCATCGAATCCGGGGCGTTACAGGGGGCGAGGCCCGTCCAGTCCGTCGCCGCTCCTCCTTGCTTTGACACGCGCCCTGGCCAGTGACGCATGCGGCGCCACGTAGGCAGGCAGGCAGCTGAGGTGGCGCGATGGTGGAGCCTCCACGAAGATCTTCATGCCGCCACGCAGGCACTTGTTGAGTTGGCCTGGGAGCTGCATGTTGCCACGCAGGTGCCCGCCCAGCTGGTTGGGCTGGCAGCTGCATGTGAACGGCGGTGGAAACTTGGTTGGCACGGGCCTGGCAGTGGCCCTGCTATCGTCTTTGGCGAGGGCCTTGCCGGGTGGCCCGGCAAGGGTCTTGCCATGGCGCGCTGTCATCCCCGGCAAGGATCTTGTCGGGGGTCTCGTGGCCTTCCTCGGCTAGGATCTTGCCGAGGATCGTCGTCTTCTAATCCTCACCTGATCTTGGGTGTTCCTTGTCTTCACAAAGATCTGCATGCCACCGTGGAGGTGCCTCCCGAGCCCTAGCTCAACGTGATTTTGGAGACCGTGGGCTCAAGGGTGGCTCGCTCTGTTGGTGTGGGGCGAGCTGCCCTGGCAAGGGTCTTGCCGGGGGAACCTGCTTCGTCCCTCTGCTCTTTGTGGTCTTGGCCTTGGCGTTGCTCTGGTTATCTTGGGCTTCGGTCTTACCTTGGCTCACCTCCCCTGTTCTGCTTGGTGTGACCGTGGGCGCGGCTCCGACTGCCCGTGCACGGTAAGGGGTACAAAGTCGCGCCTCCTTTGTACACCGGACAGAGCCCCGGCCTGGGCACACATAAGCGCCGACACGTTGTTGGGCCAGCCCAAAACGGTGCGCGGGTAGGCGGGGCGGTTTTTTCCGCGGTAAGACTTTTCGCACGCTGCGCTTCCCACAACCCGCGTGCGCGGCGTGGAGTGGAGGGGTGCGCGTGACGTGGGCAGCATGCGTGGGGCGGTCCCCGCACGCATGCGTCACGTCACAGTAAATGGGCAGCGCGACCCGCACCTTCCCCATAAAAAGGGATAACAGCGGGCGCACTGTTCCTTTTACCCTTCGCGCAACCCCAATCTCAGAAGCCTCCGCTCGTCTTCCTCCTCTTCCCTAAGCCTCACCCTTGCTCGCCGCCGCTGCGTTCTCGTCGTCCTCTGTCTTGCCCCCCCTCCCCCAGCCGCCATGGCGCCAAAATCCACCAAGGGCAAGGGAGTGGCCAAGGACGCCGGAGCGGCGGAGCCGCCGGAGAGTGCGCTGGCGGTGCAGCGGACGCAGTCCGCCTACTTCCCCTCGACGGTCGATGTGCTCGAGCTTCGAGAATCCTTCAGGCCTCTGTGGGGGGTGAAGACGGGGGGAGAGAAGTCGGGGCATCCGGCCACGCGCGTCATCCCCGCCGACTGCGCCGAGGCTGCCCCAAATCGGTACCCCTTCTTTGTCGATTATTTTTCCTGTGGGCTCTGTCCTCCCTTCTCCGATTTCTTCAGCGACATCATGCACACCTTCGGCTTCCGCCTCTTGGATTCTACCCCGAATGCGGTGGCGTGCACGGCCCTTTTCGCGCACCTCTGCGAAGGCTTCGCCGGGGTGCACCCCAACGGGAGGTGCCATTTCGGGTTGCATCGCATGGATCCCAAGATCCAAGGGAGCATACTGCTACCTCTTGAGCACTGCGTTGGATTTCCCCGAAGAGGAGAGGATGATGCAGCAAAGTAGCGTAAGTATTTCCCTCGGTTTTTGAGAACCAAGGTATCAATCCAGTAGGAGGCCACGCACAAGTCCCTCGTACCTGCACAAAACAATAGCTCATCGCAACCAACACGATTAGGGGTTGTCAATCCCTTCAGGTCACTTACGAGAGTGAGATCTGATAGAGATGATAAATAATATTTTTGGTATAGAGATGCAAAGTAAAAAGTAAAAGGCAAAGTAAAAACAAAGCAAGTATTAAAGTAATGGAGATTGATATGATGAGAATAGACCTGGGGGCCATAGGTTTCACTAGTGCCTTCTCTCAAGAGCATAAGTATTCTACGGTGGGTGAACAAATTACTGTTGAGCAATTGACAAAATCGAGCATAGTTATGAGTATATCTAGGTATGATCATGTATATAGGCATCACGTCCGAGACAAGTAGACCGAAACGATTCTTCATCAACTACTATTACTCCACCATCGACCGTTATCCAGCATGCATCTAGAGTATTAAGTTAAAAACAGAGTAACGCCTTAAGCAAGATGACATGATGTAGAGGGATAAATTCATGCAATATGATAAAAACTCCATCTTGTTATCCTCGATGGCAACAATACAATACGTGCCTTGCAACCCTTTCTATCACTGGGTAAGGACACCGCAAGATTGAACCCAAAGCTAAGCACTTCTCCCATTGCAAGAAGTACCAATCTAGTTGGCCAAACCAAACGGATAATTCGAAGAGACTTGCAAAGATAACCAATCATACATAAAAGAATTCAGAGAAGATTCAAATATTATTCATAGATAATCTGGATCATAAACCCACAATTCATCGGTCCCAACAAACACACCGCAAAAAGAAGATTACATCGAATAGATCTCCACGAGAGAGGGGGAGAACATTGTATTGAGATCCAATAAGAGAGAAGAAGCCATCTAGCTACTAGCTATGGACCCGAAGGTCTGAAGTAAACTACTCACACTTCATCGGAGGGGCTATGGTGATGATGTAGAAGCCCTCCGTGGTGGATGCCCTCTCCGGTGGAGCTCCGGAACAGGCCCCAAGATGGTATCTCGTGGATACAGGAAGTTGCGGCGGTGGAATTAGGTATTTGGCTCCGTATCTGATCGTTTGGGGGTACGTAGGTATATATAGGAGGAAGGAGTACGTCGGTGGAGCAACAGGGGCCCACGAGGCAGGGGCGCGCCTAGGGGGCGCCCCACCCTCGTGACCGCCTCTTTGTTCCTTGTAGTAGGGTCCAAGTCTCCGGATCACGTTCGTAAGAAAATCACGTTCGAAGGTTTCATTCCGCTTGGACTCCGTTTGATATTCCGTTTCTTCAAACACTGAAATAGGCAAAAACAACAATTACGGGCTGGGCCTCCGGTTAATAGGTTAGTCCCAAAAAATAATATAAAAGTGGAAAATAAAGCCCAATATAGTCCAAAACAGTAGATAAAGTAGCATGGAGCAATAAAAAATTATAGATACGTTGGAGACGTATCAGGCATCCCCAAGCTTAATTCCTGCTCGTCCTCGAGTAGGTAAATGATAAAAAGAGAATTTTTTATGCGGAGTGATACTTTGGCAGAATTTCAATGTAAATCTTCTTAATTGTGGTATGAACATTCAGATCGGAATGAATACAAAATAAAAGTTCATATTGATAAAAGAAATAGTAATAATTCAAACATACTAATCAAAGTAATCATGTCTTCTCAAAATAGCATGGCAAAAGAAAGTTCATCCCTACAAAATCATATAGTTAGGCTATGCTTCATTTTCGTCACACAAAGATGTTCCCAACTTCTATACCCCCGATGACTAGCCAAGCAATTGTTTCATACTTAAATAATCTCAAACTTTTTCAACCTTCACGCAATACATGAGCGTGAGCCATGGATATAGCACTATGGGTGGAATAGAATATGATGATGGGGATTGTGTGGAGAAGACAAAAAAGGAGAAAGTCTCACATTGACGAGGATAATCAACGGGCCATGGAGATGCCCATCAATTGATGTCAACATGAGGAGTAGGGATTGCCATGCAACGGATGCACTAGAGCTATAAATGCTCAACAAAAGAAAACTAGTGGGTGTGCATCCAACTTGCTTGCTCATGAAGACCTAGGGCATTTGAGGAAGCCCATTGTAGGAATATACAAGCCAAGTTCTATAATGAAAAATTCCCACTAGTATAAAAAGACAACTTATGAGACTCACTATATGAAAAACATGGTGCTACTTTGAAGCACAATATATGAGACTCACTACATGAAAAACAATGTGCTACTTTGAAGCACAAGTGTGGAAAAAGAGATAGTAACATTGCCCTTTTTATTTTTTTATTTTTTTGGGTCTTTCCTTTATTTTTATTTTTGGCCTTTCTCTCTCTTTTTTGATTGGGCAGTGCTCTAATAATGATGATCATCACACTTCTATTGATTACAACATAAGGATTACAACTCGAAACTAGAACAAGATATGACTCTATATGAATGCCTCCGGCGGTGTATCGGGATGGTGCAATGAATCAAGAGTGACATGTATGAAAAATAATGCATGGTGGCTTTGCCACAAATACGATGTCAACTACATGATCATGCAATGGCAATATGACAAAAGTAAAGTATGTCATGATGATGATGAACGGAACAGTGGAAAGTTGCATGGCAATATATCTCGGAATGGCTATGGAAATGCCATAATAGGTAGGTATGGTGGCTGTTTTGGGGAAGATATAAGGAGGTTTATGTGTGATAGAGCGTATCATATCACGGGGTTTGATGCACTGCGAAGTTTGCACCAACTCTCAAGGTGAGAAAGGGCAATGCACGGCATCAAGAGGCTAGCAAAGGCGGAAAGGTAAAAGTGCGATAATCCATGGACTCAACATTAGTCAAAAGAACTCATATACTTATTGCAAAAATTTAGAAGTAATCAAAATCAAGTACTACGCAAGATGCTCCTAGGGGATAGATTGGTAGGAAAAGACCATCTCTCGTCCCCGACCGCCACTCATAAGGATGCACAAGCCGTGTACACTTCATGTTTCAAATTTGTTACACAACTTTAACCATACGTGCATGCTACGGATTTGCTAACTTCAACACAAGCATTCTTTAAATTCATAATCACCCAACTAGCATGACTTTAATATCACTACCTCCATATCTCAAAACAATTATCAAGCATCAAACTTTTCTTAGTATTCAACGCACTCAAAAGAAAGTTCACATATCTTGAATACCAAGTATATTAATATTAAGAAAATTACCATGCTATTAACGACTCTCAAAATAATCTAAGTGAAGCATGAGAGATCAATAGTTTCTTTAAAACAAACCCACCACCGTGCTCTAAAAGATCTAAGTGAAGCACTAGAGCAAAAATTATCACGCTCAAAAGATATAAGTGAAGCACTATGAGCAAAACTATCAAGCTCAAAAGATATAAGTGAAGCATATAGAGTATTATATCAAATTCCAATTTATGTATGGCTCTCCCAAAAGGTGTGTACAGCAAGGATGATTGTGGTAGACTAACAAGCAAAGACGCAAATGATACAAGACGCTCCAAGCAAAACACATATCATGTGGTGAATAAAAATATAGCTCCAAGTAAATTACCGATGGAAGTAGATTTAAAGAGGGATGCCTTCAGGGCATCCCAAGCTTTGACTTTTGGTGTCCTTGGATTATCTTGGGGGTGCCATGGGCATCCCCAAGCTTAGGCTCCTGCCACTCCTTGTTCCATAATCCATCAAAAGAATTTACCCAAAACTTGGAAAGTTCACAACACAAAACTCAATAGAAATCTCGTGAGCTCCGTTAGAGAAAGAAAACAAAAGACTACTTTAAGATACTGTAATAACTCATCATTTATTTATATTGGTGTTAAACCTACTATATTCCAACTTCTCTATGGATTATAAACTATTTTACTAGCCATAGATTCATCAAAATAAGCAAACAACACACAAAAAAAGAATCTGTCAAAAACAGAACAGTCTGGAATCTGTAACTAACGCAAACTTCTGGAACTCCAAAAAATATAAAAAAATTAGACGACCTAGAAAATTTGTTTATTGATCAGCAGCAATTGGAATCAGTATTTTATCACGTTCTGGTGATTTTCAATAATTCGGGCACTGAGCACAAAGTTTCTGGAAATTACAGCAAGATCAAATAACTATCATCCAAGAAGATCCAATAGGTCTAGCTTGGCACAAACACTAATTAAAACATAAAACCACATATAAACAGAGGCTAGATGGATTATTTATTCCTAAACAGAAGCAAAAGCAAAAAAAAACTAAAAATAAAATTGGGTTGTCTCCCAACAAGCGCTATCGTTTAACGCCCCTAGCTAGGCATAAAAGCAAGGATAGATCTAGGTATTGCCATCTTTGATAGGCAATCCATAAGTGGCTCTCATGATAGATTCATATGGTAATTTTATTTTCTTTCTAGGAAAGTGTTCCATGCCTTTCTTTAATGGAAATTGGAATCTAATATTCCCTTCCTTCATATCAATAATTGCACCAATCGTTCTAAGGAAAGGTCTACCAAGAATAATAGGACATGAAGGATTGCAATCTATATCAAGAACGATAAAATCTACGGGCACATAATTCCTATTTGCAACAATAAGAACATCATTAATTCTTCCCATAGGCTTTTTAATAGTGGAATCCGCAAGATGCAAGTTTAGAGAGCAATCATCAAAGTCACGGAAATCTAGCAAATCACACAAAGTTTTGAGAATAGTGGAAACACTAGCACCCAAATCACACAAGGCATGAAACTCATAGTTTTTAATTTTAATTTTAATAGTTGGTTCCCACTCATCGTAGAGCTTTCTAGGGATAGAAACCTTCAACTCAAGTTTTTCTTCATAAGATTGCATCAAGGCATCAACAATGTGTTCGGTAAAGGCCTTATTTTGACTATAAGCATGAGGAGAATTTAGCACGGATTGCAACAAGGAAATACAATCAATTAAAGAGAAATTTTCATAATTAAATTACTTGAGATCCAAAATAGTGGGTTTAGCAACATCTAGGTTTTTATTTCTTTCAATCCCACATTTATCAATTTCATTATCAAGATCTAAAAACTCCGAATTCTTAGAACGCCTTCTAGGTAAAGGAAGATCATATTCAGTTTCATCAAGATTCATATTGCAAAAAAAAAGATTTAATGGAGGACACATCAATAACTTTTAGATCTTCATCTTGATTTTCATAGGAATTGGAAGAACACGCTTTAATAAAGGCATCTTTGGAAGCACGCATCCTAGCGGTTCTTTCTTTGCACTCATCAATGGAAATTCTCATAGCTTTGAGAGACTCATTGATATCATGCTTAGGAGGAATAGATCTAAGCTTTAAAGAATCAACCTCAAGAGAAATTCTATCAACGCTCCTAGCCAAATCATCAACTTTAAGCAATTTCTCCTCAAGCAAAGCATTAAAATTCTTTTGTGAATTCATAAACTCTTTAACACTACTCTCAGATTCAGAGGGCATATTATTAAAATTTCCATAATAATTGTTGTAGGAATTTCCATAATTATTAGAAGGATTACTAGGATAAGGCCTAGGATTAAAATTCCCTCTATATGCGTTGTTACCAAAATTATTCCTATCAACAAAATTCACATCCATAGATTCATTATTATTCTCAATCAAAGTAGACAAAGGCATATCATTAGGATCAGAAGAAACACTCTTAGTAGCAAATAATTTCATAAGTTCATCCATCTTTCCATTCAAAACATTAACTTCTTCTATTGCATGCACTTTTTTATTAGTAGATCTTTCGGTATGCCATTGAGAATAATTAACCATAATATTATCTAGAAGTTTAGTAGCATCTCCTAGAGTGATTTCCATGAAAGTGCCTCCCACGGCCGAATCTAAGAGATTTCTAGAAGCAAAATTCAATCCGGCATAAATATTTTGTATAATCATGCACAAGTTCAAACCATGAGTAGGACAATTACGTATCATTAATTTCATTCTCTCCCAAGCTTGTGCAACATGCTCATGATCAAGTTGCTTAAAATTCATAATACCGTTCCTAAGAGAGATAATTTTAGCGAGAGGAAAATACTTAGAGATAAAAGGATCTTTGCACTTGTTCCAAGAATCAATACTATTTTTAGGTAGAGATGAAAACCACGCTTTAGCACGATCTCTAAGCGAAAAAGGAAATAGCTTCAATTTAACGACATCATTATCGACATCTTTTTTCTTTTGCATATCACATAAATCAACGGTTATTCAGATGAGTAGCGGCATCTTCACTAGGAAGGCGGCGAATTGATCTTTCATAACAAGATTCAATAAAGCAATATTGATTTCACAAGATTCAGTATTGGCAAGAGGAGCAATCGGAGTGCTAAGGAAATCATTATTATTGGTATTAGTGAAGTCACACAATTTGGTAGTATCTTGAGCCATCATGACAAACAAGCAATCCAACACACGAGCAAACAAAAGGCAAACGAGAAGGAAGACGGGAAAAAGAGGAGGAGATTGGGAGAGAGAGGGCGAATAAAACGGCAAGGGTGAAGTGGGGGAGAGGAAAACGAGAGGCAAATGGCAAATAATGTAATGCGGGAGACAGGGATTGTCATGGGTACTTGGTATGGTGCTTGACTTGCTCTTGCGTGAGCCTCCCCGGCAACGGCGCCAGAAATGCTTCTTGCTACCTCTAGAGCACTGCGTTGGATTTCCCCGAAGAGGATAGGATGATGCAGCAAAGTAGCGTAAGTATTTCCCTCAGTTTTTGAGAACCAAGGTATCAATCCAGTAGGAGGCCACGCACAAGTCCCTCGTACCTGCACAAAACAATAGCTCCTCGCAACCAACGCGATTAGGGGTTGTCAATCCCTTCACGGTCACTTACGAGAGTGAGATCTGATAGAGATGATAAATAATATTTTTGGTATTTTTTTGGTATAGAGATGCAAAGTAAAAAGTAAAAGGCAAAGTAAAAACAAAGCAAGTATTAAAGTAATGGAGATTGATATGATGAGAATAGACCCGGGGGCCATAGGTTTCACTAGTGGCTTCTCTCAAGAGCATAAGTATTCTACGGTGGGTGAACAAATTACTGTTGAGCAATTGACAAAATTGATCATAGTTATGAGTATATCTAGGTATGATCATGTATATACGCATCACGTCCGAGACAAGTAGACCGAAACGACTCTACATCTACTACTATTAATCCACTCATCGACCGCTATCCAGCATGCATCTAGAGTATTAAGTTAAAAACAGAGTAACGCCTTAAGCAAGATGACATGATGTAGAGGGATAAATTCATGCAATATGATAAAAAAACCCCATCTTGTTATCCCCGATGGCAACAATACAATACGTGCCTTGCAACCCTTTCTTTCACTGGGTAAGGACACCGCAAGATTGAATCCAAAGCTAAGCACTTCTCCCATTGAAAGAACTACCAATCTAGTTGGCCAAACCAAACGGATAATTCGAAGAGACTTGCAAAGATAACCAATCATACATAAAAGAATTCAGAGAAGATTCAAATATTATTCATAGATAATCTGGATCATAAACCCACAATTCATCAGTCTCAACAAACACACCGCAAAAAGAAGATTACATCGAATAGATCTCCACGAGAGAGGGGGAGAACATTGTATTGAGATCCAAAAGAGAGAAGAAGCCATCTAGCTACTAGCTATGGACCCAAGGTCTGAAGTAAACTACTCACACTTCATCGGAGGGGCTATGGTGATGATGTAGAAGCCCTCCATGGTGGATGCCCCTCCGTGAGCTCCGAATAGGCGCCAAGATGGGATCTCGTGGATCTGAGGAAGTTGCGGCGGTGGAATTAGGTTTTGGCTCCGATTCGATTGTTTGGGGTACGAGGTATATGTAGGAGGAAGGAGTACGTCGGTGGAGCAACAGGGGCCCACGAGGCAGGGGGCGTGCCCCACCCTCGTGACCGCCTCTTTGTTCCTTGGAGTAGGGTCCAAGTCTCGGATCACGCTCGTGAGAAAATCACGTTCGAAGGTTTCATTCCGTTTGGACTCGTTTGATATTCCGTTTCTTCAAACATCAAATAGGCAAAAACAGCCATTCAGGTTGGGCCTCCGTTAATAGGTTAGTCCCAAAATAATATAAAAGTGGAAAGTAAAGCCCAATATAGTCCAAAACAGTAGATAAAGTAGCATGGAGCAATCAAAAGTTATAGATACGTTGGAGACGTATCACGTACCCGGATGGCGCCATGAAGGAAAGGTGGGAAAAATGGTGGGGCCGTTGCTGCTGGATCAAAGAGAAGGACCCGCCGGCGTTCTGCGAAGTTCGCCGGGCGCCGCCGGTCCGCAGAAGCGATTGGAGCGACGTCGACACCGACGACGAGAAGCTCACGGTCGCCACCACCAGGATCCTCCGGCTTACCCAGGCCGGGCTCACCCTTGAGATGATCGGGGCGGACTTCATCCGCCGCCGGATTGCTCCACTGCACAACAAGGGGAGGCCAGCCTGGCTCTTTACGAACCCCGCCGACATCATGCGGCTTCGTTCCGGCCTCGATCACAAGTTCACAGTGATGGGACACGCCCATTTCTGCCAGCGGCTCTTCCAGCTCGATGTGGGCCGTGACGACGAGGTCGAGCGGACCGGCAAGGTCGCGAGGGCCGCCGTGAAGGATGGAAAGGTCCTCAAGGGGCCTCTGTTCAAGCTACCGACGGGGGTGGTCCAGTTGTGTAATAACTCGCATCGGTCCGATATCATAGCCATGATGCCGGATTGCAACGCACATGGCCCTGACCCGAGCTGGAAGGAGCCGGAGGACGCCGAGGTGTAGCAGTTCTTCGATACTCTGCACGAGGGGTACATCAACACCGACATCGAGCGGCTGCATGTCCAGGACACCTCCCAGGTGGAACTGGACGACATCGCCGCTAGGGCGAGGGAGGTGCAGCTTGCCGAGGAGGCCGACAGCGCTGGCGGTGTGGAGGACAAGGCCGTGACGACCACGGAGGAGGAGGAGCTCGCCCGGTGGGCGGCGGCCGCCGGGGAAGCCAGCAACGCCGGCACCGAGGCTCCTCTGGTCGAAGATGTGGTTGGCGAGTTGTCGGAGGAGGAGGCCGAGGCTGCAGGCCCGACGCCAGCTACGGGGAGAGGGCGAGTCCTACGGCGGGCTAGTTCCAGCGAGCCGGTCCGGCCCGGTAGGGCTGTGCGGCCGCAGCTGACCTTGGAGGGGTCCGGGTGCCACACGAGGGCCGTAGCGGCGAAGAAGCTGGCGAAGGCCGCGGTGAAGAAGAAGACAGCTGCCCCTTCTCCGTCCAAGCGTGTCCAGACACCGCCTCCTTCTCCTCCTCCGGCGGATGTTGACGTGGAGGTCCCTTTTGATTATGGATCCCACAACCTGAGGAGGAAGAGGAAGACAACAGAGGAGGAGGCGGACGACGAGTAAGTATCTGGTTCCTTTTTGTTATCTCTGCCTCCTCAATCTGTGTCGCTCGTCTTGACTTGTCTTTGTCTTTGCAGGGACATGGAAACGCTGGCCCAGAGAGTGAAGAGGGCCAAGGTCTCGGCGGGTGGCCAGCCCCCGGCTGGTACTTCAAGGGTGCCACTGGTGGTGTTGAGCAGCCCTGACAGCAGCCCCTGGCATAGCCCCCAGCGTAAGTTCATCACTCTTCCCCCGTCGACATGTGTCAGGGGCACGACACTTTGGTGCTGACCTTGCCAGGTACGCAGGAGGAGCCGCAGAGGGCTACTCCCAACACGCCACCCCCATCGACCACGACGCCCCGAGGGGCATCCCCGGCAGGGGCGCCAAGCACCGAGCCCACACACATGGAGGACGAGGAGGAGAACTTGGGCGCCGGCGGCTTTGCCTCGACGCAAAATGTTGGCAGGGAGGGGACTCCCGTTTCCAAGCCTGGTGCTGGCGCTGGTAAGTCGTTCGCTGTTCGTCCCTGTTCCTTTCTCTTTCTGGCTCTTGGTCTTGGCCTTGCCTCACTCCCTTCTTTGGTGTCCATATCCCTCCTCGGTGAACCCAGAGGACGTGGACGCCGTCATCGAGGACGTCGCCAAGGCTGCCGAGGCGGACGCCGAGAAGATCGCCGTAGAGGAGGCTGCCAAGGGCGCTGCTGAGGATGCCGCCAAGGGGCCCGCCGGGGAGGCCGGCAAGGCCGCCGCTAAGGAGACCGGCAAGGGGCCTGCCGGGGAGGCCGGCGGTGCCGCTGTTGAGGAGGAGGAGGAGGTGGCTGATGACCAGCCTTCCTCCTCCGCTGCTTCCGGCTCCGGCAAGTACCTGAGGATGGGCGACGACTTGTTCGTCCATCTTCCAGGTGCGTCGAGCACCAGAACACCCATTGAGGGAGAGGTGTCCGACGACGAAGTGCTCACCGCTGCCGGGCTTGAAGTCGTCGACGAGCCGATCGTTGGTGGCGACGGCTCGCAGGAAGAGCGGCTCCTCCACGCCATAGGCGCCAGCTTTCGAAAGCTCCAGGCGCTCCACCGCGCCCGCCTGGACAAGGTTAAGTCCAGGGCGGTGGTGGAGAAGGTGGAGGCGGACCTCCAGAAGCGCGTTGCCGAGACGCAGGACCGGTTTCGCGAGGCTCACAAGGAGCTGAAGGCCGCCCAGGGAGAGCTGGCCAAGCGCGATGTGAAGCTCACCATGAAGCTGGCCGACATCGAGAAAGCCCAAGAGACGGCGAAGAACTTGGCCGCTGCCGCCGAGGCCGCCCGGACCCAGCATGAGGCCGCACTGAACTCCCAGGAGGAGGACCTCGCCGCGCTCGAGGAGAAGCTTGCCGCCACGCTTCACGGCAAGGATGAAGAGGTGGAGAAGCTTGTCTTGCAGAGGACCAGTGAGCTGGAGCAGAGGCACAAGGAGGCACTCTATGGACAGGCCCAGGTTCACGCTGGCAAGGTGAAGGAGCTGGAGGCGGAGCGGGACGAGCTGAAGGAGCAGGCCCTGAAGCTATCCCAGGAGAAGGACACGCTCAATAGCGCCCTGACGGAGGCACAGGGCGCGACCGTCAGTAGGGCAGGGGAGCTCTCCGAGGCCAACAACTCCACCAAAGACCTCAAGCTGAAGCTGGAGGGTCTCGAGAAGATGCTGTCGGAGGCCAAAACCCGAGAGGGGACCCTGGCCAAGGAGCTGGAGGCCGAGAAGCAGTTGCGGAAGAACAAGGGCCTTAACTTCGCGGATCACATGGAGGGCGAGAACCGCTGGCTCGACCGCCTCGCCATCGTCGCCAACCAGGCCACCGCATAGCTGGCCACCATGGGGATGCCGGACGTGAGGTACGTCCCGGAGCGGAGCGTGAGCACCAACTGCAGCCTCACCCTATTCTTTGAGAAGGTTGTCGGCGCTTTGGAGCGGCTTCATGCCAACCGGGCGGCCTCGCTGGCCGACGAGGCCCGGAGGCTTTGCCAGGGTGCCATGACCAAGGTTCTCACCAAGGTGGCCTACTGGTACCCGACCTCGACTTCGACCTTGTATTTGGAGAGCTTGCGGAGGGTCTTGACCTCGCGCCCGTGGGGCGCATCAAGCCCATCATCAGCCACGTTGGCGGAATTCAGAGGGTAGAGGGCCAGCGCCGGGACTAGGCGCCCCGTTTCTTATCGCCGCTGCAGGTTCACAACCAAGAGAATCGCTATCTCTAGTTAGAACCGTGGCAACAATTTGATGTAATATAACTCTGCAGCACTTTTAGTATCATGCATGTTATTTTCCTGTTCGATTTTCCTTGTGTGTCCACCCTACGTAACTGGGTAGGCTTGCCGGCGCGTAAACCCAGGGCGGCGTCTTGGGGACGAATCCCCATTGGCCTGCCGGGTGTGAGTGCTGCTGGGCGAACCACCTTACCGCCCTTAGCGCGGCCGCCCGAACTATCGAGCTTGACTCGAGTCAGAGTCGGGAACGTTGCCAAGTGCGGAAGGCTACCCCGCCACTCTCGACGCGGCCGCTTTGAGCTGTTGAGCGGACTCAAAACAGAACAAGGGCGTTGCCAATTGCGGGAGGGCCCCTTTGCGTGCAGGTTTCTCATACATAGGCGAGATCTCCGAGGACGATAACCATATATATAGAAGGAAATAACTCAAAGATCTGAATGACTTAGCTTCTCTGTTGCCGTACTGGCGCCCTTCACGTTCGCAAGCGGCGCCCCTTTCTCCTGGCCGTCTCCTTCTTGGGAGCTATGGCGACGAAGAACTGCTAGGCTAGCTACTAGACCAGATTCTCACAATTGTGCCCCTACCTGGCGTGCCAAAGATGTCGGGGAAAACGACACCTATGGGATCACAAGAATCCCTACTACGGTTGCCGGGGCGCAGGGTTGTGAGAAGAGCAGGATTAGTAACCAGCACAAGGATCGTTTACCCAGGTTCGGGCCACGAAGATGCGTAAAACTCTAGTCCTGCTTTGGTGGGTGTATTTTAGAGAGTTCTTGAGCTCTCGAACTAGTTGTGGTGAGTACATGGTTCCAATAGCCGAATCCTTCTCAAGTATGCCATGGGCCTCCTTTTTATAGTCAAAAGGGGTTGCCACAGTGGCACAAAGGAGGTGGAAAGACGCACAGTGCTATGATCTTATCGCTCATATTACAGGACAAGATGCATTTAATGCGTAGCTTAGGTGTCCCCTTGCTTTATTGGGGACGGGGGCGAGGCCCGTCCCATCCGTCGTCGCTCCTCCTTGCTTCGACACGCGCCCTGGCCAGCGACGCATGCGGCGCCACATAGGCAAGCAGGCAGCTGAAGTGGCGTGGTGGTGGAGCCTCCACGAAGATCTTCATGCCGCCACGCAGGCGCTTGTTGAGTTGGCCTGGGAGCTGCATGTTGCCACGCAGGTGCCCGCCCAGCTGGTTGGGCTGGCAGTTGCATGTGAACGGTGGTGGAAACTTGGTTGGCGCGGGCCTGGCAGTGGCCCTGCTGTCGTCTTTGGCGAGGTTCTTGCCGGGTGGCCCGGCAAGGGTCTTGCCGTGGCACGCTGTCGTCCCCCGCAAGGATCTTGCCGGGGGTCTCGTGACCTTCCTCGGCAAGGACCTTGCCGAGGATCATTGTCTTCTAATCGTCACCTGATCTTGGGTGTTCCTTGTCTTCACAAAGATGTGCATGCCACCATGGAGGTGCCTCCCGAGCCCTGGCCCAACGTGATGTTGGAGACCGTGGGCTCAAGGGTGGCTCACTCTGTTGGTGTGGGGCGAGCTGCCCCGGCAAGGGTCTTGCCGGGGCTGCCGAGGCTGCTTGACAAGGGTCTTGCCAGGGGAACCTGCTTCGTCCCTCTACTCTTTGTGGTCTTGGCCTTGGCGTTGCTCTGGTTATCTTGGGCTTCGGTCTTACCTTGGCTCACCTCCCCTGTTCTGCTTGGTGTGACCGTGGGCGCGGCTCCGACTGCCCGTGCACAGGTAAAGGGGTACAAAAGTGTGCCCCTCCTTTTGTACACCGACACCTCGGCACTGGCCTCACCTTCGAGCAACGAGGCCCCGCCCCGTCGGGCCTCCGCCGAGGCCCGAAGGGCGGCCGGAAAGGCGCCGGCCTCCAGCCCCCTACTGGGAGCAAGTGAGCCACTTCGAATTTCTCCAACGACCCCTGGTGTGGAGGACGGACCTGGCCACGCGTTCGAGCTTGCACGCAAGCGCGGCGTCGTCCGTCATGAGCTCCTCTGGGAGGCAATGGGTGCGCTGAGCCGGCTCGGGGAAGAGCTTGTGGATGTTGACGCCCTCTTGAAACCGAAGGCCTTCGGCTAGTGGACGAATTGCATCAGCTGAAGGTGGCCATCGACTTCAGGCATCTCTAGCACGAACGTGCCAACGCGAAGGCCGAGGCATCCCTTGCCACCTCGCATGAGGCCAGCGCCCGAGCCTTGGAGGAGGCCAGGGAGGCTGACCACCGCCATGAGGCCGCAGATAAGCGCGAAGGGGAGCTCCGGGCTCTGAATGCCTCCCTAGAGCAGCAGGTTGAGGCGCGCAGGGCTGCCTTGGCATCATTGAAGGGGGCATCTTCCGAAGAGGAGGAGATCTTGAAGTGCGAGGAGGCGCTGATGCTGGAGGCCACGGAGCGCAGCCTCGAGCTTGAACGACTGGAGACGAGGGAGCGCCAGGTTGCCCAGGTGGAGGATGCCGCTAGCGCGCGCGAGGCCAGGATCCAGGAGGAAGTTGACCGTAGGGTGGCGGAGGCTCGTGCAGATCTTGCCAACAGACACGACCTGAAGCTGAAGCTCGTGGAAGCCGAAGCTAAGGGAAAAACCACCGCCCTCAGGTCAAGGCTGGATGAAGCGGAGTAGCGCGAGAAGGCCACTGCGGCGGCCCTGATCTCTTTCCCGGCCGAGTGCCTCCGCCCACGCTGAACTGCTCCTACTGATGTTGAGTCCCTCACGCAGCAGAGCAGGGAGGAAGCGCTCCGACGGCTGACATTACAGCGCGAGCACACTCCCATGCTCCGGGCCCTCAGGGTGAGGGCCAACCAGGCGTCGCGCGACATCTGTGACGAACACGCCCCTCATCCCCACGCAGAAGACTATGCCAGCCATCTATGCTTATTTACCAACGTCGTGACACGCCTGGAGGACCGGGCCGAGAGGGCTCGCGAGCTTGTTGAAGAAAAGAGCCGAGGCCTCCTCGGGCGCGCTTTTTCCCGCGTTTTCAGTCATCTCCAGAACATCGATCCTCACTTTGATTTCAACGCCGCCATCGCTCCAGTGCCCGGAGCCATCCGGGACAACCTGGCGCGCTGGGTGGATGATAAAGTGGATGGTCTGGTCAGGGCTTTCACTTTCGAGGACGATGCGGTGGTGGTCGTGGCAGATGAAGGCGGCGCGGTTGATGATGGTGAAGATGATGTCGGCGCCAGCGCCAGCAGCATGTCTGGGAGCGATTCGGAAGATGCTGCGAGCGACATGTCCGATTAAGCCCGCGCTCCTTTGCTTTGAACCTGCACGAAAAAGCTTGGGCACGACCCCTCAAGGTGTAAGAGAATTTTGGGGAGGGGGAGCCCCTCATGTAATCATACTAATGTTTTATTCCTTAAGCCAGACTTGAAACGTGCTTTTGCGAGCCCATGAGCTCCTTCGCGGGCTTGCTGTTTTAACTTACCTCAGTCCAGGTAGGCCTCGAACTGGTCTTGTAGTTGACGATGAGCATTTCTCCCGAGGGGAGTCCTTCACGGGTGCACGAGGTTTTGGCCTTCTGAGGAGCCTGCTAGTCTGCCCGAGAGGGCCTCACGAGAAATGCGCGCCAGACCATGGCACGGCTTCTGAGGAGCCTGCAAGTCCGCCCGAGAGGGCCTCGCGAGAAACGAGCACCAGACCATGGCAGGGTGTAGCGCGCGCATACCACGCCCAGTCCCCGCTCGCGAGGTGCTCGCAGGGAAAGGGGTAGCATGCGCGAGCCTCGAGACAAGACACTAAACCAGAAAACTCAGAAAATCAACACGAACGAGAAAAGATGCCCCCGCACTTGCCAACGAAAATACGACTTCTAGTTCAAATCCAAAAGGCGGCAAATCGAGCTACAGAAAAGGGGTTGAAAGAAAATGACCGCGTCCGGCACCTAGCTAGTCTTCTTTTCTTCCCACCAGCGTGGAGCTAAGTGCTTTCACTAGCTGTGAGCATAGTCATTGGGGGACAGTGTCGACGGCCAGTGCGGAGCATGGTGCTTCCACTAGGACGTGGGTGGGAGCCCCCGAGGCCCGAGGGCGGCACTCCGGAGACTCGGGGCGTGTACAACCCCACTCATTATTACGTGAGAGTGTCACGAGCGGAGACCTTCACAGGCATGAGCCTTACTTCATATCGCCAGGTGAGGGCCCTGCCCTGCGCCACCCTCGTCCACCATTGGGGCGTCCGGAAACCAGGACGAGACCAAGGGGCAAAGAGGACGCTGGCGGCGCCCTCGGCGACCATCGGTCCTCTGCCGGGGGGGAAAGGCTCGCCGACGCTTCCCCCGACAGAGGGCCTACCTTCGTGCAACACCTTGATCCATGTGGCGCGGGGGAGGTCCTGGCTCCGGGCCTCTCCCGCGCAGCCCCCAGAGCACCACTCCTACCGCTGGCTGGGCCACTGCCCTGAGGTCTCTAACTGCTACTGCAGCCTAGTTCTCCTATAGTTCGGGGTTAGCGTAAGCTTGCTCCTGAGATATTGACCGTACCCGGCCATCGTCGTCGCTGAAGGGGTCGGCGAAGCCTCCGGGCGGCTCGTGGAAGACCTGCACTTCGGGCCCTCTAGCCGCCCATCCCGGGCGGGGAACGGATTGGGGCCTTCCCCCGACAAGTATTCCGGGTTCACCATGCGGCGCACGTAGGCGTCCGTGACGACCTCACCAGAACCGTCGCCCAGGTGCCCCGCGCCTTGAGCCACCAGTCGCGGCGCTTGGCCCTGGCGGCTGCTGTGTGGTATCTTGGCGCGTCCTCGCGGCGGGCCGTCGGTGCTTGTCCCTCCTAGCAACGGCGTGGTCGCGGCAGGACGGCCCGCGCCAGGACCCGCGCCGGCGTCGTCGGATCCCCGACGCCTGTGGGGTGCGCGGGCTCGCCCGGGCCTCGCGCGCGCTTCCGCCACGACCTGGGGTGTGGTAAAGGAGCAGAAAGGCAGCATACCTCTGCAGGCGGCGTCCATTAGTTCGGTGACTCGCTCCAGTAGTGCATCGCGGACGCTCTCCGCCAGCCTGCACCGCAGCAGCTCCCGTGCCACGATGAGCGCGGCTCGCAGGTTTGCCTGCTCCCGTCGGGTGTGTGGTGCCGTTGCTGCAGCGTAACCTGAGGATCGCGCGGCTGCCCGCGCCCGTGGGTGTTGGGCGGCTGCTACCTCTTGAGCACTGCTTTGGTTTTCCCTTGAAGAGGAAAGGGTGATGCAGTAAAGTAGCGTAAGTATTTTCCTCAGTTTTTGAGAACCAATGTATCAATCCAGTAGGAGACTACGCTCGAGTCCCACGCACCTACACAAACAAATAAGAACCTCGCAACCAACGTGATAAAGGGGTTGTCAATCCCTTCACGGTCACTTACGAGAGTGAGATCTGATAGATATGATAAGATAATATTTTTGGTATTTTTACGATAAAGAGTAAATAAAGATGCAAAGTAAAATAAACGGCGCCAGAAATAGCTTGTTGTCGGGAGATTAATATGATAGAAAATAGACCCGGGGGCCATAGGTTTCACTAGTGGCTTCTCTCAAGATAGCATAAATATTACGGTAGGTAAACGAATTACTGTCGAGCAATTGATAGAATTGAGCATAGTTATGAGAATATCTAGGTATGATCATGTATATAGGCATCACATCCGTGACAAGTAGACCAAAACGATTCTGCATCTACTACTATTACTCCACACATCGACGGCTATCCAGCATGCATCTAGAGTATTAAGTTCATAAGAACAGAGTAACGCTTTAAGAAAGATGACATGATGTAGAGGGATAAACTCATGCAATATGATATAAACCCCATCTTTTTATCCTCGATGGCAACAATACAATACATACCTTGCTGCCCCTGCTGTCACTAGGAAAGGACACCGCAAGATTGAACCCAAAGCTAAGAACTTCTCCCATTACAAGAAAGATCAATCTAGTAGGCCAAACCAAACTGATAATTCGAAGAGACTTGCAAAGATAACCAATCATACATAAAAGAATCCAGAGAATATTCAAATATTGTTCATAGATAATATTGATCATAAACCCACAATTCATCAGATATCGACAAACACACCGCAAAAGAAGAGTTACATCAAATAGATCTCCAAGAGAATCGAGGAGAACTTTGTATTGAGATCCAAAGAGAGAGAAGAAGACATCTAGCTAATAACTATGGACCCGAAGGTCTGAGGTAAACTACTAACACATCATCGGAGAGGCTATGGTGTTGATGTAGAAGCCCTCCGTGATCAATGCCCCCTCCGGCAGGACGCCGGAAAAGGCCCCAAGATGGGATCTCATGGGTACAGAAGGTTGCAGCGGTGGAATTAGGTTTTCTTGGGCGCTTCTGATGGTTTGGGGGTACGTAGGTATATATAGGAGGAAGAAGTAGGTCGGTGGAGCCACGAGGGGCCCACGAGGGTGGAGGGCGCGCCCCCTACCTCGTGGCTTCCTCGCCTGTTGCTTGACGTCCACTCCATGTCCTCTGGATCACGTTTGTTCCAAAAATCACGTTCCCGAAGGTTTCATTCCGTTTGGACTCCGTTTGATATTCCTTTTCTATGAAACACTGAAATAGGCAAAAAACAGCAATTTGGGCTGGGCCTCCGGTTAATAGGTTAGTCCCAAACATAATATAAAAGTGTATAATAAAGCCCATTAAACATCCAAAACAGAATATATAATAGCATGGAACAATCAAAAATTATAGATACGTTGGAGACGTATCAAGCATCCCCAAGCTTAATTCCTGCTTTTCCTCGAGTAGGAAAATGATAAAAACAGAATTTTTGATGTGGAATCCTACCTAGCATATTCGTTAATGTAATTCTCTTATTTGTGTTATGAATATTCAGATCCGAAAGATTCAAGATAAAAGTTTAATATTGACATAAAAGTAATAATACTTCAAGCATACTAACTAAGCAATCATGTATTCTCAAAATAACATGGCCAAAGAAAGTTATCCCTACAAAATCATATAGTCTGGCTATGCTCTATCTTCATCACACAAAGTATTTAATCACGCACAACCCCGATGAATGCAAAACTCCACTTCAAAAGAAAATGAAGAATTACTTGCGCTTCAAGACGGGAGAAGAAAAGGATACTTGAACTCCACCGACAAGAATCTTGATGAACACTTGAAGAATGAATTAAATCATGAAGCACCACCCTGAAGAACTCCGGTAACAAAAAGGATGATGAGATAGAAATGAAGGACGAAAGAATAAGATGAGCATTGCGATGATTCCGATGGAGGTTCCGACGAAATGGCCGAGGAAACTGAACTCCGGATAAGAAAAACACTTGGAACTAGAATTTATTCCTCAAGAACAAACTCCGAAGAAAAGATTAATCACTTGGATGAAATAAGAATAAGATTTATTGTATGCTTATCCTTCATCAAATTAATTGATGACAAGCAATGGATTTTGCATATTACTTATTCTTCTTGAAAAAAAAGATTGAGAAGTGACATAACGCAAACTTGAGAAGGTCTTCATGACCCACCGGTAGGATTCGAAGGAACGAATGGATTAGAATGATAATCAAGGAAAAGAATCTTGAACGAGCCACCGTAAGAATTCGAAAAATGACTGATGAAAGAGAATGAATCACCGGGAAGAATTAGAGAAGCACGGAGATACTTGAGGGAATTTAGAGAAAAGAGATCGAAGAGATCGCGAGCTGATTAACGAATGCTTGAACGCAGCACCGGAAGAATATTGAGACGAACGAAGGGGCACGGATATAGAATAATTTGAGAACGACTCTGAAAACTTAGAACGAAGAAATCTTCCGAAAAGGTGACCTCCGGATGATCGAGACGGCAAAAACAACTCCTGAAATAATCCGGATGGATGAAAAGAATTGCACGACTGGAAACAATTAGATAGGATAACATCGAGCTAGCACCATGAATCTCCGGGGGAACGGACAAGATTTAAGAGAAACTCAACTTCGATCTTCAAATGAAGACGAGAAACACCACCAAAATTACTGAGGTACTCCGGAAGAAAGAACAACAGAGAGGTTGAGCCAACAATGAAAATGATTTGAAATCAATCTTGGAAAAACATCTGACTGGTGAAATTCATACTTACGTCAGACTTGAAAAGAATTGGGAATAGCTCCGGGGAAATTAGAAGAGTCAGGTAAGATCCTGGGAAAAGACATGTGGGTTAGGGCCCACTGAAAAGAAAACACCGTTGGAAAGGATTGTTGAACAGATAGATGATGCACCGGAACAATTGGAATATTTGAATGAGGTGACAACCTCGAATTAATTAGAACACAGACGAATCTCCTGATAAGTCTTCCGAACTCCGGAATGATAAACTGGCAAGAGGCAAACGAGCAAAGAGAACACTTGATCCAAGGAAAACAATGTGATCAACCCGAAAAACTTGAATTGAATCCACCGGAAAAAAAAGAGATGAAGAATGACGAACTAGACGAGAATTCACCGGTTGAAATAAATGAGAGAAGACTAAAGAGGCTCCATACGAATGAAATCGATGGACAAAAGAAACTCGAACTCCGGGAAGAAAAGGGTGGGTGGGCGGGAAAAACAAAGGCAACTTGGAAGGGGAAAATCGACGGATATCTTGAAGAGAAAACACCGGTTGAAATCATTGAGGAAAGAAAGCAGAAACTTCACACGAGTAGGATGGATACTTTATTACGGACTCCGGTTCCGAGAAGAAGAAGGGAGGGTGGGTGGGAAAAACAAAGACAACTGAGGATTGGACCCAAAGATGAAGAGGGTCGAGTCGACTTGACGAGAAATGCACCGGATAAAAAGAGATGAGAACCAACGATCAGAAAACCAACTGCGTGATCCTAAAGAAAAATTTTGAAGGGAAGAGGAGTAGTTCAAAACACCTACGTCAAGATTCCTCACCAGAGCGATTTAAGGGCAGAGGAGTAAAAAGAATTCCTACTCCGATATAACTAGACTCAAAATAGTTTTCTTCTAGACTCAACAACGGCCAAACTACACGATCAATCAAGGGGCTCTTAAGGTCGGTCGAGGCTCGATACCAACTTGTCACGCCTAATATGCGACCCTATCCAAAAGGAACTCGACGGTCCCACCAAGGATAGACCCGATATTGAAATGCTTTTGCAAGGTGGATATCATTGCATCAACATTACATAATACATAGGGATACATACATAAGGCACAAATGCCACAAGAATACATCAACAACATATACAAGATCAACATCCGCCACGGATGAAACATAAGGAAGCTCAAACGACATCCACCCTGCTAGCCCAGCTGCCGACCTGGAACCTATCCCCGATCGAAGAAGCGTAAGAAGAACTCAACGCAAGCAAGCATCGCCTCGCGCCATAATCATCGCAAACCTGTACCTGCAACTGGTGGTGTAGTAAACTGTGAGCCACGAGGACTCAGCAATCCCATTACCATGGGTATCAAGACTAGCAAAGCTTAATGGGAAAGGAAGGGGTAAAGTGGTGAGGTTGCAGCAGCGGCTAAGCATATATGGTGGCTAACATACGCAAATGAGAGCGAGGAGAGAAACAAAGGAACGGTCGTCAACTAGTAATGATCAAGAAGTGATCCTGAACTCCTACTTACGTCATACATAACCCAGAAACCGTGTTCTCCTCTCGATCAACCCCGAAAAGAGACACTCACGGTTACACACACGGTTGGTGTATTTTAATTGAGATCAACTTCGGGTTTTCTACAACCGGACATTAACAAATTCCCATCTGCCACATAACCGCGAGCACGGCTTTCAAAAGTTCAAACCCTGCAGGGGTGTCCCAACTTAGCCCATGATAAGCTCTCGCGATCAACGAAGGATATTCCTTCTCCCCGGGAAGACCCGATCAGTCTCGGAATCCTGCCACAAGACATCTCACAGCAATAAAACAAGTCCAGAAGACCTCCGGCGTGCCGACACCTCGATAGTAGCCACAGATCTCGCCTCGAGGCCACGACCGGATGAACACTACGTGACGGCAACCGACGATACCCCAAGTTGCCTCGGGGCGGCACCGCAAGTGGCTCTAGTTTGGACCAACACTTAGACAAGCATTGGCTCGCGGGGTAAATAAAGATGACCCTCAGGATGCGCGACTCCCAAGGGAAAAAGGCTAGGTGAGGCAAATGTAAAACCAATGTTGGGCCTTGCTGGAAAAGTCTTATTCAAAGCGAACTGTCAAGGGGGTCCCATAAATCACCCGACCGCGTTAGGGACGCAAAATCCGGGAACATAACACCGATATGACGGAAACTAGGGCGGCAAGAGTGGAACAAAACACCAGGCATAAGGCCGAGCCTTCCACCCTTTACCAAGTATATAGATGCATTAATTAAATAAGAAATATTGTGATATCCCAACAAGTAAACATGTTCCAACAAGGAACAACATCTCCATGTTCCAACAAGGAACAAACTTCATCTTCACCTGCAACTAACAACGCTATAAGAGGGGCTGAGCAAGCGGTAACATAGCCAAACAACGGTTTGCTAGGAAGGGTGAAAAAGGTTAGAGGCTCATGGCAATTTGGGATGGCTTGATAAACAGGTAATAGGTAGCGCAGCATAGCGAAAGAACGAAGCAACTAGCATAGCAATGATAGTAGTGAGATCCAGGGTAGCGGTCATCTTGCCTGAAATCCCGCAAGGAAGAAGAACGAGTCCATGAAGAAGATGAACGGATCCATGAAGAAGATGAACGGATGAAGCCGAACCAAGCGTAGACGAACGAATCCTCACGATAAGAAACTAAACAGGAACTAACAAGAAGAAGCACACAACATAGTAAACACACCACACATGAACAAGACATGATGCACAACCAAGCATGATGCATGACAAAGCTACATGAAGCTACTCATGGAAAGAGATGATGCATACAAGACCAACACATCAAAGCAAGTTTAAATGAGGCCGGAAACAACATATAACAATTCCGGTAAGTCCTCATATGCAAATTTCGAAATTGGTCCAGATCTGAATAAACCTTATGTTCAAGTTGTTAAACAGCAAGTTAAGATGCACCACGATGATCTACACGAAATTCTAGTCAAGTTACATATAAAGTTCATTAGATTCGGAGCTACGGCCTAGAAGATATGAGCAAAACAAGTTGAGCATGTCATTGGTGCAAAATGCATATAAACATCAAGAAAACACCTCAAAACAAGGATCCAACATGATAATATGAAACTACATGCAAAAACAAGCAAGTTTCATATAGAGCACACTCAAAACGGAGCAACGGTTCAACACATACACCCTATACAAGTTATAGCAATAATCTGTCCAAAACAGCAACTAGGCATATTGCAAGCATCAAAACAACATGCTACAGACCACAATATGAAAACAAAAGGCATGGGCATGATCTACAGGTAAAGCATTGCAAAACATGAACACTGAGCTATCTCCAGAAACAACTAGAACATGATCAAAATGACATGGCAAGATTGCAACTAATAACAGTTTCAGACATTGGCAGAAATAACATCAGGTTGCAATGTTTAGAGCTACGAAACAACATGTTACAGGAACTTATAATGGCAAACAAAGGCATGGCATGAATCTACTCAAAGCATAGAACAAAAGTCCTTTAGTGACCATAAGCCAAAAAGGATCAGAAAATATAGTAACACCCATGTAAATATCGAAAGTTTCGTTAACAGATTCAGCAACATGGCATGTCAAAAACTGATAACAAGTAGGCATGTTTACAAGCTCAATGCACTCACTACAGAGCCTTATATGATAAACTAAGCATACATACATCAAGAAGACATGGCATAGAAGACATACATGGTAAGAACAATAACATAGCATACAAGGGTCAACCACAACAACCTTGGCAAAATTGAATAACATGTAAACAATCTGCCAGGAACATTTTGAAGCAAAAGTAGAGCTCGATTGACTCAAGCTATGTCACTCCGTAATTGCAAACAAGGGCATGGATGGATAGAGCAAGACATGTATAACAAAACATCCTTACTGAAGTATCTCAAAATATGCATGGAACTCTCTGTAGCATCAAGTTAACATGGCATCAAAATATCAGCAAAACAGGGCTGAAATCAGCAACAACAAGACACCTAGTTTGCATGCTTGTGCTAGTCACCACATAGATCAAAAAAATACATAGCAAGCACCACTGGAAAGAAGACATGGCATGTTACAAAACACATGTAGGACTCAAGTCCATAGGATGCACACATCAATCATGGCAAAAATGACAAAAGTGCATGTTCTGATAAAAATCAGAAACTAACATCACATAGCACTCTTGCAACAGCATTACGGGCACCAAGATGAGCTCAAATAAAAATGATGCAATGAGATGAAATGATCTACTCATCGAGGCGAACATTTTGACATATTACACGTGCAAAACGGAGCAATGATGATAGAGATATGATGCAATGAAAATGGAACAAAATTACTGCAGATTTCGGGACTTAGATGAATTTTAGAGGGGGGGAAAGTCAACCCTTGGCACAGTTATCGATGCAGGCCGGAGAGCTCGCCGGAGATGCACGCGGATCTCGCCGGAGATGGCGAGGGAGGGGCGGAGGAGGCGGATCCGGCCGAGGAGGCCGGATTCGGCGTGGGGGGGGGGGAGGGCGGCTGGGGCAGGCCGGGCGACGGGCGCGGGCGCGGGCTGGTCGCTGGAGGAGTAGCGCTGGGCGGCGAAAGCGACGCCGGGCGGCGAGGTCCGAGGCGGCGGAGGCGGGGACGGCCATGGGACCGAGCGGCGGCGGCGGAGAGCTCGGACCATGGGCGCGGCGTGGAAGCTGGCGACGGCCGAGGGGCCGGGCGCTGGCTCTGGGGGGCGGGCGGCGCGCTGGGTGGCTGGGGCCACGTGGCGCGCTTCTGAATGGCCGGAGCGGCGGCGGGAATTAGTCCGGTCCGGGACGGACACGTCCGGCGCGGAGAGGGGAATTTGCTAGGGTTTCGGGGGGGATTGATCCGCGAATTCGGAGGGGGAGGTGTATTTATAGGTAGAGGGAGCTAGGAGAGTCCAAATGAGGTGCGGTTTTCGGTCACGCGATCGTGATCGAACGACCGAGAGCATGGAGGGGAGTTTGGTGGGTTTTGGGCCACTTAGAAAGGGGTGTTGGACTGCAAGGAGAAAGAGGCTTATACGGATACCCGGTTAACCGTTGGAGTACCAAACGACCTCCAAATGATCCGAAACTTGACAGGCGGTCTACCGGTGCTATACCAAGGCCGCTTGGCAAACCTCGGGCCATTCCGAGACCGTTTAACACCCGCACATGAAAAGAGGTAAAAGAGGGCGCCGGGAGACACAGGAGTGCCGGATTGCAAAACGGACAACGGGGAAAATGCTCGGATGCATGAGACGAACACGTATGCAAAATGAGATGCACATGATGACACGATATGAAATGCAGATGATGACATGGCAAAGACGGCGAATAACTGACGACACCTGGCGCATCGAATCCGGGGCGTTACAGATGACAAGCCAAGCAATTGTTTCATACTTTTGATGTTCTCAAACTTTTTCAATCTTCACGCAATACATGAGCGTGAGCCATGGACATAGCACTATATGTGGAATAGAATGGTGGTTGTGGAGAAGACAAAAAAAGAAGATAGTCTCACATCAACTAGGCGTATCAACGGGCTATGGAGATGCCCATCAATAGATATCAATGTGAGTGAGTAGGGATTGCCATGCAACGGATGCACCAGAGCTTTAAGTGTATGAAAGCTCAACAAAAGAAACTAAGTGGGTGTGCATCCAACTCGCTTGCTCACGAAGACCTAGGGCATTTTGAGGAAGCCCATCATTGGAATATACAAGCCAAGATCTATAATGTAAAATTCCCACTAGTATATGAAAATGACAACATAGGAGACTCTCTATCATGAAGATCATGGTGCTACTTTTAAAGAACAAGTGTGGTAAAAGGATAGTAACATTGTCCCTTCTCTCTTTTTTCTCTCTCTCTCTCTCTCTCTCTCTCTTTTAATTTGGGCCTTTTCCTTTTTTTTATGGCCTCTTTTTTTCGTCCGGAGTCTCATCCCGACTTATGGGGGAATCATAGTCTCCATCATCCTTTCCTCACATGGGACAATGCTCTAATAATGATAATCATCACACTTTTATTTACTTACAACTCAAGAATTACAACTCAATACTTAGAACAAAAATATGACTCTATGTGAATGCCTCCGACGGAGTACCGGGATATGCAATGAATCAAGAGTGACATGTATAAAAAATTATGAACGGTGGCTTTGCCACAAATACGATGTCAACTACATGATCATGCAAAGCAATATGACAATGATGAAGCGTGTCATAGCAAACGGAACGGTGGAAAGTTGCACGGCAATATATCTCGGAATGGCTATGGGAATGCCATAATAGGTAGGTATGGTGGCTGTTTTGAGGAAGGTATATGGTGGGTGTATGATACCGGTGAAAAGTGCACGGTATTAGAGAGGCTAGCAATGGTGGAAGGGTGAGAGTGTGTATAATCCATGGACTCAACATTAGTCATAAAGAACTCATATACTTGTTGCAAAAATCTAGTAGTTATCAAAACAAAGTATTACGCACATGCTCCTAGGGGGGTAGATTGGTAGGAAAAGACCATCGCTCGTCCCCGACCGCCACTCATAAGGAAGACAATCAATAAATAAATCATTCTCTGACTTCATCACATAACGGTTCACCATACGTGCATGCTACGGGAATCACAAACTTTAAAACAAGTATTTCTCAAATTCACAACTACTCAACTAGCATGACTCTAATATCACCATCTTCATATCTCAAAACAATTATCAAGCATCAAACTTCTCTTAATATTCAACGCACTTATAAGAAAGTTTTTACTAATCTTCGATGCCTATCATATTAGGACTACCTTCTCAATTTAAGCAAATTACCATGATGTTTTGTAGGACTCTCAAAATAATATAAGTTAAGCATGAGAGAACAATAGTTTCTATAAAACAAGACCACCGCCGTGCTCTAGAAGATATAAGTGAAGCACTAGAGCAAAAACTATATAGCTCAGAAGATATAAGTGAAGCACATAGAGTATTCTAATAAATTCCGAATCATGCGTGTCTCTCTCAAAAGGGTGTGTACAGCAAGGATGATTGTGGTAAACTAAAAACAAAGACTCAAATCATACAAGATGCTCCAAGCAAAACACTTATCATGTGGTGAATAAAAATATAGCTCCAAGTAAAGTTACCGATGGACGAGGAAAAAAGTGGGGATGCCTTCCGGGGCATCCCCAAGCTTTGGCTTTTTGCTGTCCTTGGATTTACCTTGGGGTGCCTTGGGCATCCCCAAGCTTAGGATCTTTCCACTCCTTGTTCCATAATCCATCAAATCCTTACCCAAAACTTGAAAACTTCACAACACAAAACTTAACAAAAAATCTCGTGAGCTCCATTAGCGAAAGAAAACAAAACACCACTTCAAGGTACTGTATTGAACTCATTATTTATTTATATTGGTGTTAAACCTTTTGTATTCCAAATTTTCTATGGTTTATAAACTATTTTACTAGCCATAGATTCATCAAAATAAGCAAACAACACACAAAAAACAGAATCTGTCAAAAACAGAACAGTCTGTAGTAATATGTAAATATCGCAAACTTATGGAACTCAGAACAATATACAAAAATAGGACGACCTAGATAATTTGTTTATTGATCTTCTTCAATAGGAATCAAAATTCTATCACGTTCTGGTCATTTTAAACAATTGTTTTCGTGAACAGAAAGTTTCTGGAATTTTCAGCAAGATCAAATAACTATCATCCAAGAAGATCCTATAGGTTTCACTTGGCACAAACACTAATTAAAACATAAAAACACATCTAACCAGAGGCTAGATCAAATAATTATTGAATAACATCAAGGAAAAATATTGGGTTGTCTCCCAACAAGATCTTTTCTTTAAAGCCTTTTAGCTAGGCATTGATTTTTCGATGGTGCTCACATGAAAGACAAGAACTGAAGCGCAAATAGAGCATCATGTAACACGTGACAAACACATCTAAGTCTAACATACTTCCTATGCATAGGAATCTTATAGTCAAACAAATTGTCATAGCAAGCAAAGACTAGCATATGCAAGGAAGTGGAAAGAAACAATAGCAATCTCAACATAAGGAGAGGTAATTTTGTAACATGAAATTTTCTACCACCATATTTTCCTCTCTCATAATAATTACATGTAGGATCAAAAGAAAATTCAACAATATAGATATCACATAACATTTTGTCTTCGTGATCCACATGCATGCAAAGTTGACACTCTTCCGAAATAGTGGGATTAACATTAACTAAAGTCATGACCTCTCCAAACCCACTTTTATCAAAAATTTCATAAGATTGAATATTCTCCAAATATGTGGGATCTAAAGTTGACACTCTTCCAAACCCACTTTCAATATTATTGCAAACACTACTATCAATCTCATATTCATCATGGGGCTTAAATAAATTTTCAAGATCATATGAAGAATCACCCCAATCATGATCATTGCAACTAGTAGTAGACATAGCAAACTTAGCATCCCCAAGCTTAGGGTTTTGCATATCATTAACACACTTGACATTAATAGAATTTATAATAACATCATTGCAATCATGCTTTTTATTCAAAGATCTATTGTGAATCACTTCATAAAGCACTTCATCACAATTTTCAGATTCACGGATTTCAAGCAAAACCTTATAAAGATAATCTAGTGCACCCAAATCACTAGGAATTGGTTCATCATAATTGGATCTCTTAAAAAGATTGGCAAGCGGATGAGGATCCATAGATCTTAGGCTCTCTGTTTAGCAATAAATACACAACGATTCCAACCAAACGAGCAAACGAGCCAAGTAAGACATCAAAGTAAACAAAAAAGACGAACAGAAGAAGGGCAAATAAAACGGCAAGGGTGAAGTGGGGGAGAGGAAAACGAGAGGCAAATGGCAAATAATGTAATGCAGGGGATAAGATTTTGTGATGGGTACTTGGTATGTCTTGAATTGTGCGTAGACTCCCCGGCAATGGCGCCAGAAATCCTTCTTGCTACCTCTTGAGCACTGCGTTGGTTTTCCCTTGAAGAGGAAAGGGTGATGCAGTAAAGTAGCGTAAGTATGTCCCTCAGTTTTTGATAACCAAGGTATCAATCCAGTAGGAGACTACGCTCGAGTCCCACGCACCTACACAAACAAATAAGAACCTCGCAACCAACATGATAAAGGGGTTGTCAATCCCTTCACGGTCACTTACGAGAGTGAGGTCTGATAGATATGATAAGATAATATTTTTGGTATTTTTGTGATAAAGAGTACATAAAGATGCAAAGTAAAATAAACGGTGCCAGAAATAGCTTGTTGTCGGGAGATTAATATGATAGAAAATAGACCCCGGGACCATAGGTTTCACTAGTGGCTTCTCTCAGGATAGCATAAATATTACGGTGGGTAAACGAATTACTGCCTAGCAATTGATAGAATTGAGCATAGTTATGAGAATATCTAGGTATCATCATGTATATAGGCATCACGTCCGTGACAAGTAGACCAAAATGATTCTGCATCTACTAGTATTACTCCATACATCGACGGCTATCCAGCATGCATCTCGAGTATTAAGTTCATAAGAACAGAGTAACGCTTTAAGCAAGATGAAATGATGTAGAGGGATAAACTCATGCAATATGATATAAACCCCATATTTTTATCCTCGATGGCAACAATACAATACATGCCTTGCTGCCCCTGTTGTCACTTGGAAAGGACACCGCAAGATTGAACCCAAAGCTAAGCACTTCTCCCATTGCAAGAAAGATCAATCTAGTAGGCCAAACCAAACTGATAATTCAAAGAGACTTGCAAAGATAACCAATCATACATAAAAGAATTCAGAGAAGATTCAAATATTGTTCATAGATAATCTTGATCATAAACCCACAATTCGTCGGATCTCGACAAACACACTGCAAATGAAGAGTTACATCAAATAGATCTCCAAGAGAATCGAGGAGAACTTTGTATTGAGATCCAAAGAGAGAGAAGAAGCCATCTAGCTAATAACTATGGACCCGAAGGTCTGAGGTAAACTACTAACACATCATCGGAGAGGCTATGGTGTTGATGTAGAAGCCCTCCGTGATCAATGCCCCCTCCGGCAGGACGTCGGAAAAGGCCCCAAGATGTGATATCACGGGTACAGAAGGTTGCAGCGGTGGAATTAGGTTTTCGTGGGCGCTTCTGATGGTTTGGGGGTACGTAGGTATATATAGGAGGAAGAAGTAGGTCGGTGGAGCCACGAGGGCCCACGAGGGTGGAGGCGCGCCTGGGGGTAGCGCGCCTCTACCTCGTGGCTTCCTCGTCTGTTGCTTGACGCCCACTCCATGTCCTCCGGATCACGCTTGTTCCAAAAATCACGCTCCTCGAAGGTTTCATTCCGCTTGGACTCCGCTTGATATTCCTTTTCTACGAAACACTCAAATAGGCAAAAAAACAGCAATTTGGGCTGGGCCTCCGGTTAATATGTTAGTCCTAAACATAATATAAAAGTGTATAATAAAGCCCATTAAACATCCAAAACAGAATATATAATAGCATGGAACAATCAAAAATTATAGATACGTTGGAGACGTATCAGCGGCGTGCGGGCCGCCTGGAGCGCGGAGTTGAGGTCTTCTGGAGCGGATGGTGGCGCCCGGGCAGGCCAGACTGCCAAGTGGTCGGTTTGGGTTCTCGGACCGTCAGACATTGGAGTCGCGGGGCAACGGCGAGTCGATCGACGGAGAAGAAAGCTTCGACACACCCCTACCTAGCGCGCCAAATGTCGGATTCGGGGTTTCGGCAAACCCTTGAGGTTCGGACACTGGGGTGCGCACGAAGATCTCTCTCTTCCCAGCTCGCTCTCGGAATGATCTCAAGGCCTAGCTCACCGAACCCAAGGAACAAGGGACACAAGAGTTTATACTGGTTCGGGCCACCGTAGTGGTGTGATACCCTACTCCAGTGTGGTGTGGTGGATTGCCTCGTGGGCTAAGGATGAACTAGTACAGTGGATGAACAACCTCCTGAGGGGAGGTGTTCTTGAGCTCGATGAGCTGGTGAGATGGCCTTGGTGGAGTGGATCCAATCCAAGATGAGTCGATCCCTGACTATGGTGGTGGCTAGTCCTATTTATAGAGGCCCCGGTCCTCTTCCCAAATGTTAGGCAGGAAGGGATCCCACAACGGCCAAGTTTGAAGGGAGACAACTAGTACAGGCTATCCTGACAAAAGATGGTCTTCGCCTGCCAAAGGCTCTGGTGGTGACGCAGCCGTGGGCTCCGCGGTGACCTCCGTCTCGCCGTCCTACTACCCTTGGTCTTGTTGCACCGATATGGAAACCTTTGCCTGATGCCTCGGGACTCCTCGCCTGGGCTTGCCCCTTTAGCACCAAAGAGGAAACTGGTACTCTGCGCCCGCTGGCGCTCGCCTGGCCTTGGTCGTCATGGCTCACGTCACGTGAACCTCGCGAGGTGCCCCATGCATAGATATCTCCGCTCCTCGGGAGCTAGCCTAGCGAGGCCGCCCTTGAAGAGGTCTTGGTGTCGTCCACCTCGTGAGGCTTGGCCCCTCGCGAGGGTCTTGAGTGGTTGCTGCTGAAGGTGGGCCATACCAGGCTGTTGGTGGAGCCACGCCTGGGCCGAGGCGAGCAAGTCTGGGACCCCCATTCCCGTGACGCCGACAAGAGCCCCGGCCCAAGGCGCTGCCGACTTGGCTTCGAGGCGGCCAAAGGGCAAGTGCGGGGCGCCGCGGGCCCCAACCGCCTGCGGCCTTGATTGCCGCGTGGCGATTGACGGGACGTGGGCATCTCCGCTTCCCCATGCTGCCCTGATATCCTCCTGGCTAGGCAGCCACCGTTGTCTACACAACACCACCTTCATTGCTGGAAGCGCACTCCTCGACTCCTCCGTCTTCCCGAAAGCAATGGTCTCCTCCTCCAACCTGACCAGGATCCAATCTTCTCCACCGCCATGGCGCCAAGCCAGAAGTAGAAGGGAAATAAGAAGCCCCAGGCTTCAGCCGAAGCACCACCGGCCTTCGAGCCCGCCGTCGAGCGGTCGATGGTGCTCAACCAGGAGGCGATGGACAAGGTTCACCCAACAATCGCCGCCGACTTCAATGAGTGGGGGAAGACGGTGGCTTGGCCCGCATCCCGCACTGCGGTCGACAGGACAGCCACCGAGATCCCCATTCATCTTCACGCCCTCTGGGCTGGCCTGATTCCCCCTTTCTCCACCTTCTTCAATGCCATGCTTTCTCACTACCAAATCAATATGCTGCACCTGGCTCCTCAGTCCTTCGTCCTTCGTGCCGTCTTCGCCTTATCTGCGAGGCCATGGTGGGCATTCCTCCCTCAATGGCCTTACTTCACCACTTCTTCTCGTCGCATCTGACTGACCCCCGACAGCACTCTGGATGCTTGAGCTTCCAGGCCGTGGCCACGACGGCTGGCATGGGGATTGACTTCGAGCATTCGCCGTCTGTGAGCGGCTTCCGGAGGCGGTGGGTTTCCATGGACGCCGGCGTGCTCAGCCCCCTGCGCTTGCTTCCGATGGCACTAGCTGCTCCCAGCTCCGGCTGGGGCCACGAGAGGCTCGCTAACCCGCGTCTTGCCCATGTCTGGCGCCGGCTGACTAGGCTTTAGGATCTCGGCGTGACGGCTAGTCCTATTTATAGAGGCCCCGGTCCTCTTCCCAAATTTTAGGCAGGAAGGGATCCCACAATGGCCAAGTTTGAAGGGATGAAACTAGTACAAGCTATCCTGACAAAAGGTGGACTTCGCCTGCCAAAGGCTCTGGTGGTGACACCACCGTGGGCTCCGCGGTGACCTCTGTCTCGCCGTCCTGCTGGTCTTGGTCTTGTTTCACCGATATGGAAACCTTTGCCTGATGCCTCGGGACTCCTCGCCTGCGCTTGGCCCTTTAGCACCAAAGTGGAAATTGGTACTCTGCGCCCGCTGGCGCTCGCTGGTCTTGGTCGTCATGGCTCACGTCACGTGAACCTCGCGAGGTGCCCCTTGCATAGATATCTCCGCTCCTCGGGAGTCAGCCTAGCGAGGCCGCCCCTGAGGAGGTCTTGGTGTCGTCCGCCTCGTGAGTCTTGGCCCCTCGCGAGGGTCTTGAGTGGTTGCTGCTGAAGGTGGGTCGTAACAGGCCATTGGTGGAGCCACGCCCTGGGCCGCAGGCAGGAAAATCTGGGGACCCCCGTTCCCAGGACACCGACAGTTGCCCTGGCAATTTCATCAGCGGTTGGAATAGCTTCATCAGCCCTGGTGCTCTCATTTTCATTAGCAGTCTGATTTTCATCAGCGGTGCTGGCATGTTCTTCAGTTGACTGGGCAGATGCTTCAGCCTGAGGAGATTCATGTTGCGTTGGGGCAGCAACATTTGAGGTGAATCTTTCAGCCATTTTCACAAATCTGACTTTGGCTCCAAGCCAATCTGTACGGTAGGCGTTGAATTCATCACTGAGTCCTTTGATCTCAGTTTGTATAGCAACAAGTTCATCAGTTGTCATTTTGACAATGTGCTTCTTCAAAAAGCGCTCCTTCTTGTATTGAGCTTTCTTCAGCTGCCTGGCCTTCTCATATTTCCATTTTTCTTCGCCTATGAAGGCGGTCAGCATGTGACTTTGGCCATGAGTGAGCTTGAAGTCAGGCATAGAAGTGTTTGGGTCCTTGTGCCAGAGATCAATGAAGTCTAGGATCAACTTGGGATCCAATAGAAGAGTCACATCTGTGCCTTTGGCTCTAGCGGCCCTTTGCTGTCTATCTCTGATGATTTCAGCGAGTTCTTCATCATCAGCTTCGTCTTCACTGAACGGCACATGAAAGGCAACCTGCTTCTTGTGAGGACTTGGTCTAGTGCCTCGTCCAGCAGTGGCCTTTGTCTTCAGCAAGGTTGGGCCAGTTGAGGAGTGTGGAGGAGCTGAAGAACTTACAGAGGCTCCTGAGGCAATTGAGATGCCTGTGGTCCTTTGGCAAGTGGCAAGATGCACATGTGCCGAGGACTTTGTCAAAGCAACTGAGGGATTTTCAATAGGAGGAACTGGAGCAGCTTGAGGAATTTGCCTTGAGGGCATAGATGAGCTTGGCTGTCGGTGTTCTGGGAACGGGGGTCCCCAGGCTTGCCTGCCTGTGGCCCACGGCGTGGCTGTGCTGCAGGCCTGTATGACCCAACCTCATCAATGAGACATTCAAGACCCTCGTGAGGGGCCAAGCCTCGCGAGGCGAACGATGCAAGACCTCCTCAGGAGCGGCCTCACCAGGCTACCTCGTGAGCAGCAGAGAAATCAAGGCGGGGCAAACCTCGCCAGGCTCTCGTGACGTGAGTCATGACGATCAAGATCAGGCGGGCGCCAGCACATGCAGCGTCCTTGTTTCCTCTTTGGTGCTAAGGAGGCAAGCGCAGGCGCGGGGTACCGAGGCATCAAGCAAAGATTTCCATATCAGTGCAACGAGACCAAGACCAGCCGGACGGCAGGACGGAGGTCACCATGGAGCCCGAGACGGCGTCATCACCAGAGCCTTTTGCAGGCGAAGACCGCTTTTGTCAGGATAAGCTGTACTAGTTGTCCCTTTCAAACTGGGCGTTGTTGGCTCCCTTCCTGCTCAATATTTGGGAAGAGGACCAGGGCCTATATAAGTAGAACTAGCCACCACAGTAGGGGCATCAGATCTTGAGCCAATCCTTAGCCACACACCGAGCACAAGAACGCCCCACCCTCAGGAGGCTGTTCTTCCCCTTGTATTGTTCATCATCAGCCCAAGAGGCAATCCACCACCACCACACTGGAGTAGGGTATTATACCACAACGTGGCCCAACCAAGATAAATCTTGTGTCTTTGTGTTGCGAAGTTCGCCGAGTTCGTCCGCAAGATCTTAGCGAGCTAGGGCGAGATCGGTAGGGAGGAAATCTCCGCGCGCACCCAGTTGTTCGAACCTTGAGGGTTTTGCCGAACCGTGATCCGACATTTGGCGTGCTGTAGGGTGCGCCGGAGCTTCTTCCGCTGCTCGCGTCTGTTGCTTTATCGCCCCATGGCGACGCCGCCGCCGTTTCATGCCGAGCACCGGATGCCTCGCCACCAGCGCCGCCGGACGGCTCCCGACGGTGGGCCACCTCGTCGTTCTCCGTCTCCTACCGCCAACGCCGCCACCGGCCCGGCGGGGAACGAGCAGCAAACGTCCTTGCCGCACCCCTCGGTGCGGCAGGACGGCCGCACCGCCACTCCATCGCTGACTCCTGCTGGTTCGTCGTCTCACGCTCGTCGCGCTCCCATGGACGCATGGGCCGCGCTCCTCATGGCACACGAGCTCCTACGCTACCGCCCGGTCGATGACCTCTACGAGGACTGGCTCGACCGCATCGCCGAGCTTGTCCGCGCCGCAGGGGGCTCCCCTGTGCTATCCCTCTCTCCGTCGGGCCCACCGCCAGCTTCAGGCGACGCAGCTCACGGAGTGCCTCCTCCACCTCTGCCCCAAGATGGCGCCTTGGCGCCAAGGCGTGCGGCTCTGCGACGCGATCTGCCGCGTCCGGCGCCCGCGCGTGAAGAAAGAAGCTGCCAAGAAGTCCCTCCGCCATGGGAGAACGCTCCGCCACTCCTCGCCCCACCGCGCCAGGATCGTCTGCCATGGCAGGGCCCCGCGCCGCTTGCCGTGGCGGCACGTGAGCGTCAAGACCAAGCTCCGCCTCCAAGGCGGGCCCCGGCCGGCTGCCGTGCCTTCACCCCCGAGCCGCGTAGCGTCGCCTGGCTGGGCAAGTTCAAGCCGGATCTGCCTCCACGCTACGACGGCACCCTCGACCCCGCAGAGTTCCTGCAGCTCTACGAGCTGAGCATCGAGGCTGCCAACGGCGACGAGAAAGTCATGGCGAACTAGTTCCCTATGGCACTCAAAGACGGCGCCCGTTCGTGGCTCCTGAACCTGCCTCCAGGCTCGATCTCCTCCTGGGAGGAGATGCGCGACCGCTTCGTCGCCAACTTCAAGGGCACTCGCGACCGTCCGTCGGCCGCAGGTGACCTGTGCCGCATCAAGCAACAACCAGGAGAGACCCTCTAGAAGTACATCTAGCACTTCAACAACACTTGCCTCAAGATCCCCAAGGTGACGGATGAGGCCATTATCTCCATGTTCTCTGATGGCGTCCGCGACATCAAGATGAAGGAAGAGCTTGCTATCCACGAGGAGTTGTGCACATCTCAGGAGCTGTTCAACCTGGCGACCAAGTGCGCAAGAGCTGAGGAAGGGCGCTTCTCCCTCCTCAAGCTGCCAGCTGCAGGTCCTGAGGAGAAGAAGGCCAAGGCAAAGGACGTGAAGCGCAAGGAAGCAGCCGTGCTCACAGCGGAGCCGGACACCAAGCGAGGCGGAGATCAGCCCGAGTCGTCCAAGAGTTGCCGACCGTTCTGCGCCTTCCACAACCTGGACACCCACAACACCAGTGACTGTCAAGAGCTCAGAGCCATTCGAGAAGGACGCTTCGGTCGATGCCCCGAGCGCAGTGACCTGGGCTACGGCCGAGGAGGAGGACGTGGTGGCGGGCGCTGGGACAACCGTGGCCCGCACCAGGAGTGGCGCGACAGGCCTCGTGAGGACCGCTGGCAGGATCATCCTTGCGAGGGCGCCTGGAGGGACCAGCCTCGTGAGGACCGACCTCAGGGCAACGCCGGTCTTCCCCCGCTGCCGCCACCGCCTAGAAGGAACACGACCACCATCAAGACGAGGGGGCTAGGGGCTTCCAGGAGTCGCGCGCTATCGCCTGCATATTGGGCGGAGCTCAGGCCCCAGCCTCACAGCGTATCTTCAAACAGTTTGCTCGTGAAGTGAATGCAGTCCTCCCCAAGCTTGAGGCCACGCGCCTACTCAGGTGGTCCCAATGCGCCATCACCTTCAACTCGGCAGATCATCTCAAGTGCGCAGCTATCGCTAGCACCCTCCCGATGCTTTGTTCACCAGTCATCAGCAACGTGCAAGTTACCAAGACCCTCATCGACGGCGGGGCAGGGCTCAATGTCCTGTCCGTCGACATGTTCGACAACCTCCAAGTGCCATATGACTAGCTTCAGCCTACCAAGCCTTTCTCAGGAGTGACTGACAGCTCCACGACACCAATAGGGCAGGTCCGCCTCCCTGTCACCTTCCGAGAATGCAAGAACTACCGCACCGAGCTCATCGACTTTGACGTCGCGCACATCCGCCTGCCATACAATGCCATCCTTGGGTATCCAGCTCTGGCCAAGTTCATGGCAGTGACCCACCACGGCTACAACGTCCTCAAGATGCCGGGAAGCCGCGGAATCATCACGGTCCCATGCGAAGAAAAAGAGGTGGTGTGCTCCCTCAAGCATGCATTTCAAGCTGCAGCGATCGACGACCCCGACAGCCAGGGCGATGGCCCTCCGGAGGCCATCCCCAAGAAGATGAAGCAGCTGCACCGTGCCAGACCTCAGGAGGGTGGCGTCGCGGCTGGGACCTCATCAAGATTAGCGCCCGCTCTAGGGGCGCCTCCCTCTATCGCATAGGAAGGCGCGCACAGCGCCCTCCTCGGGCAGGGCTCGGGGGCTCTCTTCTGGAGGGCCTCAGACTTTGCCAACATCACGAGGGAGGCGCTCATGCACCACTTGGAGGCGTTCTTCAAGGCACGTTTCCCTCAGGAGGACACAGGGCAATGAGCGCCGACCGCTCAGGAGTTCATGACCAAGACCACTCAGGAACTGCAGGACGCAAGGGCCATGCGCGGCGCCCGCCGCTTACGAGGCGCAGCTCCACATCCAGGCGAGGATGCCAGCCAGGTGTCCGTGATCGACGCTCCAGGCTCAATAGGGCCGCCTCAGAGCTTTTTCCGCCTTCAGACGTGGGCTGCTATGTAGGGTCCACCACACAGGTACGTTCGCATGCCTTTCAGCTTGCTGGGCGCGTCGTCAGCCTATCAGCACAATCTGAGGCATGTCCTGGCGGCTCAGGAGGCCAGGCACCATGTCGTCCTGGCAGAGATGGAGACGGTCCTCAGGGAACCACCTGAGCCCCCAGAGCCTCCCGAGGCTCAGGGCCCCGGTGGCTCGTGAGGAGCAATCCCTTCACTGTGTACTTTCAACCGCCCCAACAACCCTTCATCGACAGAACCAGGTGACATTTTCCAAGTTCATTCAGCTGGGAGCGCCCCTTTGGCTGCATCATTCCTAGGCCGCGTGGGTCCATCCCTGCGGCATGTATCACTTTTGCGTATGTCTTTAGCTTACCCTGTTGGGGGCGCCCCTCGGGCTACATCATCCCCAAGCCGCTCGGGCCTGACCTAGTGGCATGTATCTTGCTACATTTACCCAAGCTGATCTGCTCTCCATGCCTAATCTGCCTGTGATAATCACCTGCTCGACTATCACCTCCCACGGGGGCCGCTCACACTGGCACGGTGGTGGCGCATGGGTCTGTCCCTGCCACATCGACAAACCTGAGCGGTCGAGCTCTGGCTCGATGCACGCTCCACGCACGTCACCTCACCAGGCCCTCAGTGCCTACATTTCCTCGCGGAGCAACCAGTGGTAGGCTGGCAACCATAACGGCAAACCGTGTTTCTTCTTGTGCTGGTTCGCAGGGATCTCATGAGGAGGATGGCAGGCGGCACCGCGAGCTTCCTTTTCTCCCGTGCAATCTTCTTGCGCGTTAAAAGGGGGGCTCCTGAGCATCGCGACTCAGGAGCTCTTACTAGCTCTCCAGCCCTCACCTCCTGGCCTTGACCACGGCATTGCGACCTGGCATATCAGCGGCGGCTGAGCTCGCTCGAGGGCCGGGACCTGAGGACGTAGAGCACTAAGGAGAACATGGGAGAAGGGAGACTCATATGGGCCCGACCTAGCTATGCTGCAGAAGCTTGCGCACGAGCCTGGCGCATCACAAGGACTCGGCTCCAAGCTAGCAAGATAAGTCCCGCGCTCGTACCAACTAATAGCTGGAGCCTAGGTGTTACGCTTGCTGCATACCTATCGCGGCCACGTCGCCCCCTTTCTTACCTTACCATGGCTGCTTGAGCACTAAAGGGGACCTCCTGAGCATCGCGCCTCAGGGGCTCTTACTGGACCTCGGGCCACTCACCTCCTGGCCTTGATGACGGCACGCGACCTGGCATACCAAGGACGACTGCAGCCTGCCTGGGGACCCAGACCTGTCACCGTAGAGCAACAAGCTATCGCGAGGTTGGAAAGGGGAGACCGAGCCTTAACAGGACATGTGTTCGCAAATTTTCATAACAAGGAAGATATACACAAAAGACAATACAGGTCCTTTACACACCCCCACGGGGTACTCCATGATTCTTCGCAGGGAACAAAAGACAAGAACTTAGAGGAATCCTACCTACACCCTCCCGCGGTGGACGCCATCATCAACAGTGGGCCACAGGAGGCCGGTGCCAACCCCATCCAGATCAGCGGCGGCGACGGCTGGACGACGCAGCCCTGCTCTGGGCGAGGCAAGAGCTCGGGGGCACGTAGCTATCGTCGCTCGTCTCCGGGGTCTCGGTGAGCTCGGGAGAACCACTGGACTCCCAGGGGCTGCTGCTGCTGGAGTAGCCACAAGCGGAGCGCGCGTCGACCTGGCGCTCCCCTCCAGGGCAACACTCCAGGTGGTGGCCCTCTGCGTCGAAGACCTTGAAGGAAAGCGTGGAGGCGCCATCATACTCGAAGTGGAGCGCGAGGGCGCCCTTCGCACAGCAAACCCGCGCGACCTCGCCCCAGCCGTGGGTCATGAAGGTCTTGCCAGAGGGGACCGCCTCGACCTCTGCTCCGGTCGCCGGAGCATCGCAGCCAGCATGTTGCAGCCAGAGCTCAAGAGGCCCCATCGGCAGCATCACATCAGCAAAGAACCGCGGGAAGCGGATCCAAGAGCTTGGAGGCATCAGTGCCCATAGCACAAGCTCGTGCGAGGAATCCATGGTGTGGATTCCAGGAGCAACGGCACACATCGCCATCGCGCGGCGACCGGGGTCGCGGCGCGGGCGGCGCCGCTCGTCGCTCCCTCCTCATGCACCCTCGGCTTGGGCGTACAAGGGTAGCGGATACCCCGGAGGAGGCCGCTTGCACCAAGGCCTCGTCACCACCTGCATCGCCGCTTCGTCATGACGATGGGTCGGCCTCTTCTTCGGCGGAAACGGCCTTGGATCATCGCAGGGAGCCTTTCCTTTCTCTTCAGCGGAAAACCTTCGGATGGGTGCCATTGTTGCTAGCAGAGGAGCAAGGAGGGAGAAGCAGGCGAACCGCGGAGAGATGGGCGACGGAGGCTCTGCCCCCCTCCCCATTTATAGCGGAAGAAGGCCAACTGGCGCCTCCCACGATCACAGGTAATGATGGTTTTCCTTGCATGTCGTATGGACTTGTCAAGTCGGGCAGTTGCCGAGGCAGCGTGGGGAAGTGGAGACGCCCACGTCCAATCAACCGCCACGCGTCGACCAAGGCCGCAGGCTTTTGGGGCCTGCGGAGCTCCGCGCTTGACCTTTGGCTTCGCCGCGAAGCCAAGACCGAGCGCACCTTGGGCCCGGGGGCTACTGTCGGCGTTCTGGGACGGGGTACCCAGACTTGCCTGCCTGCGGCCCACGACGTGGCTTTGCTGCAGGCCTGTACGGCCCAACCTCATCAACAAGACATTCAAGACCCTCACGAGGGGCCAAGCCTCACGAGGCGGATGACACAAGACCTCCTCAGGAGCGGCCTCACCAGGCTGCCTCGTGAGGAGCGGAGAAATCAAGGCGGGGCAAACCTCGCAAGGCTCTCGTGACGTGAGCCATGACGATCAAGATCATGCGGGCGCCAGGAGGGCGCCAGCACGCGCAGCGTCCTTGTTTCCTCTTTGGTGCTAAGGAGGCAAGCGCAGGTGCGGGGTACCGAGGCATCAAGCAAAGGTTTCCATATCAGTGCAACGAGACCAAGACCAGCCGGACGGCAGGACGGAGGTCACCATGGAGCCCGAGACGGCGTCATCACCAGAGCCTTTTGTAGGCGAAGACCGCTTTTGTCAGGATAGGTTGTACTAGCTATCCCCTTTCAAATTGGCAGTTGTTGGCTCCCTTCCCGCTCAATATTTGGGAAGAGGACCAGGGCCTATATAAGTAGAACTAGCCACCACAGTAAGGGCATCAGATCTTGAGCCAATCCTTAGCCACACACCGAGCACAAGAACGCCCCACCCTCAGGAGGCTGTTCTTCCCCTTGTATTGTTCATCATCAGCCCAAGAGGGAATCCACCACCACCACACTGGAGTAGGATATTACACCACAGCGGTGGCCCGAACCAGTATAAATCTTGTGTCTTTGTGTTGCGAGTTCGTCGAGTTCGTCTGCGAGATCTTAGCGAGCTAGAGCGTAGATGGGTAGGGAGGAAATCTCCGCGCGCACCCCAGTGTTTGAACCTTGAGGGTTTTGTCGGAACCCGTGATCCGACATTGGCCATGAGGGCATTGCTGAGGAACTTGGTGGTTTGCGAGCTGGCTTCCTAGTCATAGCCTTCTTAGGCTTGCTTGAAGAGGCCTCAGCAGTGGCAGCAGTAGAGTCTTCGTTGAATTTTCTCACTGCTTCCTTAGCCATTTTGGCAAGTTGCACTTGCCGCTTGGCCCATTCATCAGGATAGTCCTCACCGCGCTTGAGGCTGGTGGGATCAGCAATTTGGCCAGGTGCCAATTGAGGTCTTGGGCAAGGAGGGTGTAGAGCGAATTTCTTCATGTACTTAGGAGTAACATATCTGTACTCCCTCCATTCCCATGCCCATCTCCTCTCAATCCTCTGTATGCGCACCTTGCGCTGATTCTTGTTCTCCTTGCCATGTTTGGCTTCATCAGGAGTGCAATATTCTTCATAAATGTCATCAGGGATCTCAAACGCGTTGTTCACTTCCAGTTTCTTGCCTCCCTTTTGAGGTGTCTTGCCATCTGCCATTTTCTTCAGCTGAGAATTTTGAACAATTGAGTTCTCTGAAGAGGTATGCAATTTGTCTTCGAGGAACGCTGCAAATGAGTTAAGTTAATGAGAACCTAGTGATTCAGCAGCGGACATGTGTACCTATGAACAGAGTATAGGTGCGAAGAATTTGGAGAGGTCATATGGGTTCTTAGAAGTTTTTGCAAAATGAACAAGTTTGAGGAATTTGACCAGAGGTGTCTTGAGGAATTTCACTAAGTGTTCTTTGACTTAGGTTCCAGAGTTGTATAGATTGAAAATCCACCCAATTGAGGAATCTTGAAGAAAAATGTTGCTTAGAGAAACAAATCAAGAACAGATGCTTGTGTGAGGTGTTTAAAGTGTGGAAGTTGAAGAATAAACACCTTTTGAAGATTTTGTATAAATCATCAGAATCAACAAGGGCAGTAAAAGTAACTTTTAATTACCCTTGATGAAGAACACGACGAACTGGGAGTAGTAGATTGGAAGTTTGTCAGTCCAGATCTTCCACGCCCTAACTTGGTAAAGGAAGACAGCTACGGCGGCGGCAGAGAGAAGAAATCCGTGGCCGGCGCGAGTACGACGGCGATGAGGTCGAGGCAGTGAAGCTCTTCCTCACCGGTGATGATGGAAGCAGCAGCGACGCTACATCTGGAAGCTCGAGTGAGGGGAAGTGAGGTCGAGCGGGGTAAATGCAGTATGAGGAGCGTGAGGGGTATATATAGCCGAGGTGAAAAACCGCTCGCCCGAGGAAAATGGACAAACGTGCCCCCAACTCTTCTCATCCTAGCGACATGTGTCACCCACATACAGAGCGGTGGCGATCGTGTGAGATCGTGGGTGAATAGATAAATCCTATCGTAGGATGTGGAACGGTTTAGGCGGCAAAAGCCAAAAATTCAGATAAGAATATTTTAATGGTTCGTTTGCAAATTCTTCAGCTGACAAGGTTTTAGTGAAGATTTTGAACGGGTTTCAAATAGAACGCACATGAAGAATTTGTGAACAAATTGGGTTGGGTTTAGCATAGAGGGGGAAGGGTCCGATCACATTCACTTAGCAGAAAAGGCAACTTGAAGATTTAGCAATAAGTGAATGTTGTAGGGGACTAAAACTCAAATATATATATATATAGTCAATGAAGAACAACGACGGAAAGAGTGAAGATTATGCAAAGTTGAAGAATTTGAACAACTGAGGAAATTCAAAACTGAAGAAAAACTCAAATTGAAAATTTTCAACTTTTGTTGGTGGCGTGACCCACCGTATAAGAATGATGATTTCACCATGTACAATTGTCGTAGGGCTCTGTGAATCAAATTCTTCGTTAATTTATTCACACTTAGAGGGTTAGTCTTCATTGATTGAAGAAAAACATTACTTCGTGTGTTGCACATCTAAGTCATCAACTTTGCATAAGTGTTAGAATGTGTGTCCTTTTCAAAGGACATTCGAAGATTCTAAGATATTTAGCTCAGACCGCAACTTGCTAAATCTCTTCTCATCCAAGGGCTTTGTGAAGATATCGGCTAGATGTTCTTCAGTCTTCACGTGCTCGATAGAGATGTCGCCCTACAACACATGATCACGAAGAAAATGATGACGAATCTGAATGTGCTTTGTCTTCGAGTGCTGAACTGGGTTATGAGAAATCTTGATGGCACTCTCATTATCACAGTAGAGAGGCACATTCTTCACATTGATGCCATAGTCCTTGAGGGTTTGCTTCATCCGTAGCAATTGAGCACAACACGAACTAGCAGCAATGTACTCAGCTTCAGCAGTAGAAAGTGATACGCAGTTCTGTTTCTTCGAGGACCAACATACCAATGATCGTCTGAGGAAATGGTATGTGCCTAATGTTGACTTGCGGTCCACACGATCACCAGCATAGTCAGAGTCTGAATATCCGATGAGATCAAAAGCCGAGCCCTTGGGATACCATAATCCAAGTGTTGGAGTGTGAGCTAGATATCGAAGAATATGCTTCAAAGCCTTATGGTGTGATTCCTTCGGCGTAGCTTGAAAGCGGGCACACATGCAAACACTAAGCATAATATCTGGCCTAGATGCACATAAATACAATAAAGAGCCAATCATGGAGCGGTATACCTTTTGATTGAAGTCAATACCATTTTCATAAGTACATAGATGGCCATTTGTGGGCATAGGAATTTTGACGCCTTTGCAATCTTGCATGCCGAATTTCCTCAATACATCCTTGAGGTATTTCTCCTGAGATATGAAGATGCCGTTGCACTGTTGACGTATTTGAAGACCAAAGAAGAATTACAGTTCTGCCATCATAGACATTTGATATTCTTCACTCATCATATAGGCAAATTCATTACTGTAACGTTGGTCAGTACAGCCAAAGATGATATCATCACCATATATTTGGCAAACGAATAATTCGTCATCATAGGTTTTGGTGAAAATAGGTGGGTCAAGTGAACCAGTTTTGAAGCTTTCTTCATGAGGAATTCCTTCAAAGTATCATACCACGCCCGAGGGGCCTGCTTGAGGCCATAGAGGGCCTTATTGAGTGTGAACACTTTGTCAGGATGCTTTGGATCTTCAAAACCTGGGGGTTGAGCAACATATAACTCTTCCTCAAGCCTACCATTGAGGAATGCACTATGTGTAGCCTTGAGCAACAAGCCGTGCCTTATTCCTCACCATAAGGCCATTTTCATCTTGCTTGTTGCGGTAGATCCATCTGGTGCCGATGATATTGTGCTTGCATGAGTCTGGTCGCTTGACAAGTTCCCACACATTGTTGAGCTCGAACTGATGTAATTCCTCTTGCATTGCTTAAATCCACTCAGGCTCCAGAAATGCCTCATCTACCTTGGTGGGCTCTGTAATAGAGACAAAAGCAAAGTGCCCACAAAAGTTAGACAAATGTGAAGCCTTTGAGCGTGTGAGGGGACCTAGTGCGTTGATGTCGCTGATGATTTTCTAGATCTGCACTTCATTTGCAACACGAGGATGAGCGGGTTGGCGACGTTGAGTTGGCTCAGCATTGAGTTGGCTCAGCATTTTCTTCAGAGCCATTTTCTTCAGGTGCGCCAGCTTGCCGTTCTTCTCGTTCTGGAATGACTTCTTCAGCAGATTCTTCAGTAGGAATGACATCCTCGGTAGCCTTGAACTTGATAGTTTCCTCAAGTGACTTCTCATCTAGCACAGGAGGTAGGTGCTCTCTTTGCGAGCCATTAGTTTCATCAATCCGCACATCTACAGTTTCAACAACCTTGTCGTGAAAGGAGTTGAAGACTCTATAGGTGTGCGATTCCTTTCCGTAACCAAGCATAAAACCTTCATGTGCTTTCGGTGCAAATTTAGAATTGTGAGTAGGATCCCTAATCCAACATTTAGCACCGAAGACTTTGAAATAACTCACATTGGGTTTCTTGTCAGTGAGGAGTTCATATGAGGTCTTTTTGAAGAATTTTTGAAGGTATACCCTGTTGATGATGTGGCATGCAGTATCAATTGCCTCAATCCAGAAGTGACGAGGCGTCTTGTATTTATCAAGCATAGTGCGAGCCATCTCAACAAGAGTCCTGTTCTTGCGCTCCACGACGCCATTCTGCTGAGGGGTGTAAGGAGCAGATAACTCATGAGTAATACAAAGTTCATCAAGATAGTCATCAAGACCAGTATTCTTGAACTCGTTCCCATTGTCACTTCTGATGTGCTTGATCTTCACACCAAAGTTGGTTGAAGCCCTTGAGGAAAATTGTTTGAAGACTTCCTGCACTTCACGTTTGTAAGTGACGATATGCACCCATGTATAATGAGAATAGTCATCAACATTAACAAAACTATATAAAGATGCTTCATTGGTGAATGAGGAATAATGATTAGGGCCAAAGAGATCCATGTGAAGCAAATCAAATGGACGAGTGGTAGTCATGATGGTCTTCGTGGGATGCTTGGCCTTGGTCATCTTTCTAGCTTCACGGGCTTTGCATAGGTGATCCTTGAGGAATTTCACATCATCGATGCCAATGACATGCTTCTTCTTCGCGAGAGTGTGCAAGTTCCTCATGCCAGCATGACCAAGTCGTCGATGCCATAGCCAGCCTTCTGAAGCTTTTGCAAGTAGACATGTAGCAGGTTGTGGTCCTGTAGAGAAATCAACAATATACAGATCTCCTCTCCTAAATCCTTCAAAGACTTTGGAATGGTCAGCTTCCATGATCACAACACAATGATACTTGCCAAAGATAACAACCATATCAAGATCACAAAGCATTGAGACTGACATGAGGTTGAATCCTAAGGACTCGACAAGCATGGCTTTGTCCATGTGTCGATCCTTTGAGATTGCAACCTTACCTAGACCCAATACCTTGCTTTTTCCTTTATCAGCGTAGGTGATATGCTTCAGATGCGATGGAGATAAAGCAGTGTTCATCAATAAGTTCTTGTCACCAGTCATGTGATTTGTACATCCACTGTCGAGGACCCACTCAGTGGCTTTGGGTTGATCATCCTGCAGATGAATTAGTGCAACTTACGAACTCATATACTTCATCAGTGAAGAATATGACATCAAATTCATCAGATCAATTCCATCAATCAATATAACATATAAACATTATGAGGACGTGAGAAATGAAAATGCATTTCTTCATGATTAGCTTGCGTCCTTTCAAGCATATTCAGGTCTCCAGCAAATTCTTCAGACGATTAGGTTCGTCTGGAGACCCGACCCTGCATAAGAGATTAGTTCTTTTTCTTCACCACCCACATCTGGAAGGGTGGCAAAGAGTTCATCATTCTGCAAGCTCCATAAGAGAAAGGTGGCATAGATGTCAATCCACTTCGTTTCACATAAGAGGGGTTAGGGTAAGCATATGAATAAGCAGAGAAATTCTTTGAGGACTTATGAACATAATGATTTGAAGAATAATGCACATATTCATAGCCCTTAGATCTTCCTTGCGAAACAGAAGTGTTAGCACGATGATGTTCATATGAGGACTTTGATCCATATGAGGACTTTGGTCTATATGAAGAATTTGATCTGGGGTTCCTATTCTTCACAAGTGGTGTCATGATGACATTCACCTGAAGACTTTCAAGGCACCTTTTGGGAACCTAGATTTTCTTCATAGGGGGGCCGTTCCTGCAGTTAGTGCTAACATATCTAGCAAATACGTCACCATTCTGATTTTTGAACAGCTTATAGTTGGAGTCAAATGACTCATCAGAAGAATATGAAGATTCACATGTAAAGCCATATAAAGTAGATGGATCTACTGGATGTCCCTTTGCAGCAACCCATGAGGTTTTGGGATACTGCTCAGGCTTCCAGTATGTTCCATCAGCATTGAGTTTCCTCTCAAAGGGAATACCCTCTTTCCTAGGGTTCCTGTTGAGGATCTGCTTTTTAAGCACATCACAAAGTGCCTGATGCCCTTTGAGGCTTTTGTACATGCCTGTCACATACAATTCCTTCAGGCCTGCATTGTCAGTGATACTAGCAGTATCCCCAGATGAGGAATTAGTGATAGCAGAGACAGTTGAATAATTTGCAGCAATAGAAGCATTTGAATTTTCAGGTGAAGAATTGGCAGATTCACATTCAATGCACTTGAAACATGGTGGAATGAATTCTTCTTGAGCAGCGCTGATCTGTTGAGCAAGTAATGAATCACGCTCCTTCTGAAGATCTTCATAACTCACCCTTAGCTTCTCAAGATCTTGCTTTCTTTGAAAAAATTCATAAGAAAGCTTCTTATGATCAGATAAGAGAGTGTTATGATGACTCTAAAGGTTATCAAACTTGGACTAAAGTCTCTGAAGATTTCCAGTCAAAGTTTTGGTGCGATCTTAGCAAGTTTAGTGTAGCTAGGCTTGAGGTTTCCATCAGATTCATCCTCACTTGATTCAGAGGAGGGATATTTGAGTACCTTGGCACCCTTTTCCATGAAGCAATAGGTGGGAGCATAGTAATCATCACCGTCGTCAGCCGTGTTGGGGAAGTCATTCTCCTCAGAGTTGAAGATGGACTTGCTGACGAAAGAAGTAGCGAGGGCTAGGCTCGCCACACCAAATTCTGACTCCTCAGATGCCTCCTCTTCCTCATTTTCCTCAGATTCAGCCTCAGAGTCCATTTCCTTGCCAATGAATGCCCGAGCCTTCTTGGAGCTGCTCTTCTTGTAAGATGAAGACTTTGAGGATTTTGATGATGAGGACTTTGAAGATTTCTTCTTCTTCTTTGAGTCATCAGAACTGTAATCCTTGTATTTCTTCTTCTTTGATTCCTTTTCCAACTGAGGACAATCTTGAATGTAGTGACCAGGTTTCTTGCATTTGTGGAAAGTTCTCTTCTTGTAGTCACGGGATGAGGAATCTGATCTCATGTCATCATTTCTTGAGGATTTACCAAAGCGACCACATCTTGAGAACTTCTGGAATTTCCTCACTAGCATTGCTATCTCCTGGCTTAGTTCTTTAGGATCACCAAGGCTGCTACCAGAATTCTCACCTTCAGATTCAGAGACTGCCTTGGCCTTCAAAGCACGAGTTCTGCCATAGCTTGATCCATAGAGATCTCTCTTCTCAGCAAGTTGGAACTCATGAGTGTTTAGCCTCTCGAGGATATCAGCAGGATCAAGAGCCTTGTAGTCTCCATGTTCTTGTATCATCAGTGCTAGAGTGTCAAATGAGGAATCAAGCGATCTCAGCAATTTCTTCACCACCTCATGGTCGGTGATGTAGTGGCACCAAGTGCTTGAAGCTCATTTGAGATGTCAGTGAGGCGATCGAAGGTTTGCTAAACATTTTCATTAGTCTTTTGAAGCGGTTGAAGAGATTGCGAAGAACGTCAGTTCGAGAGTCACGCTGTGTTGAGACTCCTCCATTGACCTTGGACAGCTTATCCCAAATAAGCTTTGATGTCTCCAAAGCACTCACTCTGCCATACTGCCCTTTGCTCAGATGGCCACATATGATGTTCTTCGCTTGAGAATCGAGTTGCTTGAACTCTTCACTTCAGCAGCGTTGATGGTAGGAGTGACAGAGGGAACACCATTTTCCACAACATACCAGAGATCGTTGTTAATTCCCTCAAGATGCATTCACATCTTATTCCTCGAGTAGGGGTAGTCCATCCCATCGAAAGTAGGACACCCAGCAGAGACCTTGATCATACCTGTGGTCAACATAACTAAAACTCCAGACAGTTAAACCAAAATCACACAGAACAAGGGAGTACCTTGCTCTGATACCAATTGAAAGTGCGTTAAGTCGACTAGAGGGGGTGAATAGGCGATTTTTTGCAAATTCGTCACTGAGGAATTTTAGGGTGAGGAAATTCCTAAGTCATGAATGACTAGCAGTGGAATAAGTACTCAGATGCAAGCATAACAGAATAGAAGAATAATCATCATGATGAAATGAAAGCAAGCACCGATTACAGAAAGCGTAAACACATGATAAGCAGACTGAAGACAAACTGACTGCAGAAATTGAACTGAGGAAATTGAGAAAGTCTTCAGTCGAAGTCTTCAAACAGTAATGGTCAAGTACACAACATAATAATGAGGAAATGAAAGGGTTGAGGAAATAGAACCAGTTAGCTCGGTGAAGACAGTAATTTGGTGGACCAGTTCCAACTGATGTGACAGTTGTACGTCTGGTTGGAGTGGCTAGGTATTTAAACCTGAGGACACATAGTCCCGGACGCACAGTCCTCGCCGTATTCTCCTTGAGCTAAGGTCACACAGACCTTGCCCAATCACTCGTGGTAAGTCTTCAGGTGACTTCCAAACCTTCACAAACTCGGTCACTCGGCGATCCACAATTTCCTCTTGGATGCTCTAGGCCATGACGCCTAACCGTCTGGAAGATGCACAGTCTTCAAAGGTAACAAGCATCGGATCCACACAGGAAAAATCTCTTCAGTGATGCTCAATCACTTTGGGTTTGTAGGTGTTTGGGTTTGGGTTTTCCTCACTTGATGATTTTAGGTCAAAGTCCTCGGAGGATGGGATGCTCTCAATGACAAGTGTTAGTTTCTCTCGGAGCAGCCAACCAGCTAGTGGTTGTAGGGGGCGGCTATTTATAGCCTAGGGAGTAGCCCAACATGATAAGACATAAATGCCCTTCAATGATATGACCGTTAGGTGGGTAAGATATTTTGGGACAGCTGGCATATAGCACAGCAATGGTCGGAAATTTGAGCTCTCAAATTCCTCAGGGCTATCATGTTCCTCACTAGTAGGAAATCTGCACTGGTGAATTCCTAATTCCTCAGTCAGAACAAATTCCTCAGAGACCAGAAGAACTTCGTCTCTGTCACTTAAGAAATTGACTGAACTGTATGAGATTTCCAATGGCTTCATTCGAAGGGATTGGTAGGTGTAGGATTTTGAGATGAGCATCACTTGGAAAATTTTCCTTAGTTTTTCCTCGACCCCCTTTAACAGTACGGTGTTTCCTATGACTCAAGAAAGAGAAAATGAAACTACGAAAAAAAAAGTCTTCACGCTTCATGTTCCTCGCATGAATATCAAGTCTTCACGGTCACACCAATTTCTTCACTTTCAAAGTCTTCAGAATGCCAAAGTCTTCAGTTGAAGACATTCATTTTTAGGGTCGACTTTCTCTGTAAATATCAAACTCCTCAGACTTATAGACTTGTGTACACTCACAAACACATTAGTCCCTTAACCTACAAGTCTTCAATACACCAAAATCACTACGGGGCACTAGATGCACTTACATGTTTAATGTTCATGAAATAGATAGAAACCATTCATTTTTGAGATTACGTAATAATTGATTTGATTTTCGAAGGTAAATAATTTCATTAGACGGGGCTCCTTTATTATAGTAGAGATATATGTGGAACGGGCCAAACTTAGCATTAGGTCATATGGGCTGAACGCGGTTATGGGCCGAACTTGGAACAAGTTTGTCGTTAACGATGGATTTGTGTTTCATGCTAACAAGCTATGCATTCCAGCTAGCTCCGTTCGTCTTTTGTTGTTGCAGGAGGCGCATGGAGGAGGATTAATGGGACACTTTGGCATGAAGAATACGAAGGATATACATGCTACACATTTCTTTTGGCCAAAGATGAGACGGGATGTTGAGCGTTTTGTTGCTCGCTGCACTACATGTCAAAAAGCTAAGTCACGACTCAACCCTCATGGTTTATATATGCCTTTTCCTGTACCTAGTGTTCCTTGGGAGGATATAATCTATGGACTTTGTTTTAGGTTTACCTCGAACAAAGAAGGGGAGGGATAGCATATTTGTTGTCGTGGATAGGTTCTCGAAAATGGCACACTTTATACCATGTCATAAAAGTGATGATGCTGTTAATGTTGTTGATTTGTTCTTTCGTGAAATTATTCGCTTGCATGGTGTGCCAAATACTATTGTTTCAGATCATGATACTAAATTTTTAAACCACTTTTGGAGATTTTTATGGGCTAAGTTGGGGACTAAACTGCTTTTTAGTACTACATGTCACCCCCAAACTGATGGACAAACTGAAGTAGTCAATATATAGAACATTGTCTACTATGCTTAGGGCTGTTTTGAAGAATAACAAGAAAATGTGGGAAGAATGCTTGCCTCATATTGAATTTGCTTATAATCGTTCATTGCATTCTACTACTAAGATGTGCCCTTTTGAAATTGTGTATGGTTTCCTTCCTCGTGCACCTATTGATTTGTTGCGTCTTCCATCTTCGGTGTCGTGGACTTAACACGGCAGATGCCCTAGCGGAAGGGCTTGCATGTGGAGCCATCACAACTAGGTTAGCTTGAAGGGGTTAACCGGGACAAAGGACACAGAGAATTTATACTAGTTCGGCCCCTCACAACGAGGTAAAGGCTTAATCCAGTTTGGGGTTGTATTGCTTGGGTTTTGATTACCAGGGAGCGAATACACTTGACCTAGTTCTCGATCTCTTGTTTCTTGTCTTAACCCACCGCCGGGTCACCCCTTTATATACACAGCTTGATGCCCGGCGGCTTACAGAGTCCCGGCCGGCTCATACACAACGTGTCCGGCTCGGTGACTAACTAAGCTTGCCTTATAATACAAGTTAAACATATGGCGGTTCATCCTCTTGGGCCTCAAGTTGCCTCTGGGTCTCGGGCCTTCAATAGGCTTGCTTCATAACCCGCCATCTTCATCTTTAAGTCACTAGTGGTATGACCCGGCCCCTCCTGGGCGGGTCATACCCAATAGTTATATCCCCAACTTTAGGCCCCAGGTTGATTTGAACTTGTTCACATCAATCTTCAGTACTTGACTTAGCAGAATCTTACATCATCAACTTTATGAACTTGATATAACCCGCCATGATGTCAGCTCACAGATTTGTGTTAACCCGCCATGACGTCATCTTGCATTAACTTCACACGAAGCCGAGAACATCTCATCATATCTTTATTTCTAATGGACCTCCTGAAAATCGAGGCGTCCTTGTAGCCACATAATCATTTTCTCAGCTTCCTCGATTCCCGCGCATGCCATTTATCCACCTCCTTATAAATAGGGACAGGGGGGGCCCTATTTTCACTTTTACCCTTACCCCTCGTCTCCATCTTCTTCCTTGCAACGCCCCTGCGCGCCCGAGCTCCGCCGCCGTCGGCCTCCGTCAACTGCCTCAACTCTGGCCGCTGCATCACCCTGAACGAACCAGAGCACCGCGGTGCACCCCGCTGTCCAACAGCATCAGTAAGTACTCCTTCTCCCATATAATAGATCTCCATTAGGGTTTGCCTAGTTCATCGGAGTTCTTCGTTGTTCCTCATTTTCTCTCTCTTTAGATCGCATAGTTGAATTTGAACATGATATTGAAAACGTGCAGTAGTAGCTTAGCATCCCTTTCCCGGTTGTAGTAGGCATTTTTCCTGTATAAGATCCATCCGTACGCATGAGTTCTTCCACTGCCTTCACTTTAGTTCTAGCATTTATTTTATTTCCACACTGTCGCATATCCAAAATTACAGCACCAATTTGTAGAATCTGTTTGTCCATCACTTAGCAATTCCTCACTTATAGATCTGAAATATGACAACTGTTCGAGCGGCTTAACTGACAAACCATAACCCGCCATGTACCATTAGTACCCTTTTAAGCCGCTAATATATATATATATATATATATATATATATATATATATATATATATATATATATATATATATATATATATATATATATATATATATATATATATATATATATATATATATATATATATATATATATATATATATATATATATATATATATATATATATATATATATATGTATATATATCTGCATAACTCAGTGTTATCTTCCGCTTAACACGTTGGCTCTTTATAGCACTTATTTTTGAATCAATGGCCGGCTTAACGGCATAATCTTAAACCAGCAATATTTTCTTTTTAGACCTTCCTCCTCTACAATGACCAAGACTATCACCTCATGCAACTGGGTCGCTTCCCAGGTTACCGAGCAAGCGTTGGATGAACACGTTCAAGTGGGTGTTTAGCCGCAAAGGATGTCATTCATTGGAGAGCCCGATGAGCAGAAACCATCCATGAGCCAAAAGAGGGCGAAGTTGTCGTCTTCACTGATCACATGCTCCGGGGGTTCACTCCGCCCGGTTCAAAAAAATTCCATGATGTGTTGCATTTCTTCCAACTCCATCCTCAAGACATCGGGCCCAACTCTGTCACAAATATCTGCAATTTTCAAGTATTTTGCGAAGTATACCTTCAACCGGAGCCCATTGTAGAACTATTCAAAGAGTTCTATTATTTAAACCGCCAAACTGAATTTACGGACGGGCCCAGCCTAGAATTAGGCGGGATTTCAATTCAGAGGCAGAAAGAAGCTACATTCCCAGCCGCCAAGTTGTCCAGTCATCACAAAGACTGGAACCAAACTTGGTTTTACTGTCAAGATACCTCTCCAGAAGGGGAAATCCTCTGTCGGGTTATCGTGCCAATCGGCTTAGCAACAGGCACCCTCTTCCAGAACACATCAGCACAGTGGAGCGGGTCAACACTACAAAAAAAATACACTTCCGTGATGATACGTGTTTGTCACAGTAGGTCGCGTTTTTTGTCATGAATGTACATCCATGAAGATTTTATGACAGAATCAAGATAGTCATACCTGTGCTGTCATAGAAGTGTTCCATGACATTACCAAAATTATCATCACGGAATTGTCCACTTCCATGACGATAAATCGCGCGTCACAGAAGTGCTTTCATCAAGGGTGAACGACACATGGCATCCACCGTAACGGAACGCCGTTAAGCTATCGGGTCGGGTTTTGGATCCGATAACCCGTTAACAGCCCCGACCAATGGGGATTTTCCACATGTAAAATCATCATTGGCTGGAGGAAACACGTGTCGGCTCACCGTTGGGACAGATGTCATCCGCTCATTGGACCAAAGGCGCCTATGATACGGTGACACGTGGCACGGCCCAACAGAGGCCCATTCCTGTGAAAAGGTCGGCCCGTTTGACTTGGTCAAAAGGTGGCGGGTCGGCCCACGGAAAGCGTGTTAACGGCCTGTTCGCATATAGCCCATTTACAGCCCGCTAACCTAGGGCCCGTTACGCCCTATCCGAATTAGGCCCAGTAGCGTCATATGGGCCGTCCAATATGATTCAGACCGTTTTAACTTCCGGCCCATGTGTGGCCCATGACTTCTTTCGGCCCATATGAGGACCTTTGTAACTCTTGGCCCATTAACGGCCGTGGTGAAAGCGGCCCGTAATGAACAAAGGTATCACTTTATACCCATTAACGGCCCGTTATTCCATTAGGCCATTTCCAACCCAAGTTATCTTTCGGCCTTCTCAGGGCCCATTGATTCTTGGGCTCATTTGCAGCATTCGGTTACATATGGCCCGTTATTATCATTTTCGCGCTAGGGCCAAATTCAGCCCGTCGTTACTGATCGGCCCGCTTATGACCGTTAATACGTTGGGCCGTTTTCATGTCAAAAAAACCCGTTGGGCTGTTTTCATAGAGTTATCAAATACGGTCTATTAACGACCTGTTATGGTCCACGAATAGTACGGCCCATGATTGGCAAAATGATGATACGCCCCATAGAAGGCCCATGGATCCTACGGCCCGTATGAGGCCCATGGATAGTATGGCCCGTAGAAGGCCCATGGATAGTACAGCCCGTAGAAGGCCCATGGATCCTACAGCCCGTAGAAGGCCCATGGACCTTAAGGCCCGTATAGAAGGCTGATGGATCCTACGGCCCGTATAGAAGGCCAATGGATCCTACGGCCGGACGAAGGTCCATGGATCATATGGCCTGCAGGAGGCCCATGGTTACAACAGTCTGTGTGTTGCCATGATTATTTTGGCCTAGTTACAAAAAATAGGCTATTGTGGCCACTAGAAAAAAACACAAAAAGAACTGCAGTGACTACAAGCAAACAACTAAACAAGACAATAAGGAAATAAATAAGCAAGCAACTAACGCTAGCCTATTACCGCTATTACACATATTACATCCATTGGGCATCAAAGTTTGCCACCGGTGCAAATATAGGGAACAAAGCAAAGCACATTACATACATCGGCCGTCAAAATTGGCCACCAATTGCAAATAAACGCGGCAAACAAAACAAGAGCATAAGCGAAACAACTTCAAGAGCTCAAGAAACGTTATCCCGGTATCCACCATGTCGGCAATAAGCTTAGCAAGCTGATTAGCTTTGTCTGTTTGGCGCTAAAATCCTCCAACGCTTGTTGTTGCACCGAAAGTATGCATCCGAATGCTCCAGGACTTCCGATCCTTCCGCTTTTTTCACAACACAACTGATCGATGTCTTTCACTTGTAGTTGAGACTCAAGAAACCGAACTGATTGCATAAAGTGAGTTTGAATAGCTTGTGCAAGCGGTAGTGGCCAAGAATCGAACACTAAACCAAGACAGGACTTTGGGGTTGTCTCATTGTCTTCAAGATAGTCTTCCTTAGCTGCTTTATCGGCTTTGTTGAGAACAACAAGGATGTGTCACTATCCTGAACCTTATCTCGCATTACTTCCTTTACCATTGCTTAATAAGGCACTCTTCCCCAATATTCATCAAGATTCTAAAAGAAGAAACAAGCAAACACATAACAAGTTTAGCATGTACTAGTATATGAAACTCATTTCGTGAACCAGTTCATTAGTAAGGTGGACATGATTAAACTACCAAGTCTTCTATTGCCAAGTACTAGTACATAATAAAAGCATCAAACAAACATATATCTATGTCCTATGGTCCTTGCATTATCTTGCCAAATCAAAATAGAGACACGGTTCAAATCATATCAGTTCAAGACAAAGCAGCAAAGTAAAGAATACAAAGCGTGGGAAACTACACGGCACAACAAGATTTCAGATGGGTACCACGGGTCTACATGTACAACAACACTATTGGCTCTATTGTGATGCTAGTAATGTGCATGATATAAAAGTCAATTGTATACACAATTGAAATTGAAATCAACAGAGCTATTGATAAGAGCAAACCTGTTAAAGAAACATGCGTGAAAATACCTGCTGTGCCATTGGAGTTTCGATTGATCCTTCAATTTAAAAATAAGTTTGTATGAGTAAATACGGTGATACAAGAGCAAAGCAATCATAGTTAAAAAGGCGCTGCTGTTTAGCGCTTAAGCGTGTTTAGGCTCTAGGCGTTGGCAAAATGCATTGCGCATAACTATGCTTAATCTGCATAATCTGCAAGATAAGCATCCGCTTTAGTCAATAAAGCGCAAAGCGGTGGCAAACGCACAATTAACGCCTAGCGCTTTTTGAACTATGATAGCAATGGAATCTTAAATTAGAACAGTTGTTTTTCAGGTTTAGGCACTTGTTCTACATGAACAGAGTATAGTAAGACGCAAGAATATATTACATAAAAATAGAAAATAAGCTCATAGACCTTACCACATTCTTGGTTCGGGACCAAGATGAACAAAGCGTTCCTATCATCGTCCGTAAATGTGTCTCAAGAGAACGTAAGGGAATTTGATGAGTTTCTTTGCCGGTGAAGTACGTTTTCTTGTGTAATTCGCATCGCCACCAAGCATTCTTGAAGATAGCAGAGGTATTAGCACAGGTTACCTCATCCTAAGTTTCCAAATCGGTCGTTCTCTATAGAGAAAAATGGGAAAATCTGCTGTATTATAACCATCATGGAGGTAGGATGTATGGGACGAAGCAAAGTAATTGCCATGAATAACATTACTTACACATAACTCCTGGACAAACACACCTGAATCGGCATTTTCCTTCATCTTCAATATAATATTTCCAAGATGGGAAGATACGCACATACGATTTAACAACATCAAACGCGATAGATGCTAAACTACGACTAGCTGGTTGTGCTTCCTCCACAGGAATAGGCGCACTAACTGGTGGAGTTGGGGTTCGCCATGATAGTACTGGCCCTTTGGGCACTGGAGCTGCCTTACTAACTGCTCTTGTTTGGGAGTTTTGTGGTGGAGATGGTGCTGTGTCAACAAGAACTGGGTTACTATCGGCTGGGGTTGGGGTTAGATTGGGTGAAGCTGGTTCTCTGTCCATCGCAGTAGGGGTACAATCTGCGAGAGTTTGGGTTATGTGTGGTAGGGCTGGTTCTTGTGCATGTACAACCGGGGTGCTATCTCCACCAAGAGGTAGCACTGTTTTATTTGAAGACCGTGTTTTTAGTCCGCTAGATACTGGCATCACCCGCTCCAATTCAAATGGCTGATAAACAGGAAACATAGTTGAATGTACAAACATTGTATGAGAGACATATGCAATAGATAGTGTGGAAAAAAGAGGGCATGAAATAGTTGACATGTATATTGTTTAACTAGAACGGATAGCATGACATAATTTCACATATATGATGTCTATCTAAACTGGATAGCATAGCATAACATAATTCAAAGATATGATGAATAACTAAACAGGATCGCATGACATAATTCACCTACATGTTATCTAAGTAATCATGATCGCATCATTTAATTCACATATGTGATTTATATGCTAAACAGAGGGCATTCGATATGATGTCTGAACTAAGAACATGGTGTTGAATATTGTGTATATGATGTCTAAACTATGCAATGCAAGACACCGTATGCATGATATGAGAAGTATAACCGTGCCAAGTTAGAGCATACACCTCGGTGGGGAATAGGACTGGTCATCTGTCTCGAATCCATCTCGAGGATCTATCGGGACCCAACAAGAGATCTGCTTGACTGGTAGCTTTATGCTCGCTCAAGGCCTTGTTTTCACTCCAGATTTTTCCATCTCCCACCCAAATGGCTGATACAGGGAAGAGTAGTTTAATGTACAAACATTGTCGACAAATGGAAATGTAATGAAGAAAAGGATGGGCAAGATATCATTCAAATATATGATGCCTGGTTAAACAGGATGGCATTGCACATTTCACATATATTATGGCTGGCTAAAAGACATGAGACTGCATAATTCCCATATATGATATAGATACTAAACAGGTGGCATTCTGTAACATGTCTAAACTAAGCGGATGACATATATGATGTCAAAAGTAGGCACTGCAAGGCAACATATGCATGATATGACTAACATCATCATGCCAAGGTAGATCAAACACCTTGGGGGTAAATAGGAGTGGTCAGCAGCGTCTGAAACCGCCTCGGAACAGATATCTTCCTCTGGATTACAATCTGGAGAGGGGTGGGGAGGGTTTGCCAATTGAACCCACCATGGAGCGATGTCTGCATGACATTGTATTGCCGCGCAAAACTCTTCTCTTTTTCTCTACATGTTCGGCATGATGACTGTATAATATCGACATGCATCTGAAAAAAATAAGGTGAGATTATGTAAGGAGAGCATGCAGAAATTTAGAGTGACGGTAACAACCGGTGGATCGATATTTTCCGCTGAACCAAAATAGCCCTAATGGATCGACGTGAATGTATAGTAATAAGTGATGCAACAAGTGTACAACCTCTTTGTCGTAGCCGTGTTCGACCTCAAGATCATTGGGTTGGTCCTTTGAAGCAGTTGAGGCAGAGGTGGTTGTCGGAGGTGTGGAGGAAGATCGAGGAATCAGAGGCGGCGCCTGTGGCATCGCTCTCTGTTGTGATGGATCGTTCGTCGTTGGAGCAGCTCCGGTGAGCCGAAGACGTCAAGGTCAAGCAGCACAAGATGTACATCGTCAATCTCAAGTGGGATTCTAATAGCATCTCCAATAGATGATGTAAAATGGATGTAAAATTAACATCACCAAACCACCGACTACAGCAGATGAGGTAAAAACTGTTGACTCGAACTTAAGCTGTCAAAACTGAAATTTCATGTGGAATCAATGCTACTCGTGTAAACTGGACGCAATGGTAGCAGAGAGGCACTTGACATGTAGTTTAGGAGTGCTGCAGTTCATCTTCAACTGCACCCCGAGCCGCCACCACCACCGGCTGAACTGGCCCAGCGCCGCCACGCCGCCCCAAACAACTCGCTATCGCCGCCGGGCCAGCCCTCTAGGCCCCCCACCCCTGAACCCTAAGATAGATAGTGGGGTACCTCTCTGGCGAGCCCCGTCCCCACGCATGGTGGTTCTTCCTTAACTCAGCGAGCCCCGTCACGCTGCGGGTGGTTCTTCCTTAACTCTCGTGAGCCCCCCAACCCCTGAAAATCGATCGACCCAAAAGTCGATTCAGTCGACCGAGTGTGGCTTAATCGGAGCAGGAAAGTGCGTTATATCGACTAGAGGGGGTGAATAGGCGATTTTAAAGTGCGTTATATCGACTAGAGGGGGGTGAATAGGCGATTTTAGAGAATTTTACAAATTCTTCATTGAGGAATTTGCTGGTGAGAAATTCCTTAGCGAAGAAATACATGCAGCGGAATAAGTACTCAGAAGTAAGCATAGCAGATTACAGGCATAGTCATCATGATGAAATGAAGACAATCACAGAGTCTGAGAAAGCGTAATCACGAGGATAACACAAGATGAAGACAAACGGTGAAGAAATTGAGCGAGGAAATTGAGAAAGTCTTGATCAAAGTCTTCAAACACAGATATGAACAAACACTCAACACGATAATGAGGAAATGAAAGGGTTGAGGAAATAGAACCAGTTAGGTTGGTGAAGACAATGATTTGGTAGACCAGTTCAACTGCTGTCTCGGTTATGCGTCTGGTTGGAAGCGGTGAGTATTTAAACTCGAGGACCGCAGATCCGGACACCCGATCCTTGAGCACGCAGCTCGGGACACCAAGTCCTCACCGTATTCTCCTTGAACTAAGGTCACGCAGACCTCGTCCAATCACTCGTGGTAAGTCTTGAGCGACTTCCAAACCTTCACATACTTGGTCACTCGGCGATCCACAATTCCTCTTGGATGCTCTAGACCGTGGCGCCTAACCGTCTGGAAGAAGCACAGTCTTCAAAGGTAAAAGCGTCGGATCCACGCAGGATCAATTTCTTGATGATGCTCAATCACTTTGGGTTTGTAGGGGTTTGGTTTTTGGGATTTTCCTCACTTTTGGGTTTTTCCTCACTTGATGATTTTCGCTCAAATTCCTCAGAGGATGGGTTGCTCTCAAATGACAAGTGTCAAGTTCTCTCGGAGCAGCCAACCAACTAGTGGTTGTAGGGGGCGGCTATTTATAGCCTAGGGAGCAGCCCGACATGATAAGACATAAATGCCCTTCAATGATATGACCGTTAGGTGGATAAGATATTTGGGACAGCGGTAGCGCATAAACAACGAGCGGAATTTTGAACATCAAATTCCTCGGGGCTATCATGTTCCTCCTTTGTGTAGGCAATTCGCACTGGCGAATTCCTAACTCCTCAGTCAGAACAAATTCCTCAGTGACCAGAAGAGCTTCGTCTCTATCACTGAAGAAATTGACTGAACTGTATGAGATTTCCAAAAGCTTCACTCGAAGGGATTGGTAGGTGTAGGATTTTGAGTTGAGCATCACATGGAAATTTTTCCTTAGTATTTCCTCGACCCCCTTTAACAGTACGGTGTTTCCTATGACTCAAGAAAGAGAAAATGAAACTACGAAAACAAAAGTCTTCACGCTTCATGTTCCTCAAATGAATACCAAGTCTTCAAGGTCACACCAATTTCTTCACTTTCAAAGTCTTCAGAAAGTCTTCAGAATATCAAAGTCTTCAGATGAAGAACTTCATTTTAGAAATTCGACTTTCCTTGTAAATATCAAACTCCTCATAGACTTATAGACCTGTGTACACTCACAAACGCATTAGTTACTTAACCTATAAGTCTTCAATACACCAAAATCACTAAGGGGCACTAGATGCACTTACAATCTCCCCCTTTTTGGTGATTGATGACAATATAGGTTAGGTTTTCAACGGGGATAAACATATGAAGTGTAAATACTGATAATGAGGAATTTGATTGCAAGATATAGAAGAACTCCCCCTGAAGATGTGCATAGTGAGGAATTTGCTTTTGAGGCAATGCACATTTGAAGAATTGAATCATGGAGATCTCCCCCTATATCTTGTAATTCATACACGCATTTAACATATAATATGAAGAATTTGAAATGCATGATGAAATATGGTGCTTGATGTTATGCAATGTAACTCATCAAAGTATCGAGCCAAATCGATTTGCTTTGAAGATTTTCAAAGAGCTCACGAGAATCGAGCATAACAAATATCAAAACAACTGTAATCGAGCATAGAGCAAAAGCATAATGCATCAAAAGTATCAAAGCACCATCGGGTTTAAGATTACAACTCGATCCAATAAAGGTTTGGAAGAGCGAGAGTTGTAACTTAATAAAATACTGTATATAGACAAAAACTAGACCCGCTTGAAGACTAACTCAAATTTCTCCCCTTTGTCATCAAATGACCAAAAGGATCGGCGAGGACTAACGCTCTTGAAGAATTTCAAGTTGAAGGCGGGCGCTTGACATTGTTGGGGTCGGTTGTTGAAGTAGGACCAGCAGCGATGTCTTCCAAATCTTCATTTTCATCGATTGTCGCGAGATGAAGAATAGGAGCTAGCCACCAAGGAAGGAACTTTGACCTTCTTGAATTTCTTGGAGGAGGTGCAGACCAGTCAAATTCTTCCTTGAGTCCCATTGATTGCAGTTCTTCTTCATTGTAGACATGTGAAAGAACAGCCAGTGCGCTTGAAGGTTTCATGAAGATAGTAGTGGTTTTCTTCACAGCATTGTGTGTTGAGGTCAAATTGTAAAGTAGAGTACCAAGCGGCGTTTGACCCACTTATGATTGCGATCAACCTTCGATGAAGGCGAGGAGTAATTCACGATCGATCATCACCACAGGTGCGATAGCTTGAGGACTTTGCTTGGCGAGGTATTTCTTCTTTGAGTCATGTGTGGCGAGTCATCATTGGTGGAGTAGGATGCTGCTTTGAAACTGTCCATCAATGGGCGAATGCCTTCATCTATCACAGCGATAGCCTTGCCCTTTTCATCGGTGAGGTAATTGTCCATTTGAGGACTTCAATCGAGGCGGTAGCTGCGGTGGTTCAAAGTATCAGCCTTGTAATTGGTGAAGATCTTGACTGATGAATCTCATAATCCAAGGTGCATAAGGCTTCACTCAAAAGGTGACATGGCAATGTTAGCGAGTCCTCATGAAGAAATCATGGAAATTGGCGGGAGCGCCATGGATGATGTTGAAAAGCATATTCTTCATGATGCCAGCGACTTCTTCATCGTTCGAGTCGTGACCTTTGATAGGACTCATAGTCTTCGTCGAATCCGATAGACTGTTCGAGGCACATATAATAATTCCTTGACGAGGAATTTGGTCCTTAGGGCTTGCCTTGGCTTCAAAGGCTTCATCGGCACTTGCATATAGTGATTTGAAAGTTCCTTTTCTTCATAGATCGGCGTGCACCATCAATCGGAGGACTGAGTGGGAGGGCACGAAGCAATTCACTTCTTTGGTGCCTTGTAGTGAGTGTTTTCGGTCATCAATCCAAGACCCATGAATTACATCTTGAGCGTCTCCGGTGATGTGCAGGGTTGCATAGAGCTGAAGAATTAGCTCTTCATTCGATCCACAAATATCGGTCTGAAGTTTAGAAGTCTGCGTCGTGAAGAACACGAGGACTGGCTCAAAGCACGGCAGCGACTCCATATCCACATGAGGAATATGAGCATGATCGAAGATTTTGTCCTTGTTGAAAAGCGAGGAATAGAAGTTTGCTTGGTGGCAGTCGAAGCGCCTCTTCCTAATCGAGCAGAATCATAAGGATTATATTGATGAAGAACACATGCTCGGCAAAGAAATCTTCAGCCTTGAACTTTTGTTTGGTTGAGAGCGGATTCTTTTGCTTTGGCGAGAGGGTGTCGATCGGTTGCATCACCACCTCGGGAATCACAAGTTCAGGTTCTTGACTGAGGAATTTCTTGTTCCTCAACAGTGCGATCGAGGATTAGTAGCAGCAGCAGTTTCATCGGCACTAGTGGCTGGAATTTCTTCATGCAGAACCGGTGGGTTGATTTTCTTCAAAGTCCATTTGGACTGTTTGTGCAGGGAGTGAGGAACTTGTTGAAGCGGGGTGAAGAGAGGAGTATTGGGATCTTGACTTTCCCAAAAGTCATCATTGATCCTTTGGAGTGGTGCATCAATATCCACATCTTCATTTTCAATTTCCTCGATACCAGCTTGAGGAATTTCATGGTCGATGAGGAAATAAGCGGGGTTGAAGGATTGCTTCCACTTCAATTTCTTCATCAATTTTCTCGATGAAGCAGCAGATTGATGTTCTTCATCAGATCCGATTGGGATCTCATATTCTTCTCCAAAGGAACGACTTCCTTTGATGGTATGGAGGTAATTGGAACAGCATCAATTGGGTTTTCAAATGAGCTGGTCATTGGCTTCATTTTCTTCTTGGCGAAGAATCGGCCTGGTGATGCTTTCCTTTTCTTCCAGCAGCTCGTTCCGCAGCCTTGGTTTTCTTCACATCGAGCGGATGGAAGAATTGGAGTTGGAGTTGGCGCAGGAGGAGCTGAGGAATTTGGTGCAGTTTCTTGAGAACAAGCGATGCAGTTCCCTGTCTTGAGCAATTTCTTGAGCGCACCACTAGTGGGTGCCTGGCAGTTTCTTCGGTGGCTGGAATGGGATCATCAGCCTGGAATCAGCATTTTCTTCAGCAGGCTGGCGGAGGCTTCAGCGGTCTTGGCATTTTCTTCATTAGGCTGGTGAGGCTTCACTGAGGATTCATGTTGCATTGGGACAGCAACACTTGTGAATTTCTTCGTCGGGTTGTGAATCTGGTCTTGACTCCTTGCCGGTCAGCATAGTGGGTATCGAAACTTTTCTTTGAGGTTTTGAATTTCAGTTTGGACTTGGAGAAGTTCCTCGGTGTCATCTTGACAACGTTTTCTTGAGGAACTTCTCCTTCTGTATTGAGCCTTTTGATTTCCCTCGCCTTCTCAAACTTCCATTTTCTTCAGCTATGAAGTGAGTCGATTGCATGACTTTGACCAGGTGTCGAGATGAAGATCGAGCGAGAGGGTATTGGGATCATTGTGCGAGAGATCAATAAAGTCGAGGACTTTCTTGGATTCAATAGTAGTGGCACAGATGTACCTTTGGCTCTAGCGGCCCTAACTTGGCGGTCTCGATGATTTCTTCAAGTTCTTCATCGGATGCCTCATCATCGATGTACGTGGACTACAAGCTGTTTCTTCCTTGGGCTAGGCGAGGACCACGTCCATTGTTGCTTTTGTCTTCATGAGTCGGGCGGATGAAGAATTGGGGCAGGTGAGGAACTTGCGAGAGATGCTGAGGCAATTGAGAAACCAGCAGTCCTTTGACATGTAGCTAGGTGCACGAGGCGAAGGTTTGGGCCGGAGCAGTTGAGGACTTTGGTGGAGCAGCAGCGGTGTGAGAATTTGCTTGGAGGTGCTCTTTGAGGAACTTGGCCGTGAGGGCACAGATGATGAAACACTTGGCTTATGAGCAGGCTTCTTTTGCATTGATTTCCTCGGTTTGACCGAGACCTCGATGTGATGCAGCAGCAGAATCCTCATTGAATTTCTTCTTTGCTTCCTTTGCTTGCTTTGCCAATTTTGCTTGGCGTTTAGCCCATTCATCGGAAAGTCCTCACGCGTTTGATGCTAGTGGGATCAGCTATTTGGCGGTGCCAAAGGAGCTCTTGGGCATGGAGGATTTAAGCGAATTTCTTCATGTACTTAGGAGTTACATATCTGTATTCCTTCCATTCCGTGCCCATCTCCGTTCAATCTTACGAATCGCACCTTGCGTTGATTTTTGCTTTCTTCATCCGGAGTGCAATAGTCAGCATATATTTCCTCGAGGATTTCAAGCGCTGTCATAACCTCAGGTTTCTTTCCTCCTTCTGCGGCTTCTTACCATCGCCATTTTCTTGGTGAGAAATTGAACAATTGAGTTCTCTCGAAGAAGTGTGCAGTTTTTCTTCGAGCGCTGCAAATGAGTTAAGTTGATGAGAACCTAGGGATTCAGCAGCGGACATTTGTACCTGTGAGCAGAGTATAGGTGCGAGGAATTTGAAGAGGTCATATCGTTCTCGGAAGGTTTTCAAAAGAACAAGTTTGAGGATTTTGACCAGATGAGCCTTGAAGAATTTCACTAAGCGTTCTTTGTCTTAGGTTCGAGTTGTATAGATCGAGGATCCACACAATTGAGGAATCTTGAAGAAAATCATTGCTTAGAAAGCGAGTCAAGAGATTTGAGGTGTTCATATGTGTGAGAATTTGAAGAATAAACACCTTTGAAGAATTTGAAGAAGATTTGAGAATCAAAGCGAGTAATAAAAGTAACTTTTAATTTACGAAGTGAAGAACACGACGAACTGAGATGAACAGTTGGGAAGTTCGTCCGTTCAGATCTTCCCGCCCTAACTTGGCGAGAGAAATCAGCTACGGCGACGCGGAGTGAAGATTTTCCACGGTCGGTAGCAATCGTCGGCGAAGAGGTCAAAGCAGTGAAGCTTTTCCTCACGGCTGACGATGGAGTAGCGGCGGCGCTAGGGTTCGAGGAGCTCGGCGGAGAGAGAGGTCGGCGAAGTAAAAGAGTGAGGAAGGAGAGAGGGTATTTATAGACACGGTGAAAAGCGGATCGTCGAAGATTTAGGACGAGCGTGCCTGACCGCTTCCTTCTCACGACATGTGTCACACGTCTTGTGTAGTGGAGATCGTGTGCGATCGTGGGTGAATATAATAATGCATCGTGGGATGCGGAGCGGTTTAATGGTAAAAGCGAAGGTTTGAATAAGATTTGTTTTAAAAGTTCCGTTGCAATTTCTTCAGCTGTCAAGGACACGGTGAAGAATTTGAGCGAGTTTCAAAGTAGAACGCACATGAAGAATTTGTGAATGGATTGGGTTGAGTATAGCATAGAGGGAAGGGTCGATCACATTCACTTAGCAAAAAAGCGACTTGAAGAAATAGCCATAAGTGAATCTTGTAGAGGACATAAACCCATATATATATATATATATATATGAATATATATAGCGGATATAGTGAAGATTTTGCAAAGTTGAAGAATTTGAAAAACTGAAGAATTTCAAAACGAGGAAAAACTCAAATTGAAGATTTTCAACTTTGGTGGTGGCGTGACCCACCATATAAGAATGATGATTTCAGACACAGCGTACAATTGTCGTAGGGTTACGAGAATCAAATTCTTCATTAATTTCTTCACACTTAGAGTGTTATTCTTCATTGATTGAAGAAAAGCGTTTCTTCATGTGTTGCACATCTAAGTCATCAATTTTGCATAAGTGTTAGGATGTGTGTCCTTTTCAAAGAACATTCGAAGATTCTAAGATATTTAGCTCACACGCAACTTGCTAAATCTCTTCTCATCCAAGGGCTTAGTGAAGATATCAGCTAGCTGTTCTTGATCTTCACGTGCTTTCGATGGAGATGTAAGCCCTTCAACACATGATCACGAAGAAAATGATGGCGAATTTGAATGTGCTTTGTCTTGAGTGCTGAACTGGGTTGTGAGCAATCTTGATGGCACTCTCATTGTCACAAGAGAGAGGCACATTCTTCACGTTGATGCCGTAGTCCTTGAGGTTTGCTTCATCCATAGTAATTGAGCACAACACGAGCCAGCAGCAATGTATTCAGCTTCCGCGATGGACGGTGATACAGTTCTGTTTCTTGAGGACCAACGGACCAAAGATCGTCGAGAAATGACAAGTACCAGATGTTGACTTGCGATCCACACGATCACCAGCATAGTCGAGTCAGAATATCAATGAGATCAAAAGTAGAGCCCTTGGGGTACCATAATCCTAGTGTTGGTGTGTGAGCTAGATATCGAAGAATATGCTTCACAGCCTTATGGTGTGATTCCTTGGTGTAGCTTGAAATCGGGCACACATGCAAACACTAAGCATTATATCTGGCCTAGATGCACATAAGTACAATAAAGAACCAATCATGGGCGGTATACCTTGTGATCAAAGTCAATACCATTTTCATCGATTGCATAGATGGCCATTTGTGGGCATAGGAATTTTGACACCTTTGCAATCTTGCATGCGAATTTCTTGAGGACATCTTTGAGGTATTTCTCTGAGATATGAATATGCCATTGTGTTGTTGTGAATTTGAAGACCTAAGAAGAATTTCAACTCTCCCATCATAGACATTTGATATTCTTCACTCATCATATAGGCAAATTCATCACTATAACGTTGGTCAGTACAGCCAAAGATAATATCATCAACATATATTTGGCACACAAATAGTTCACCATCATAAGATTTAGTAAAGAGAGTAGGGTCGAGTGAACCGGGTGTGAAGCCATTCTTCACGAAGAATTCCTTCAATGTATCATACCACGCCTGAGGGGCTTGCTTGAGGCCATAGAGGGCCTTATTTAGTCTGAAGACTTTGTCAAGATTCTTTGGATCTTCAAAACACAGGGGTTGAGCAACATATACTTCTTCCTCAAGCTTACCATTGAGGAATGCACTTTTCACATCCATTTGATATAAAGTGATATTGTGATGGTTAGCATAGGCGAGTAATATCTTGAATAGACTCAAGTCTAGCAACAGGTGCAAAAGTTTCATCGAAATCAATTCCTTCAACTGCGTGTAGCCTTGAGCTACTAGTCGTGCCTTATTCCTCACCACAAGACCATTTTCATCTTGCTTGTTGCGGTAGATCCACTTTGTGCCAATGATATTATGCTTGCGAGGATCTGGACGTTTGACCAGTTCCACACGTTGTTGAGCTCGAACTGATGTAATTCTTCTTGCATGGCCTGAATCCCTCCGGCTCGAAATGCTTCATCTACCTTAGTGGGCTCTGTGATAGAGACAAAAGCATAGTGCCCACAAAAGTTAGATAAGTGTGAAGCTTTTGGCGAGTGAGAGGACTGGCGCTTCAATGTCATCGATGATCTTGTCAACTTGCACTTCTTTTGCAAGCGAGGATGAGCTGGTTGTCTTGAGGAATTTGATCATTTTCCTCGGCACCATTTTCTTGACATTATCTTGGTGCATCAGCTCGGCGTTCTTGGCGTCTGAGGAATGAATTCTTCAGCAGTTTCTTGATGAGGAATGACATCCTCGGTTGCCTTGAACTGATAGAATCCTCGGTGCTGGTTAAGTCTAACACTGAAGGTAGGTGCTCTCTTTGCGAGCCATTAGTTTCATCGAACCGCACATCTCTGATGTCAACAATCTTGTGAAGTGCGATGTTGAAGACTCTGTAGGTGTGCGAGTCCTTTCGTAACCAAGCATAAAACCCTCATGTGCTTTGGTGCAAATTTAGAGGTGTGGTGAGGATCTCTAATCCAGCATTTAGCACGAAGACTTTGAAATAACTTACATTGGGTTTCTTGTCGTGAGGAGTTCATAGGCAGTCTTCTTGAAGAATTTGTGAAGATATACTCTGTTGATGATGTGGCACGCGATGTCAATTGCTTCAATCCGAAGCGACTAGGCGTTTTGTATTCATCAAGCATAGTCGAGCCATCTCAACAAGAGTTACTGTTCTTGCGCTCCACAGCGCCATTTCTTTGAGGAGTATAGGGAGCAGATAACTCATGAGTAATACCAAGTTCATCAAGATAATCCTCAAGTCCGGAATTCTTGAACTCAGTTCCATTGTCACTCCTGATGTGCTTGATCTTCACACCAAAGTTGGTTGAAGCCCTCGAGGAAAATCGTTTGAAGATTTCCTGCACTTGATTTTTGTAAGTAACAATGTGTACCCATGTGTAGCGAGAGTAATCATCAACAATAACAAAGCCATATAGTGATGCTTCATTAACGACAGCTGAATAATGATTGGGACCAAAGAGGTCCATGTGAAGCAATTGAAGGGGCGAGTAGTGGTCATGATAGTCTTATTTGGATGCTTGGCCTTGGTCATTTTCCAGCTTCACGGGCTCGCATAAGTGATCCTTGAGGAATTTGACATTCTCAATGCCAATGACATGCTTCTTCTTCCATGGCGTGTGCAAATTCCTCATGCTGCGTGACCAAGTCGTCGATGCCATAGCCAGCCTTACGAAGCTTTTGCAAGTAGGCACACGGCTGGTTGTGGACCTGTGAGAAATCAACAATATACAAGTCTCCTCTCCTAAAGCCTTGAAGACTTTGGAATTGTCGACTTCCATAATCACAACACAGCGATACTTGCCAAAGATAACAACCATATCAAGATCACAAAGCATTGAGGCTGACATGAGGTTATATCCTAAAGACTCAACAAGCATGACTTTGTCCATGTGCATGTCCTTAGAGATAGCAACCTTACCAAGTCCCAATACGACTTTTGCCTTTGTCGGCAAAGATGATATGCTTGAGATGTGGCGGTGATAAGGAGCATCCATCAATAGATTCTTGTCACCGGTCATGTGATTTGTACATCCACTATCGAGAACCCACTCGGTGGCTTTGGGTTGATCATCCTGCGGATGAATTAGTACAACTTACGATCTCATATACTTCATCGGTGAAGAATATGATATCAAGTTCATCGAGATGAATTTCATCGATCGGTATCAATCAGATAAGTAGTATGAGGGCGTGTGAAATGAAAGTTCATTTCATCATGATTAACTGCGTCCTTCGAGCATTTTGTCGGGCCCCGACAAATTCTTGAGGCGTTAAGGCACGTCGGAGACTGACCCTGCGAGAAGAGATTAGTTCTTTTCTTCACCACCCACATCGAAGGGGTGGCAAAAGTTCATCACTCTGCGAGCACCATATGAGAATGGTGGCATAGAGGCCAAACCATTTCGTTTCACATAAGAGGGTTAGGGTAAGCATATGAATAAGCGGAGAAATTCTTGAGGACTTATGAACATATTGGTTTGAAGAATAATGCACATATTCATAGCCCTTAGCTCTACCTGCGAAAGCAGAGTTGTTAGCACGATGATAATCATATGAGGACTTTGATCCTTTTGAGAATTTGATCCACGTGAGGAATTTGGTCCGTATGAGGACTTGGATCCATATGAAGAATTTGGTCCATATGAAGAATTTGATCTGGGGTTCCTATTCTTCACGGTGGTGTCATGAGGACATTCACTGAAGATTTTCAAGGCACTGCTTGGGAACCCAGATTTTCTTCATAGGGGAACCGTTCTGCGATTAGTGCCAACATATCTAGCAAATACTTCACCATTCTGATTTTTGAACAGTTTATAGTTTGAGTCAAATGACTCATCAGCGAGAATGAGAAATTCACATGTAAAACCAGATAAGGTAGATGGATCAAGCTGGAGGTCCCTTTGCAGCAACCCATGAGGTTTTGGGATCTTGCTCGGGCTTCGATACGTTCCATCGACATTGAGTTTCCTCTCAAAGGCAATACCCTCTTTCCTAGGGTTCTGTTGAGGATCTGCTTTTAAGCACATCACAAAAGTCGATGCCCTTTGAGGCTTTTGTACATGCTGTCATGTACAATTCCTTCGATCTGCATCGTCGGTGATACTAGCAATGTCCTCGGATGAGGAATTAGTGATAGAGAGGCAGGTGAAGAATTTGTAACAGTTGAAGCATTTGAACATTCGGTGAAGAATTAGCGATTCACGTTCAATGCACTTTAAGCATGGAGGAACAAATTCTTCTTGAGAAGCGCTGATTTGTTGAGCAAGTAATGAATCGCGCTCCTACGAAGATCTTCATAACTCGCTCTTAGCTTCTCAAGATCTTGCTTTCTTTGAAGAAATTCATAAGAAAGTTTCTCATGATCGAGATAAGAGAGTGTTATGATGACCTTGAAGGCTGTCAAGCCTAGGTGAACTCTCTGAAGATTTTCGATCGGGGCTTGAGTGCGATCCATTCTTCACCTAACATATCATCACTCTTATCTAGCATGTTTTGAACCTTTTCAAAAGCCCTTTGTTGTTTTATAGCAATCTTAGCAAGTTTAGAGTAGCTGGGCTTGAGATCCTCATCGATTCATTTTCACTAGATTGAGAGGAGGTGAAATTGAGTACCTTAGCACCTTTTGCCATGAAGCAATAGGTGGGGCGTAATCATCATTTTCCTCATCAGGTTTGTCGGTGAGTCAGTTTCTTGATGTTGAAGATGGACTTGCTAACATAAGCGATAGCAAGAGCCGGACTAGCCACACAGTTCGGATTCTTGAGACTCCTCCTCTTCCTCATTTTCCTCGATTCAGCTTGAGTCCATTTCCTTGCCAATGAATGCCGAGCCTTTTGGAGCTGCTCTTCTTGTGAGAAGAAGGTTTTGAGGATTTTTGATGAAGATTTTGATGATTTCTTCTTCTTCTTCATGTCATCAGGCTGTAATCCTTGTGCTTCTTCTTCTTTAATTCCTTTTCCCCCGAGGACAATCTTGGATGTAGTGACCAGGTTTCTTGCATTTGTGGCAAAGTCTTCTCTTATAGTCACTAGATGAGGAATCACTGCTTCTTGAGGATTTTCCAGCGACCACGTCTTGTGAATTTCTGGAATTTCTTCACGGCGTGCTAGCTCTGGCCAAATTCTTGAGGATCTCCAAGGCTACTACGAGTCTTCACTCTAGATTCGGACACAGCCTTGGCCTTGAGGCACGTGTTTTCCATAGCGAACCATAGAGATCTCTCTTTTGACAAGCTGGAACTTCGTGAGTATTTAGCCTTCGAGGATATCGGCAGGATCAAGAGACTTGTAATCAGCTCGTTCTTGTATCATCGGTGCGGAGTATCAAATGAGGAATCAAGCGATCTTAGCAATTTCTTCACCACCTCATGGTCGGTGATGTCGGTGGCACCAGTGCTTGAAGCTCATTTGAGATGTCGGTGAAGCGATCGAAGGTTTGTTGAACATTTTAGTTGTCGAGTCTTTTGAAGCGGTTGAAGAGATTCGAAGAACATCAACTCGAGAGTCACGCTGAGTTGAAACACCTTCATTTACTTTGGACAGCCTGTCCCGGATGAGTTTGGCGATTCCAAAGCACTCACTCTTCCATATTGACCTTTGCTCGGATGGCCACATATGATATTCTTAAGCTTGAGAATCGAGTTGCTTGAATCTCTTCACATCAGCATCATTCGGAGAGGGTGTGGTGAGGAAACACCTTTTGTCACAACATACCGGAGATCGTTGTCAATTGCTTCAAGATGCATTAGCATTTTGTTCTTCGATGAGGGGTAGTCCGTCCCATCGAAGGTAGGACACCTGCTGAGACCTTGATCATACTGCGGTCGACATAACTAAAACTCCGGTGGTTAAACCAAAATCACACAGAACAAGGGAGTACCTTGCTCGATACCAATTGAAAGTCGTTATATCGACTAGAGGGGGTGAATAAGCGATTTTAGAAATTTACAAATTCTTCTTTGAGGAATTTTTTGGTGAGGAAATTCCTTAGCGAAGAAATACATGCAGCGGAATAAGTACTCGAAGTAAGCATAGCAGATTACAGGCATAGTCATCATGATGAAATGAAGACAATCACAGAGTGAGAAAGCGTAATCACAGGATAACACAAGATGAAGACAAAGCGGTGAAGAAATTGAGCGAGGAAATTGAGAAAGTCTTGATCAAAGTCTTCAAACACAGATATGAACAAACACTCAACACGATAATGAGGAAATGAAAGGGTTGAGGAAATAGAACCAGATTAGGTTGGTGAAGACAATGATTTGGTAGACCAGTTCCAACTGTTGTCTCGGTTATGCGTCTGGTTGGGCGGTGAGTATTTAAACTCGAGGACCGCAGATCCGGACACCCGATCCTTGAGCACGCAGCTCGGGACACCAAGTCCTCACCGTATTCTCCTTGAACTAAGGTCACGCAGACCTCGTCCAATCACTCGTGGTAAGTCTTGAGCGACTTCCAAACCTTCACATACTTGGTCACTCGGCGATCCACAATTCCTCTTGGATGCTCTAGACCGTGGCGCCTAACCGTCTGGAAGAAGCACAGTCTTCAAAGGTAAAAGCGTCGGATCCACGCAGGATCAATTTCTTGATGATGCTCAATCACTTTGGGTTTATGGGGTTTGGTTTTGGGATTTTCCTCACTTTTGGGTTTTCCTCACTTGATGATTTTCGCTCAAATTCCTCGGAGGATGGGTTGCTCTCAAATGACAAGTGTCAAGTTCTCTGGAGCAGCCAACCAACTAGTGGTTGTAGAGGCGGCTATTTATAGCCTAGGAGCAGCCCGACATGATAAGACATAAATGCCCTTCAATGATATGACCGTTAGGTGGATAAGATATTTGGGACAGCGGTAGCGAAGATGACAATGGTCGAATTTTGAACATCAAATTCCTCGGGGCTATCATGTTCCTCCTTTGTGTAGGCAATTCGCTTTGGCGAATTCCTAACTCCTCGGTCGAACAAATTCCTCGGTGACGGAAGAGCTTCGTCTCATCCTTGAAGAAATTGACTGAACTGTATGAGATTTCAAAAGCTTCACTCGAAGGGATTGGTAGGTGTAGGATTTTGAGTTGAGCATCACATGGAAATTTTTCCTTAGTATTTCCTCGACCCCTTTAACGATACGGTGTTTCCTATGACTCAAGAAAGAGAAAATGAAACTACGAAAACAAAAGTCTTCACGCTTCATGTTCCTCAAATGAATACCAAGTCTTCAAGGTCACACCAATTTCTTCACTTTCAAAGTCTTGAAAGTCTTGAATATCAAATTCTTGAGTTGAAGAACTTCATTTTTAGAATTCGACTTTCCTTTGTAAATATCAAACTCCTCATAGACTTATAGACCTGTGTACACTCACAAGCGCATTAGTTACTTAACCTATAAGTCTTCAATACACCAAAATCACTAAGGGCACTAGATGCACTTACACGGATATAACAAGACGCGGGTTGAATTTTAGGACAAGCCTAACGTTTAGTAATATTGTACTTGTACATACCAAATCAATTCGCACTTCCTCAACAAAAATAAAACAAAAAATAAAACTATTCACACCACAAAAAGAGAGAGTCTTGCCCGTTTTACTATACAAATGATATTCAAAGCTACTCCCTCCTTCCATCTATATAGGGCCTAATGCGTTTTTCAAAGTTAACTTTGACCAAATATTAGAGCAATGATATATGACATGCAACTTACACAAAGCACACCGTTAAATTAAATGCGTGAAAGGTTCTTTCAATGATATAATTTTCACATTGTGCATGTCACGTACTATTAATCTTGTCAATAGTCAAAGGCGGTCTTAAAAATCTCATTCGCCCTATATAGATGGAAGGAGGAGTATGAATCCATGTTATGTCCGATTAAATTTTTTGCTTGCTGTATAATGCATGTAACCTACTCATACCAACATTTTAGTGCATTCCAAATGTCTATACTACCGCTGCAATTCGAACTAAATTTGAATTCGTTTCTCTATTTCAATAAGAGTCTACAATCAGGATTGTTGCCAACTTCAACCATCATAGTTTCCTTGCTATCTGCCAGATATAAATCGGATGGCCTATAATGCAGGATGGCAGGCACACCATCATCAACAACTCCGTTCTTTTATAAGAGTAGAGATAAAATATATTAAATGTAGTATAACATGTTCATAACCACACCATGTGTATCACCGTTATATATATTCACACATGTGTTGGTTTAAAACACTATGATAAATTCTTCAAATATCCGAATTCGCTTTTTATAATGAAGTATATATGATCTCTATTCGTCTTTTACACCCACACAACCCTCTTATCTTTGTAGCTAGCGCTAACTTTCTCTTGTGCATGCACACGCCGCATCCTCTCACCCTCCTCGGCATTCTCTAGCTCCATCGCGCAAATTGCGTCTTTTCACTTTAGGTCGTTCACCCACGGTGTGTGTAGGCCCCCCAGCTCCTTCTTTAGGGCACACATCGATCGATATGCCTCTTTAGCCAGGTGTGCCTAGCACAAACACAAGCTTCCCCTCTTCTCTTGTCACCGTCCATGCCTCACTCCCACCACTCTTTTCATCGTTCTCGTGCTACTCGCACACTCCTCCCCCTCGATATAGTATGCCTATCGCACCACCTCCTACATGCATCCCTCTCTCTCTATCCTTCTCCTCGTGCCTCATTTGCTTCTAACACACACATGCATGTATACCGATCGATCTCCCAACATATACCTAGATCGACTTTAACTACCCCCCCATCGATCGACGTACCTCACAAGTTATGTATCTCCTTTCTCTAACAAAGGGCGATTGATCTTCCTATGTAGTTATGTCCGCTTACCACATCCACATCGTCCCCCTCATCATTCGTGCATGCCTCCTCCCGTCTCTCACACGCACGTGCACACAGACAACAAGCAGCCATCTCCTCTCTTATTGATATTGCGGGCGTGCCCTCCGTTTGTCTAGCAAGCCTATCCCACCATTTGTTAGAAGCAACTCCACTACCACCCCCTCCAACACTCTAGCTCTGTCTCTCTCCCAACCTTATTCCTCTCCTGCACATATGCATGGATGCTGATCGATCTCCCTTAATACATGCGGCATATCGATCTCCTTAATACATGAGGTAGGCCTCTCTCCTCCTCCACACATATACCAGCCATTGTACCTGTATAGTTAATTGGGCCTCCCTCTTCCCCCACCACACATCGATAGTCGAGCGCTGCAGGTAGGTATCCATGCCACAGAGACAAACTGCACATGTCCCCTCTCACGTTCCAGTAGGCCATCCACTCTATATCTTTGACGTGGGCACACACAAATTCGATGGAACTCTTTATCGATCGCGCGCGCACACATACACACATCATCCCTCTCTTCGATTCTGTGGGCACCTCAAGCCGATGATACCTCCACTCTCTTCTCGTGGATCACCCCCTCTATATATATGTTATATCCAGGACTCTATTTCACACACATTGCATATGTTGCATTTTTTTATTAACCCCCCCCCCAAAAAAACTCTCAAGAACCCACACACTATATCTCTCTAGGTTTGTGTCTCTCTCACACAACCCCACGTAGGTGGTGTACGTATACAAGAAGAGAATAGGCGCACCGCGCACGTACTCACGCTTCGTGCCCAGCCACACCCGCGCGGGTACACGGTGGAGCTCATTTCTTTACGAAATGGAAGCCCACGTGCTAATTTGAACGCCTGTAGCGGTTGTTTACCTAGGGAGGTCGTGTACCACACGTGCACGAAACAAAGTTCGACTTGACGCATTGTCGTATTATTTTTAAATAAAGTTATATCGCTCAATGGCACGTATACAGAATATAAAACGATTTTTATGGAGAAAAAGGTAGTCCGCTCACTATATACAATGGAGCCTGCCTGCCTGGTTCGTCGCTCTTCAGAGTATCTCACACAAGGCTGCGGCGGCCTCTCTCTCTCACCGTTGGTCACTGATCCGGCCGCATCCCGTCCGCCGGGGGAAAGGGAGTAAGGTGGCCTCTCTCTCTCTCTCACCGTTGGTCACTGATTCGGCCGCATCCCGTCCGCCGGGGGGAAGGGAGGAAGTGCATCGTTTCTCCGTTCGACGGCGCCGAGGCAGCACGTCCCGATCTGCGGTACATGTCGTTCTCTCTGACCAAGCTCTGCTGGCGGCAGGCCTCGCCACCTGCTCAGATTCCGCTCGCCGCCGCTCACCTAGTTACATCCCGACGACCTCCAGGTATCCCCTCCGGCCTTGCTCCACTGCCCGTCTTCCCACGTCGCTGCATGTGGATCTTCCATAGTTCTTTGCCCAAAACATAGCTCGTCCGGTGTACTTTCCATATTGCATTCTCGTCCTCACACCGTTTTAGACAAACACAACCGTGTTGTTATCTTCCCTTAGGACAAGGAATATGCTTCTTTTTTGTCATCGCATGTGTCATCAACTGTTATTAGCCAGTAATTGTTTCCTTTCTACCTCTTTTTTGCAAACAGGACTATCCATTTCACCTCGTTGCTATTGCGACCTTTTGGTGAACTGCACAAATCACTTTTTTCTTAAGAGTGTTTTGTGCAGTTGTACTAAAATTTCACACGGGCAACGTCTCTACATTTCAGTGCGACTACACAAAGGGAGATTGGTTTTGCTCTATCCTCCTCATCCAACTCCGAGCCTAATCTTCTCCAACTAGTTAGTCTTAAGAGAGCGCAAAGGTGACCGGCTTCTATTTGTGTGTTTATTGTTTCATCAGCAGTCCTCTATTATCGTAATCACACTTAATATCTTTGGAACAGGGACGCTCAGCTCTATTTTAGTGGAACTGCACAAAATGATCGGAATGTTGCATGCTCCAGACAGCTACTTTTTTTCCAACATGCCTTGTTGATTTAGACAGAGCTGGGGGGACGTTGCTGCCAATGAAAGCATGGATCAATTTTAATTTAACACCTTCTCACAACTCTGTCTTCAGTTGTGATGTAATTATTAGCTCTGATATGCTAATAATTGACATGCATTAGCAAGGAAGTTAGTTTTTTATTGTTTCCGAAAGAGCATCGATGGCAAGACAAGCGAAACAAAAGCTGAAAGCTCACACCATTGTACAATTTCATGTCGCTGGAAAATTATTTGTATATTACGTCAATTATGTAAACAAATGATGGAAGCTTGATAGCATTGCCAGAAGCCTCTTCATCATCCGGGTCCATGTGCCATGCACAAAATTATACTCCTTCGTTCCTAAATATTTGTCTTTTCACAAATTTCAAACGGGCATATTTTAGAGTGTAGATTCACTCATTTTGCTTCGTATGTGTACTCCCTCCGTTCCTAAATATTCTATTCGTCTTTCTAGAGATTTCAACAAGTGACTACATACGGAGCAAAATGAGTGAATCTACACTCTAAAATATGTCTATATACATCTGTATGTGCCAGTCCATTTGAAATCTCTAAAAAGACAAATATTTGAGTAGTAACTCGTTGAAATATCTAGAAAGACAAATTCTCCGGAGTATATTTAAGAACCGAGGGGGTAGTGCACAACCGCATGGGAGACTCAGCCCGGTCGTTGCGCCGCATTAATAGTGAGTAATGAGCAGTCAAATCATAAGCCCCACCTTTCCCACTGTAAGTTGCTCTGAAGAAACAACCATCAATACGCTCTTCTTTGAATCCGCTCATACTACTCCATCCGTCCTTTGTTTATACAGCAGCGCTTGAAAAAAAGAAAAAAATCTGTGGGACCAAGGCGACTAGCGATCGGCCTGAAAAATAGCATTGGTAGTTATAGCACGCGTCTATTACTAGAGGGAATAATGCGTACACACATGCATGCAGTGCTTCACCCCAGGTACACACATGCATGCACTTACTCCACTCCGTAGTAGTAGTACAGTACATGGAGAGAAAATTGTGGACTTGATTGCGGTTACCACGCCCTAATTAATTGAGCATTAAACCAAATGCGTCTAAAGTCTCTCGGTGGTGGAAATGCATTGAGAGAAATGCATCATAATGAAGCGCTACCAGAACTGTGACGGAGGGAGGAGTAGTATGAAGGTGCAAAACCAAAGCAGCGTATGGCGGTCGGTCAACGCACCTCCTCTTGGCATATCACCGACATGTGGGACAGGAGTGTGAGCAAACCGATCTCAATTGACGGCAAAGAGCCAACCCGCCGTTCCTTGAGAGAGGCGAGAGCGAGAACACGAGACGGGCTCGCACGGAGGCCAAGATATATTCAAGCATGGTTGGTTGATCAATATCATTCATTACATGTTGGGCTGCCGTTTTCCGCCCTTCTCCAGAATAAACGTGTACTTTATCAGAGAAAAAAAATAAGAGTTCAGACACTCCACCATGCGGTCCTAGTACTACTACTACTCGTACTACTGCGCTTGGCTCTTCGCCTCTTCGTGAAGTCGAACAATGATGGTACTCCGCATGTTGGGTACTACAGTGTATGCCTCTGACAATCTGACACCGAATGGACTGATGCATGTCCATCGAGGGTAGGTTGCATTAGTCAAAAGGCGTAAGCGAGCTTCACCTTGTCCTGCAAGCTTCTCCTCGTTCTGCGAGTTGACGGGACACACCAAAAAGTAGTGCTAGTCCATACTCCCTCCTTTCCGGTTAATATGGCTTAATCTTTTTTGCGGGTAAATGAGAGAGCTTTATTCATATATAAGCATTCTTAGGACGATCAGCCAAGACACTGGTCACTAGGAAGCGAGGTACCCCGCAAAAAAAGAAGTAGGAAGCGAGGTGTTTCATCAAGCCAGCTCTCGGCCACATTCAAAGTGCAGCCTTCTCCTCGTTCGGCAAGTTGACGGGACACAACAAAGTAATGCTAGTCCATACTGCCTCCTCTCCGATTAATATGGCTTAATTTCAAACAATATAAATACACCATGCATCACTTTGTATATTTGTAAAAAGTACGGTCATGGACTTCATATACGCTCATCTGCGCTCAATATATATATTTTCCGGTGTTTATACGGTCACTAGCTCACCCCGACCGAGTATGTGTGTGCATGCGTGTAGGTTGAGCACTTGAGCGTGACCGTGTGTTTCGTCGTGTGCTCGGACATGCATGCATTAGAGGCGTCATGCTGCTTTTTTTGCGCCCATGTGTACGTGTGGTATTGCATACACGTAGGGGAGTGCGTGTAGGGGCCACTAAGGAGCAGTCAAATCACATAGTAAGTTAGTCGGAAGAAGCAACCATCATTTCACTCTTGAATGACACGTACGCAATATAAAATGGTTGATATGGAGAGAAAAAGAAAACCACTATATATGCACTAGCAGGAGCCTAAGCTACAAGCCTTCTTGCTTAGGTTGCTCTCTTCACAATCATAGAACGATGGGCCTGATCCCGCAGCTGGGGGAAGGGAACAATGTTCTTCGTAGACGCGGTCGACATCAACGAGGGAGAAAACCCACAGTCGGTGCGTCCCAATCGGGGGTCACCGCGGTATGGGCCGATGCCACGTCCCAACCGCCCTTCTAGCTACAACCCGACGTCCCAGGTACTCCATCTTCCTTTTGGAGCCGGCTTGCTCCACTGCCGTAGCTCCACCTCCATGTCGATCTTTCTCTACTTCTACCGGCTTTCTACTTGTGATGAGTTTATGTCTCATGAACTAGTGCCAGTACTATTATTCTAATCACACTTCTTCAATATCTTTGCCATCAGGGATGCTCAGGTCGATTTTAGTGGAACTGCAGAAAAGCATCGTATGATCCGAGGGTGCCAGCCGTCTTTCCTTCGATAGGTTCTACCTGACCAGGAAATTAAATCATGTTTAGGGTTTAGGGTTTAAGTCGTAGTGACCCCATCAGTAGTTTTTCTTTCATACACGCTCTCACAACTTTTTTCTTTAGTTGTGAAGGAAATATTGGCTATGATCTGTGAATCATTGAGATGCACCAGCATGCATGTTAGTTTTCCTTTGTATTTGATGGAATGTTGTAATGGGGCAACCTTGGAATAGGAATGAAAATGGAGTGGAAAGTTTCCGTTTTTCCGGAGAAAAAATGGAAACGGAGAGAAACCAATGTTTCATTTCGTTGGATCGCGCCATCGAGCAAAACCAACGTTTAAATCACGTCCGTCGTGTTCGTGTAGCACCCTCCTCCACGGCTCGACCCCACACGGTCGCTCGGCATGCCACTCACCGCAAACCGAGTATACGATAACTTTCCCGCCTGCTTGTCGATGGATCGCGCCATGGAGTACTAGCACTACTGGAAGAGATTGACGAGTTGGGGGAGGACAACTAGATGTAGCACGGACTCCCAAGAACTTTTTACATGCATGTTGTAGCCGGCTATTAGGACCTTGGAACGCGGAGCAGCCGCGTGCACCCGGAAGCGGCGCAGGCAACGCTCTCTCGGCCGGCGCGCCGCTTCAATGTCCGCGCCAGTGAGAGGTCGTGCCCGCTCTGGCCGGGCATGAATGCAGCACTGACCGTTTCAGGCGGGAAGCAAGCGCAGGTGATGAAGAGGGTTCGGGTTGGTCAAGACCAGCCGTGGCAGCGGTCCGGACGTGCGCAAACAAGAGATGTTGTACGTTAATATTGCTAGGTATATAATTAACAACGTAAATAATGTGCAAGTTGGACAAATATGATTGGAGATGGAGATGGAAATGGAATTTTACGTAAACACGGATATGCATGTCTATGTCTATGTGTGTGTGCGCGACGACTCTCGCGACCTGGAAGCGGGGGCGTGTTTTTTGATCGAGTTTTCTTTCTTGATACGTTAGAAAATCAGTTTGTCTAATTCACATCTAGATGTTATTTAAGGACATCACATCTAAGCTCCCACAAGTATATAATGTAGCAACAAGAAACCAAAAAAACTAGGAAAAAAATAGAACACAAACAGAGTGGACATCAACTTAGATGTGACATAACTATGTCACATCTAGATGTGTCCTAGACAGACCCTTCAAAAATTGTCCGCCAGTTTTCGTTTCTTTTTTCCGGGAACACACGTATTCTATTTAAAACCACGGCTATGGAGAGATTTTTTTACTCCATTATAACCTCTTGTTTGATAGAGTTTCTCGCATCTCGCTCTCTCACCCTCTCCATATCAAAACAAGATGACAGTTTCCACTCTATCTCTCTCCTCACCGGTGGTCACAGATCCGGCCGAATCCTGTCCGCTGCGGGAGGTGAGGAGGTGCAGCGTTGACGTTGTCGTCGTCGGTGACGGAGGAAGCCGATGCGCACCGTCCTCTCGGAGCCGGTGCTGGCGCGGACGAAGATCCTCCACACCCTTGTTCGCTGTCGTCGTGTGGGTAGATCCCGCCCGCCCGCCTAAATGACATCTCGCCCACCTGAGGTATAACTTCTTGTACTGGTCTAGCTCCCCAGGTCGCTGCGTGAGGGTTTTCTTCTATGCGACTACTCCCCAGCTCCCATGCATAGTAGCTAGGGTTCGTCGGCTGGTCCAACATCACCTACTAGTACTATTATAGAGGAAATGCCACTCGAAAAGTTGTCTGATTTATGCCTCGGTGGAGGTATACATGTTGTTTCGACAAAAGTACATGGTGGTTGTGCGGTCATTGTCCATATGGTGGTAGTACTATCCTTTGGTTAAATGAAGAAATGCTTTTTCTCGGGTATCCTGGTTTACTAGTTCCCATCAAGATATAATTATGATGCTTCATTTGTTGGTGTACTTTTCATTAATTCTTATTGACAATTGAGATGTCGTTGCTAACCCTTTTTATATTTTTGGAAACAACGATGCGTGTCTCCATACCGGGCATGTCTTCCTCAATTTTAGTGGAACTGCACAAAATTGGATGGCCATTGTTGTTTCGCCATCGTTGTCCTCGCCACGTGGTTCTTCCTTCCTCGAGCTTGATTCTTGAGAAGAAGCAGACCACGGTGAGGATTTGTCGAACTTCATAGGTGCCTCACCCAAACTTGATGCCAAATGGATGATGCATCACCACGATGACCTATCGATGCTCATGGTTGCGCCTCATGGTTGCATCGGCTGGTGAAGCTGATCGATTTTCAATGAAAACAAGTTGTCTTCCATCGCTGCTCTTTGCTTGTTACGCACAAAGATGATATCCTTCGTCAGTTCACCTTGGTTGCGTTGGAGACGATTCGCCTTTCACGTTGGTGCAATTTTATCACACAATTGGCTATGAACCAAATGTTTCCTCGAAGAAGGATCGACGTTGGTACTAAGAGCATAAGTTTTGTATTGATTTCTAAGTCTTCTCACAACTTTGTCTCCAGCTCCCTGTAATTTTATTTGTCCAGCTATTAACTTTGATTTAAAAATGGTGTGGACTAATAACCGGATGGACGTAGTAGCCTCCATTTTTATTTACTCCAGATATTAGATTTGATGAAGTCAAACTTTGTAATACTCTCAAACCTTTCAGATAATTGAAATTAAAATTCTTTATTTGTACACACTCTCACACGTTTCCGATAATTTGGTGCATTTGTGGTTGTTCACTTAAGGGAGGGTAGTGTACCACACGTGAAGGACAGGAAGTGTGACCAGGACGCGTGGGCGTGGATCGTTAGTTCATCGGAAGTAGTACTAGTTTTCTTCACTATACATTAAATAAAGAGTTTCGTTTCGTACTTACGCAATTTAAAACGATTGTTATGGAGAGAATTAGAAAACCACTCCACTATATATTAGTCGATACACGAGAGTACTATATGGACGCAGCTTCATTGATTTAGTGCACTGCCTTTGGGTTTATGACAGGTGGGCCCAAAATGTGGTTGGCTCACCGTCATACAGCCAAAAGCAAGTGCAGATGAAGGCACCGGAGCTCGATCCGTACTACAGTAGTATATAGATAAGTGGGAGCCTCAGCGCTTGTTCGCTAGGGTTTGCTCTCTCCCCGCTTCGCCAAGACTACATATATGTTACACGCTGGAGGCTCAGCTGTTCATTTGCTAGGGTTTGCTATATTCACAGCCTCTCACCCTCTCTTCACAGATCTAAACAAGACTGCATTGGCCTCTTGTCTCTCTCTCCCCCCTCACGGTGGTGAAGGAGGCGCCCATATCCCGTCGACCGGGAAGGGAGGAGGTGCAGCGTTCACTCTATCGCCGGTGAGGGAGGCAATCCACCGCCGGCTGCGCTGTTCTCTTTCACCCCCTTTGTCTGTAAGGGAAGGCCACCGACCCTTCTTCCTCGCTGTCGCACGTAGTGTGGGCAGATCCGCATCCCGACGCCTTGCCACATCCCGACGACCCTAAGGTATAAGTTTCTTTGAAACCGTCTGCTCTAGCTGCATGTGGATCTTTTTTGATCTGTAGTTGAATCTAGGTCTTGGTTCAAAGAGGAAAGAAGGGTGCGGTGGGCTGGAGCAAGAATCTAGGACGTGGTTCAACGAGGAAAGGAGGGGCGGAAAGTAGTATAGACTGGCTATCCAGCCGCTTTGTAGGTCGAAAAGGGAAAAAGGGGGTAACCCAATACACACATCTGTAAGGAACCGATCTCTTTGTTGAACAGGGAAAGAAACTAGGGGGTCGGGTAGTTTGTGCAGGACTAGATTTGCTGCCCTCACATAGGAAAAAGGTTCAAAGAGAACAAATATGGCACCAACGCATATATGCTGCTTGGCTACATACTCTGCATCACCCATTTATACGTGTGGACGCACATGGTGCTGGCATGTCCCATACAGCTATTTTGCTGTTGTTAATCTAAGAATGCCACCGGAAAATTGAAGCAATGCCACTATTAAAAGTAAATTACATTTTTTAATGAATTTTGTTTCAAGAGAATGTCTCTGTTAATATGAATCAATGCAACCGTTTTAGAAATGCTACTATCCTACTTTGTTTTCCATCCAAGATAAGTTAGATGCTTCTTTCTGTCACCGTTTGTTTCATCCTCCTTTATCGGCAAGTAATTGTTTCCTTTTTTGCCTCTGTTAAAACAGGGTATCGATTCAACTTGTTGCTATTATGACATTTTGCTTCGCTACTCGAAACACTTATGTTTTAAGAGTGTTTTGTGCAGTTCAACTTGAATGTCGCACCGGTGACTTTGCTTAATTTTTGTGGAACTGCAAAAAAGGAGATCGAGATTTGTTTCCAGTCTTCGTGGCGAGTTGTTTCAAATCTTGGTCTCATCCACATGATGCGTCGTGTGCTTTGAGATGTTGTGCTACTTGTTTTGGTACTGTTTTAAATAAATGTTGAATTGAAGCTATTGTATTGCTGTCTTTTCCCATTAAGTAGTGAACAAAAATGGGACCAACCCAGACGTGATGCTTGTTGCTTTGTTACAACAAATTCAGCATCACCCCCTTTATAAGCCAGTAATTGATGCCACTCTCAGAATTAACTACTGAATTTGTGGACGCATGTTTCATCCTCCTTTATTAGCCAGTAATTGATTCCTTTTTTGCCTCTGTTTAAACAGGGATATCTATTCAACTTGTTGCTATTGCGACATTTTGCTTCGCTACGCGAAACACTTTGCTTGATTTCAATGCAACTGCACAAAACGAGATTGGAATTCCTATTCGTGTTGGCAGATTCGTATTTTATCCTGGTGGTCTCATGAAAGGTCAGTACAGGCCTTCATCCACATGATTGTGCAGTGTGCTTTGAGATGTTGTGCTACTTGTATTGGTACTGTTTTAAATAAATGTTGAATTGAAGCTATATTATTGCTGTCTTTTCCCATTAAGTAGTGAACAAAAATGGGACCAACCCAGACATGATGCTTGTTGCTTTGTTACAACAAACTCTGCATCACCCCCTTTATAAGTAGATGGAAGCACATACTGTTGTTGCGCCCACTCTCCCCTGGAACTGTTTATGCTTTTCGTTAATCTAATGCCGCTGGTAAAATTAAGCAATTCCACTCTCAGAATTAATTAACTACTGAATCTTAGTTCAAAACTGCAACACTTGTTAGGAATGGTACTATCCTGCTTTGTAGTTCTTTCTACATGTTTAAACAAGGTATTGTTAAGATAATGTCTCTGTTAAAATGAATTAGTTGCATTGTTTTAGGAATGGTACTTTTATGCCTTGTCGTTCTTTATACATGTTGAAACAAGGCATTGTTAAGATAATGTCTCAGTCAATATGAATGAATCACACTGATGGAGGATTGCTACTCTCTGCTTTGTTTCCCATTAAGATAAAGTAGATCAAGAGATGCTTTTCTTCGGGAGTACAAGTCATCAACCGTTATTTCTCGAGAATTGTTTCCCTTATACCTATTGTTGCTTATGGGGATATCAAAATTAAAGCTCGGTTTTATTCCGACTTCGATTTTAGTTGAACTGCACAAAAGGAGCCAATGTGTCCAAGGCAAGCTGCTGCACATCGATCCAGTTGGTCGCTCCACTTTGCGTAAAGAAAAAGCCACTGTATTTGCGCTACATTACGAAGGAATGACCGAGAAGCTTTACAAAGTATTATTAGACACCGTGACATGACTAGTCTGCAGAGACCATTGGCAATTTAACAACACGTGGAGTGCCCTGGGCAAAAAGTGCCCAAACAAGTACAAGAAGCTACGACAGGACTCCACGATCATAGGCATTACATATTTTGAATGGGAAAAGCTTGTCAAAGTTTAATCATTGATGTTAGCAAGAAGACGTTAGTTTAATATATTGGAATTGGAAAACCTTGTCAAAATTTGCTCATTGATGTTAGCCAGAAGACATGCATTTGATATTTTTGAGTGGGACGCCCTTGCTGTGAGCAGCGTCGAGTGTTTTTTCCTATTCATGTGTTCAGTTTAGAAGTAAATAGTTACTCTGCTGAGATATTCCTATGTTAAGAGTTTGTTCTGAATATTGTCTATGTAATGCCAGGCCTTGTGTTTGATTGCAAAGTTGAGCTTGGAATGTTGTGGCATGCGGCATCACGAGCTGTTCACCGTGCCTCCTGAGAATAATGCTTCATATTGTTTTGCATGTCGATCTAATGCCAGTGATTTGCTTGTTAAGAAGATCATCCTCTTCTGTTGTTTCCGTGCTTAAGAAGTTCATCGTCTGATGTTTCATTCATAGCCTATACGACAAGTCGAGTAGGTTAGACGTGAAACCATATGATCTTCCGACCAACTCATGATATTAGGCCGTGATTGGATCGTAGTTTTCCAACCAAAACCGCTTGTAAAATCGACGCTTGTAAATTAAAGCAGATGGTCTCGGGCGAAGGCACTTGGTTGGTCGATTTCGACTAGTAAAATATCGAAAGTACTTCACACACGATAAAAACGCTGAACGACACTCGGACGATTGCTAATCCAGCCGTTAGCTGCTGTTTCAGCCTTGCCCATGGATGGCATGATACGCACGTCGTGCATGTACCGTCTGGTAATGTCGTCCATATACAGTGCTCGTAAAATATACACTGGTCTCTCAAATTACACGCGTAACCCGCCGGTTTTACTTACAGCTCGGGCCCTCGGTTTCATTACGCCTGTATTTTACGCGTTGTTTACGATGACGAGTAAATTACACTTGTATGTTAATATAGGTTTGAAATAAATCAGAGCTCCCAAGCGCGGCCTTACCATTTCATGTCGTCTCAATTTCTCGAAGGTGCTCATAGGTGTCCGATGATCCTGGCTTCCTGAATGAGCAGCGGGCGTTGTATCAGACCATCCGTAGGGCCCGCGAGGCCCTCTCTGTTGTCCTTCGAGTTGTTGCGCTCGCCGTGGCGCCGAGCATTGTTAACATCGTCTACGAACATGAGGATTCAGGAGATGACTTTATTTTGACTGGATGACACTAGGGACCCACTAGGGCCATAGCCGTACGTACGCAAGTGCCTCCTTATTATGTACAACTATATTTTTTTTGCTTTCTCCTGGTTTCCTGATATCACGGTCCCACACCATTATTAACCTATGTAGTCAATATAAACGAGAGAATTGCACAAGGTGCGGCCGACAGCTGGTACCAAGCAGCTCAAGCAGTATTTGTGTTTTTGAGGCGTGAGCACTGCAGAGTTTTTCTTCGCAATGATTTCGTTGTTGTTCAGAGGAGAGCAGGGTATTAACTGGGCGGGCTGTGGCCCGTCTAGCCCGTGCCGATATCCAGCCCAGATACTAATTTTTTCAAGATGAAAATGGCTAGCCCAGCTATACGTCTTTTGAGGAATACCGTGCAAGTTCAACTTGTTATTCTCCGCTCACTGGCTGCAAATCTTTCCTAGGAGGGATGCATTAGGCTTAACAGAAAATGGGCTTTAAAAATAATAAATGGGATGTAATTATAAAAATTGGGCAGTAACTATAAAAATGCACCAAACACGAAATTAGTTTATAAAATATTATTTATGGATTTTGAAAATATTAAATTTTCATTGTTCTTGCTGTGCAATGTTTCGTTGGATTTTTACGTAATACAAATTTATATTTAATCTGACTAGAAATTTCGGGATAAAAATATTTCGGATCCCATCAAAATGTGGGAAATTTTATTGAATTTTGTCTTCAACGGTTGGTTGAAATTATTAATCGTTGTCCTAGCTAGAAAATGGGTTGTACTTTTAACAAACTGTAAATGGGCTGTTGTAAATTCCATTAGAATTCAAAAAAGGGTTGTACATTCTTACAAAACGCAAATGGGCTATAAGTTCTCTGCCACACACTTGTGGGCCTACTAAGTGACGCGTCCCCTAAGAAAATAAGTTGACGCGTATGCAAGGCTTTGTCAACTTATTATAGTCAACACGCGGTTCTAGTAGCGTGGGCGTTGGATGTCTATCCAACGGATGTCGTCTTCTTCTTCAATCTCGGATATTCTTAGCTTCGCCACCAAAAATGATTCATCCCCCGACATCCGGGCGCACTGCTTCGGAGGCTGACTGTGGGCCTACTAAGTTGGAGCGCACCAAGGGCTTTGTCAACTTAGTCAATATAAACGATTTTAGCTTCAAGGACCGACGATGTCCATCCAACGGCCGTAGTGCTTCTTCAACCTCTGGTCTTCTTGGTCCAGCCGCCCAAAGTAGCGCCGGTCGTGCCGCCGCCTCCTCCCGCCTCCGTGGCGGGTGTCTTTGCATGAGGCCTCACCGCCCCATACTACTCCCACCGCTGGCCGTGCCATCCTCCACTCACCCACACCCTCGTTATTCTGGGCGACGGCAGCCTCACACCGCAGCCAAACCGGTGAACCTCGTATCCTCTCCACGCTGGTTTCCACTGCTATGCGTCTTCCCGCTCGCGTCATCCCTTCCTAGGCTCGCCGTCGTCCACCGCCTGGTGCTCTCGGCGCTGGCGTGGTCAACGTGGTCAACGATCGACTTCCATCGGAAGAGTATTGTACGTGGAGAGGCCGATATTTGGGTCCACGGCGCCGCAAGGAAGTGCCTCCTTATTACGCGCAAAATAATTATTCCTCCACCGACAGCAGGGACCCACCGGACGGGCCACCTTATTTCACGAAAAAACGTTTCTCGATCGCTGGGACCCACCGGTCGGGCCACCGATTCAAAAAACATTCCCCCCCATCGTCACCGGACCCACCGAAGTGCCTCCTTATTACACACAAAAAAATACTCCCCGCTAGCTGGGACCCACCTTGGTGCGAGGCTGACTTAGGGCCTACTAAGTTGACGAGGACGGAGGGCTTTGTCAACTTAGTCAATATGAACGATTCTAGCTCCAAAGGACGTGACGATGTCCATCCAACGGCCGTAGTGCTTCTTCAACCTCCGTATTCTTGCTCCGGCCGCCCAAAGCAGCGCCGGTCGTGCCGCTTGCTCCGCCTCCCGTGGCTGGCTATCTTGCCTGGAGGCCTCACCGCCCTACTATTCCCATGGCTGGCCAGCCTGCGGCGACAACAACCTCACACCGCAGCCGAACGAGTGAACCTCATACTCCTCTCCGCGTGGGCATCCACTGCCGCGTCTTCACCGGCTCCGCGTCGTCCCCTTCCTAGGCCTCGCCGTCGTCCACCTCCCTAGTGCTCTCGGCGCGGCGTGGTCAATGTGGTCAAGGAACGACTTCCATCGGACGTGGACTATACGTGGAGAGGCTGACAGCTGGGTCCACGGCCGCAGCAAGGAAGTGCCTCCTTGTTACGCGGAAAAATAATGATTCCTCCACCCGACAGCAGGGACCCACCGGACGGGCCACCGTATTTCGCGAAAAAAGCGTTTTCCCTCTTACTGCTGGGACCCACCAGCTACACCTTCGCACGCAAGGAAGTGCGTCCGGGCAAAAAAAATGGTTCACCCCCTTGACTGCTGGGACCCACCAGCTACATCTTCGCATGCAAAGAAGTGCATCCGGGCAAAAAAAACAAAACGATTCGCCTCGACCGCTGGGACCCACCACTACATCTTCGCAGCAAGGAAGTGCTCGGATACGGGACCCACCTGGTCGAAGCGCACGAGCGTTGTCATTCTGGTCGTGAACGGTACGCATATACTTGGTCGATGTAGGGCGCCGCACGTGTCATAGTAGAGGCGCCGACGTAGCATGTACACGCACGTACAGCGGCCAGGGTGCAAGAAAGAAAATACGGCCACGTATGTGTACATACAGGCGTGGTCTCGAATGCCTACTCGCGCATACGTACGGCGAGGGCTCGTGTACATGGCTGGGTCGGAACAGAGAAACAGCGTCGTCGTCGTGTTCATGGGGAGGCAACGGAATGCGTCGTGTTCATGGGGAGAGGCAACGGAATGCGTCGTGTTCATCCGGAGGCAACAGAACGCGTAGGAGCCAACCGGCTGGGTCGGAACGGAATGTGTCGTCGTGTTCATCGGGAGGGCTTGGACGGAACAGGTGATGGAAACGAGGCCTGGCGTACCACACAACGTAGGAAACGGACCTCCTACGTTCGGAACGGGGTCCTGTTGATCGGGAGGGGTGTGGCGTACCGCAAAACGGAGGAAACAGACATCCTACATCGAAACGGGGGTCCTGTTGATCGGGAGGGGTGTGGCGTACCGCAAAACGGACGAAACGGACCTCCTACGGTCGAAACAGGGGTCATGTTGATCGGGAGGGGTGTGGCGTACCGCAAAACAGACAAAACGGACTTGTGTTGGAGCGCTACGGTCGAAACGGGGGTCCTGTTCATTGGGAGGGGTGTGGCGTACCGCAAAACGAGACTCCATGGGATACTGTTCATCTCCACCGTCGACCTCCTCCAGCCTCCACGGGCTACCGTCGAGCTCCTCCAGCCTCCACGGGCTCCTGCTCATCCAGCCTCCACCGCAGACTACTCCACAAAGCACTGCTCAACCACCCTCCACCGCTCACTGCTCATCCAGCCCTCCACACCACGGGGTCCTGCTCAACCACCCTCCACTGTCTCACTGCTCATCCAGCCCTCCACACCATGGGGTCCTGTTCATCCGAGGCAACGCCACCACTCACTATTCATCCAACCCCCCGCAACACTCACTGCTCATCCAATCGGTCGGCTTCATTAGAAGCGAGAGCGGCGAATCGCCGATCGAGTTCGATTAACAGCCATCGATCGATCGCCGGGTTCGTAACACGAGCTCGCAGCAATCGCCGGGTTGATTAGAGCCCAACGCCTCGCTCGGGTTCGATTAGAGCTAACGCCGCACACACGCAGCGACGTGTACGAGAGAAACGCGCATCGCTCGGCCCCCGACCTCCCACCGTAACCGGGAACTCCCCGAAATTTTCCTCGCCCTCGCTTCTACCACAGGTTTTTCCGTCATGGACGGCCCAAAGAATGTCATGCAGCTGCGTCTCCGGCCCGCCCAGGATGAAAAGCCAATTTTCTGTCATGATTTTTTTCCATAGAAGTAGGAGCCCACCACATCTATGATGATACCAGGTTTTGTCACAATTATCGTCATAGAAGTGTCATATGTATGACAGAAAATTTTTTCGTTCGGCCCAAAATGTCACGGATGTGTCTTTTTTTGTAGTGCAAGTATATGCCCGTCTTTTCAAAGATTTGAGCCTTAATGGCCAACGGCTTGACTGGAAGCAACTGGGTTCGATGCTGGGTCGCTTGGAGAATCTTGCCCTTAAGCCGCTGCGCCGGCTTGATGTGCGAGTACACCGGCGACTTAAAAGACCCACAACACCACTACCAGACACAGCTGACTGATGATGACATCAACGATATGACCAAGTCTTTGCTAAACGAGAGCTTGGCAGATTGCAGCAAAACTGGACCAAATCCTTTTTGTGCTCTCAACAAGCTGCCGGCTATAAGCTTTTAAACAATTTCCGATTCGCCAAGCAAGCCGGAAAGTAAGGTTTTCTCATCCATTAGCTTATTTGGATCCCAACTTTATTTTCAAGAAGCAGCAACATGAAGCTCGCTGCACGATCCGGAACAGCGGTGGCGGGATTCTCTCCTCCGGCTTACCAAACACGTCGGCTCCTTGCAAGCGCCGTCCAGAGGTTTCAAATATTTCTGACTTAGCTTATCCCAAGGCGGGTCTTTTTCGACAACCTCTTAACCCGTCTGATTCAAATTATTAGGGAACTTCTCATTCTTCTTCTGGCAACTCAACTGGGACTCAGGTCCCTCTTTTCAAGACTGCCCCTGGGTAAGATCATTAAACTTGTTTGCTTCAACACGTAGTCAATTGACATATTAATCTCATGATGTGTTTTACTTTCAGTGCCATGGCCAAACCCAGCAAAAAGTTGAAGGTTGATAAACCGGCTGAAGATCCCAAAGTTGCTGACCTAGAGAAACAGACAATGTCTGAGTCTTTGCATCAAACTTCAGAAGCCGCCATGGATGATCCGCCACCAGAAGAGCACCCAGTCACCATGCATCCCATGAACATTGACCCGGAGACTGCTAAGCCTCCCAGTCCTGCTCAACCGGCTCAAGAGACTGAAGACATACTGATTACTGGGACGGCTTATACATCACCATGCAACCCCACTGCCCTATCCAGGCACAGTGCCAAAGAATAATATTTTGCTGTTGATAAGAGCAAGTGGAAAGTGGACTTGGAAAGCTATGCTCAGTTCAATGCTCAAGAACTTCACTCCGATTACTTAAACCGCCTTCACACCAGCCGTGACTTCGAAGTCGACCTGGTCAATCTTATGAAGGAACGTTTTGAGGTAAACGCTACAATCTTCTCCATACAAACATATCTCTGCCAGCCGCCAAGTCTACTGGATATGAGAAAATTGAATATGCTGTAGACTTTAAATAACCTTTGTAGTCTTTCATTCATGTCATGGAATATTGTAATTGTAGAGTCAAAAAATGAGTAGCCCCCAAGGGCCGGCTTAAGCTGCATAGCTAAAGCCGGGACTTCAAATGTTAGGAATCAATTTTGCATATGTAGCCCCTAAGGGTTGGCTTAAAATAATAAGTTAAGCCGGGACTTCAAATAGTAGTGATCAACTTTGCACTTGTAGCCCCCAAGGGCCGGCTTAATCAGCATGGATATGCCGGGACTTATCACCATAACTGTGAATAAAATCCAAGTATGTAGCCCCCATGAGTCGGGTATAGTCATACCAGTTTAGCCGGGTCATCATAGAATTGTCTTCAAAAAAGAGCAATGTGCATTAGCCCCCAAGTGCCAAGTGAAATACTTGTATTGTACTTGGGACTTCAAATAAAGTGATCATCATAACCATATATTGCTGCTAACTTGCCTTATCTTGTAGGCTAAATTAAACATGAAAGAATCCCAAGTGGTTGATCTGAGGCAAAACATTCAGTCCCAGCAAGCAGAGACTTCCAAAGCCAAATCAGAACTGAAGACCGCTTTGGAAAATATTGAAAAGCTAAAAAAGGACTTCAGTACTGAGAGGACCGACTGGGAGACTGAGAAAGCAGCTCTATTGAAAAGAGCAGAAGATGCCGAAGCTGTCCTTAAACCGGTGACTGGTGAGTTGTCCAATTTAAAACATCAAATTAATAGCACGACAGCCACCATCTTTGGTAAGTAATACTGCATTTCAATCTGTCACCATCAATTCCTTGAATAATCATTCATCTGGCTTATCAATTTCTTTGGTAATGTAGGCTCCAGAATTTCCCATCTTGGCTCAGACATGCGCATGAAGCTGAAAGCCGCCTACACTCTTGTAGATCAATTATACACTGGTGCACAACGAGCTATCTCTGCTGCCTCTCCTAAGAAGCAACCACCGTCCCTCATCAAGGACACATTGGAAAAGCTGTATGTGCTGCCACAAAGGGCTGAGGATTTGAAGCGATCAGCCGCCAGAGCCGGTGCCATCCCTGCCTTGAGCCGGGCAAAAGCGTGGCAAGTTGAACTTGACCTGGAAGAAATATCAACCGGTTGTCCCAACTTAAAAGAAGATGGGTCTCCCATCAGTGCTGATGACTTCACCAAAATAGTAAGGGAGATGTGTCCTTGGGCAAGCAAACTGGCTGAAGAGATAGACCTCTCCAAGTACCATCCGGTTTATGATGCAGAGAATGCAAAAGTGAAGGTGCTGGTTCATGAGGCCGTGGACCTCATCCCTCCGACCCGTAAGCATACCTTTGCCCCTGACATTGACCCGTCAACTCTTATAGACGAGGAAGCTATTTTCAAAGCTTTGACTGGGATCAATTGGGCCACATCTGACTTCCAGCCAACGGGTGAAGAAGAGGAAGAAGAAGAGCCGACACAAGATAAGCCAAAATCTTCAACACGCCAGGGCCAAGACAATTGATCAAGGACCGACTTATCATCCATAGCATGTGATGATGTGTGCATAAAAACACTTATTCTTTTGGGCCGTTCGATGCCTTGTAATAGGCTAGTTAAAAACCATGATCTGCCATGCCATCATGCATGTTTTATTTGCATAACACCTTTGAACCGCCAATCTGACGTTAAAGATCTTGCCACTTATGCTCATATTTTTTGTCAATCATGCTGATCATGTTATCATAAGCCCTGCGCACAAGTCAACAACATGTACCCTGGCTGTTTACCCTAGGGCAGGTCATAATACCCTATATAAAATCCACTGGTGACTGTATAGTCCATAACCAGGGTGGGTTTATCAAAACGTCGTATATTCATAATAGTAAATGTCATACTTGTGATATTTGTTCATATAGTCGGCTTACCACGCCATTTGCAGTAAGGTAACAGCCCAAAGACTTAGAGCGCAGCGCCCTGTGCAATTTATCCATACTGCCGTCTTACAACACCATATGCAGCAAGGGTAACATCCCAAAGACTTAGAGCGCAGAATTCCAAGCGCATAATCAAAACACATTGGCAACTTATTGTCCAAAGCAAGGCCAGGTTATCAAAACTCCGGATAGATTCAAATATGAATCATAAGGATCAAGGCAACACGGCCTGAACCAATTTTAAACCATATATCAATACGGTACACAAGATGAACCCAAAAAATGTTCAAAGCAAATACAAATCAGAAAAAACAAGGCCTTCATAGGCTGCCAAGCCTCAATATCAAGTGCTATTCAAGGGCCGCACAACCACTAAGTTAAACCTTTATTAAAACCTGTAAGCCGGGCCTCACATGACCAATCGTTGTTTTAACTTTCACAAGTTCAGGGTCTTTATAAGATTGACTGTCAAGAGTTCGGCGAGTCATTCCAGGATTACCTGGTCGGAGTGGCAGTCATACAAAGGCTGGATAACCCGGATTTTTGGTGAATACACCTAGTGTCCAAGCCAATCAAAAGGGTAAATAAGGCTATGTTCATTGAACAGGAAGCCCCCAAGTGATTTTTTTCCCACAAGCCATCAAGGCAGGTTACCTATGTTTGAACTGTACATTGTAACAAGTTCTCTTTGGTAACCTTTTAACTTTAGGAAAAAATCCCAAGTTATTTGCAACTAGGCGTATGAGTCGGATCAAAGGGCAGTCATAGCTATGCTCAATGAGCAGGAAGCCCCCAAGTTACTGTTGTAACAAGGCGTGCAAGCCGGATCAAGAGGGTAGTCATAGCTATGCTCAATGAGCAGGAAGCCCCCAAGTGATCTTATGAACTGACAATAAAGACTCAGATACTCAGAAATGAAACGACAAAGGCCCTGGATTATCAGGGATGCCGACTTTATTATACTTGATCATAATATATACAGGGATAAAAATATGTACAACGTAAGAGCCGGTGGCTCAGGTGTAATAAGGCCGAAGATGAGCAATGTTCCATGGCCAGCGAGTCTCCTCCTCAGACTTGCGTGAGTCCTCGTGCCTTGAATATCAATGAGGTAGTATGACCCGTTGTTCAGATTTTTCTGACCACAAAAGGCCCTTCTCAAGGTGGGGATAACTTTTGCATGTCTGTTTGATCCTGGATGAGCCGGAGCTCCAAGTCACCTTCTTGAAAGGTCCGAGTTTTAACCCGGTGGCTATGATAACGACGCAGATCTTGCTGGTAAATCGCTGAGCAAGCCGCCGCAAGGTCACGCTCCTCATCCAGAAGGTCAAGAGCATCCTGACGTGCTTTTTCATATCAGCTTCAACATAAGGCGCCACACGGGGCGAGTCGTGACGGATGTCACTTGGGAGAAGCGCCTCTGCTCCGTAAACCATGAAGAAAGGCGTGTAACCCGTAGATCTATTGAGGGTGGTATTGATACTCCAAAGCACTAAAGGTAAGTCCTCAACCCAACAACCCGGCGTGCTCTGCAAAGGGACCATAAGCCGGGGTTTTATGCCTCTCAAGATTTCTTGATTGGCTCTTTCAGCTTGGCCATTGGACTGGGGGTGAGCCATTGATGACACATCAAGACGAATATGCTCTCGTTGATAGAATTCTTTCATAGCACCTTTAGATAGATTAGTGCCGTTATCAGTTATAATGCTGTGAGGGTAGCCAAAACGGAAAATCACCTTTTTGATGAATTGAACCAATGTCGCCGCGTCACACTTACTAACCGGCTCTCCTAACCCACTTTGTAAACTTGTCTACCGCCACCAAAAGGTGGGTCTTTTTATCCTTGGATCTTTTAAAAGGTCCAACCATATCCAACCCCTAGACTGCAAATGGCCAAGTAATTGGAATCATCCTCAATTCTTGAGCCAGCACATGAGCTCGTCTTGAAAATTTCTGACAACCATCACATTTACTGACCAAATCCTCTGCATCAGCATGAGCCGTCAGCCAATAAAACCCATGATGAAACGCCTTAGCCACGAGAGACTTAGAGTCGGCATGATGGCCACAATCTCCTTCATGAATCTCTCATAGAATCTCACGGCCCTCCTCAGGAGAAACACAACGTTGAAACGCCCATGTGACACTGCATCGGTGCAACTCACCATTGACAATAGTCATTGATTTAGACCACCGGGTTATCTGCCTGGCCAAAGTTTCATCTTCAGGTAACTCGCGCCAGGTCATATAAGCCAAATATGGCACTGTCCAATCAGGAATAACATGAAGAGCCGCCACTAACTGCGCCTCCGGGTCAGGAACAGCAAGATCCTCCTCAGTAGGCTATTTAACTGAAGGATTATGCAGAATATCAAGGAAAACATTAGGTGGTACCGACTTACGCTGGGACCCTAGCCGGCTTAAAGCATCAGTCGCCTCATTTTTCCTGCGATCAACATGTTCCAATTGATAGCCTTTCAAATGACCAGCAATAGCATCAACCTCTCGGTGATAAGCCGCCATGAGTGGATCTTTGGAATCCCAAGTGCCTGAAACTTGCTGAGCCACCAAATTTGAGTCGCCAAAACACCTCACTCGGCTTAAATTCATCTCTTTAGCCATACGAAGACCATGGGGCAAGGCCTCATACTCAGCTGCATTGTTAGTACAAGGGAACATCAACCTTAAGACATAACAAAATTTATCACCTCGTGGGGAAGTCAAAATAACTCCAGCCCCCGAGCCTTCCAACTGCCTGGATCCATCAAAGTGAATAGTCCAATATGTGCTATTCGGCTTCTCCTCAGGCATCCGCAACTCGGTCCAGTCATTGATGAAATCTACAAGTGCTTGAGACTTGATAGCTGTCCGAGGCATATATTTCAAACCATGGGGTCCAAGCTCAATGTCCCACTTGGCTACCCGACATGTGGCTTCTCTGTTTTGAATAATATCCCCTAAAGGAGCGGAACTGACCACAGTGACGGGATGACCGAAGAAATTTGCTTCAATTTACGACTAGCCATGAACACCCCATAAACCAGCTTCCACCAATGTGGGTACACCTCTGCTTAGATTCAATGAGTACCTCACTGACATAGTAAACCGGCCTCTGAACCAGATGTTCCTTGCCTGATTCCTTCATTTCCATAACAATTGCCACACTAACGGCTCGGCTATTCGCAGTCACATATAACAGTAATGGCTCCTTATCAATAGGAGCTGCAAGGATTGGCGGCTCAGTCAACTACTTTTTCAACGCCTCAACGCCTGATCAGCAGCATCACTCCAGACAAAGTGATCTGCCTTCTTCATCATCTGATATAGAGGGATAGCCTTTTCGCGCAAACGGCTTATAAATCGGCTTAAGGCAGCAATACGACCCGCCAGACACTGGACGTCATTAATACATACCGGATTAGCCAAAGAAGTGATAGCCTTGATTTTCTCTGGGTTAGCTTTCAATGCCTCTTTCAGAAACCAAAAACCCAAAAGCTTGCCTGTTGGTACACCAAAGACACACTTGGCTGGGTTAAGCATCATCTTGTATACCCGGAGATTGTCAAAGGTCTCTTTCAAATCATCTATCAAAGTCTCCTTCTTCCTGGACTTCACAATAATATCATCCACATAAGCATGAACATTGCGTCCAATCCGGTCTTGGAGGCAATTCTGAACACACCGCTAATAAGTCGCCTGGGCACTCTTGAGCCCAAAAGGCATAGACACATAGCAGAAGGCTCCAAAGGGAGTGATGAAAGTTGTCTTCTCCTGGTCCTTAATAGCCATCTTGATCAGATGATAACCAGAGTAAGCATCCAAAAAACTCAAACGCTCACAACCAGCCTTAGCATCGATGATCTGATCAATACGGGGGAGAGCAAAAGGGTCAGCCGGACAGGCCTTGTTAAGGTCTGTGTAATCCACACACATATGCCAAGTGCAATTCTTCTTAAGTACCAGCACCGGGTTAGCCAACCACTCAGGATGAAAAACTTCCACAATAAACCCAGCCGCCAAGAGCCGGGCCACTTCTTCACCAATGGCCTTGCGCCTCTCTTCATTAAAACAACGAAGGAATTGCTTGACCGGTTTAAACTTTGGATCAACATTGAGAGTGTGCTCAGCGAGTTCCCTCGGTACACTTGGCATGTCTGAAGGTTTCCATGCAAAGATGTCCCGGTTCTCACGGATGAACTCGATGAGCGTGCTTTCCTATTTCGGATCCATATTAGCACTGATACTGAATTGCTTGGATGAGTCGCTAGGAACAAAGTCAACCATCTTAGTGTCATCTGCCGATTTAAACTTCAACAAAGGGTCATGCTCTGTGGTTGGCTTCTTCAAAGGTGTCATATCTCCCAGGTCAACATTATCTTTGTAAAACTTCAACTCCTCTGTTGCACAAATAGACTCAGCATAAGCAGCATCGCCCTCTTCACACTCCAAGGCTATCTTCCTGTTCCCATGCACTGTGATGGTACCCTTACGACCCGGCATCTTAAGCTGCAGATAAACATAACAAGGTCTTGCCATAAACTTAGCATAAGCCGCCCGCCCAAACAACGCGTGATAAGGGCTCTTGATCTTGACCACCTCAAAGTTAATGTCTCAGCTCTATAATCATGATCATCACCGAAAGCCACTTCCAAAGCTATCTTGCCCACTGGGTACGCCGACTTACCAGGCACCACGCCATGAAAAACAGTAGAAGACAGCTTAAGATCTTTGTCGGTCAAATTCATACGATGAAAAGTATCATAGTAAAGGATATTGATGTTGCTGCCTCCATCCATGAGCACCTTAGTAAACTTGTACCCTCCAACCTGAGGCGCAACCACTAAAGCCAACTCACCCAGATTGTCAAACCGGGGCGGGTGATCCTCATGGCTCCATACAATAAGATGTTCAGACCATCGCAAGTAACGAGGGACCGCTGGCCCAACCGCGTTCACTGCCCTTTTATGAACCTTCTGGTCTCGTTTGCATAAACTTGTGGTGAACACATGATATTAACCGCTATTCAGCTGCTTCAGATTGCTCTGATAACCAGATTTCTGCTACTGATTCCCTTGGCCAGATTGTTGATTAAAACCACCTTGACTGCCTTGGCCTTGAAAACCAGAGCTTGATCCGCCACCTCCAAAGCCAGGTCCGTGAGATCCGGATCCTGAGCCGCCATTCGGGCCATGATTATTCTGGAAAAAACTGTAATTTCTATATTCCCTCATGATGAAGCAATCCTTCCACAGATGGTTGGCCGGCTTATCTTGCGTACCGTGCTTCGGACAAGGCTGATTCATCATCGCCTCAAGGTTGAACTTTGGCCCGCCAAACCGGGGCGTTGACGCTTTCCCCTTATGACGCTGATAATTATTCTGCGCATTGGTATTAGCCACAAAGTTTGAATTATTATCAGCCTTGCGCTTACCGTTGTTACCTTGACCCGCTGTATTGTGCTATCCCTTGGCGTTGCCGTTCGTCTTCCCCTTGTCAGCCTTCTCCTCATCAGACTCAGGGTCCTTAGTACTATCAGAGTCGGCATATTTGACAAGAGCCTCCATGAGCTCCCCCATATCATTGCAGTGGCGCTTAAGCCGCCCTAGCTTCTGCTTAAGGGGAAGGAACCAGCAATTCTTCTCCAACATCAGGACCGCTGACCCGGTGTTGATACTGTCTGATGAGTGGATAATGGCTGAGATCCAGCGCACCCAATTGGTTGTTGACTCGCCCTCAACTTGGACGCAAGAGTCTAAATCAAAAATTGACATAGGCTGCTTGCACGTGTCTTTTTTTTTTATAAAACACGTCTTCAACTCAGCCCATGACCTAACGGAGTTAGGGGGCTGTCCTTTCAACCAAGGACGAGCCAGCCCATCTAACATCATGGTGAAGTACTTAGCACATGCAGCATCACTAACATCCAACATCTCCATGGCCATCTCATAGCTCTCAATCCAGGCCTCTGGGGGTTGATCCGCCGTGTAATTAGGCACCTTGCGGGGGCCCTTAAATGTTGGGGAATGTAGCATGCAATTTCAAAAAAAATTCCTACGATCACGCAAGATCTATCTAGGAGATGCATAGCTACGAGAGGAGGAGAGTGTGTCCACATACCCTCGTAGACCAAAAATGGAAGCGTTAGGTTAACGCAGTTGATGTAGTCGAACGTCTTCACGATCCAACCAATCTAGGACCGAACGTACGTCACCTCCGAGTTTAGCACACGTTCAGCTCGATGACGTCCCTCGAACTCTTGATCCAGCAGAGGGTCGGGGGAGAGTTTCGTCAGCATGATGACGTGGTGACGGTGATGGTGATGTGATCCGCGCAGGCCTTCGCCTAAGCACTACGACGCCATGACCGGAGGAGTAAACCGTGGAGGGGGGCACCGCACACGGCTAAGAGAATAACTGTTGTGCTTTGGGGTGCCCCCTGCCCCCATATATAAAGGAGGAGGGGAGGAGGCGGTCGGCCTAGAGGCGGTGAGCCAAGGGGGGGAGTCCTACTAGGACTCCACTCCTAGTAGGATTCGGCCCCCATCTTTTTCCTTTCTCATCGGAGGGAAAAGGGAAGGAGAGGGAGAGGGATAGGGAAAGAGGAAAGGGGGCCGCGCCCCCTCCCCCTTGTCCAATTCGGACTCCCTTGGGGGGAGGTGGGGCGCCACCCTGCAGGCTCCCCTCTCTTTCTCCCCTATGGCCCATAAAGGCCCATTACTTCCCCGGGGGGTTCCGGTAACCCCTCGGTACTCCGATAAATATTCGAAACGTCCCGAAATCATTTTGGTGTCCGAATACTATCGTCCAATATATAAATCTTTACCTCTCGACCATTTCGAGACTCCTCGTCATGTCCGTGATCTCATCCGGGACTCCGAACAATCTTCAGTCACCAAAACACATAACTTATAATACAAATCGTCATCGAACGTTAAGCGTGCGAACCCTACGGGTTCGAGAACTATGTAGACATGACCGAGACACATCTCCGATCAATAACTAACAACAGAACCTAGATGCTCATATTGGTTCCTACATATTCTACGAAGATCTTTATCGGTCAAAGTGCAATAACAACATAGTTATTCCCTTTGTCATCGGTATGTTACTTGCCCGAGATTCGATCGTCGGTATCCTCATACCTAGTTCAATCTCGTTGCCGGCAAGTCTCTTTACTCATTCCATAATGCATCATCCTGCAACTAACTCATTAGTCACATTGCTTGCAAGGCTTATAATGATGTGCATTACCGAGAGGGCCCAGAGATACCTCTCCGATACTCGGAGTGACAAATCCTAATCTTGATCTATGCCAACCCAACAAACACCTTCGGAGACACCTGTAGAGCATCTTTATAATCACCCAGTTACGTTGTGATGTTTGATAGCACACAAGGTGTTCCTCCGGTATTTAGGAGTTGCATAATCTCGTACTCAGAGGAATATGTATAAGTTTTGAAGAAAGCAATAGCAATAAAACTTAACGATCATTATCCTAAGCTAACAGATGGGTCTTGTCCATCACATCATTCTCTAATGATGTGATCCCGTTCATCAAATGACAACACATGTCTATGGTCAGGAAATTTAACCATCTTCGATTAACGAGCTAGTCAAGTAGAGGCATATTAGGGACACTTTGTTTTTTCTATGTATTCACACTTGTACTAAGTTTTCGGTTAATACAATTCTAGCATGAATAATAAACATTTATCATGATATAAGGAATTATAAATAACAACTTTATTATTGCCTCTAGGGCATATTTCCTTCAGTCTCCCACTTGCACTAGAGTCAATAATCTAGATTACGTAGTAATGATTCTAACACCCATGGAGTCTTGGTGTTGATCATGTTTTGCTCGTGGAAGAGGCTTAGTCAACGGATCTGCAACATTCAGATCCGTGTGTATTTTGCAAATCTCTATGTCTCCCTCCTTGACTTGATCGCGGATGGAGTGGAAGTGTCTCTTGATGTGTTTGGTTCTCTTGTGAAATCTGGATTCCTTCGCTAAGGCAATTGCTCCAATATTGTCAGAAAAGATTTTCCTTGGACCCAATGCACTAGGTATTACACCTAGATCGGATATGAACTCCTTCATCCAGACTCCTTCATTTGCTGCTTCTGAAGCAGGTATGTACTCCGCTTCACACGTAGACCCCACCACGACGCTCTGCTTGGAACTGCACCAACTAACAGCTCCACCATTCAATATAAATACGTATCCGGTTTGTGACTTAGAGTCATCCGGATCAATGTAAAAGCTTGCATCGACGTAACCATTTACGACAAGCTCTTTGTCACCTCCATAAACGAGAAACATATCCTTAATCCTTTTCAGGTATTTCAGGATGTTCTTGACCGCTGTCCAGTGATCCACTCCTACTTTGGTACCTCCCTGCTAAACTTATAGCAAGGCACACATCAGGTCTAGTACGCAGCATTGCATACATGATAGAACCTATATCTGAGGCATAGGGAATGACTTTCATTTTCTCTCTATCTTCTGAAGTGGTCGGGCATTGAGTCTGACTCAAATTCACACCTTGTAACACAGGCAAGAACCCTTTCTTTGACTGATCCATTTTGAACTTCTTCAAAACTTTATCAAGGTATGTGCTTTGTGAAAGTCCAATTAAGCATCTTGATCTATCTCTATAGATCTTGATGCCCAATACATAAGCAGGTTCACCGAGGTCTTCCATTGAAAAATTCTTATTCAAGTATCCTTTTATGCTATCCAGAAATTATGTATTATTTCCAATCAACAATATGTCATCCACATATAATATTAGAAATGCTACAGAGATCCCACTCACTTTCTTGAAAATACAGGCTTCTCCAAAAGTATGTATAAAACCATATGCTTTGATCACACTATCAAAGCGTATATTCCAACTCCGAGATGCTTGCACCAGTCCATAAATGGATCGCTGGAGCTTGCACACTTTGTTAGCACCTTTAGGATCGACAAAACCTTCTGGTTGCATCATATACAACTCTTCTTTAAGAAATCCATTAAGGAATGCAGTTTTGGCATCCATTTGCCAAATTTCATAATCATAAAATGCGGCAATTGCTAACATGATTCGAGCAGACTTAAGCATTCGTCGCCGCAGCCGTTCAACTGGAAGTCATAGCCGCAGCAGTTGTTGCATTGAGCGCCGATTGTGTACCGGCCATCAAGATCGCAACCCGGCTAGGTGGCTCATAGGAGTCCGGAATACTGTCGCCATCAGAACAGCCCCCGAGCCGGCCGTCTTGCAGTTGATACATAGAATTGGTCTCACCGGTTGACGACTCACCGTCATAGTAGATGGCCGTCTCTCCATCGGACATAGATCCTTCCTCAAAATCCGCCCCATGGATAAAACCAACAAAGGCATGCTTCACAGCGGTTTGAACTTTGGCGGGTCGTGCACGCTGAGCCGTCTCGACGATGTCGGTGCAGGTGTCTGGCTCAGGCCCCGATTCACCGATCTTGTCGATGAAGACGTGGATTCCGCCGAAGGGGACCCGGTACCCGTACTCAGTTGAGCTGGCCTCGGGGCCCCAGCTAGCATCGTCGATGTAGAGCTTGTCGCGACGACTCTTAGTCATCCGGCCTGCAGCGTATCCCTTGATCCCTGCGAAGTTGCCCTTTAAGAACTCGAAACCACCGTGTGCTGGCCCTATGGTGGGCGCCAATTGTCGTGCACTAAATACGGCAGATGCCCTAGTGAAAGGACTTAGGTGTGGAGCCATCGCAGCTAGCTTAGCTTGAAGGGGTTAATCAGGACAAATGACACATAGAGTTTATACTGGTTCGGCCCTCTCAACGAGGTAAAGGCTTACTCCAGTTTGGGGTTGTATTGCTTGGGTTTCGATTACCAGGCAGCGAATACGCTTGACCTAGTTCTCGATCTCTTGTTTCTTGTCTTAACCCGCCGCCTGGTCACCCCTTTATATACATAGGTTGACGCCCGACGGCTTACAGAGCCCCGTACGGCTCATACACAACGTGTCCGGCTCGGTGACTAACTAAGCTTGCCTTACAATACGAGTTAAACATATGGCGGTTCATCCTCTTGGGCCTCAAGTCACCTATGGATCTTGGGCCTTCAATAGGCTTGCTTCATAACCCGGCATCTTCATCTTTAAGTCGCTAGTGGTATGACCCGGCCCCTCCTGGGCGAGTCATACCCAATAGTTATATCCCCAACATTCGGAGAAGGTTAATTTTGATGCTAAACAACGTGCTGAATTGATCTTAAAAATGCCTGAGTTAACTAAGGAGAACATTGAATGTATGAATGCTAAATATAAACTTGCTGGAGATAAGGGTAGAAAACATGTTGTCTTTGCACCTAGAGATCTTGTTTGGTTACATTTGCGTAAGGATAGATTTCCTGATTTGCGCAAATCAAAGCTAAGGCCACGTACTGAAGGTCCATTTAAGGTGTTAGAGAAAATAAATGATAATGCATATAAACTTGAGCTGCCTGCAGATTTTGGGGTTAGTCCCACTTTCAACATTGCACATTTTAAGCCTTATTTGGGTTAGGAAGATGAGCTTCCGTCGAGGACAACTTCATTTCAAGAAGGGGAGGATGATGAGGACATCAATACCATTGTTACACCCATAGCCCCTACTGCTACATATACTGGACCAATTACTAGAGCTCGCGCACGCCAATTAAATTATCAGGTACTTTCATTTCTTGGTAATGATTCTAATGTTCATGAGAATATGATGTTGCCTAAATTGGATACATTTGTTTTGCTTACAAATGAAGGGCCTGACATGGATAAGAGGGATGAACACTGGAGCAAGACCAAGCATGGAGATGATGGCATGCGCAAGGGGAACAAGAACGGAGTTACAAGTGATGATTTCAGGACTTTGAAACCACCATAATGAGTGCATGAAGCCTTGGGCAAAATATACAAGATGCCACTTCATAAATTTCTACCAGAGGCTATTCTAGGTGTTGCGTCACCTTATTATTGGGCCAGGCCCATGTAATTTCGAAATACTTAAGTATATGTTGTTTTTAGAGTCCGTATGTGTGGGGAAACAAGAGTTAGGGTTGGTTTCGGACCCCTCCTCCAAGGGCCACGAAATTCCCCCCTCTTCCTCCATATATACAGCCCTTAGGGCATCTTTTAGAATTTGGGTTTTGTTTAGATTAAAAGTTCTCCATAGCTGCAACTTCTCATACTTCGTTTGTGTTCAACGACCAGACCAAGGCGTCACAGAACCCCACCTTGTTCAATAAAGCTTTGATCTTATATTCGCAATATCCAGATTGCAATCTTAGTTTCTTGCTTGTTCTTCGTTTGCTTGCAGGAAATAGACCTTCGTGGTCAGGTCGATCGTGCTCCGGCGTGGTCAATAACCTCTCGAAGTTGGTTTAGCGATTGCTAAGGTGCAACGTCCTCGCGCATTCGTAGTCCGATCGTGAAAGTCTACTCCTCCGAAACGATAATCACCATCTCATCGAAAGACGGGACACCTTTGCCTATATCAGCAAACATTGTTGATTTATTTAACGATAACACCTCCTTGGATCCTAATGCTACACCACAGGAAAATGCGAATAAAAATAAACAAAAAGGGGATGATGGTGTAGTTGTGGATAGTACGATTGTGCATCATGAATTGCCAAGAGTTGATGTTCTAGAGGACATCGTAACTAATGTCATAAATGGAGCGTGCAGCTGCGCTCCAAGATGAAGTTGGCATTTTGAGGAAACAAATAACGCAATCAAATGCAGTACTCACCAAAACCCATCAATACATGGAGGCAAGGTTGTCAGAACCGCGATTCTATTATACGATTCAACGACTTTACGATCCAAACTAACCCCTCTGATTCTATGATTTTACCTCATAGAATCTACGTTTCTACGATCCTGATAGTGAAGATTCTTCGATTTGCGATCCTGCCATCGGAGCTCCGATCCGATTCAAAATCACGATTCTGACAACCTTGCATGGAGGAATTCAGAGAGAAGAAAGCCGAGACTGACAGGTTTGATAAGCAGCTACTGGGCAAACCCTAGGGTAATCCCACTTCCTAAATCCTAGGTGGAATGGTTAATTCCACAGGTGTATCTGCCGTGACCTCTGGTTTGTGTGTGCATGAACTCCCAGTTGTATATCCAAAGCATGACAGTGTTTAATGTTCATGAAATAGATAGAAACCATTCATTTTTGAGATTATGTAATAATTGATTTGATTTTCCAAGACAATTCATTTCATTAGACGAGACTCCTTTATTATAGTAGAGATATAGGCGAAACGGGCCAAACTTAGCATTAGGTCATATGGGCCGAACGCTGTTGTGGGCCAAACATGTTGAACAAATCTCTGGGCCAAACGGGCTGAGCACTCTCTGGGGTAAATGGGTCAACCGTAGCAGTGGCCCAAATGATACGGCCATGACTAATGTTGGTATTACTAATCTTTACAAATTATTACCGCGGGTCGACGGGGTAAAGATCCCCGATGTTTATGCGCCACACTACATCAGATTGAGCTACAAAGACAATGATTGTTCGGTTCAGTCTAAAGATGAGTATGATGAGGCCAAGTTCAACACGTGCCTGTTTGGACAAAAGATATGCATGTATGAATATTTCGGTGAGCCACGACCTGAGAAAGACAACCAGTACTTTGTGGAGATCAGAGTTGATAAATTACTTGCTGCTAGTTGTTGCGTGCATATTAGAGATAAGAAACAATTTCTCTTTTTATTTCTACCGGTTAAGGAGAAAGGCCACGTTAATTGGGCAAAGACTTGCTACGCATGGGATTTCATGTGTTTGATGGAGTCTGGTTGGGGTCCACTGATTTGCAAGGCCACAAGAGATGGATAATAGTACTAGTTCGTTTTGCAATCATAGGTGATCAATGTGGCCAGATATTTTATTAGTTAAATGATAGATTAGTTTAAATAGGAGAGAGAGTCCGTTAGAATAAAAAATTGTTACACTAGATGACCCGTTGCGCCAATGGCGCAAAGGACGAGAGAAAACCAAGCTTTCAAACCATGCAAATTGGAATATTTAAAGACCAATATTCTTTAAACATAAGGAAATAGTTCATAAATAATGCTATATTACACTGATGGTAGGTTCATAGGCTAAAAGAGTCATGAGATCAGTTTATTCTAAGCTGATACATAGGCAAAGATGCATCATGTAGATTGCTTTGATCACCCAGCTTCCGATAAGCAAAGCTACATACTCAGAGATGCATCATGTAGATTGCTTTGATCACCAACTTCTGGTAACTAAGATATGTAGTCTTTCGCCATCCTCATAATTAACATTTTTGCTTGTTGTCTTCCATGCTGCTTCTGCAAAATAAAACTGTACAACAAATGAATAGGAAAACTGATCGTAGTTGCACACACAAAAACATTTAGTTGAAGAACTTTGTAAGGTGACTATTGTTCCATATAATAAGTAATTTCCCAAGAAGGGGCATCATCTTTCTCCAAACTAAAATGAACAGGTAAAGAAACAACATTAGCTTTCATGAAACACAAAGAACTGACAGAGAAAAAAATGTACATTTAGCAAGCATGTGGATAAGAAAAAAAGCAACTTCCCCTCTCCTATAAACCTTTTGAGCTCCCTACTGAAAAATCGAAGGGCCACAATAAATCACTGGAAAGTAGCATTTCACTGTGATTATCTCTTTTCTCAAGGATTTGTGCACACCTATCCCAGGTTACACTTGCTGGTGGTTTGTTCTTGGCTAAAGTTGGTTGTTGAATCCATTCTGTATATATAAAAAGAGTCGCTCCTACTCAATATCCTTCAGTTTTAACTGAATAATAAACTGACAGTAGGATAGAGTTTGAGCGCCTTTGAAGGCAAAAGAGATAACGCCTAAAATGAACATACATGAAGATAGAATCATGATTGTGAGTGTCCTGTCTAAAAGTGCATTGATACCTATTTTGTACAGTGACCTAGAGAAAACTCCAGTACATATAAAGGAAGACTTTTTTTTTGAGGGACATACATTGATTACATAAAATTTGCTAATTCAACCGCTAGAAAACAGATCATTTCATCATTAATCAGGTTATCCTTGTATAGCCCATCCTCATAGTTAGATATTAAAGGTAAATTGTTATCCAAAAATATATACATGGTTCAATCTATTTTCAGAAATTAAAATTTCAATTTTTATGTGATCCACATTATAGAATAAGTGCTAGCCTTTTGACGAGTCCTCTGCAATATCAAGAAGTTAGATCCAACCAATGCACTCAACTTGCCCTGCAAATATATACATGGTTCAGAGTTATTTTCAGAAATAAGGATTTCAGAAATAAGCTAGATCCAACCAATGCACTCGACTATTCATTTTTCATAAGTTTAGACTGAAACAAAGAACAATGCTTACCTGATAGAAACCAACAGAGTCGAAACCTAGACTCTGATTGAGAAGCCCAATTGAGATGCCAGTGAGCACTCCAAATCCCATGACGGTCCTTCCGTCGAAAGGTTTGTGCTCAAAGGGCTTCATACATAAAGTCAATAGAATGGAACAAAGAGATGCCAGCCTGTCAACATGGCTGCTACACAATAAAGAATAAGTGCAAGTAAAATTCCAGGGTAAACCAATCTACTTTTGTTTTTCTAATATGTTTAGACAACTACTCTTTCCTTCTCAAAATATCATTTAGTACAACACAATCTCACTCTAGCTCCTTCTGCTCGACATATTCATTACAGTAAGTCACCCTAGCTGAGTGGCTTTATCATTCAAGTGAAGCTCATGGCTTGTTTATTTTGTTTTAACCTTGATGTGTCACAACCCATAACACCTATCCATACCAAAAAACTAAATTTGCAGCTCGCACTAAACAATATAGTTTTTTTTCCTGAATTTACACTTGCAATACCACATACCAAAATGGATGCGGTAGTAACATGGAGTAATTAGACTGTGCCAAATGAAGTGCCCACAACGCGCTCCGCCATGTAGCTAAACATCTGAGAAACAAAGCAGGACATTACCAACTGGGCGCACAGGCATATTGCTCTAACTGAAACCGTCCAAATTTGTTCTGAAAACCCATAGTATTAAACAGCCCAAACAGATCTCGAGCAAACCATGTTGCATGAGAATCAAACAAATGAGCACTACAAAAATAGGCCAACAAGCTCCATCGTCCTTGATAAATTCAGTCACTGTCTACATATCTAATGAGAGAAGAGAACACATACATCTCACCAAGGCAATACTGGCCGTACAAACACAGGCCAAGAGACACAAGGGAAACGTAAAAGACGCTCAGCTCACATTTCACCGGCTTGAGCTCGCCCGCACACTGTCCTCGTTTCCTCAACTCAAGGGCGACGTGAGGAGGCAGGGAAGGAGTCGCCACTGGCGAGCAGGAGAGATGTGAAAAGGACTAATCAGAGATGGAGCGAAAGGGGCGGAAGGAAGACCTGCGACGGTGAACGACGACGACGGCGCCCTTCCCTGCCTCGTACCCTCCCTAGATCGGGGCCCGGAGCAGCCACTCCCGCCTCCGTCGTCTCGCCCGAGCGGCGCCTCTTCGCAGCTCGCCGCCGCCGCCACCGCCACCGCTCCTCTCGTGCCACCGCCGACGCCGCATCAGCTGATCCTTCCCCACCATAGATCCCTACGCTGCTGTTGGTGTTGGCTATTGAGGTGAGGGGCCGGTCAAAATCATCCGAGGAGTGCACAGAGGCGTCATCTAGGAAGAAGAGAGGAAGAGGAGGCGACGGACGGAGGGCCGGTGTGCGGCGGCAAGGGTAAGGGAGCGACAACGAGAGCGGGCACGTTGGGTTGGAAGGAGGACGAGGCCGGTGGGGATATTTTTGGGGATTTTATTATTTGCCACCACTTACTATGGACTTTGACATTTTGCCACTTATTACATTGTATTTGATATTTTGAAGAAGAATAAGCGGTGGCGCACTCTTGTGGCGAAAGACCCGGGCGTTTTTCTCATTTCAAAAAGTCCAAGAGACGAGCATGATGAGGGAGGCCATCACTCGTCTGTCTGGATTTCGCATGTCGGTTCTTCTATCTCACCAACGCATAAGAGAGTTCTCAAGGTGCCAATCGAAGGTGTCAATATACGCAAGACCAAACTTGTCAATGACTGATCGCCAGAGCCGAATAGAGAAGCGACACTTGACGAAAAGGTGGATGTTGATTCTTGCTCCCTCTTGCAAAGTGGGCAAAGCCCACAATTTTCCCAACCACGCCGCTCCAATCGATCCGCAGTCCAAATCCGGTCTTACAAGGCCAGCCAAGCGAAAAATTTGACCTTAAGGGGAGCCTAAGCTTTCCAAACCATGTAGTGAATGGGCGAATGCGTTAGGCCAAGAAATTGCGTCTTATAAACAGTGGTTGTCGAGTATATCCCATCTACAGCATGTTTCCAAACAATGTCATCCTCAACCTGGTCGTCAAGGCAAACGTCATGCAGAAGTGTCCAGAGCGAGAAAAGCTCTCGGAGTGGGTGCTAAGAAATTAGAGCGTATTGTTGTACGAAAATAATTGCCATGCGGTTTTTTTTAGGGTCACTTGCAATCTGTCAAACTCTATTCTCCTCTTATTTAATGGATGAAGCAAATCTTTTGCCTCCGTTTAAAAAAAACATTGTATTTGATTATTTGCCATCATTTATTATAGACTTTGACATTTTGCCACTCATCTACTATATCCCTATAAAAGGAAGAGAGGGCGGAGAACCAAACAATCAGACCCATCCATCAACAAGATCTATCGGTCCTTAATCCTCCTATGTTTAACGCAACAAACCACACATCTACTATCTACTACCACTATAAAAGGAAGAGAGGGGCAGATCCAAACAATCACATCCATCCATCATCAAAATCTAATGGCCCTTAATCATTCTTTGTTTAACGCTACCAACCACGCAACAAGCCACAATCGATCGCTAATCGCCTCATGATAATCATCGTCCCTTGATCAAAAAGAAATCAAACTGCCCAAGACGACCTCCTCCTCCCGGAGCGCGCCGTTCGCCTCTCGCGATCGCGCCCTTCACCGCCGCCTCGCGCCACGGAGCCACGGAAGCGGTCGCGGTCGCTCCTCCCAACCGCGCCCTTCACGCGCCGTGAGCCACGGAAGCGGTCGCGGTCGTCCCTCCCAACTGCTGGTCGCCGGGAGCCTCCCGGCCTGGAGCCCGCCCACCACAGGTCGCCGGAGCCTCCCCGCCGCGCCTTCGCTGCCTCCCCGACTGCAGCTTGGCCACCGCCACTCCGCCTCCGCCACGCCGCCACTCCGCCTCCGCCACGCCGCCGGACTCGCAAGTAAGTTTCTATACTCAGAGACCAAGCAAACCAATTTCATATTCTGCCAGCATATACTCAGAGACAAATAGCTGCCATCAGGATTCCTGAAATTTATGAGGACATATTGAATTAGTGAGGATTTCAGAAATTTGTAGTCCAAGCAACTCATACATTTGAAGTTTTGTTGCTTACTTTCCCATCCCATTGTGCTGCTATGCTCCTGATGTTGCCTAGCTACAGAAAAAGGAGGCCAAAGTTTTGCTATATTGGGTTATCCACAATAGTATCAGCAATGATGTTTTGTTTTGTGACAACTACTCAAATATATAATCTGAATATATAATCTGCACATTTTAGTTTGAGTCATGGGCTGTGAGCAAGCATTATATTTTGACATGAAAGGTAGATCTATTTTCAAATGAATGGTAGATCATGAAGGTTTGCGCACCGTGATGCAAAGGACGTATGCATCGACGAGGCGAAGGTGGGGCTTACCGGGATGGGTTGAGAGGAGGCAGTGGAAAGAGGAAATGGGAGAGGCGGATGGTGAATATAGGAGGTGAAAAACGATGCATCTACATAGTCCTTCTGTTGAATGCATAAAAGGATCCATATTTTTCATTTGTCAACCTTTCATGTATTATTTCCATATTTTTGTTCTTGCAATTTCCTCATCTGGGTAATATGCTCCGAACCCATCAGTTCTAGAAAAATAGAATTTTTTCACAGCTTAGTACAAAAGCATTTTTTATGACTGAATAAAGCATAGTAGTTTTAGCTTCACCAGGCGGTTTGAGGTGTCAATTTGTGTTTAGGTGTGCGGCTGTATTAGATTTGGTCTTTTGCTTTACTATCATCAATGACTTTGTGTCACATCGGCGGAGTTCGTCATATGGTTTCCCAGATTTCTCTTTTAGTTGGCCATGCCATTGTATGGTCATGTCTGTTTAGTGTTTATTAGTCTAGCTCTAGGGTAGATGAAGATCGGCGCAGCTGGTTGTGTTCGGTGTAGTCGGAAGTGTGCTGGTATGCTTGATTGTGGCCATGCAGCCTTTTAAGTTTCATTCCTTTTCTATTTTTGTCAACAAAAAATGTGGAGCCGCACCTTAATTGTCATGGTGATGTTGGATATACTGTTCTATTATTTGACAAGTCAGTGTGTGTATATCTAGCAAAGTGACGAATCACAGTAAACTAGAAAGCTTAGACGTAGAGTTTAAAAGAAAATTCAGAAGCACTGGAGGCTCATGCTTCTACTGTCATGTTTTAAGCTCCAGTCAGGAGTGGTGTTTCTAAAATAGAGTTTATTAATTTTCACATATATAGCATGTGTTCGTAATAGCATTCCCATCTCATTCTTTCTTTTCTATTTTTCTCTCTATAAATTCTAAAGCTCCTGTTCAAGTTACTAATCTTTTCATATGTTTTTATAACTACGCAAAAAAGGTCCTCATAAAGAAGAGCAGCAGGTCTGACAATGATTTGTAGAGTGTCCAATGGTGGTTCTTCCATTTACCAGTTTGTGATCCCAGCCTTTTCTTTTCTGATTAAAAAGAAAAACATATTCTAATTGCCTTTTCTGAACTTATCTTCAAGATAACTTGCACCCAACAGTCAAGTGCTCCAAGATTAGGCAATCAAAACTGAATTTATGACTATGCGTGTATGAAAAACTGTTAATATCTGCAGTTTGACTAATCTCTGGATCGGTTGCAGCCTGGAGATGAGATTATCTGGCTTTGGAGATGATTATACGTTTTATAGGTTATATTTTCCAGGAAGCGATGTTTTCTGGGCGTCGAGGATGAAAGAAGACTTGGACATGGGCGTGTTGAGATTAATGCATGTGTGTATCTTCTACGAGCTGCAGAAGGTCAGGTACCACTACCTCCATATAAGGTGCACACAAACTGTAAAATTAAAACTATTGATCATCCATCAATGTGTTATACTACCTCCATATAAGGTCAGCCCTTTTCTCCATTTCCTGCAAGTACTTGACAAAATTCTCATTACAGAATCCACCTATTATGCATTATAGGTAGAAAATATGTTTATCCACTGGAAGCCAATCAATGAATTATATGCGTTGGCATGCACTGTTGGAGCCATGGTTTTTTGGGAATCTATTCATGTGTACTAGGCACTTCTCAACACTTCCATAATTATTATAGAAACCTTTTGAAATTTGCAGTGCTCATCAGACCTGTCATGTCTCCAGTACAGGTCTTGCAGTCAACTATTCAGATTATTGACTGAGGGCGATATTTTTAGGCCTACGGAATCTGCAAAGGATGCGCCAAGCCAAGATTCTTCTAAATGAATAGGTCCCATTTCCCACTGTTAAAAAATCTAATAACTGAATGGTGCTTTGTTTTTTAACCATTTCACATTCCCCACTGTGATGATGATGAGCACTTGTGTTTTTTAGATGCCGCACCTCTGTTTTTTTTACCTTTGATTCATGTATATATGTAAATTCTATGAAAATGTACCATAAGAAATGTGAATTCATAACTCTATGGTTGATGTAATCTATTGATTTTGATGTGTCTATGTTATGAGGATTCTGAGTAATGAAATACCTATTAAGTCTTTCTTTTCATTGGTTTCTTGTTTTTCACTATGGTTATACGAGACACGAAAATATCATTTCTCTACTTTGCCAAACCTTGTTTTTAAAACACTACTTTGCCAAACTGAACACCCACATAACCCTTGCTAATGGTTGAACTATGAACCCAACAATCAAAGATCCTATTAAGATTTTATTTGCATGATTAAACTTGCGTTGCACGTGTATGTTTACTAGTTAAGCCAAATCCATCGATCCTAATCCGCCCCGCCGTTCATTAAAAAAAAACCCTCTGCCCGCACACGACCGCACGACCTCTCCCCTCCTCCCCGCACGACCTCTCTCGCCCCCCTCCTCGCCGCACGTCTCTCGAGCCCTCCCCCCGCGCCGTTCGCCGCCCCGCCGTTCCTCCCGCAGCCTCGCGCCCGCGTTAGCCGCAGGAACCGCCTCCCGCAGCCGCCGCCGACGCCGTAACCTCCCCCTGCCTCTTCTCCGCCTCACCCCTGTGCCTCCCAACCGCCAAGCCGCCGCCGCCTCATCTTCTCGCTGCACGTCCGGGCGACGTGGCGAGGCGCGCGGAAGCGAGCTCTTCGGCCGGCGACACGGCGAGGCGCGCGGCCGGGCGACGCGGCGAGGCGCGCGGGACGGCCGCTGGAGAACGTGTCCGGACCTGAGACCGTGGCGCGCGCTGCCACCTCCGCCCTCCTCCGGCCTTATCTCCTACGGAACAGGCTACTCGTGCATCGGTACCTAGCCACCATGGCATCTCTTTCCCTCTCAATCCATTCTTCTGTAGTTTGTTTTTCAACTGGAGCAAAATTCATCGTACTCTGCTTGTGATTACCTTCATCATCGTCACTAATTTTGGAAGTTTTCAATACTAACAGCTTCAAGAATACGTACAATTACTTTCTTCCTTTATTTTGTCAACGTCCAATTTTAGAGCTCTAGATAAAATCTGCAGCAAAGAAGCAACTTAGCTCTAAATTTTATCAATTATCCTGACCCATGTTCAGCAAATACAAATTCTAGAGCATTCATATTGTACAGTGCAGATGACAACAGATTATAAAACAAAAGATGAGTGACAGAATAGAAAACAAAAGATGAGTGACAGCATATGGTGATATGAGTGGAACAAAGAGATGTCCAGAATATGGCATCAAATACTGCCTGAACAATTACAAGACTGACCACACATTATCCTGTTTAAAAATCCCAGCAAGGAAGAATGAGACTGTAGTGAAGAGGTTATGCACAAATAATAGATGGATAGAGGGCAAATGAGATACTGACCTGATATGTAGGAGTCATCTAATCTGTAACATGCATGTCATCTTTTCTCTATTATTTGGTTACAGATATACTAATTGATGAAAAACAAATTTTAGTCTTGATTCCTCTCGATCTCTCATGCCATAGCTAAAGTTAAAAAGGCTACTTCATCGCTGATGGCACAACACTGCACAAATTATAGAGTCCAGGTGTGTGTCTTTCATGATCCTCTGTTTTTGGCATCTCAATTATTTATATTACATCAGAAATTTTGGGAATTCCAGAGCACATATTCTGCCCTGCCTAGAAGATCTTCACAACTCTCTATGCCTTCTATATATGTTTAACATTTGTAATATTATATCCGCAGATGACTAAGAAAGGAATGGATGTACCTCCATTTGCAACAAAAGAACATTCCCCGCTTAAGGAACTAAGGAACACAGCTATGGATGAGAGTGCAAATCTCAAGGATAATCAAACCAATAATCCTACTAATGATCCTAAAAGGAAAAGTGTTCAATCATGGTATGCTAGAATCAGATGAGAAGAAAGCGGAATACAACGCGAAGCGTTGTATATCTCGACAACAAAAGAAGGTTGCAGCTCTGGATTGTGCTAGCCAGGACCAATTCTCACAAAAGTTTGTTTCTCTATTACAGATAGTACAACCAACCCCTTTCAGCGACATAATCAACACACATACAAAAGGTATCCAATTGTCCATCCACTTGTTATCTTATATACTGACATGACATTTACTCATTGTTTACGGGTAAATTATTCTTTTCAGGTACATGTGTGACCTCTACGGCCTCAATCTTTGCAAATACACCTCAAATGCACACTTCAGGTCAGATCACATTCTTGCTACATTCATTAATTACGATGTCACAATTGATTATGCTCATAGACAACAATGCCATTTTCTCACTGTTTACGAGTAAATTATTCTTTTCAGATACATGTGCGACCTCTACGGCCCCAATCTCTGCAAATACACCTCAAACACACACTTCAGCAGGTGAGATCACATTCTTGCTACATTCATGAATTACAATGGCAAAAAATGTTTATGCTCCCAGCCAACAACAAATAGGAGCATCTGCCAACAAACAAGGTGGGAAAGGATGGTATGCCAACCTAAGCGACGAAAAGAAGGCTGGGCACCTAAGGAAGCTCCAGACGGCTCGCGAACAGAAGAGAACCGCAGCTCTTGTTCTGAATGTTGATGTACCTCAATCATCCATACAGCAAGGTGATCTGGTTAATAACATCAATCATTCTTTTGTAGCTATCTTTTAGAAGGAGATGTCGTCCCACGTGTTTGTACATCAATTACCTACTTTGCCTATAGATCAACAGTGGTTGGGAGTGCTTCTAAGGGCCTGTTTGGTTCCAAATAAGTCACCAACTTATAAGTCGAAAAGTGAAAAAAGTGACTTATTTTGCCAAACAGACCCAACTTATAAGTCATAAGTTGCTCCACCCCAACTTAAAAATTATAAGTCACCCCCTTTTGCGTGGGTCCCACCACTTTTACATAAAAAACAAGGTGGGAAGGTGTGGTCAGGTGACTTATAAGTCAGGTGACAACCAAACGGGCGTGACTTATAAGTCACTGGTTTTAAGTCACCTGACTTATAAGTCAGGTGACTTATTGGAACCAAACAGGCCCTAATTGTGGTTACAACAGCGAGGTAAATCAATCCTGGTAATCTGACGTTCTTAACTAATTTTATTTTTGCCAAGCGCGGTATGATTATGATCACTGATCTGTTTGTTCTCAGGTACGTCCATTGACTATCTTCGCCCAGAACTGTAACCGCCTCCCAGGAGGATTGTAACTATTAAACCCCCCTCCCCTTCTTTTCAATACAATGAAACGCAAGCTCTTTTGCGTATTCTCGAAAAAATCTAATCTTGAACTAGCACGTGCATGTGATTCCGTCAACTATATAATTTTGGACTTGATGCATCCTTAATTCCTGAACTTTGAACATGATGGATCCTTTGTCATTTTGTTGAAAGTGTAAATTGCACCCATCCCTCTTTCTGGCAGTACATGAATTGGACTGACGAGGCAACAAAGCTGATGCATGCTTGGGACATTAGGTCTGATGTTATTACCAATGTATGGGCTGAATAATACATGTATAAAACCATGTCGACTGAAACTGCAATTAGTCTTGCTTGCATCTATGCTATTATATGTTGTAGTCCAGTAACATATCTAATTGACCGTCTTTTGTTGCCTCATCACCGAAAATCTGAATTTCAGTACTAAACAACAGACTCATGCCGATGTATGTTGCCAAATGTTCTGAAGACATTTGGCCTCAAACCAAATGAAAGTCTATGATTTTGCCAACAAAGAATGGTAGGTGCCATGGCTACAAACCAAACAATGGAGACTTTCCAATATCTTGGCCGTGCCCTTTTGGCTTGGCTATGCCAATTTTTATTAGGGCTAATGGGGTTCAGACAAAATATACCCAATATTATTCAATGTATTAGATGTAAACTAAGTTTTTGATGTCTTTATTTTTTGGTTCTGATTGTTATCCTAACAAAACAAGATAGAATTGTGTAGGTTAATGAATATGAAAGCATCTTATCATAACTGCAGTATTTATCAATGTCTTTGAAAGTTGATTACACACTTGTCGAAATGGCCAATATATAATCTGTTGTCACCAGTCTCCAATACACACCAACTACGGAAGGTGGTGTTTAAGAGATGACATCAGAGAAAAGCACCAAGACCATTGTCTATCAAGATGTCGCAGCATTGAGTAATTGTGTATGTTATTTTAGTGTGAGAGTTTATAAATTTTTAGTTGCGGCTTAGCTACTGTTTCATCCAGTTTATCATGGCAAACATTTGTACCGGTCCCACTTTATACCTATGTCTTATTTTATGATTATTGGATTTCCTTTAGCCCTTCTACAATTCAGTCAATCACTGTAAAGTGTCTTCTGTTTCTGCAGATACACAACTCGGTATAGTCACACATCATCTTCAATTTCTGTTATCCATATCGCTGCTCTTGGCCATTGTCGGCATCATCAAGACCGAGCACCAACAACAAGAGCCCAGTGGTGAACGAGGCCAAGAGAATCCTGAGAAGCTGCAGTTGAAAGTAGCACTGGAGGTGGTGCCTGGGAGCAGCAGTGTAGGCAGTGGCCTAGAGGAGCGAAAGAGGTGGCTGGGACGAGCACAGAAGGCAGCGGCGCAACAGTCGGGTGCAGCGGATCCGGGAGAAGTGGAGGAACTGGTGGCCGGGAGCAAAATTGTTGGCGGTGGGATCAGAGTAGGTAATAATGCCCGGAGCAGCGCGGGCAGCAAGGGAGGAAACAAGTATTGAGTTGGCCTAAGTGGCAATTTATCAATGTACTCCCTCCGTAAACTAATATAAAAGTGTTTAGATAACTAACATGTACTGCTTTATTAATTGGTGATATACCTACACACTTTCTCCTGGAAATTTCTTTCACTTGACATGATAGTCATGATATTTCTTTGTTACATACTCCCTCTGTCCTGAATTACTTGTCTTAGATTTGCTAGATACGGTTTATCTTGACACGTGTTAGATAAATCCATATCTAGATAAATCTAAAACAATTAATTTGGGATGGAGGTAATAGAAATCTGATTCTTATATGTGAAGGAACAAATTATTGTACTTTTTAAAATTACACAGTGCAAATTTGGTCAGGGTTCTCCTCATATTTCCTTCTATAGCATTATGGGGTCGTTGATCACCGTCCAAGTCCTTAGTACAAGGCGAAGCCACCAATGATGGCGGCATTTATAGATTTTTCTTTTCTATTATGTTTAATTCAGCTAATTCAATAACTTATACTCCCTCCGTTTGGAAATACTTGTCATTATTTTGATAAAAGAGGATGTATCTAGACATATTTTAATTCTAGATACATCTCTTTTTATCCATTTTGATTACAAGTATTTTCGGATGGAGGGAGTAGATAGTACTCGCTCGCTAGACAAATATTTAAATGACTACTTTAGTGATCTAAACGCTGTTATATTTCTTTACGAAGGGAGTATTACAATTATATCTGACGGTCAATAAAAGAAAGCCTTTGTTAAATTATATCCATTAGTCTGATGAAAATCCGTCATTTTTTACTGTTACATATAAAAAATTATAATTTTATATACTAATAAAGGCGTGCGTTGCACGTGCACTCTTACTAGTTACATTGTAATTGATCCATTGCCACTTCTTAGTTTGCACTTTGATCTTTTGCCATTTCTTAACAAAAAACAATACTTGCAAATCATAGACAAAATGGATGTAGAAAACCGTGGACAAATTTACCCTTGAGCTCAGCCCAAACGGGCATGAACTTGAGTTGACAAGCCAGCCGCTGTCGCCCCTGCTTCCCCGCCCCCAACCCCTCGCCCCGCTGCTCCCCAGCGCCCCCGGCTGCCCCGCCTCTGCCACCACCCTGCTGCTCCCCTTGCTTCTCCCCGACACGCACGGGCGCGCGAACGGCAGCATCGGCCGTGCATGGGCGCGAGCAGACAGCGTCGGCCGACTGTGGCGTGAGGAGAGCAGCGGCGGCAACAGCAAGACGAGCACGAGGAGGAGCAGCAGTGGCGCGCATGGGCGTGAGCAGCGGCGGCGGTCGCGACGGCACGAGCAATAGCGGCGGCGGCCGCACGCAGGCGTGAGGAGGAGGCGGCGGCGGCTGCGCCTGTGGAGAACAGCAACGGACAAGACGGGCGCGAGCAACGGCGCTGGTCATGCACGGGCACGAGCAACGAGGACCATCGTGGGCTCCTGGAAGGTAGCCGCCGCCCCGCCGTCTCCTAGCCGCGAGCGAGGATGAACACGAGCGCACGAGCACCTCTACCTTTCCTGGTCACGGTAGTCGGTAGGGGTAAGTTGGTCATTTTAGATGGGACCCATCCGACAGAGGGCAAAATATTAAAGTCCAAATTAAAGAGTCACAAATGATCAATTACAAAGTAATTGGTGGCAAAATGTCAAACTGCAAAAAAATAGTGGCAAATAATCAAAAAACCCATATTTTTGCGCAGTGTGTCCTTCCATGAAGCGGGCATCAACCAAGGCAGCTATTTACCCAGCGGGCAAAAGGAAGAAGCTCAACTCACATGGCAAGGGCAAGTGTGTCATGTGGGATCACTATGGGGCCACTGCTGAAGAAACGAAGAGGCACAGTCGGGTACAATGCACAAAGGTGAAAGAATGGTTGTGTCAATCCACCGGTCCCACTTTGACCCAAGATCCCTGCAGCCCATCCCACGCAAGACCCACGATCGCGCATCCCATTCCTTATCTCACCCAAGGCTCACGCGAGACACACCACAAAGCTGGGCCAACGAGTAAAAAGGACCCACCCATCATCCATTGAAACCTGAAAGCATGATGTGTATGTGAACCAACGGTCAGAGTTTTGACAGCATCGTAAAAAATACCTATCATGGTAGATCGTGCGAACCAAATCACTAGCGCGATGCAAATGCGATAGAAGACTTAAATGAAGCACAAAGAGCAATTCTATAAGATCATACTTAAAAGATATAAGTGAAACACATGAAGTATTCTATAAATTTATGAAGGGACATCTCATACTAGCATGGTTCTTAAAGAAAAAGAAAAACACAAAGGACACAAATCATGTCAACAAAACAAAAACCGAGGAATACCGATAATTGTTAAAGAAGAAAGATGGGATGCCAACCGGGGCATCCCCAAGCTTAGATGCTTGAGTGTCCTTGAAATATTTACTTGGGGTGCCTTGGGCATCTCCAAGCTTGAACTCTTGCCTCTCTTTATTCTTCTCACATCGGTAACTCCTCGTTCTTCGAACACTTCATCCACACAAAACTTTAACAAAAACTTTGTGAGATCCGTTAGTGTAATAAAGCAAACTACCACTTTAAGGTATTGTAATTAACTCATTATTTATTTATATTGGTGTTAAACCTACTGTATTCCAACTTCTCTATGGTTCATACCCCCTGATACTAGCCATAGATTCATCAAAATAAGCAAACAACTCGCGAAAAACAGAATCTGTCAAAAACAGGACAGTCTGTAGTAATCTGGAAGTTTAGTAAACTTCTGTAACTCCTAAAATTATGAAATAAATTTAACAATTTGAACTATTTGTACAGAAGTAATGTGCAAAAAGTTTCAGACCCATTTGACCTTCCAGTAAAAAACGTAAATTCATGCACTACAGCCAAAGTTTCTATTTTTTGCTGCACATAGTAAATAAGCAATCTAATCATTCTAAAACCAAAGCTTGGCACATTATTTTTATAATAAAATGGATATATACAAGGGGATAATTATTTACAGAGAAACTTTCATGAAAAATTCTACATTGTTTCCATGAGCATGAACACAAGTGCTCAAGGTCGACCCTCACTTCTTCAATGCATAACTTTCCAATCACTTCTCTTTTTGAAAAACTTTTTAGGCATGAGAGGCAAGTAATATTTTTTTTGTATTTTCCTTCTTTTATTTTTTTTGTATGTTTCACCCACAACTAAACATAAATAAAAAGGAAAAATAAAATCTACTTAGTGAAGAAAGCAAACAAGCACACACGAGAATATCAACCCCACGCTATTGCTCCCCGGCAACGGCGCCAGAAAAGAGCTTGATAATCCCCAAGTGTAGGGAATCATCGTAGCAATTTCCAAAGGTGGAAATGATAAGTATGGAGTGTCGAACCCACAAGGAGCTAAAGGTAAGATCAATATTCTCTCAAGCCCTATCTGCCACTGATACGACTCTACGTACACCGAACGTTTGCTTCCAACTAGAAACGAGAAATAAAACTATGTTGTGGGTATGAAGAGGATAACTTTGTATGATATCGGAGAACTAAAATATAAAAGTAGTTGCTGTTATTATAAAGTTAGAATATACTACTAAATATTATAAATAGCGAGTGTGGAGTAATGATGGATCAGTGTGCGGAATTGTCCTAGGCAATTGTTAACAAGACCGATAGTCGTCATTGCAATTTCATATGAGGGAGAGGCATAAGCTAACATACATTCTCTTCTTGGATCATATGCACTCATGATTGGAACTCTAGCAAGCATCCGCAACTACTAAAGATCATTAAGGTAAAACCCAACCATAGCATAAAAGCATCAAGTCCTCTTTATTCCCATACGCAACAACCCCCTTACTCGGGTTTGTGTTTCAGTCACTCACCAACCCACTATAAGCGAATCATGAACGTATTGCAACACCCTACAACGGGAACCCCTCACGCTTGCGCGACATGGAGGGCACAATAGGACATCACCAAAATAAAACATACAACTCGTACCAATCTAGATCATCAATCAACCCAAAGACAAAGGATATCTACTCAAAACATCATAGGATGGCAACACATCATTGGATCATAATATGTGGCATAAAGCACCATGTTCAAGTAGGGATTACAGCGGGGTGCGGGAGAGTGGACCGTGTAAAATAGATGAGGATGGTGATGATGATGGTGATGTTGATGAAGACGATCACCGCCGCGATGATTACCCTCCCGATGGCACTCAGGTGCCACCGAGAGAGAGGGGAGGAGAGGTTCTCCCCCTTGTGCTTCCTCCTCCATGGCCTCCCCCCTAGATGGGGAGAGGTTCTCCCTCTGGTCCTTGGCCTTCATGGTGATGATGGCCCCTCCGAGATCCTCCTCCATGGCCTCCGGTGATGATGGCCCCCTCCGACAGGGTGCCAGAGAGGGCCTAGATTGATTTCTCGTGGCTACAGAGGCTTGCGGCGGCGTCACTTCCTATCTAGGTTATTTTCTGGGGGTTTCTGTATTTATAGGAATTTTTGGCATTGGTTTCACGTCAGGGGGGGGGTCTCCGAGTCGTCCACGAGGCAGGGGCGCACGCCTAGGGGGGTGGGCGCGCCCCCACCCTCGTGGACAGCCCGGGACTCTTCTGGCCCAACTCTTTTGCTCCAGGGGCTTCTTTTGGTCCATAAAAAATCAACAAAAACTGGCACGCCAATTGGACTCCCTTTGGTATTCCTTTTCTGTAAAACTCAAAAATAAGGAAAAAACAGAAACTGGCACTAGGCTCTAGGTTAATAGGTTAGTCCCAAAAATCATATAAAATAGCATATAAATTCATATAAAACATCTAAGATGGATAATATAATAGCATGAATACTTCATAAATTATAGATACGTTGGAGACGTATCACGTTACGAGGTATCACCCTCGTCACTTGATAGTAGCTCTACAGAGTCAAGCAACAAAAGGGGACGTGATGTGATGTGTCGGGCTCTGGACGTCGATCACGTTGATTGGGTCATCGGTCAACAAGCCGGGGCAACTGGTCCAAGGTGAGGGGTCACTGATGGATCACTAACCAACCTATACTAAGCAGTTAAGGATGAGCAAGTAAGGTACAACAACAGGTTACAAAAGCAAGCGATGCATCAGAATAGGAGCAATCAAGTACAATTGCAAAATCTAATGCAAACATGAGAGAGAATATAATGGGAAATATCAGAATGATCAAGGGGGGGGGGTGCTTGCTTGGAAGCTTTGCTGAAAAAGGAGAAGGGTCGTTGGCGATGTAGTCAATCACAGAGGCATCGGCGTCTCGGGGTCTACTTGAGAGAAGAGGGGGAATAAACAATAAATACAGAGCAAACACATGCAATACTATGCATGACAAGACAACAACAACGCTAGGGGTGTTCTAACGCGGTACTACACGATACCGGCGAAGGGGGAAAACAACCGGGAAAGTATTCCTAGTGTTTGGCATTTTTGGACAAATGAAACAGAGGGGGACGGTTCCAGGATCGCTATGCTAGGGACGTGTGGTATACGAACGGAGAGCGTATTCGGGACCGTCATGTTTTTCTGAGCAACTTTCATGTACAAAGTATTTTCATTTGGCATACGGATTATTTTATATTAATTTTCAAAGTTTTATTTAATTTCTAGAATTACCAGATTTAATTTACTTCAAAAACACGATTATGACGCCATGACGACATCAGCAGTCAACAGAGCATTGACTGGTTAAACTGACGACCGGGACCCACTGTCATTGTCACAGCAGTTAATCTAACAGTTTAATTAGACTAATTATGCAATAGGTTAATTAAACATAGTTAATTAGGTTAATTAATTATTATTTAAATTTTAATTTAATTTTTTATTTCGTTTATAACCAGGGGACTGGGCCCCACTGGTCAGTGGGCCAAAGGCCTTAGCGGGATGGGCGATTCTGGCGCGAGGGCATGCAGGCGGACCACCTGTGGCGCCAGCAGGCGATGGGCTTGCTTGGCGGGAGCTGCAAGGCGCCACCCATGGGCTCGCGGGCCAGCAGGAGCTGCTCCGGTAGCGACGAACAAAGGGGCGGTGCGCCGGAGGCGGGGCAGTGGCCGGAGTGGCGTGCTGGTCACCGGGGAGGGAGGCCAAGCATGGCGGGTAGGGGCCCGAGGAGACGGCGGCCAGAGATGGCTGCAAGGTAGGGGGCGAGCGAAGGCGAGCGGGCGACGCGGCGGTGGGCTACGGGGCAGCAGCGGCGGCAGCTAGAGGGACAGCGTCTTGGCGCAGGGAGGCGGTCGGGTGAAGCGGACGCGAGGCCGGCAAGGCACATGTCTCGGCAAGAGGAGGCGTCGGCCGCGTGGGGTGGCAATGGGCGCGGCCCGACGTGGCTGAGTGAGTGCGCGCGCATGGTCCAGGTGCGGCGAGCGCGGCCCGGCCACGGCGACTTGTCGAAGAAGGGGCGAGGTCGAGAGGGAGGGAGGGGGGGGGGGTTCCTCGCCCACCCTGCAGGGGAACGGGCGGCGTGGCTTGGAGAAGTGGTGCGAGGAGGGGACGAGGACGCGGTCCGGCTGCATCGTAGCTCCGGCGAGGGGGGCGCCAAGTCTTTGGGCGTCGAGGTCGGGGCGGCGCCCGATCCAGTCGTGGGGAGGGATGAGGGATCGTGGGAGAGTGTGTGTGTGTGTGGGGGAGGCTAGGTCACGGTGGGGAGATGGGTTATACCACGGGGATTGGGCGGCTTGGTGGCGGTCAATTAGGCCGAGGCCCACGGGGAGGGGGATTGCCCTTTTGTTTTCTTTTTCTTTTTTTGTTTACTTTGCCTGTTAATTAGTTTTTTCTATTTTATTTACTATTCATTTTAGTTTTATTTAATATAAAAACAATACCTAATTTATTATTAGTAATTATACCACTGCTAATACTATTTAGGCATTTAATAAAATAGTTTGTAACTTTATAATTTTTAAAATGCATTTAATTAACTGTTCTAGTTGCCACTTTAGTTAAATTTAGGGATTTTAAATAATTTATAAAAATATGATTTCTCCACCAATATTACTTATGATTTAATTGTCATACCCAGAACATTTTAGTTTGAATGTTTGAAAACTTTTGCAAGTTGACATGATTTTGAATTTTGAATTCAAACGGGATTGAACCATCACGGGATGAACAACAGTAAACAATGGCATCGTTAGTAGAGGGTTACTGTAGCTTAATTATCCGGGCGTCACAATTCTCCTCCACTACAAGAAATCTCGTCCCGAGATTTAAGGGGTGGAGTAAGGGGGAAAGACTCGGGAAGGACAGAGCTCAACACAAGATAGGTACCTGGGGGCTTTCTCAGTGAACATGCCATAGAGGCATCTCTCGAGTTGAAATTCAAGAAAGTCATCGAGAGCAAGGTAAAAAGGTGCAATAAGAAGCTTCAAGCGGGTAGGCAACCGTTCGTTGCGCGAAATAGAGGGTGAATGGGATTCAGAGCAATGGGAATAAGTATTGCGTCTGATACTAGAATAGATCACTAGGTAGGTGGCTCGTGATTTACATATGAAGCCAAGTGCAAGGAATAGTTTTAGAAAACAGGGATGTACAGGAGAGTCAGGTTTCGATCCTGTGGAACTGTGGGTTATGGGCCCACCATGTGGGTTAAAAGCAGGAAGGCGCTAACATGTTGCACGGTCATGATGGCAAGGCATGTCAGAGGATAGCCTGTCAATTATGTTGGCAACAACGTCGGTACCAAGGGCAAGGGACGAAGAGAACCATTTTCCTACTCACAAGGCGATGCAAACCAATAGGCAAAGTTCATGTCCATCGGTGGCTACCGGAATGTCATCAACAATAGTAGCAAGGTCTTACTGACAGAGCTTGTACACCGAGGTGTATACATAAGCAGGGAATTATCACTACTCAGATAAGTTAGGTTACAAGAAAGGTTAAACAAAACAATGGAAAGGAAAGTGTAGGCTCGAATTAGTTATTGGTGTTCTCGAGTGTCTAACAACTCGGAACCCGTGGAAAATTGGAATCGGCGAGAAATAATAGTTGATGAAGTACTCATAAGAAGCTATGTAGTTCCGTGTTATTCTCGAGAGACCAGAGGGTAACACTCGAAGGTAGAACATGATAGAGGTTGGACAGGTGAAAATATCCGCACAAGACAAGTGCTTTAGCTTGTCCGAGAATTGGGATCAAAGAAGAACAATCATGATCAGAACCACGGTTGCAAAGGACCAAAACAAAATAGAAGATAAATTTATACTAAGGGGATAATTATTTTTTTTACAAGAAGCTTCCATGATAGGATCTACATCATTTCCATGGGCATGAACACAAAGTTCAAGGTCGACTCCCACTTCCTCAATGCATAGCCTTTCATTCACTTCTCACTTTCGATGAAGTTGTAGTGTTGATATTTTATCTGGCAAAACACTAGAAGAGTAAGACTCGTGAAGACTCTCGGGTTCAAACGGGTTAGGGAAGGCATAGGTTCAGCCAATAGGGCATCTTAGGAACCTATTCCACAAACTTCAGGAGTAAATATCTCAAGCTCGGAAGTAGAGAATGGTTGAGGAAGCAGAGGATACAATTTTTCCCAAAGGCATTATGTATCCGAGAAAATGCTCACAAGGTTACTGAATATGAAGGACGCTGTCGGATAAAACCCATCAAAGGATCTGGTGGTCCATGATGGATCTGATGTGAGGAATGGTACTCAACCAGAAGAAGAAAGAATGCAAGGAGATCAGATTATAGGAACAACTGACTAATTCAAAGCTCAAATGTAAGGGAATTACGATTTCCAATTCAAGGGATCAGAAGCAAACACTTTGATTAAGGATGGATAAGTTGAATGGACTCAGAATGACAATCAATCAAGGCATGATTTGCCGAACACCAGCTCATGTCCAGGGTGACGTCTGAGCCGAAGGGAAGAATTCTAATTGTGATTGATGACTCCGAGCATTCACAAACATATCAAATCAAATGTTCAAAATGACGATGACAAAGGATGCTAATGAATATCACTAAACATATGGAATTTCCCATAGTTCAGGCAGGCAAGAAGAATCTCGAAAGAAGTAAGTTGTACAGGATTCCCGGAAGATCAGGTAGCATTACAAAGTATTTTGTGAAACACATGAACCACTGTGGACGGACGGATACTCGACAAGCGCGAGTAATTATCTGTAGGGGTATTCATGTGGTAAATAACTGCAAGGTAGTAGGCTCAACGGATTCTTAGGACAACAAAGAGTATTTCGAGGAATCTTGTAATAACTAGAGCAGTTGGGATGAAAATATGAACGATAGGTGTATGTAGTTATCGAGAGGGATTTTTCGGTGGTAGGGAATTGCAACGGCTAAGGGCACAAGGGTCTCGAGAAAACAACGGAGAGTATCTTCAGAATCTTCTCGTGCAGCAGGCGATCATCTGTAATGAAGGGGCTCTACAGTAGGAAGTGGTTACGAGAACCTAAAGTTAGAGTTAGTAAAATCATTTAACCCAAATAGAAGAGAGATCAGAGTGCCAGAGTATAGACGAGGAGCAAAAGATCCTAATACCACCCAATGGCAACGTGGGCCCGTAAGCCACACATCTATGTTAGTAAAACAGTTTTTCATTGACTAGACTCAACTTCGGCCAAGGAGTTGGAAAGGGGGGGGGGGGTTCCTATAGGCAGTCGACTCTGATACCAACTTGTGACACCCACATGTTCAATCGTACAGTAATAATACACGCAAACGTGTACGATCACTACTGCAGGATGCTGCTAACGCGACACTACGATTAGAGACCCTACGACGAAACTATGTGTGATGCCATAATCGCAAACGGTGGTGTAAAATAACCGTCAAAAAAGGTGCAAAACGTTTGCAATGGAGGATGCATCAAACATGGTTCAGATTTGAGTAAAGTCTATTTTAAACCTTGAATTCGTATGGCTCGTCGGAATCAAACCTCAAACTCTAAATCCCTGAAATCGACACCCTATACTTTCTAATCCCGGTCAACGCTGACCTTAGGTCTATTTGGCTCACCAGAAAAGGCACGATCCCGGCCGGGTTCACTGGCTACTCTGACTGACGTTACGGGTCCACAAGTCAGATTAAATGCGCTTCCTTGTTCTCTTCCATGCAGCCAAATGGATTGATTCCCTCCTGATATTATCTTAGAAAATTCCTTGTGTTTGCATACGCATTTAGCCAAAACGATCAATCAGGCCAGTAGTTGTATAGCTTTGTACTTGCGTCTCATCGGGTTAAATCAACCTAGAGCCGGGCACATGGGGCTGCACCAGGCTGCAAAGGCACAGACGCACGATCATCGTGCGGCGGTGGAGAAGCTCATGTTGCTTTGGCGCTGGCGCCTTCTCTTCTCATCTTGGCGAGGAGCAGCGGCGATACTTCTCGCTGTCATCTTCCTCGGCGCAGCTGGAACCAAGCGAACTCCTACCCCTCCACCAGTGCACCCTCCGGTTGAGGCACAAGCAGCGGTATTTGCTTGCCGGAGCTTGTGGATCATGCCGCTGGCCGGGAACGTGTCCACTTCTGCGGTGATCTTCACTAGCGCGTGGGCGGACGTACAATGTGAGGCCGGTGTGGTGTTCTTCCACGGCGCATGCGACGCCAACTGACCGACATGCACGATGCCAACTTCCATGCCTCTTGTGCGCGGGGCAATGCGGTGCCCGAGGACTGCCGGGCGTGCCGTTGCACGCCGCCTCCGTCGACGTCAGGCGTGCCGCTAGTCATGTTGTTTCCACCGTCCTCCGCATCGGCGTCAATGGGCACACACTGCTCCGGCTCGCCAAGCCGTATGCACACCGGGTGCTCGACCAAAAGCCAGGTCGGGCCATGGAGGTGGGCACAGAGGGATGACGAGGTTGGCGTGCCTTGAGCTCAACAGGTCGTAGAAGCACGAGAAGATTAGATAAGCTCGATGCGAGGCGTATTGGGTATGCTGGGCGCTTGGAGCAGCGGTAGACACCATGCGCGCGCTAAGGAGGGGCGGCGGCTTTTCTGGATGGCCCTCGCCGGCGTTCAATGGTCATCCTTGCGCTGGCCATCCTCTCGGGCGAGGTGCATACCAGGAGAGAAGACGAGGCGTTGAGGGCAAGCGGCACACCGCTCGGATGCGGGGAAGATGAATATGACATGTAGGCTGCTGGTCGATGTGAAACAATTGTTCCAGCTGGGATTGTCTTTTTCCGATGCAACAAACAGTGTATGGTCAGTTTATGGTTGAAATTGACCGGGATTTGTGAATATAGGGTGCCAATTTCAGGGATTCAAAGTTGAGGGTTTGATTCAGACTATCTCTACAAGTTCGATGTTTAAAATAGACATTACTCTTCAGATTTTAGTTGCGTGTGCGATGCAGGGCATACGGTTCAGCTCAATTAACTGTTTGCGATGAGGAGGAACAAAAGAAATGGGCAGCCATATGAAGGTGTGTGCGATATACAGCATACGGTTCACTCGGATGAACTGTTTGTGATTAGGCAACACAAAAGAAACAGTCAGCCAGATAAACGTGTGTGCGATATACGGCATGCGGTTCACTCGGATGAACTGTTTGCGTTGAGACATGAGAACAGAAACGATTCAACTTAACAAGATGTGTGTGATACACGACAAATAGGTCTGTAATCAGAAATGTGTATGAAGACCGATAATAACACAAACGGTTGCGGCTAATAAGACGTATGTGATATGCTCTGTCTACACAATATCTATTGGCCATTGGGGGACGGGCGATCATCCAGATACGCCATAAGGATGCGAAGAGGCATCCTATCAACAAGGACTAGCTGTTCCACCAGTAGCTCATGTAAGAAAACTCTCAAGTTAAGTGTGCTAGGCTGGAGCAGCCATGAGATGGGTGAGTGGATGGGAAGTTGTGTTGATGTTAAATTAACTGGTAGGATGGGTCCTATCAGTCATATCTGTCAAATTAAATGACTGATACGACCCATCCCATGAGTTAATTTAACTTCGAGGTCCTTGTTTTTTTAACATATGTTAAAGAAGGTCTACCGCATTACTTTTTGACAATGTGCGATACGTGGCATACAGTTCATCCATCCGACTTGTTTGTGATGGAATAGGTCATGTGTGTTGTGGGCAAATGCTTGCTAGTATTCAACCGTTTGGGATTGATGAATTCAACAACGACAGGTTCCCTAGTGTGGTCCGTGTTCATCTGATCATCATCTACTTCTTGTGCTAGCTCGATGTTCCTTCTATGTTAAGTTTCCATTAATTGATGGCGTTTTATGAACATGCCACCATTTCCTGCCATTTCCTCACCTGTTTCCCGCCACCCTGCTATCTTTGCTTGAGGAGGCGCGCGGCCTGCGGAGGCGACAAGCGCAGCCTGTAGCACATCCACCTTTTCCAAGCATGCCAACCCACCAAAGCGCCGCCTCTGCCATCAACCTCGTCGATGAGGAAAACGAGCAGGCGCCACGACCCGTCGAGGCCGAGGCGCTCCCCGGAAATGCGATGGACGATGCCGTGATGCGCGTCATCACCAGGGTTGAGTAGACCTTTGGCGCATGGCGCTTGAGCGCCGCGGATCAAGATAGGCATGTTAGCGTCGACAGGCTGCAGCTCGCCGCACAACATGATCGATGGCGCGCCGCAGAGCAAGCTAGGCGCGTCCGCGCCGATAGGCTGCGGCTTGCCGCCTGACGAGACCGTTGGGCGCCCGCGAGCGAGGCGTGCATCGCCCGCCTGATGAAGCGGATCCATCGGCGCTTGCCTCACGTCGACACGGCGTCGCAGCTGGGTACCGTCCGTTAGTATCCCCATTCCTTGGCGAGTGGCGAGAGGCCCTCGCGCCGTATTTGCACGAGAGGCCGGCCACGCCGCATCAACGCCCGCCGTGCCGTTTGCATAGGTGCCGCCATTACGCCTTGTCCATGCCCGCTGTATGCCAACAACGCTGGTCCGTGGCTCGACCTCCCTTGGCCGGTGTCCACAGGCGCGATGAAAGAACATGGCCGTCGCATCCTCAAGCTGGTGATCTCCGATGAAATAGCCAACTTGGAGCTCGAGATCGCGCTCGAGATATACCTAGCGTGTCGACCGCAGACGACGCTGCGATTTCAAGCAGAGCCAAGAGCTACCCTAGGTCATGGTCTCATGGACGCGTTTTATTTTGAAAATTCGTTTCGATGTGGATAGCTATGTATTCACAGCAACCATAGTATTGCTCTATTTATTTCTCTGTTTCAATGTGTGTACTCTGTTTTCCATTCTTATATATTTCATTTCAATGTGTGTATATCGCTTTCCATTACGTATATGTGGATGATAATAGCTAGATTCAAATTAGTATACAAAAGCAGATAGAAAATGCAATTCATAATATATATATATATATATATATAATATTATCACATATACGTGATGATACTTAACTACTAGGTACAATGCATAAAATTGAAAGCGAACAATACTAAAACTAATAATCCCTAGGGGCGATATTCGGCAGCCCCTCGCTAGCAGCTCCCTAGTCTTGTGCTTCTTCCGATCTTGGAGGCGATACTCCGACTCCTCATGTGAAGCGCTTGACATACCGATCTGCCTCTTGCTGGCGGACGCGCGCGACCGATATTGCCATTTCGTTGGGCGCCCACCGGAGCTCCTCGTCGGTGGCACGCTGGAGCTTATCGGCCCACCTCCACGCATCGACGAGGCGCCCAGCGCCTATGACCTTCCTCGTGAAGTAACCGTCTTCGTACACCTCCTCGGCACGACGACGCGCCCGCCCCCAAAGCTCCGCCGCCTCCTTTTTCCAGGCGGCATCATGGGCTTCATAGGCCGCCTGGTACCTGGCTTCCTCCTCTGCCATCTCCTTCTTGAATGCCACTTGCACGGCTTTCTCAGCGTGGCGGCGACTTCCTGAGACAAAGATTGTCTGGCCCCAAAACCAATCCAAAGTTGGGGTCGGCGCAACCTCGTCGAGCGGCGCATAGGGGTCCTCGTCGCTGCTAATCGGTGAGCTTCCTCGGCGGCGACTCCTCGTCGGCGATGGGCAGACCGCGGCGCCATGGCGGAGATTTGAGAGAGAGAGAGAGAGGCGGCGAGGGTGTCGGTGGGAGCGACACCTATGGGATCACAAGAATCCCTACTACGGTCGCGAGCGCGCGAAGTCGTGAAAGCGGATCAAGCAGATAGCTACGGTTTCCTTATCCGAGGTTGGACGCGAAGATCGTAAACCCTACTCCAGCTTTGGTGGTTTGTTTATCTGTGTTCTTGAACTAGCAATGGGCGTGAGGAGCTCCAAAAGCGAATCCTCCTCTGGTGCGCCTTGGGCCTCCTTTTATAGGGAAAGGGGTTGCCACGGTGTCACAGGGAGGTGGAAAGTCTGATGATCGAGTTTATCCCTCGCATTACATGACAAAACGCATTGTCGTCTTGCTTAGGTGTCCTTGCTTTATCGGGGCGGGGAGAGCCTGTCTGCGCCGTCGCCGCTCCCTTCGTGTCGACAGCATACAGCCAGCGTGCCGTGGTGCCATGTGGCGGGCGGGCGGTGAGGTGGCGCGATGGTGGGTCTCCACGAAGATCCGCTTGCCGCCACGCAGTGCTGCCAAGCTGGTTGGGTCGGCAGCTGCATGCGAACGATGGTGGAGGTTTGATTAGCGTGGGCTGATGGTGTCCTCTGGTGTTCTTGGCAAGGGCCTCGCTGTAGCCCGGCAAGGGTCTTGCGGGGCCCGGCAAGGGTCTTGCCGTGGCGCTCTTGTCATCCCGGCAAGGCTCTTGCAGGGGCCTTATGGTCCTCCTTGGCTGGGATCCGCCAAGGGTCTTCATCTTCTATAGTGTGTATCTGATCTTGAATGTCTTCACAAAGATCGCATGCCACCAGGGATGTCTCGAATCCTTGCCCCATGGAGGCGGTGGACTCAACGGTGATTCGCTCCGTGGGTGTGGGGCGAGCTGCCACGGCAAGGGTCTTGCGGGTTTGCTAAAACCGCCTCCCGGCAAGGATCTTGCGGGAGTCCACCGTCCCCTTGCTCTTTGTGGTCTTGGTCTTGGCATTGTTCTACTCCTTCGAGCTTGGCCTTACCTTGCATCACCTCCTTGCCTTGCTCGGTGCGGTGGTGCCCGCGGCTTAATCTGCCCGTGCACGATTATAGGGGTACAAAAGTGTACCCTCTTTTTTGTCTACCGGCAGAGCCCGGGCTGGGCCACATGTAAGCGCAATCGCGTCGTTGGGCTAGGCCCAAAAGCGGTCTTGTGGCAGGCGGGGTGGTTTTACGCGGTAAGTCTCTTTGCGCTGCGCTTCCCATGCCTCCAGCGTGGCTCGGCGTGGGGGCGTGCGTGGCGTGGGCGGCATGCGTGGGGCTGAGCTCTGCGGCGCATGCGTCACGTCGTAGTAAAGGGGCGGTTCGCGCCTTCCCCATAAATGGAGGGGCGTGGGCGCGCCCATTCTTGAAGGGGGGCGGCGTGGTCTTCAAGCGTCCATTCCCCACGATCACGGGGTGGGGAGAGTCGCCTCACCCGTCGCCTTGGTCCCTTACGCTGCTGCGTGGTTCTCATGCGCTTGGGGTGGCGAGCGGTGGGCGGAAACCGGGCCGTCGCGGGCTGGGGCAGCGGGTTGGTCGATTCCTGCGCCTTCAGCGTCTTGATTGGTTGGCCAGGCGCCAAGCCCCACCCGTTCCTTTATAAAAGGCGGGAGGGGGATGGTGTCCGCATTCTTCCATCTCCTCCTTCCTTGACCGCTCCCCCTCCATCGCCATGGAAAGAGGAATCTGGCCCTTCAGCGGTGGCGGCGGGGTCGCCGCTCGACAACGCGTCCTTCCTTCTCCTGCACTTGCGGTGTGAGCCAGCCGCGAGGGAAGAGAGGCGAGGCTGTGGGGCGGGCAGGCGCTCGGGGAAGAGGAGGATGGGGGCGGCGCAGTCTCGCCTCGCCCGATGGTTCCTCCCCCATGGAGGGCCATGTTGGGGATGACCCTTGTGAGTTCTTCGTCGGGCTGCGCCGCCTCGCCGTCGCCTTCGTCTCCCGACTCTATTTGCGCGGGAGATGGAGCTGGATCCGCCTGAGTCATTGCGGCCGCACATGAGGGGCTGTGAGATCAGCGGTACGCGAGTTCACGTCGACTTCCGAGCCCCTCACGTGATGTATCTTCGTCGAGGATGGAAGGCGTTCGCTCATATCCACCGCAGCGGAGGGCTCACTCTCCATTTCAAGCTGATGGAGGCGGCCTCCTCTCCGTCAAGGTCTTGGGCTCTTCGGGACCTGGGCAAGGTGCTGCGTGGAAGCTCTTCGATGGCGAAGACCCTCCTCGGGCGGGAGTGGCGAGGAGGACAGCGGCATCGGCGATGAGGGTAGCGAGCAGTAGGATGTGGGCCCGACTAGGTGTCGAGGCGCCGCTCCGTCTTGACACCGTCGACCCCATCATCCATGTCGCCGCTCCACTGAACTTCTCGGGTCGTCTCCTTGGGCGGCTGGTGTTGGGAGGCTACGGAAGAGGAAGAGGCGGCGGCAAGGCCGTCAAATCGAATCTGTGAGCACCGCGCCTTCGACACGTCTTGACATCCTGCCGCCTCGTCTTGAGCTCGCTTTGGCGCCGCCATCACCATCCAGCCTTGGGACGGCCACGAGATGTTCTCTTGGTGTCTCCTGCCACCGTGCTTCGCCTAGGCGCCCCTTACGCCCTTTTGCCTCCTTGACCTGCCTCCTTAGGAGAGGGACAAGAAAGGGATTCTGAGCACCTTATCTCTTTTAGCTTGTAAGCCTTTGGGCCTTGGCTGAATTTAAAACTTGTAATCCCATCATTCATGTTTTTCATTCCCCATGGGCTGTACATGAGTGGAATGTTTTTTAGTGAAAAAGGATGCTTGCCGGTCATTTGTTTGAGTAGAACCCCGACAAGGAGCAAATCCTTGATATCCCTAAGATAAACATTTCCTTGCCCGACAGAGCCTGCCGTCTTCCCACTTCGCTCGACCTTTCTCATGCTTTTGGCGGAGGCAGGGATGATGTGGAGTTCAGGCTCCTCGTTTCATCCTTTGCTGCCGCGACTCGACCAAACCTGGCCCGAGGCGAGCCCTAGGGCCTAGAGTTTTAGGGAAGAGCGCTAGCTTTGGGAAAAAGCGAGGTTTCACATACCTCGATCCATAAGGAATGCATGATAAGGGATGAAGAACTTATCTGAAAGCTGTAGCCCGGCAACTCTGGTTTGAGTGGGTGAATCTTTGCACTTACAGCCCGGCAATCTTGGCTTGCCGGGGTCTAGATCCGGTCTGTCCCTCTTCTCTTTTTAGTCCTCAAGTGATCCGGCAAGGATATCGTGAGTCTGCGAACCAAAGAAGACAAAAGAATGGCAAGAGGCGCACCTCAACCTCTAAGCTAGGGGTTAGTCACCGCTAAGCACTATCAACCCTAACCAAGGGCGAGACTCGACCTAGCATGCATGCTATAACTTAGAGGCGGCGCTTCATTTATTATGCTCGAAGTCTGCGCTTTGGCTTTGTACAAAGGTTACATGCATCATCGGCAATGCTTGTACAAAAGGTGGCTTGCGGGGGCCCGGCAAGCCGCTCCTCAGGTAAAACTTGCGAAGATGCTCAATGTTCAGGGTTACTCACGGGCAGCATCTTGGTCTCCGGCGGACTGCGCGGGCACAGTGACTCGTATTACCCGATAAGGGCTTCCCACTTTGGCGTCAACTTGTTGGAATTCTTGGCGATTGAGCGGCGCGAAGGACAAGGTCGCCTTCCTCAAGGCTTCGGGCATGAACCTTGCGGCTATGGTAGCGGCGCAAGGGTTCTTTGTAGCGTCTGCCCTCACAACCGCCCGAAGATGATCTTCCTCAAGGAGCATTGCGTCATCTTGGCGCGATTGCTCTTCTCAAGCTTCGTCATAGCGACCACTCGAGGTGACCCATATATGAGTTCGATGGGAGAGCGCTTACGCCCGTATACTAGGGCAAAAGGTGTGCGGCGGTGGCTCGATTTGGCGTCGTCTGATCGACCAAAGAACGCCGGCAACTCATCAATCTAGCGCCTTCCACTCTTGTGCAGCTGTCAAAGGTCTTGGTCCTTAAGCCTCGCGATACTTCAGCATTTGCCCTCTCGGCTTGACCATTGCTTGGCGGGTGAGCAGCAGGCGAAGCAGACTTTCTTGCCGAGGTCTTGGGTATATTGCATGAAGGTGCGGCTTGTGAAGCTGTGTGCCGTTGTCGGTGATAACCTGTTGATGCGTAAAGCGGCACACTAGTCCTTGAAGAACTTGACGGTGGTGAGCTGTGACCTTCCTCCTTGCCTCCACCTCCGGCCACTTTGTGAACTTGTCAATTGCAATGTACAAGTACTCAAAGCCCCGACGGCGTGGGGAAAGGGCCCAATATGTCGAGCCCCTAGACCGAGAAGGGCCGGGGAGAGAATGGTTTGAAAGGCTTGAGCTGGTGATGAAGCTTCTTTGAATGGGCCGACCGCTTCACACGGTGACTAGTGTTGTCGCATCACGGAGGCGTTGGGCGGAGGAAGCCTTGCGGCAAGGGCCCTTGACCCAATGTGGGATCCACATATGCCTCCGTGTATCTCCATAACAGCTCCAGTCCTTCCTCTCGAGGATACACTTCAATTTCACACCGTTCGGCCTCTTTACGTACATGGCGTCATCGAGCGAACTGGTACATGGTAAGCGACATGCTACTTTTCCGCTTCTTCCTGCTCCTCGGGAAGTTCCCTGTTTGGAGGAATCAGATGGTATGCTATGCCTGCTGTTTGGAGCACAGGGCTCGGCGGCGAGGACTAAAGGCATTTCCTCCGCTATAGGGCGGCTGTCTCGGCGGCAAGAGCTTGGCGCTCCGCGGAGCTAGTCGTCCCATGGCGGGCTCGATATCCCGGCAACATCCTTGCGGCGGCTCGGGAGGGGCTTCGGCGGGAAAGTACTTGCCGGGCCTGATTCCTCCTCTTATTACGCTCTGTTGATGGATCAGCGGATGGCTGAGTTAAATTTGAAGCACAAAGGTACACAGTTCCACGGGTAGCTTGAGGCAGCAGCGTTTTGACAGTGTCGGCTATATCGTTCTCCGCTCGAGGCGTGTTCGACTATATACCGTCGAAACACTCTTCGACTTTCTCACTTCATCGGCGTAGGCCTTCATCAGCGGGCTCTGGTAATCCTTGTTGACTTGCTTGACGACGAGCTGCGAGTCTCCCTGACGATGAGTTTCTTGATTCGAGGTCCTTGTGATCCTAAGACCGGCAAGCAGCCCTTCGTACTCTGCCGTATTGTTTGTTGACACCTCCACAGGGAAGTGCATCTGGATCACCTACTTGAGGTGCTCTCCGTTAAGTAGCGACAAGCGATCGCCAGCCCGGCGCCTTATGAGGAGAAAGCTCCATCAAAGTACATGATCCAATCACAACTTGCCTCCTTGCCGGGGAGAGCAGTCTCTTGGGCTTCTTCGTCAGGCGTTGCGGTCCATTCTGCAATGAACTCCGCCAGGACTCGGCTCTGAATAGTCGAAGTACTTTCAAACTTGAGGCCAAAGCTGGACAGCTCTAGTGCCCATTCCACAATTCTTCCCGTTGCATCCGGATTGTGCAATATCCATTGCAGAGGGAGGCGAGTGACGACAGTGATCTCGTGTGCCTGGAAGTAGTGACACAACTTCCTCAAGGCCATAAGAAGGCCGAAGAGCAGTTTACTGCGGGAGTACCTTGATCTAGCCCCTGCGGGAGGAACTAACAAAGTATCTTTGGGTGCTGCATCATTTTCTTTTTGGCGGCACTTCAAGCTGCTGTGTCGTCTCTGCATTGGTGGTGTCGGGCTGCCGCTGCCATTACCTCGTCGTCAACCTCTCTCTGCGCCACTAGTGCGGCGCGACCACTGGTCCGTTGCCACGGTACAGCGAGGCGGCTCCTGTGGCCTAGGCGCAACTAGTATTGGCGCGGAGGAAGTACTTCTTCAAACCTTGCAATGCTGCCCGACTTACGGCGTCCACTCCATCGGGCCCGCCTTTTCGAGGATCTTGAAGGAAAGGCGGCTTCGGCGAGCTTGAAATGAACCTGCCCATGGCGGCGCGCAACCAACAAGCAGCGCACATCTTGATTAAGCAGGTGCTTCAATCTGCTCTATAGCTTTGATTTTGTCGGATTGGCCTCTACCTGTTGTGACACCAAGAACCGAGAAGCTTGCGGACGGGGCGCCAAAGCGCACTTCTCGGGGTTCACTTGAGATTGATCTTGCGCAGGTTTGCAAATGTTTCTTGCAAATATGGTATGAGGTTGCCCTGTCCTTGGTTTTGACCACTATGTCATCCATATAAGCTTCCATATTTCTATGGGCTGGGGTTCAAAACCAATTTGGACCGCCCTTTCAAGCGTCGAACCAGCACTCTTCAACCCGAAGGCATCCGCATGAAACAATACGTACCGCATGGGGTGATGAATGCTGTTTTCTCTTCGTCTTCTCTTGTCATGAAGATCTGGTGGTAGCGGAGTAGGCGTCGAGGAATGACAACAGATCACACCCGGCCGTGGAGTCAACAATCTGGTCGATCTTGCGGCAGCGGGAAGGGTCTTTAGGGCAAGCCTTATTGATATCGTGTAATCAATACGGTCCCCACTTCCCATTGCCTTGCGCTTTTCGACCGGATTGGCCAACCACGTTGGATGGAGCACTCCTCTTACCAAACCCGCTGCTTCGGTTTCGGCTCTCTTACGTGATGAACTCTTGTCGTTCCAAAGCTTGCTTTCGACCTTTACCTTGGGGCGCGCGAGGGTAGACAGCAGGTGGTGCTCAATCACCTCCACAGGAACATCGGGGATGTCGGAGCTTGCCATGCAAACACATCAACATTCGCCCGCGAGGAAGGTGTGGCGCGTCTTCCTATTTGTCGTCAAGGGTGGAGCTTATGGTAAAAGCTCCTCCGTGCGTGCTCGTGTGAAACCTTCTTGGTTCGGCGGTTTGGCCAGGCTTCTTGTTTCCGCGGTGGAGCTCTCAGCACGTCCTCGGCGGTGGCGCTACACTCGAAGAGGTGTGCTTGCGGAGTGGGTGTCGAGGTCTCACGGTCTTCTTCTTCTTCCCTCCGGGGTCCCGGTGGCGGGAGCAAGTGCCCTAGTGGCGGCAGCTGCTGGCCGCTTCTGGTATAGTTGGTCGATGCAAATCAGCGCATCTTTCTTATCGGAGGGATGGTGATGATCGTCAAGGTCTGGCATCTTGAGGGTGTTGTAGGCGCGGTGTGGCGCCGCCATGAACTTAGCCAGCTGGGCGGCCAAGGATCCGTTGTAGGGCAAGGGATCTTGGCAACATCAAACACGATCCTCTCCGTCCTGTAGTTCAGGCCGCTTCCAAAAGTCACGGGCAGCATGACCTTTCCCTTGGGTTGGCTTCTTCCGGGTTGACCCACAAGCGTGCCCGTCTCTTGAGGTCTCCATCGGGGAATCTGCGGTTTCTCGATCCACGGCGGGCGAGATCAAGTTCAGACCGGCCCGCCATCGACTAGCATCTTCGTCACCTTGAGGTTGCGTATTGTTGGTGAAACCAACAATGGCAACACCGACCTGATAGTGCAATCGGGGTGATCCTCGGTGTAAAAATGATAGGTGTCTTGGACCACTTGCGGACTTTGGGCATCAAGCAGCAGCTCTGCCGCTGTAATCTCGCGCCTTTGTTTAAGCGGCGGTGAAAAGTATGCAGCGGCGCCGCCGTCGGCCTTACATAGCCTCTGTAGCTTTACGAAACTCTTGGTGCCGGATTAAATCGTCCTCTTCGTGATAAATCGTCTTACGGCTTTACATCACGGCCCAGGCGGCTCTCTCTGTTTTTATCCTTGCGCGGCGGCCCTCACAGCCATCACGCTTCTTACAGACCCTCGGCACCGTGGGCCCTTCTCCTTGTCCGCCTCTCATACTCAGCCCTCTGCTTCTCGTGAGAGCTCAACTGTCGGCAGTCTTGGAGAGCATGGCCTTTGGTGCGATGGATCTTGCGATATCGCTTGTCGGAGTTTCTGGCTTCTCGGTAGCCGCCAAGGCGCGGCGACACATCCGGCAACTTCCTTGCGGGGTCATCTGCCTTGGTTTTCTTGGTGGGCGGCGTCATCGAGATCCCTCGGCGGCAAGCACGACTTTACCTGCGCTTCCTATTGCGGCGGCCTTTCTTCTTCGCGGGCGACAATATCCTCATCCCGAGAGTCGGTTTCCGCGGCATCTTGGCGGTACTTCCTTCCCTCTTTAGCTTGGGCACATCATCGGCAAGAACATAGAGCTCTGCTACATCTTTCACCTTGTTCATTGCCAGCTCTTCGTGCATCTTGCGATTCGCGCGTTCGATGGAGCAGCGATGATGGCGGCGGGGTGAACATCGAGGGATATTATCTTGTGTCGGCTGAACCTCTGTATATACTTGCGGAGACTCGCGTCCCTTACGGGGAATGACATGCGGTCGCTTGCTTGGCCATGGGCTTGGTGGCCTCGATAAAAGCGCCCACGAACTCATGGCACAAATCCGACCAAGAGAAGCGAGTCTCTACGGCAAGTGCATCAACCATGACATGGCGTTGGGTTTAGAGCCAGCGGAAAGTGGTCGCAAGCACCTTATCGTCGCGGGCTCCGGCAGCTTGCATCGCGATGGTGTGAATCTTTGAGAACTTCGACAGTGGGTCTTGCGGCTGTACTTTTGCCCACGTCGGGTTTGAAGGTGCGGTGAGTGGGCCCTTTGGAGCTGCCGCAGCTCATGGGTAAAGCGGACAGCCTACCTCGTAAGGTAGGCCTCGGGGCTCTCCGGTGCGGGTGGCTCACGGCAGGCCCTGCTGCTTTGTCCCCGATTGGTGGCGCTCGCGCCGGTGCTTGATAGTGGTTCGAGCATCTTCATGTTCTCGTTCTCGAAGAACTTGGCGCTGGTCCTGATGGGCCTTGGTGAGACGATGCTATGGAATTTTGTCGCCCGTAACGTCGCGGCAGTGGCGTCCATGATGCCGGCGAGGAGGAGGCAAGTGCACCGTGGTCGCGCGCCGCCGCTTTCCTGCCAGCGGTGCGTGGGACTCCGTCGGGCGTCGACCGGGGCTCCACCGGACTTCGGTTCGTCTTTGTTGGCCACCGCAACAAGGCTTCGGATAGTGGCTCTCCATTCGTCGAGTTTCCCGTAGTGGGAGGAAAATCGAGAACAGCTGCCAGCAGCGCCGAGCTTCTGGCTGGCGTTGGTGGCAGCGAAACCTGCGGATCGCGGCAGCCGACTTGACCATGTCAAAGGCTCTATCCGACCCGCGATGCATGCCATCTTCACCGGCGCCTCGGCGGCGGGCAGGTCTTCTAAATCCGGGAGTAGCGCTGGGGCTCTTTCATGGCGGCGCCGGGGTCCTCGGCGTGATTCGCCGTTAAATCATGCGCCGCTTGAGAGGAAGCGCGCCGTCGGCGCCGGCGTGGGAGTCTTGGAAGCCCTCGCGCCGCCTTTGGGCGGGGTGGCGATGATCTTGGAAGGCCCGCGCCACCGCGGAAGGCTGGCTCCGTCTTTGAATTTGGCGGCGTGCGGCCCGTTACGAGCGCGCGAACGCCGCCGCCTCCCAAACTTGACTCTTTGGGGCGGTGTTGGTGTTATGACGGCGCCCGGGTCCTTTCTGCGACGGTCCGCTACTACGCCGCGTCGGGACAGGATGTCCGGCTTCCGAGCGGCCAACCGCCACCGTCATCTTCTTCTTGGCGCCATGGCGATGAAGAAGCGTCGAGCTAACTGCTGAAGCTGATTCTCTGGCTGCGCCCCCCTACAGCGCGCCAAAGATGCCGGTGGAGCGACATCTATGGGATCCTGAAATCCCTACTACGGTGCATGGTAGCGGGGTCGTGAGAAGCGGATCAAGCAGATAGCACACCGTTTCCTTATCCGAGTTGGGCTGTGAGGATTCGTAAACCCTACTCCTGCTTTGGTGGTTTGTTTATCTGTGTTCTTGAACTAGCAATGGGCGTGTGGAGCTCCAAAAAGCGAATCCTCCTCACTGGCGCCTTGGGCCTCCTTTTATAGGGAAAGGGGTTGCCACGGTGGCACACGGGAGGTGGAAAGAATGCTGATGATGCGAGTTTATCCCTCACATTACATGACAAAGGCGCCTTTAATGCGTCTTGCTTAGGTGTCCTTGGTTTATCGGGGGCGGGGAGAGCCTGTCTCGTCGTCGCCGCTTCCTTCGTGTCGACCACGGCATACAGCCACGATGCCCGTGGTGCCATGTGGCGAGCGAGGCAGGTGAGGTGGTGGCGGTGGTGGGTCTCCACGAAGATCCGCTTGCCGCCACGTAGGTGCTGCCCAAGCTGGTTGGGTCGGCAACTGCATCTGAGCAGTGGTGGAGGTTTGATTGGCGTGGGCACGATGGTGGCCCTATGGGTGTTCTTGGCAAGGCCTCGCGTAGCCCGGCAAGGGTCTTAGTGGCGCTTCTTGTCATCCCGGCAAGGCTCTTGCCGGGGCCTTATGGTCCTCCTTGGCTGGGATCCCGCCAAGGGTCGTCATCTTCTATAGTGTGTATCGATCTTGAATGTCTTCACAAAGATCTGCATGCCTGCAGGGATGTCTCGAATCCTTGCCCCATGGGGCGGTGGACTCAACGGTGATTCGCTCCGTGGGTGTGGGGCGAGCTGCCACGGCAAGGTCTTGCGGGTTTGCTAAAACCGCCTCCGGCAAGGATCTTGCGGGGAGTCCTTCGCCCCTTTGCTCTTTGTGGTCTTGGTCTTGGCATCGTTACGCTCCTTTCGAGCTTGGCCTTACCTTGGCTCACCTGCCTTGCCTTGCTCAATGCGGTGGTGCATGGCTCGACTGCCCGTGGACAGTTATAGGGGTACAAAAAGTGTACCCCTCTTTTTGTACACCGACAGAGGGGAGGATGTAGATGAGAATGCATGCGGGAGGACGTGAGCAAGGTAGTATTTATTGGCGGATGGAATCTAGATCGATGGGGATAGTACACACGCCGGTCGCCGGAATTTACGAGTACTGTAGTTTGAATTACACACGATTCCAGCAAAATCCGTGTGTGAACATAATGGTGACGATTTCCAACCGAGAACCGTGTACGATTAATGATCCCCACCAATCACCTACCAAACCTCGAGCCGCGAGATAGAGTGCCAATCGTGTGGGGGCCGGTTGTCTTGCCAGATCTTTACATTTTCTTTTTGAACACCAGATATTTACATCGTCGATGATTTTTAACTTCTTTTACAAGTACACAAAATATGATTTTTCAAACCATTTTGGATAGGCGTTGCATGTAGATGTAGTTCAAATTTGAATTACGGTCATTAAATGGTTAGAAAATCACTTAAATGTATTTAAAAGGTCAAATGACCCCTGAAATTTTCCAAATTTTCACATGACAGTTGTATTAGTGCACGTTAAATGTAGGAAAAAAATTGAAGGCCGTAAGAGGAAGCTATCTCCCGTTCGTCATCAAACATGCATTGTTCCCTCTCGAGACCACTAACCTTGTAGTGAGTTGCTCCGATTTGTGAGGGGTGTGTTGGAAATATGCCCTAGAGGCAATAATAAAAAGGTTATTATTATATTTCCTTGTTCATGATAATTGTCTATTGTTCATGCTATAATTGTGTTATCCGGAAATCGTAATACATGTGTGAATACATAGACCACAACATGTCCCTAGTGAGCCTCTAGTTGACTAGCTCGTTGATCAATAGATGGTTACGGTTTCCTAACCATGGACATAGGATGTCATTGATAACGGGATCACATCATTAGGATAATGATGTGATGGACAAGACAATCTAAGCATAGCACAAGATCGTGTAGTTAAATGCGCTAAAGCTTTTCTAATGTCAAGTATCCTTTCCTTAGACCATGAGATTGTGCAACTCCGGATACCGCAAAGGGTACTTTGGGTGTGCCAAAGCGTCCTAGCAATAATGGGTGGCTATAAAGGTACACTACGGGTATCCCGAAAGTATCTGTTGGGTTGGCATGAATCGAGGCGGGATTTGTCACTCCGTATGCGGAGAGGTATCTCTGGGCCCACTCGGTAGGACATCATCATAATGATCTCAATGTGATCAAGGAGTTGTTCACGGGATGATGTGTTACGAGGAGCAGTAAAGAGACTTGCCGTACTTGAGATTGAACAAGGTATCGGTATCTGAGCGATCGAATCTCGGGCAAGTATCATACCGATAGACAAAGGGAATTGTATACGGGATTGATTGAATCCTCGACATCGTGGTTCATCCGATGAGATTATCGTGGAGCATGTAGGAGCCAACATGGGTATCCAGATCCGCTGTTGGTTATTGACCGTGAGTTGTCTCGGTCATGTCTCGTGTCTCCGAACCCGTAGGGTCTGCACACTTATGGTTCGGTGGCGCTAGAGTTGTAGAGATATTAGTATGCGGTTAACGAAAGTTGTTGAGTCGAGATGAGATCTGGGCGTCACGGGAGTTCGGAATGGTGGGAGATAAAGATTTATATATAGGAAGTCCAGTTTGACCCAGGGAGAGTTTGGGGTCACGGTATTGTCTTGGGACCACGAAAGGGTCCCGGGTCCACCGAGTGGGGCCACTTATCCGGAGGCCCATGGGCTGAAGTGGCGTGGGAACCAGCCTGGTGGGCTGGTGCGCCCACCAAGGGCCCAAGGCGCCTAGGGTTGGAAACCCTAGGGGGGCCTTTGCCCCCCGAGGGGCCATGCGCCCCATGGTTGGAAACCCTAAGGGGGCCGTTGCCCCCCGAGGGGCCGCCCCCCTCTCTTGATGGGATCTCCAGGGGCATCGCCCCCTAGCCCCCCTATATATAGTGGAGGGAGGGAGGGCAGCCGCACCTAAGCCTGGCGCTCTCTCTCCCTCCGTGACACCTCTTCCTCCTCCAGTGGCGCTTGGCGAAGCCTGCTGGAATCCGCTGCTTCCACCACCACGCCGTTATGTACGGATCTCCATCAACTTCTCCTCCCCTTGTTGGATCAAGAAGGAGGAGGCGTCTCCCTCCCTGCACGTGTGTTGAGCGGAGGTGCCGTCGATTCGGCGCTAGGATCATCGGTGATTTGGATCACGGCGAGTGCGACTCCATCAACCCCGTTCTCTTGAGCGCTTCCTTTCATGATCTACAAGGGTATGTAGATGCACTCCTCTCTCTCTCTCTCATTGCTAGATGACTCCATAGATTGATCTTGGTGATGCGTAGAAAATTTTAAATTTCTTTCTCGATCTAGCAGTGGCATCATGAGCTAGGTCTATGTGTAGTTTCTATGCAGTAGAACACAAGTTGTTGTGGGCGTAGATTTTGTCAATTTACTTTCCGTTACTAGTCTTATCTTGATTGGTGACATCGTGGGATGAAGCGGCCGGACCAACCTTACGTACACTACGTGAGGCAGGTTCCACCGGTGACATGCACTAGTTGCATAAGGTGGCTAGCGGTGTCTGTCTCTCCCACTTTACTCGGATCGGATTCGATGAAAAGGGTCCTTATGAAGGGTAAATAGAAATTGGCATATCACGTTGTGGTTTTGGCGTAGGTAAGAAACATTCTTGCTAGAAACCTATAGCAGCCACGTAAAATTTTTTTGCAACAACAATTAGAGGACGCCTAACTTGTTTTTGCAACATATGTTGTGTGATGTGATATGGCCAAAAGGATGTGATGAATGATATATGTGATGTATGAGATTGATCATGTTCTTGTAATAGGAATCACGACTTGCATGTCGATTAGTATGACAACCGGCAGGAGCCATAGGAGTTATCTTATTTTATTGTATGACCTGCGTGTCAATGAAAACGCCATGTAATTACTTTACTTTATTGCTAACCGTTAGCCATAGTAGTAGAATTAATAGTTGGCGAGACAACTTCATGAAGACACGATGATGGAGATCATGATGATGGAGATCATGGTGTCATGCCGGTGACGATGATGATCATGGCGCCCCGAAGATGGAGATCAAAAGGAGCAAAATGATATTGGCCATATCATGTCACTATTTGATTGCATGTGATGTTTATCATGTTTTACATGTTATTTGCTTAGAACAACGGTAGCTTAAATAATATGATCCCTCGCAATAATTTCAAGAAAGTGTTCCCCCTAACTGTGCACCGTTGCGAAGGTTCATTGTTTTGAAGCACCACGTGATGATCGGGTGTGATAGATTCTAACATTCAAATACAACGGGTGTAAGCCAGATTTACACACGCAGTACACTTAGGTTGACTTGATGAGCCTAGCATGTACAGACATGGCCTCGGAACACGGAAGACCGAAAGGTCGAACAAGAGTCGTATAGAAGATACGATCAACATGAAGATGTTCACCGATGATGACTAGTACGTCTCACGTGGTGATCGGAGACGGCCTAGTTGACTCGGATCATGTATCACTTAGATGACTAGAGGGATGTCTATCTGAGTGGGAGTTCATTAAATAATTTGATTAGATGAACTTAATTATCATGAACATAGTCTAAAACTTTGCAATATGTCTTGTAGATCAAATGGCCCACGCTAATGTTTCCCTCAACTTCAACACGTTCCTAGAAAACCAAGCTGAAAGGCGATGGTAGCAACTACGGATTTGGGTCCGTAACTGAACATTATCCTCATAGCTGCCAAGAAAACATATGTCCTTGATGCACGCTAGGTGAAGCACCTGTTTTCCCAACAACTCAAGGCGTTATGAGCGCTTTGGCGATCAGCGTAGTGATGATTACTCCTGGTTCGGTGCGGCATGCTTTACAGCTTAGGCGGGGCTCCAAAAGCGTTTTGAGCAGCAGAGCATATGAGATGTTCCAAGAACTGAAAATGGTTTTCAAGCTCATGCCGGGTCGAGAGATATGAAGTCTCCGACAAGTTCTCTGATTGTAAGATGGAGGAGAATAGTTACGTCGTGACACATACTCAAAATGTGCGGGTTGCACAACCGCTTATCTCACCGGGAGTTAATCTCCGGATGATCTGATCGTTGACAAAATCCTTGATCGCTCCCACCTAGCTACAAGAGCTTTGTGATGAACTTCAATATGCGGGGATGGAAAAGACCATTCACGAGGTATATTCAATGCTGAAATCAGCGGAGGTGGAGATCAAAGGAACATCAAGTGTTGATGGTGAATAAAACCACTAAGTTCAAGAAAGGCAAGGGTAAGAAGAACTTCAAGAAGGGCGGCAAGGAGTTGCTGCCCGATAAGCCGATTCTTGGGAAGAAGCCAAAGCATGGACCCAAGCACGAGGCCGAGTGCTTTTATTGCAAGGAAGCAGTCCTTTGAAGCGGAACTGCCCCAAGTACTTAGCGGATAAGAAGGCTGGCAATACCAAAGGTATATGTGGTATACATGTTATTGATGTGTACCTAACCAGCGCTCATAGTAGCTCTTGGTTATTTGATACCGGTGCAGTTGCTCATATTTGTAACTCAAAACAGGAGCTGCGGAATAAGCGGAGACTGGCGAAGGACGAGGTGACGATGCGCGTCGGGAATGGTTCCAAGGTCGACGTGATCGTCGTCGGCACGCTACCTTTACATTTACCTACGGATTAGTTTTAAACCTCAATAATTGTTATTTAGTACCGGCTTTGAGCATGAACATTGTATCTGGATCTCGTTTAATGCGAGATGGCTACTCATTTAAATCTGAGAATAATGGTTGTTCTATTTATATGAGAGAAATGTTTTATGGTCATGCCCCGCTGGTCAATGGTTTATTCTTATTGAATCTCGAATGTAATGTTACACGCATTCATAGTGTGAATGCCAAAAGATGTAAGGTTGATAATGATAGTCCCACATACTTGTGGCACTGCCGCCTTGGTCATGTTGGTGTCAAACGCATGAAGAAACTCCATGCAGATGGACTTCTGGAGTCTCTTGATTATGAATCATTTGACACGTGCGAACCATGCCTCATGGGCAAAATGACCAAGACTCCATTCTCCGGAACAATGGAGCGAGCAACCAACTTATTGGAAATCATACATACTGATGTGTGCGGTCCAATGAGCTTTGAGGCTCACGGTGGTTATCGTTATGTTCTCACCCTCACTGATGACTTTAGTAGATATGGGTATGTCTACTTAATGAAACACAAGTCTGAGACCTTTGAAAAGTTCAAGGAATTTCAGAGTGAGGTGGAGAATCAACATGACAGGAAAATCAAGTTCTTCTGATCGGATCATGGGGAGAATATTTGAGTCACGAATTTGCACGCACTTAAGGAAATGTGGAATTGTTTCACAACTCACGCCGCTGGAACACCTCGCGTAATGGTGTGTACGAGCGTCGTGTCGCACTCTATTGGATATGGTGCGATCTATGATGTCTCTTACCGATCTACCGCTATCATTTTGGGGTTATGCTATAGAGACTGCCGCATTCACTTTAAATAGGGCTCCGTCGAAATCCGTTGAGACGACACCGTATGAATTGTGGTTTGGGAAGAAACCTAAGTTGTCGTTTCTGAAAGTTTGGGGATGCGATGCTTATGTCAAGAAACTTTGACCTGAAAAGCTCGAACCCAAATCGGAAAAATGCGTCTTCATAGGATACCCTAAGGAAACTATTGGGTATACCTTCTACCTCAGATCCGAAGGCAAGATCTTTGTTGCCAAGAATGGATTCTTTCTAGAGAAAGAGTTTCTCTCGAAAGAAGTAAGTGGGAGGAAAGTAGAACTTGATGAAGTATTGCCTCGTGAATCAGAGAGTAGCGCAGCTCAAGAAAATGTTTCTGTGGTGCGTGCACCGAATAGGGAGGAAGTTAATGATGATGATCATGAAACTTCAGATCAAGTTGCTACTAAACTTCGTAGGTCCACAAGAACACGTTCCGCACCAGAGTGGTACGACAACCCTGTCCTGGAAATCATTTTGTTAGACAATGGTGAACCTTCGAACTATGAAGAAGCGATGGCGGGCCCGAATTCCGACAAATGGCTTGAAGCCATGAAATCTGAGATAGGATCCATGCATGAAAACGAAGTATGGACTTTGACAGACTTGCCTGATGATCGGCGAGCCATAGAAAATAAATGGATCTTTAAGAAGAAGACAGACGCGGATGGTAATGTAACCATCTATAAGGCTCGGGTTGTCGCTAAGGGTTATCGACAAGTTCAAGGGGTTGACTACGATGAGACTTTCTCACCCGTAGCGAAGCTGAAGTCCGTCCGAATCATGTTAGCAATTGCCACATTCTATGATTATGAAATATGGCAAATGGACGTCAAAACGACATTCCTTAATGGTTTCCTTAAGGAAGAATTGTATATGATGCAGCCAGAAGGTTTTGTCGATCCTAAGAATGCTGACAAGGTATGCAAGCTCCAACGCTCAATCTATGGGCTGGTGCAAGCATCTCGGAGTTGGAACATTCGTTTTGATGAGATGATCAAAGCGTTTGGGTTTACACAGATTTATGGAGAAGCCTGTGTTTACAAGAAAGTGAGTGGGAGCTGTGTAGCATTTCTCATATTGTATGTGGACGGCATACTATTGATGGGAAATAATATAGAACTCTTGGAAAGCATAAAGGCCTACTTGAATAAGTGTTTTTCAATGAAGGACCTTGGAGAAGCTGATTACATATTAGGCATCAAGATCTATAGAGATAGATCGAGATGCCTCATTGGTCTTTCACAAAGCACGTACCTTGACAAGATATTGAAGAAGTTCAATATGGATCAGTCCAAGAAGGGGTTCTTGCTTGTATTGCAAGGTGTGAGATTGAGCACGGCTCAATGCCCGACCACGACAGAAGATAGGGAAAAGATGAGTGTCATCCCCTATGTCTCGGCCATAGGGTCTATCATGTATGCCATGCCGTGTACCAGACCTGATGTAAACCTTGCCGTAAGTTTGGTGGGAAGGTACCAAAGTAATCTCGGCATGGAACCTTTGGACAGCGGTCAAGAATATCTGAAGTACGAAAAGGACTAAGGATATGTTTCTCGTTTATGGAGGTGACGAAGAGCTCGTCGTAAAGGGTTATGTTGATGCTAGCTTCGACACAGATCTGGATGACTCCAAGTCACAAACCGGATACATGTATATTTTGAATGGTGGGGCAGTCAGCTGGTGCAGTTGCAAGCAAAGCGTCGTGGCGGGATCTACATGTGAAGCAGAGTACATGGCAGCCTCGGAGGCAGCACATGAAGCAATCTGGATGAAGGAGTTCATTACCGACCTAGGAGTTATTCCCAATGCGTCGGGCCCGATGACTATCTTCTGTGACAACACTGGAGCTATTGCCCTTGCCAAGGAGCCCAGGTTTCACAAGAAGACTAGGCATATCAAGCGTCGCTTCAACTCCATTCGTGAAAATGTTCAAGATGGAGACATAGAGATTTGTAAAGTGCATACGGACCTGAATGTCGAAGATCCGTTGACTAAACCTCTTCCACGTGCAAAGCATGATCAACACCAGAACTCTATGGGTGTTCGATTAATCACATTGAATCTAGTGCAAGTAGGAGACTGTTGGAAATATGCCCTAGAGGCAATAATAAAAAGGTTATTATTATATTTCCTTGTCCATGATAATTGTCTATTGTTCATGCTATAATTGTGTTATCCGGAAATCGTAATACTGTGTGAATACATAGACCACAACATGTCCCTAGTGAGCCTCTAGTTGACTAGCTCGTTGATCAATAGATGGTTACGGTTTCCTAACCATGGACATAAGATGTCATTGATAATGGGATCACATCATTAGGATAATGATGTGATGGACAAGACAATCCTAAGCATAGCACAAGATCGTGTAGTTAAATGCGCTAAAGCTTTTCTAATGTCAAGTATCCTTTCCTTAGACCATGAGATTGTGTAACTCCGGATACGGTAAGGGTACTTTGGGTGTATAAGCGTCCTAGCGTATTTGGGTGGCTATAAAGGTACACCATGGGTATCCCGAAAGTATCTGTTGGGTTGTACGAATCGAGGCTGGATTTGTCACTCCATTATGAAGGAGAGGTATCTGGGCCCACTCAGTAGGACATCATCATAATGAGCTCAATGTGATCAAGGAGTTGTTCACGGGATGATGTGTTACAGGAATGAGTAAAGAGACTTGCCGTAACAAGATTGAACAAGGTATCGGTATACCGACGATCGAATCTCGGGCAAGTATCGTCCCGATGAACAAAGGGAATTGTATACGGGATTGATTGAATCCTCGACATCGTGGTTCATCCGATGAGATTATCGTGGAGCATGTAGGAGCCAACATGGGTATCCAGATCCGCTGTTGGTTATTGACCGGAGAGTTGTCTCGGTCATGTCTCGTGTCTCCCGAACCGCGAAGTCTACACATAAGGTTCGGTGGCGCTAGAGTTGTAGAGATATTAGTATGCGGTTAACCAGAAGTTGTTCGAGTCCGGATGAGATCCGGGACGTCATGAGGAGTTCGGAATGGTCCGGAGATAAATATTTATATATAGGAAGTCCAGTTTTGGCCACCAGGAGAGTTTCGGGGGTCACCGGTATTGTACCGGGACCACCGGAAGGGTCCCGGGGGTCCATCGGGTGGGGCCACCTATTCCGGAGGGCCCCATAGGCTGAAGTGGCGGGGAACCAGCCCCTGGTGGGCTGGTGCGCCCACCAAAACCCAAAGCGCCTAGGGTTGAAACCCTAGGGGCCATTACCCCGAGGGCATGCGCTGAAGCTATGCGCCCAGATTCGATCGCCCGGTGTCGCGCGGTTGTTCGCCGTCTTTGCCATGTCATTTGCTTGCGTGTTGCACTTTGCCATGTCATCATCTGCATTTCATATCATGTCGTCATGTGCATTGCATTGCATACGTGTTCGTCTCTTGCATCCGAGCATTTTCCCCGTTGTCCGTTTTGCAATCCGGCACTCCTATGTCTCCCGGCGGCCCCTTTTACCTCTTTTCGTGTGCGGATATTAAATGGTCTCGGAATGGACCGAGGTTTGTCAAGCGGCCTTGGTATAGCACCGGTGAACCGCTGTCAAGTTCGGATCATTTGGAGGTCGTTTGGTACTCAACAGTTAACAGGGTAATGACAAAAGCCTCTTTTGTATTGCAGCCCAACACCCCTTTCAAAGTGGCCCAAAACCCAGCAAACTCCCCTCCATGCTCTCGGTCGTTCGATCACAATCGCGTGGCCGGAAACCGCACTCCATTTGGACTCTCCTAGCTCCCTCTACCTATATATACACCTCCCCCTCGAATTCGCGGATCTATCCTACCTAACCCTAGCCCTTTCTTCCTCCGTGGCGGACAAAATCCCAGCGTCGGACACGTCCGCCCCCGCCCGCAGCCAATGGGGCGTGCCACGTCGCCAGCGCCCACCCCGCCGCCGCGCCGCCGGGGCCAGATCCGGCCGCCGGGCGAGCCGAACGCGCGCCGCAGCACGCGCCGCGCCAGCGCTCTCCGCTCGCCCGGCGCACCGCGCTTGAAGCCGCCGCCTCCGCCGCCCGGCCTCGCCAGCGCCAGCGTCGTCCCGCATCGCCCGCGCCGCGTTGACTCCGCCGCGGCGCCTCCCGCCTCCCCCGGCCTACAGCCGAGCCGCTCGGCTCTCCCGCGCCCGGCCGCCTCCCGAGCTTTGCCCGCCGCCGCTGGCGTCCCGCCGCCCGGCGAGTCCACCGCGCCGCCCGCGCGCGATCCGCCCGCGCCCGGCCTCGCCCGCCGCCCGCGGCGGCTGAGAACTCCTCCGCGCCCCTCGCCGGCCTCCTCGGTGCCTCCCGGCCACTCGGCCGCCGTCCCTGTCGTCTCCGTGAAGCTCGGCGGATCCGAGGGAGTGGATCAGATCCACCACTCCCTCCAACCAAACGCGCCCTCGTCGATCCGGATCCCCTCATCCCGCACCACTCCGTCCGTTGACTTTTCGAGAGGTAAAATCCACTAAGTCCCCGAAATTGTTGCATATTTTGTTGCATTTTCTTCATGCCATAACTCTGCATCCGTAGAGTCCGTTTTGTGCGTATAATATGTCAAAATGTTAGCCTCGAAGAGTAGATCATTTCATCTCATTGCATCATTTTCATTTGAGCTCATCTTGATGCCCGAAATGCTGTTAGAAGAGTGCTATGTGATGTTAGTTTCATTTCTTAATGAGAACTTGCACTTTGTCATTTTGCCATGATTGATGTGTGCACCCTATGGACTTGAGTCCTACATGTGTTTTGTAATATGCCATGCCATCTTTCCAGGGGTGTATGCCATGTATTTTTGTGATCAATGTGGTGACTAGAACAAGCATGCAAACTAGGCTTCATGATGTTGCTGATTTCAGCCCCTGTTTCGCTGATATTTTTATGCCATGTTAACTTGATGCTACCGAGAGTTCCATGCCTATTTTGAGATACTTCAGTAAGGATGTTTTGAACATATGGTTATTATCTATCCACCCATGCCCTTGTTTGCAATTATGGAGTAGTCTAGCTTGAGTCAATCGAGCTCTACTTTTGCTATAAAATGTTTCTGGCAGATTGTTTACATGTTATTCAATTTTGCCAAGGTTGTTGTAGTTGATCCTTGTATGCTATGATGTTGTTCTTGCCATGTATAGCTTCTATGCCATGTCTTCTTACTGTGAGTTGCCTTGCCATGCCATGTATTGCTCTGTGGTGAGTGGTTCAAGCTCACCAACATGCCTACTATCGTTGTTCTGCCATGTTTGAATCTGTAATATAACTTGCCATGTTTACATGGGTGCCATCATATTTTCTGATCCTTTTTGGCCCATTGTCAGTAAGGGACATTTGTTCTATGCAATTAGTAGATTCATTCCATGCCTTTGTTTGCCATGATAAGTTCCTGTAGCATGTTGTTTGATAGCTCTAAACATTGCAACTTTGATGTTAATTTACGCTAAAGTCTGAAGCTGTTATTATTTGCAATCTTGCCATGTCATTTTGAGCATGTTCTAGTGATTTCTGGAGATAGCTCAGTGTTCATGTTTTGTCATGCTTTACCTGTACATCATGCCCATGCCTTTTGTTTTCATGTTAAGTTGCTGTAGCTTGTTGTTTTGATGCTTGCAATATGCCTAGTTGCTGTTTTGGGCAGATTATTGTCATGTCTTGTATAGGGTGTATGTGTTGAACCGTTGCTCCGTTTTGAGTGTGCTCTATATGAAACTTGCTTGATTTTGCATGTAGCTTCATATTATCATGTTGCATCCTTGTTTTGAGGTGTTTGCTTGATGTTTGTATGCATTCTGCATCAATGCCATGCTTATCTTGTTTTGCTCATATCTTCTAGGCCGTAGCTCCGAATCTAATGAACTTTATATGTAACTTGACTAGAATTTCTTGTAGATCGTCTTGGTGCATCTTAACTTGCTGTTTAACAACTTGAACATAAGGTTTATTCAGATATGGACCAATTTCGAAATTTGCATATGAGGACTTTAGGAATTGTTATATGTTGTTTCCGGCCTCATTTAAACTTGCTTTGATGTTTGTTCTTGTTTGCATCATCTCTTGCCATGAGTAGCTTCATGTAGTATTGTCATGCATCATGCTTGTTTGTGCATCATGTCTTGTCTATGTGTGGTGTGTTTACTATGTTGTGTGCTTCTTCTTGTTAGTTCCTGTTTCGTTGCGATCGTGAGGATTCGTTCGTCTACGCTTGGTTCGGCTTCTTCCGTTCATCTTCTTCATGGACTCGTTCTTCTTCCTAGCGGGATTTCAGGCAAGATGACCGCTACCTGGATCTCACTACTATCATTGCTATGCTAGTTGCTTCGTTCTTTCGCTATCTTTGCGCTACCTATTACTTCTTTGCTCAAGCCTCCCAAATTGCCATGTCAGCCTCTAACCTTTTGCACCCTTCCTAGCAAACCGTTGTTTGGCTATGTTACCGCTTTGCTCAGCCCCTCTTATAGCGTTGTTAGTTGCAGGTGAAGATGAAGTTTGTTCCTTGTTGGAACATGGAGATGTTGTTCCTTGTTGGAACATGTTTACTTGTTGGGATATCACAATATATCTTATATTATTAATGCATCTATACACTTGGTAAAGGGTGGAAGGCTCGGCCTTATGCCTGGTGTTTTGTTCCACTCTTGCCGCCCTAGTTTCCGTCATATCGGTATTATGTTCCCGGATTTTGCGTCCCTAACGGTCGGGTGATTTATGGGACCCCTTGACAGTTCGCTTTGAATAAGACTTTTCGGCAAGGCCCAACATTGGTTTTACCATTTGCCTCACCACCACCTACTTTTTCCTTGGGAGTCGCTCTCTCGAGGTCATCTTTATTAGCCCCGGGCGGTGCTTCTCTAAGTCTTGGCTCGAACCAGCTACTTGAGGCCACCTTGAGGCAACCCGAGGTTTGGTTTTACTCGTAGCTAGTCTCATCCGGTGTTGCCACGAGAAAGAGATATGTGTAGCTCCTATCGGGATTGTCGGCGCATCAGGCGGCTTTGCTAGTCTTGTTTTATTCTTTGTCGAAATGTCTTGTGGCGGGATTCGAGACTGATTGGGTCTTCCGGGAGAAGGAATATCCTTCGTTGATCGCGAGAGCTTATCATGGGCTAAGTTGGGACACCCTGCAGGTATAAACTTTCGAGAGCCGTGCCATGGTTATGTGGTAGATGGGAATTTGTTAATATCCGGTTGTAGTAAACTGAAGTAAACTCTTCTAAAATACACCAACCGTATGCGTAACCGTGAGTGTCTCTTTTGGGGTTGATCGAGAGGAGAACACGGTTTATGGGTTATGTCGGCGTAAGTAGGAGTTCAGGATCACTTCTTGATCATTACTAGTTGACGACCGTTCCTTTGTTTCTCTTCTCGCTCTCATTTGCGTAGTTAGCCACCATATATGCTTAGTCGCTGCTGCAACATCACCACCTTACCCCTTCCTTTCCTTTAAGCTTTGCTAGTCTTGATACCCATGGTAATGGGATTCTGAGTCCTCGTGGCTCACTGATTACTACACCATCGATTTGTGTACAGGTTTGCGATGATCATGGCGAGAGCGATGCTTGCTTGTCTTGAGTTCTTCTTACGCTTCTTGATCGGGGATAGGTTCGGTCGGCAGCACTGGGCTAGCAGAGGTGGATGTCGTTTGAGCTTTGTTTATGTTTCATCCGTAGTCGGATGTTGTTCTTGTATATGATGTTGATGTATTCTTGTGGCATTTGTGCCTTATGTATGTATCCCCATCTATTATGTAATGTTGATGTAATGATATCCACCTTGCAAAAGCGTTTCAATATCGGGTCTATCCTTGGTGGGACCGTCGAGTTCCTTTGGATAGGGTCGCATATTAGGCGTGACAAGTTGGTATCGAGCCTCGACCGACCTTAGAGCCCCTTGATTGATCGTGTAGTTTGGCGTTGTTGAGTCTAGAAGAAACTATTTTGAGTCTAGTTATATCGAGAGTAGGAATTCTTTTTACTCCTCTACCCTTCGTCGCTCTGGTGAGGAATTTTGGCGAGGTGTTTTGAATTACTTCTCTTCCCTTCAAATTTCCTTTAGGATCACGCAGTTGGTTTTCCTATCGTTGGCCTCAGCTCTTTTGTCCGGTGCATCTCTCGTCAAGTCGACTCGAGCCTCTTCATCTTTGAGTTCAATCCTCGGTTGTTTTCTTTTCCCACCGCCCACCCTTTAATTCTTGGAACCGGAGTTCGTAATCGAGTATCGATCCTACTCGTGCCAAGTCTTTGCTTTCTTTCCTCAATGATTTCAACTAGTGTTTTCTCTTCAATATATTCGTCGATTTCCCTTCCAAGTTGTCTTTGTTTTCCCGCCCTCCCACCCTATTATTCCCGGAGTTCGAGTTTCTTTCGACCATCAATTTCATTCGTGTGGAGCCTCTTCAGTCTTCCCTCAATCATTTCAATAGGTGAATTCTCGTCTTGTTCGTCATTCTTCATCTCTTTCTTTTACGGTGCACTGAATTCAAGTTTTCGGTTGATCATATTCTTTTCCTCAGCTCAAGTGTTCTCCTTGCTCGTTCGCCTCTCGTCAGTTTGTCTTTTGAGTGCTCAAGACATCTCGGAGATTAAATCATCTTCCAATTAATTGAGGCTGTCACCTCATCCAAATATTTCATTTGTTCCGGTGCTTCATCTATCTGTTCAACAATCCTTTCCAACGGTGCTTTCTTTTAGTGGGCCCTAACCCACAGGTCTTTTCCCAGGATCTTACCTGACTCTTCTAATTTCCCTGGAGTTATTCTTAATTCTTTTGAAGTTTGACGTAAGTATGAATATCATCCGTTACTTGCCTTTTCCAAGATCGATTTCGAATCATTTCATTGTTGGCTCAACCTCTTCGCTTTTCATTCTACCGGAGTATCTCAACAATTTTGGTGGTTCTCGTCGTCATTCTCAACATTTGAAGACCGTCGTAGATTTTTCTCTTAAATCTTGTCTGTTCTCTCGAAGATTCGCGGTCCTAGCTCGATGTTATGCTATCAAATTGTTTCTAGTCATGCATATTCTTTTCATCCATCCGGAGTATTTCAGGAGTTGTTTTTCTGTTCCGATTATCCGGAGGCCTCCATTTCGGAAGATTTCTTCGTTCTAAGCTTTCAGCTTCGTTCTCTCAATTACTCCATATTCGTGCCCCTTCGTTCGTCTCAATATTCTTCCGGTGCTTCGTTCAAGTGTTCTTTAATCAGCTCATGATCTCTTTGTTCTTGTGCATCTAAATTCCCTCAAGTATCTTTGTGCTTTTCTAATTCTTCCGGTGATTATTTCTCTTTCGTCAGTCATTTCAGAATTCTTACGGTGGTTCGTTCAAGATTATTTTCCTTGGTTATCATATATTCATTCGTTCTTTTCAATCTTACCGGTGGTTCATGAAGACTTTCCCAAATTTGGCGGTATATCTCCCCTTAATTTTTTTTCCCAATGAGCATAAGTAATATGCAAAATCCTTTACTTGTCATCAATTTAATTTGATGAAGGATAAGCATACAATAAATCTTATTCTTATTTCATCCTAGTGATTAATCCCTTCCTTCGGAGTTTGTTCTTGATGAATAAATTCTAGTTCCAAGTTTTCTCATCTTTTCTTTTCCGGAGTTCAAATTTCCTCGACCATCTCGTCGGAACCTCCGTCTAAATCAACGCAAGGCTTTAGTCTTATTCTTTCCTCCTCCATTCTACCTCGTCACCTTTTGGTACCGGAGTTCTTCACGGTGGTTCTTCATGATTTAATTCTTTCTTCAAGTGTTCATCAAGATTTTGTTGGTGGAGCTCAAGTATTTTCTTCTTCTCGCGTCTTGAAGTGCAATTAATTCTCCGTATTCTTTTGAAGTGGAGTTTTGTATCTCTTCGTTCTTCTCAGCTATCCAATCTTTTCCGTTTGTGGCCGGAGATCACTTCATAATTTTTGAGATGTTATCCATAAGACCACAACAAGCTTATTCTTTTCGTTGTTGATTTTCTCAACAATTCCGTTCAATCCTTCCTTCTAAGTTCTTTTCATTCCATTCTTTCAATTCTTTCCAGAGGTTTTGTGTCATGTCTTCATCAAGTGTCATTCCATCTTCTCAAGTTCTTTTCTATTCTTTCCATTTTCAGCGGAGTGCTGCCTAAATCCTTCGGTCTTATTCGTTTTTCTTATCTCGTTCTAACGAAGTTGTTTCATAGTCTATTTGATTCCGTGAGCTTTTGATTCTCGTCATTCTCGTCGTTCCTCTCTTCTTATTGAGTGCTCTTGATTCTTTGCTTCTCCTCTTGAGTTCTCGTTTCACCTCATCCCTTTTCCCTTCCGTCTCGGTCCTAAGATATCTGGACGAGATCTCTTGTTAGTGGAGGAGTGTTGTGCGCCCGAATTCGATCGCCTGTGTGTACGCGGTTGTTCGCCGTCTTTGCCATGTCATTTGCTTGCGTGTTGCACTTTGCCATGTCATCATCTGCATTTCATATCATGTCGTCATGTGCATTGCATTGCATACGTGTTCGTCTCTTGCATCCGAGCATTTTCCCGTTGTCCGTTTTGCAATCCGGCACTCCTATGTCTCCGCGGCCCTTTTACCTCTTTTCGTGTGCGGATATTAAGCGGTCTCGGAATGGACGAGGTTTGTCAAGCGGCCTTGGTATAGCACCGATAGACCGCTGTCAAGTTTGAGATCATTTGGAGGTCGTTTGGTACTCCAGCAGTTAACGGGTAACATAAAAGCCTCTTTGTATTGCAGCCCAACACCCTTTCAAAGTGGCCCAAAACCCAGCAAACTCCCTCCATGCTCTCGGTCGTTCGATCACGATCGCGTGGCAAAACCGCACTCCATTTGGACTCTCCTAGCTCCCTCTACCTATATATACACCTCCCCTCCGGTCGCGGATCTATCCTACCCTAACCCTAGCCCTTTCTTCCTCCATGGCGGACAAAATCCCAGCAGACGGACACCGTCCGCCCAGCGCCCGCAGCCAATGGGGCGTGCCACGTCGCCTCGCCAGCGCGCCGGGCCAGATCCGGCCCGCCCGAGGGCGAACCGGCAGCGCCGGGGCCGCGCGCCGCGCCAGCGCTCCTCCGCTTCGCCGCGCGCCGCGCCCGAGCCGGCCGCCGCCTCCGCCGCCAGCCTCGCTACAGCCAAGCGTCGTCCCCGCATCGCCCGCCGCCCGCGTTGACCTCCGCCGCCGCCCTCCCGCCTCCACCGGCTTGCAGGCCGAGCCGCCTCGGCTCTCCGCGCCCGGCCGCCTCCCGAGCTCGCCCGCCGCCGCTGGCGTCCCGCCGCCCGACAGTCCATCGCCGGCCGCCGCCGCGCATCCGCCAGCGGCCTTGCCCGCCGCCCGTGCTGCGCCGCTGCGCCGCCGACCGAGAACTCCTCGCGCCCCTCGCGGCCTCCTCCGGTGCCTCCCGACCACTCCGGCCGCCGTCTCTGCGTCTCCGTGGCTCCGGCGGATCCGAGGAGTGGATCAGATCCACCACTCCCTCAACCAAACGCCCTCGTCCCGATCCGGATCCCTCATCCCGCACCACTCCGTCCGTTGACTTCTCGAGAGGTAAAATCCATAAGTCCCGAAATTGTTGCATATTTTGTTGCATTTTCTTCATACCATAACTCTGCATCCGTAGGTCCGTTTTGTGCGTATAATATGTGAAAATGTTCGTCTCGAAGAGTAGATCATTTCATCTAATTGCATCATTTTCATTTGAGCTCATCTTGATGCCCAAAATGCTGTTAGAACAGTGCTATGTGATGTTAGTTTCTGTTTCTTAACAGAACTTGCACTTTTGTCATTTTTGCCATGATTGATGTGTGCACCCTATGGACTTGAGTCCTACATGTGTTTTGTAATATGCCATGCCATCTTTCCAGGGGTGTATGCCATGTATTTTTGTGATCAATGTGGTGACTAGCACAAGCATGCAAACTAGGCTTCATGATGTTGCTGATTTCAGCCCCTGTTTTGCTGATATTTTTATGCCATGTTAACTTGATGCTACCGAGAGTTCCATGCCTATTTTGAGATACTTCAGTAAGGATGTTTCGAACATATGGTTATTATCTATCCACCCATGCCCTTGTTTGAAATTATGGAGTAGTGTAGCTTGAGTCAATCGAGCTCTACTTTTGCTATAAAATGTTTCCTGGCAGATTGTTTACATGTTATTCAATTTTGCCAAGGTTGTTGTAGTTGATCCTTGTATGCTATGATGTTGTTCTTGCCATGTATAGCTTCTATGCCATGTATTCTTACTGTGAGTTGCCTTGCCATGCCATGTATTGCTTTGTGGTGAGTGGTTCAAGATCACCAACATGCCTACTTATCGTTGTTCCTGCCATGTTTGAATCTGTAATATAACTTGCCATGTTTACATGGGTGCCATCATATTTTCTGATCCTTTTTGGCTCATGGTCAGTAAGGGACATTTGTTCTATGCAATTAGTAGATTCATTCCATGCCTTTGTTTGCCATGATAAGTTCCTGTAGCATGTTGTTTGATAGCTCTAAACATTGCAACCTGATGTTAATTTCTGCTAAAGTCTGAAACTGTTATTATTTGCAATCTTGCCATGTCATTTTGAGCATGTTCTAGTGATTTCTGGAGATAGCTCAGTGTTCTTGTTTTGTCATGCTTTACCTGTACATCATGCCCATGCCTTTTGTTTTCATGTTAAGTTGCTGTAGCTTGTTGTTTTGATGCTTGCAATATGCCTAGTTGCTGTTTTGGGCAGATTGTTGTCATGTCTTGTATAGGGTGTATGTGTTGAACCGTTGCTCCGTTTTGAGTGTGCTCTATATGAAACTTGCTTGATTTTGCATGTAGCTTCATATTATCATGTTGCATCCTTGTTTTGAGGTGTTTGCTTGATGTTTGTATGCATTTTGCATCAATGCCATGCTTATCTTGTTTTGCTCATATCTTCTAGGCCGTAGCTCCGAATCTAATGAACTTTATATGTAACTTGACTAGAATTTCATGTAGATCATCTTGGTGCATCTTAACTTGCTGTTTAACAACTTGAACATAAGGTTTATTCAGATATGGACCAATTTCGAAATTTGCATATGAGGACTTACCGGAATTGTTATATGTTGTTTCCGGCCTCATTTAAACTTGCTTTGATGTTTGTTCTTGTTTGCATCATCTCTTGCCATGAGTAGCTTCATGTAGTATTGTCATGCATCATGCTTGTTTGTGCATCATGTCTTGTCTATGTGTGGTGTGTTTACTATGTTGTGTGCTTCTTCTTGTTAGTTCCTGTTTCTTTGCGATCGTGAGGATTCGTTCGTCTACGCTTGGTTCGGCTTCTTCCGTTCATCTTCTTCATGGACTCGTTCTTCTTCCTAGCGGGATTTCAGGAAAGATGACCGCTACCCTGGATCTCACTACTATCATTGCTATGCTAGTTGCTTCGTTCTTTCGCTATCTTTGCGCTACCTATTACTTGCTGCTCAAGCCTCCCAAATTGCCATGTCAGCCTCTAACCTTTTGCACCCTTCCTAGCAAACCGTTGTTTGGCTATGTTACCGCTTTGCTCAGCCCCTCTTATAGCGTTGTTAGTTGCAGGTGAAGATGAAGTTTGTTCCTTATTGGAACATGGAGATGTTGTTCCTTGTTGGAACATGTTTACTTGTTGGGATATCACAATATATCTTATATTATTAAGGCATCTATACACTTGGTAAAGGGTGGAAGGCTCGGCCTTATGCCTGGTGTTTTGTTCCACTCTTGCCGCCCTAGTTTCCGTCATATCGGTATTATGTTCCCGGATTTTGCGTCCCTAACACGGTCGGGTGATTTATGGGACCCCCTCGACAGTTCGCTTTGAATAAGACTTTTCCAGGTCGGCAGCCTGGGCTAGCAGGGTGGATGTCGTTTGAGCTTCTGTTTATGTTTCATCCGTAGTCGGATGTTGTTCTTGTATATGATGTTGATGTATTCTTGTAGCATTTGTGCCTTATGTATGTATGCCCATCTATTATGTAATGTTGATGTAATGATATCCACCTTGCAAAAGCGTTTCAATATGCGGGTCTATCCTTGGTGGGACCGTCGAGTTCCTTTTGGATAGGGTCGCATATTAGGCGTGACAAGTTGGTATCGAGCCTCGACCGACCTTAGGAGCCCCTTGATTGATCGTGTAGTTTGGCCGTTGTTGAGTCTAGAAGAAACTATTTTGAGTCTAGTTATATCGGAGAGTAGGAATTCTTTTTACTCCTGTACCCCTTAAATCGCTCTGGTGAGGAATTTTGGCGTAGGTGTTTTGAATTACTTCTCTTCCCTTCAAATTTCCTTTAGGATCACGCAGTTGGTTTTCCTATCGTTGGCCTCGGCTCTTTTGTCGGTGCATCTCTCGTCAAGTCGACTCGAGCCTCTTCATCTTTGAGTTCAATCCTCGGTTGTTTTCTTTTCCCACCGCCCACCCTTTAATTCTTGGAACGGAGTTCGAATCGAGTATCGATCCTACTCGTGCCAAGTCTTTGCTTTCTTTCCTCAATGATTTCAACTGGTGTTTTCTCTTCAAGATATTCGTCGATTTCCCTTCCAAGTTGTCTTTGTTTTCCACCCTCCCACCCTATTATTCCCGGAGTTCGAGTTTCTTCCGACCATCAATTTCATTCGTGTGGAGCCTCTTCAGTCTTCCCTCAATCATTTCAATAGGTGAATTCTCGTCTTGTTCGTCATTCTTCATCTCTTTCTTTTACGGTGCACTCAATTCAAGTTTTCGGTTGATCATATTCTTTTCCTCAGCTCAAGTGTTCTCCTTGCTCGTTCGCCTCTCGTCAGTTTGTCTTTTCGAGTGCTCAAGACATCTCGGGAGATTAAATCATCTTCCAATTTATTCGAGGCTGTCACCTCATCCAAATATTTCATTTGTCCGGTGCTTCATCTATCATTCAACAATCCTTTCCAGCGGTGCTTTCTTTTAGTGGGCCCTAACCAACAGGTCTTTTCGAGGATCTTACGACCCTTCTAATTTCCCGGAGTTATTCTCAATTCTTTTGAAGTTTGGCGTAAGTATGAATATCATCGATTACTTGCCTTTTCCAAGATCGATTTGAATCATTTCATTGTTGGCTCAACCTCTTCGCTTTTCATTCTACGGAGTATCTCAACAATTTTGGTGGTTCTAGTCGTCATTCTCAACATTTGAAGACCGTCGTAGATTTTTCTCTTAAATCTTGTCATTCTCTCGAAGATTCGCGGTCCTAGCTCGATGTTATGCTATCAAATTGTTTCTAGTCATGCATATTCTTTTCATCCATCCGAGTATTTCAGGAGTTGTTTTTCTGTTCGATTATCCGGAGGCCTCCATTTCGGAAGATTTCTTCGTTCTAAGTTTTCAACCGTTCTCTCAATTATTCCATATTCGTGCCCCTTCGTTCGTCTCAATATTCTTCCGGTGCTTCGTTCAAGTGTTCTTTAATCAGCTCATGATCTCTTTGTTCTTGTGCATCTAAATTCCCTCAAGTATCTTTGTGCTTTTCTAATTCTTCCGGTGATTATTTCTCTTTCGTCGGTCATTTCAGAATTCTTACGGTGGTTCGTTCAAGATTATTTTCCTTGGTTATCATATATTCATTCGTTCTTTTCAATCTTACCGGTGGTTCATGAAGACTTTCCCAAATTTGGCGGTATATCTCCCCTTAATTTTTTTTCCCAATGAGAATAAGTAATATGCAAAATCCTTTACTTGTCATCAATTTAATTTGATGAAGGATAAGCATACAATAAATCTTATTCTTATTTCATCCTAGTGATTAATCCCTTCCTTCGGAGTTTGTTCTTGATGAATAAATTCTAGTTCCAAGTTTTCTCATCTTTTCTTTTCCGGAGTTCAAATTTCCTCGACCATCTCGTCGAAACCTCCGTCTAAATCAACGCAAGGCTTTAGTCTTATTCTTTCCTCCTCCATTCTACCTCATCACCTTTTGGTACCGGAGTTCTTCACGGTGGTTCTTCATGATTTAATTCTTTCTTCAAGTGTTCATCAAGATTTTGTTGGTGGAGCTCAAGTATTTTTTTCTTCTCGCGTCTCGAAGTGCAATTAATTCTCCGTATTCTTTTGAAGTGGAGTTTTGTATCTCTTCGTTCTTCTCAGCTATCCAATCTTTTCCGTTTGTGGCCGGAGATCACATCATAATTTTTGAGATGTTATCCATAAGACCACAACAAGCTTATTCTTTTCGTTGTTGATTTTCTCAACAATTCCGTTCAATCCTTCCTTCTAAGTTCTTTTCATTCCATTCTTTCAATTCTTTCCGGAGGTTTTGTGTCATGTCTTCATCAAGTGTCATTCCATCTTCTCAAGTTCTTTTTCTATTCTTTCCATTTTCAGCCGGAGTGCTGCCTAAATCCTTTCAGTCTTATTCGTTTTTCTTATCTCGTTCTAAGCGAAGTTGTTTCATAGTCTATTTGATTCCGTGAGCTTTTGATTCTCGTCATTCTCGTCGTTCCTCTCTTCTTCTTGAGTGCTCTTGATTCTTTGCTTCTCCTCTTGAGTTCTCGTTTCACCTCATCCCTTTTCCCTTCCGTCTCGGTCCTAAGATCTCGGGACGAGATCTCTTGTTAGTGGAGGAGTGTTGTAACGCCCCGGATTCGATGCGCCAGGTGTCTGCCATTTGCTCGCCGTCTTTGCCATGTCATTTGCTTGCGTGTTGCACTTTGCCATGTCATCATCTGCATTTCATATCATGTCGTCATGTGCATTGCATTGCATACGTGTTCGTCTCTTGCATCCGAGCATTTTCCCCGTTGTCCGTTTTGCAATCCGGCACTCCTATGTCTCCCGGCGGCCCTTTTACCTCTTTTCGTGTGCGGATATTAAACGGTCTCGGAATGGACCGAGGTTTGTCAAGCGGCCTTGGTATAGCACCGTGAGACCGCTTTGTCAAGTTTCGGATCATTTGGAGGTCGTTTGGTACTCAACGGTTAACGGGTAACCGCAAAAGCCTCTTTTGTATTGCAGCCCAACACCCCTTTCAAAGTGGCCCAAAACCCAGCAAACTCCCCTCCATGCTCTCGGTCGTTCGATCACGATCGCGTGGCCGAAAACCGCACTCCATTTGGACTCTCCTAGCTCCCTCTACCTATATATACACCTCCCCCTCCGAATTCGCGGATCTATCCTACCCTAACCCTAGCCCTTTCTTCCTCCGCGCGCCGGACAAAATCCCAGCGTACGGACACGTCCGCCCCACCGCCCGCAGCCAATGGGGGCGTGCCACGTCGCCCGCGCGCCGCCCGCCGCCGCGCCGCCGGGCCCAGATCCGGCCCGCCGGGCGAATCGACGGCCGGCGCCGACCCGCGCCCGCCAGCGCTCCTCCGCTTCGCCCTTGCGCGCCGCCCGGCCGCGCCGCCTCCGCCGCCCGGCCTCGCCAGCGCCAGCGTCGTCCCCATCGCCCCCGCCGCGTTGACCTCCGCCCGCGGCGCCTCCCGCCTCCCGTGCCGCAGGCTGAGGCGCCTCGGCTCTCGCGCGCCCGCCTCCCGAGCTCGACCTGCCCGCCGCCGCTGGCGTCCCGCCGCCCGATAGTCCCGCCCGCCGCCGCCCGCATCCGCCAGCGCCCGGCCTCGCCCGCCGCCCGTCTGCGCCGCCGCCCGCGGACGGAACTCCTCCGCGCCCCTCGCCGGCCTCCTCGGTGCCTCCCGGCCACTCGGCCGCCGTCCCTATCGTCTCCGTGAGCTCGGCGGATCGAGGAGTGGATCAGATCCACCACTCCCTCCAACCAAACGCCCTCGTCCCGATCTGGATCCCCTCATCCCGCACCACTCCGTCCCGTTGACTTTTCGAGAGGTAAAATCCACTAAGTCCCCAAAATTGTTGCATATTTTGTTGCATTTTCTTCATGCCATAACTCTGCATCCGTAGGTCCGTTTGAAAGCGTATAATATGTCAAAATGTTCGTCTCGAAGAGTAGATCATTTCATCTCATTGCATCATTTTCATTTGAGCTCATCTTGATGCCCTAAATTCTGTTAGAAGAGTGCTATGTGATGTTAGTTTCATTTCTTAACAGAACTTGCACTTTGTCATTTTGCCATGATTGATGTGTGCACCCTATGGACTTGAGTCCTACATGTGTTTTGTAATATGCCATGCCATCTTTCCAGGGTGTATGCCATGTATTTTTGTGATCAATGTGGTGACTAACACAAGCATGCAAACTAGGCTTCATGATGTTGCTGATTTCAGCCTGTTTTCTTGATATTTTTATGCCATGTTAACTTGATGCTACCGAGAGTTCCATGCCTATTTTGAGATACTTCAGTAAGGATGTTTTGAACATATGGTTATTATCTATCCACCCATGCCCTTGTTTGCAATTATGGAGTAGTCTAGCTTGAGTCAATCGAGCTCTACTTTTGCTATAAAATGTTTCTGGCAGATTGTTTACATGTTATTCAATTTTGCCAAGGTTGTTGTAGTTGATCCTTGTATGCTATGATGTTGTTCTTGCCATGTATAGCTTCTATGCCATGTCTTCTTACTGTGAGTTGCCTTGCCATGCCATGTATTGCTCTGTGGTGAGTGGTTCAAGCTCACCAACATGCCTACTTATCGTTGTTCCTGCCATGTTTGAATCTGTAATATAACTTGCCATGTTTACATGGGTGCTATCATATTTTCTGATTCTTTTTGGCTCATGGTCAGTAAGGGACATTTGTTATATGCAATTAGTAGATTCATGCCATGCCTTTGTTTGCCATGATAAGTTCCTGTAGCATGTTGTTTGATAGCTCTAAACATTGCAACCTGATGTTAATTTCTGCTAAAGTCTGAAACTGTTATTATTTGCAATCTTGCCATGTCATTTTAAGCATGTTCTAGTGATTTCTGGAGATAGCTTAGTGTTAATGTTTTGTCATGCTTTACCTGTACATCATGCCCATGCCTTTTGTTTTCATGTTAAGTTGCTGTAGCTTGTTGTTTTGATGCTTCCAATATGCCTAGTTGCTGTTTTGGGCAGATTGTTGTCATGTCTTGTATAGGGTGTATGTGTTGAACCGTTGCTCCGTTTTGAATGTGCTCTATATGAAACTTGCTTGATTTTGCATGTAGCTTCATATTATCATGTTGCATCCTTGTTTTGAGGTGTTTGCTTGATGTTTGTATGCATTTTGCATCAATGCCATGCTTATCTTGTTTTGCTCATATCTTCTAGGCCGTAGCTCCGAATCTAATGAACTTTATATGTAACTTGACTAGAATTTTGTGTAGATCATCTTGGTGCATCTTAACTTGCTGTTTAACAACTTGAACATAAGGTTTATTCAGATATGGACCAATCTCGAAATTTGCATATGAGGACTTACCGGAATTGTTATATGTTGTTTCCGGCCTCATTTAAACATGCTTTGATGTTTGTTCTTGTTTGCATCATTTCTTGCCATGAGTAGCTTCATGTAGTATTGTCATGCATCATGCTTGTTTGTGCATCATGTCTTGTCTATGTGTGGTGTGTTTACTATGTTGTGTCCTTCTTCTTGTTAGTTCCTGTTTCGTTGCGATCGTGAGGATTCGTTCGTCTACGCTTGGTTCGGCTTCTTCCGTTCATCTTCTTCATGGACTCGTTCTTCTTCCTAGCGGGATTTCAGGCAAGATGACCGCTACCCTGGATCTCACTACTATCATTGCTATGCTAGTTGCTTCGTTCTTTCGCTATGCTGCGCTACCTATTACTTGCTGCTCAAGCCTCCCAAATTGCCATGTCAGCCTCTAACCTTTTGCACCCTTCCTAGCAAACCGTTGTTTGGCTATGTTACCGCTTTGCTCAGCCCTCTTATAGCGTTGTTAGTTGCGGTGAAGATGAAGTTTGTTCCTTGTTGGAACATGGAGATGTTGTTCCTTGTTGGAACATGTTTACTTGTTGGGATATCACAATATATCTTATATTATTAATGCATCTATACACTTGGTAAAGGGTGGAAGGCTCGGCCTTATGCCTGGTGTTTTGTTCCACTCTTGCCGCCCTAGTTTCCGTCATATCGGTATTATGTTTCGGATTTTGCGTCCCTAACGGTCGGGTGATTTATGGGACCCCTTGACAGTTCGCTTTGAATAAGACTTTTCGGCAAGGCCCAACATTGGTTTTACCATTTGCCTCACCACCACCTATTTTTTCCTTGGGAGTCACTCTCTCGGGTCATCTTTATTAGCCCCGGGCGGTGCTTCTCTAAGTCTTGGCTGAACCGAGCTACTGCTGGGCCACCTTGAGGCAACCCGAGGTTTGGTTTTACTCGTAGCTAGTCTCATCCGGTGTTGCCACGAGCGAGATATGTGCAGCTCCTATCGGGATTGTCGGCGCATCAGGCGGCTTTGCTGGTCTTGTTTTTTATTTTGTCGAAATGTCTTGTAGCAGGATTCGAGACTGATCGGGTCTTCCGGGAGAAGAATATCCTTCGTTGATCACGAGAGCTTATCATGGGCTAAGTTGGGACACCCTGCAGGTATAAACTTTCGAGAGCCGTGCCCGCGGTTATGTGGCAGATGGAATTTGTTAATATTCGGTTGTAGTAAACTCAAGTAAACTCTTCTAAAATACACCAACCGTAATGCGAACGTGTGAGTGTCTCTTTTCGGGGTTGATCGAGAGGAGAACACGGTTTATGGGTTATGTCTGACGTAAGTAGGAGTTCAGGATCACTTCTTGATCATTCTAGTTGACGACCGTTCCTTTGTTTCTCTTCTCGCTCTCATTTGCGTAAGTTAGCCACCATATATGCTTAGTCACTGCTGCAACATCACCACCTTACCCCTTCCTTTCCCTTTAAGCTTTGCTAGTCTTGATACCCATGGTAATGGGATTGCTGAGTCCTCGTGGCTCACAGATTACTACACCATCGATTGCGTGTACAGGTTTGCGATGATCATGACGCGAGAGCGATGCTTGCTTGTCTTGAGTTCTTCTTACGCTTCTTGATCGGGGATAGGTTCGTCGGCAGCCTGGCTAGCTGGTGGATGCTAGCTTTGTTTATGTTTCATCCGTAGTGGATGTCGTTTGAGCTGTGGCATTTGTTTATGTTTCATCCGTAGTCGGATGTTGTTCTTATATATGATGTTGATGTATTCTTGTGGCATATTATATTTGTGTTATATCGAGAGTAGGAAATTTTTATTCTTTTTTACATATGTATGTATCCCCATCTATTATGTAATGTTGATGTAATGATATCCACCTTGCAAAAGCGTTTCAATATCGGGTCTATCCTTGGTGGGACCGTCGAGTTCCTTTGGATAGGGTCGCATATTAGGCGTGACAAGTTGGTATCGAGCCTCGACCGACCTTAGGAGCCCCTTGATTGATCGTGTAGTTTGGCGTTGTTGAGTCTAGAAGAAACTATTTTGAGTCTAGTTATATCGAGAGTAGGAATTCTTTTACTCCTCTACCCTTAAATCGCTCTGGTGAGGAATTTTGGCGTAGGTGTTTTGAATTACTTCTCTTCCTTCAAATTTCCTTTAGGATCGCAGTTGGTTTTCCTATCGTTGGCCTCAGCTCTTTTGTCCGGTGCATCTCTCGTCAAGTCGACTCGAGCCTCTTCATCTTTGAGTTCAATCCTCGGTTGTTTTTCTTTTCCCACCGCCCACCCTTTAATTCTTGGAACGGAGTTAGTAATCGAGTATCGATCCTACGTGCCAAGTCTTTGCTTTCTTTCCTCAATGATTTCAACTGGTGTTTTCTCTTCAAGATATTCGTCGATTTCCCTTCCAAGTTGTCTTTGTTTTCCGCCTCCCACCCTATTATTCCCGGAGTTCGAGTTTCCTCCGACCATCACTTTCATTCGTGTGGAGCCTCTTCAGTCTTCCCTCAATCATTTCAACAGGTGAATTCTCGTCTTGTTCGTCATTCTTCATCTCTTTCTTTTACGGTGCACTGAATTCAAGTTTTCGGTTGATCATATTCTTTTCCTCAGCTCAAGTGTTCTCCTTGCTCGTTCGCCTCTCGGCAGTTTGTCTTTTCGTAGTGCTCAAGACATCTCAGGAGATTCGTCTGTCTTCCAATTAATTCGAGGCTGTCACCTCATCCAAATATTTCATTCGTTCCGGTGCTTCATCTATCTGTTCAACAATCCTTTCCAACGGTGCTTTCTTTTAGTGGGCCCTAACCAACAGGTCTTTTCCAAGGATCTTACCTGACCCTTCTAATTTCCCCGGAGTTATTCTCAATTCTTTTGAAGTTTGACGTAAGTATGAATATCATCAGTTACTTGCCTTTTCCAAGATCGATTTCGAATCATTTCATTGTTGGCTCAACCTCTTCGCTTTTCATTCTACCGGAGTATCTCAACAATTTTGGTGGTTCTCGTCGTCATTCTCAACATTTGAAGACCGTCGTAGATTTTTCTCTTAAATCTTGTCTGTTCTCTCGAAGATTCGCGGTCCTAGCTCGATGTTATGCTATCAAATTGTTTCTAGTCATGCATATTCTTTTCATCCATCCGGAGTATTTCAGGAGTTGTTTTTCTGTTCCGATTATCCGGAGGCCTCCATTTCGGAAGATTTCTTCGTTCTAAGTTTTCAGCTTCATTCTCTCAATTATTCCATATTCGTGCCCCTTCGTTCGTCTCAATATTCTTCCGGTGCTTCGTTCAAGTGTTCTTTAATCAGCTCATGATCTCTTTGTTCTTGTGCATCTAAATTCCCTCAAGTATCTTTGTGCTTTTCTAATTCTTCCGGTGATTATTTCTCTTTCGTCAGTCATTTCAGAATTCTTACGGTGGTTCGTTCAAGATTATTTTCCTTGGTTATCATATATTCATTCATTCTTTTCAATCTTACCGGTGGTTCATGAAGACTTTCCCAAATTTGGCGGTATATCTCCCCTTAATTTTTTTCCCAATGAGAATAAGTAATATGCAAAATCCTTTACTTGTCATCAATTTAATTTGATGAAGGATAAGCATACAATAAATCTTATTCTTATTTCATCCTAGTGATTAATCCCTTCCTTCGGAGTTTGTTCTTGATGAATAAATTCTAGTTCCAAGTTTTCTCATCTTTTCTTTTCCGGAGTTCAAATTTCCTCGACCATCTCGTCGGAACCTCCGTCTAAATCAACGCAAGGCTTTAGTCTTATTCTTTCCTCCTCCATTCTACCTCATCACCTTTTGGTACCGGAGTTCTTCACGGTGGTTCTTCATGATTTAATTCTTTCTTCAAGTGTTCATCAAGATTTTGTTGGTGGAGCTCAAGTATTTTTTTCTTCTCGCATCTCGAAGTGCAATTAATTCTCCGTATTCTTTTTGAAGTGGAGTTTTGTATCTCTTCGTTCTTCTCAGCTATCCAATCTTTTCCGTTTGTGGCCGGAGATCACTTCATAATTTTTGAGATGTTATCCATAAGACCACAACAAGCTTATTCTTTTCGTTGTTGATTTTCTCAACAATTCCGTTCAATCCTTCCTTCTAAGTTCTTTTCATTCCATTCTTTCAATTCTTTCCGGAGGTTTTGTGTCATGTCTTCATCAAGTGTCATTCCATCTTCTCAAGTTCTTTTTCTATTCTTTCCATTTTCAGCCGGAGTGCTGCCTAAATCCTTTTAGTCTTATTCGTTTTTCTTATCTCGTTCTAACCGAAGTTGTTTCATAGTCTATTTGATTCCGTGAGCTTTTGATTCTCGTCATTCTCGTCGTTCCTCTCTTCTTCTTGAGTGCTCTTGATTCTTTGCTTCTCCTCTTGAGTTCTCGTTTCACCTCATCCCTTTTCCCTTCCGTCTTGGTCCTAAGATCTCGGGACGCGATCTCTTGTTAGTGGAGGAGTGTTGTAACGCCCCGGATTCGATGCGCCAGGTGTCTGCCAGTTGTTCGCCGTCTTTGCCATGTCATTTGCTTGCGTGTTGCACTTTGCCATGTCATCATCTGCATTTCATATCATGTCGTCATGTGCATTGCATTGCATACGTGTTCGTCTCTTGCATCCGAGCATTTTCCCCGTTGTCCGTTTTGCAATCCGGCACTCCTATGTCTCCCGACGGCCCCTTTTACCTCTTTTCGTGTGCAGATATTAAACGGTCTCGGAATGGACCGAAGTTTTTCAAGCGGCCTTCGTATAGCACTGGTAGACCGCCTATCAAGTTTCGGATCATTTGGAGGTCGTTTGGTACTCCAACGGTTAACCGGGTAACCGCAAAAGCCTCTTTTGTATTGCAGCCCAACACCCCTTTCAAAGTGGCCCAAAACCCAGCAAAATCCCCTCCATGCTCTCGGTCGTTCGATAACGATCGCGTGGCCGAAAACCGCACTCCATTTGGACTCTCCTAGCTCCCTCTACCTATATATACACCTCCCCCTCCGAATTCGCGGATCTATCCTACCCTAACCCTAGCCCTTTCTTCCTCCGCGCGCCGGACAAAATCCCCAGCGTACGGACACGTCCGCCCCACCGCCCGCAGCCAATGGGGGCGTGCCACGTCAGCGCATGCGCCCCACCGCCGCGCCGCGCCGGGCCCAGATCCGCCCGCCGGGCGAACTGTCACTGCGCTGCCCGCGCCGCTGCGCGCTCCTCCGCCGCGGCGCCGGCGCACCGAGCCGGCGCCGCCGCCGCCGCCGTCGGCCTGCGCCAGCGCAAGGCGTCGTCCCAGATCGCCGCCACCGCGTTGACCTCGCCCGCGGCTCCTCGCCGGCCTTGCAGGCTGAGGCCGCCTCGGCTCTCTCTCGCGCGCCGGCCGCCTCCCGAGCACCGCCCGCCGCCGCCGGAGTCCATCGCCGCCGCCGCCATGATCCGCCAAGGCTGCCTCGCCCGCCGCCCGTGCTGCGCCGCCGCCCAGGCAGCCGGAGATCCTCCTCGCCCCTCGCGGCCTCCTCCGGTGCCTCCCGGCCACTCCGGCCGCCTGCTGTCGTCTCCGTGGCTCGGCGGATCCGAGGGTGTGGATCAGATCCACCACTCCCTCCAACCAAACGCCCTCGTCCCGATCCGGATCCCCTCATCCCGCACCACTCCGTCCCGTTGACTTTTCGAGAGGGTAAAATCCACTTAAGTCCCCGAAATTGTTGCATATTTTGTTGCATTTTCTTCATGCCATATCTCTGCATCCGTAGGTCCGTTTTGTGCGTATAATATTTCAAAATGTTCGTCTCTAAGAGTAGATCATTTCATCTCATTTCATCATTTTCATTTGAGCTTATCTTGATGCCCGAAATGCTGTTAGAAGAGTGCTATGTGATGTTAGTTTCTGTTTCTTAACAGAATTTGCACTTTTGTTATTTTTGCCAGGATTGATGTGTGCATCCTATGGACTTGAGTCCTACATGTGTTTTGTAATATGCCATGCCATCTTTCCAGGGGTGTATGCCATGTATTTTTTTGATCAATGTGGTGACTAGCACAAGCATGCAAACTACGCTTCATGATGTTGCTGATTTCAGCCCCTGTTTTGCTGATATTTTTATGCCATGTTAACTTGATGCTACCGAGAGTTCCATGCCTATTTTGAGATACTTCAGTAAGGATGTTTTGAACATATGGTTATTATCTATCCACCCATGCCCTTTTTTGCAATTATGGAGTAGTCTAGCTTGAGTCAATCGAGCTCTACTTTTGCTATAAAATGTTTCCTGGCAGATTGTTTACATGTTATTCAATTTTGCCAAGGTTGTTGTAGTTGATCCTTGTATGCTATGATGTTGTTCTTGCCATGTTTAGCTTCTATGCCATGTCTTATTACTGTGAGTTGCCTTGCCATGCCATGTATTGCTCTGTGGTGAGTGGTTCAAGCTCACCAACATGCCTACTTATCGTTGTTCCTACCATGTTTGAATCTGTAATATAACTTGCCATGTTTACATGGGTGCTATCATATTTTCTGATCCTTTTTGGCTCATGGTTAGTAAGGGACATTTGTTCTATGCAATTAGTAGATTCATGCCATGCCTTTGTTTGCCATGATAAGTTCCTGTAGCATGTTGTTTGATAGCTCTAAACATTGCAACCTGATGTTAATTTCTGCTAAAGTCTGAAACTGTTATTATTTGCAATCTTGCCATGTCATTTTGAGCATGTTCTAGTGATTTCTGGAGATAGATCAGTGATCATGTTTTGTCATGCTTTACCTGTACATCATGCCCATGCCTTTTGTTTTCATGTTAAGTTGCTGTAGCTTGTTGTTTTGATGCTTGCAATATGCCTAGTTGCTGTTTTGGGCAGATTGTTGTCATGTCTTGTATAGGGTGTATGTGTTGAACCGTTGCTCCGTTTTGAGTGTGCTCTATATGAAACTTGCTTGATTTTGCATGTAGCTTCATATTATCATGTTGCATCCTTGTTTTGAGGTGTTTGCGTGATGTTTGTATGCATTTTGCATCAATGCCATGCTTATCTTGTTTTGCTCATATCTTCTAGGCCGTAGCTCCGAATCTAATGAACTTTATATGTAACTTGACTAGAATTTCGTGTAGATCATCTTGGTGCATCTTAACTTGCTGTTTAACAACTTGAACATAAGGTTTATTCAGATCTGGACCAATTTCGAAATTTGCATATGAGGACTTACCGAAATTGTTATATGTTGTTTCCGGCCTCATTTAAACATGCTTTGATGTTTGTTCTTGTTTGCATGATCTCTTGCCATGAGTAGCTTCATGTAGTATTGTCATGCATCATGCTTGTTTGTGCATCATGTCTTGTCTATGTGTGGTGTGTTTACTATGTTGTGTGCTTCTTCTTGTTAGTTCTGTTTCGTTGCGATCGTGAGGATTCGTTCGCTCACGCTTGGTTCGCTTCTTCCGTTCATCTTCTTCATGGACTCGTTCTTCTTCCTAGCGGGATTTCAGGCAAGATGACCGCTACCTGGATCTCACTACTATCATTGCTATGCTAGTTGCTTCGTTCTTTCGCTATGCTGCGCTACCTATTACTTGCTGCTCAAGCCTCCCAAATTGCCATGTCGCCTCTAACCTTTTGCACCCTTCCTAGCAAACCGTTGTTTGGCTATGTTACCGCTTTGCTCAGCCCTCTTATAGCGTTGTTAGTTGCAGGTGAAGATGAAGTTTGTTCCTTGTTGGAACATGGAGATGTTGTTCCTTGTTGGAACATGTTTACTTGTTGGGATATCACAATATATCTTATATTATTAATGCATCTATACACTTGGTAAAGGGTGGAAGGCTCGGCCTTATGCCTGGTGTTTTGTTCCACTCTTTCCGCCTAGTTTCCGTCATATCGGTATTATGTTCCGGATTTTGCGTCCCTAACGCGGTCGGGTGATTTATGGGACCCCTTGACAGTTCGCTTTGAATAAGACTTTTCAAAGAAGGCCCAACATTGGTTTTACCATTTGCCTCACCACCACCTACTTTTTTCCTTGGGAGTCACTCTCGAGGGTCATCTTTATTTAGCCCCCGGGCGGTGCTTCTCTAAGTCTGGCCTGAACCGAGCTACTCTGGGGCCACCTTGAGGCAACCCGAGGTTTGGTTTTACTCGTCGCTAGTCTCATCCGGTGTTGCCACGAGAACGAGATATGTGCAGCTCCTATCGGGATTCGGCGCGATCGGGCGGCTTTGCTGGTCTTGTTTTATTCTTTGTCGAAATGTCTTGTAGCCGGATTCCGAGACTGATCGGGTCTTCCGGGAGAAGGAATATCCTTCGTTGATCACGAGAGCTTATCATGGGCTAAGTTGGGACACCCTGCAGGTATAAACTTTCGAGAGCCGTGCCTGCATGTTATGTGGCAGATGGAATTTGTTAATATTCGGTTGTAGTAAACTCAAGTAAACTCTTCTAAAATACACCAACCGTAAAGCGAATCGTGAGTGTCTCTTTTCGGGTTGATCGAGAGGAGAACACGGTTTATGGGTTATGTCGGCGTAAGTAGGAGTTCAGGATCACTTCTTGATCATTCTAGTTGACGACTTCCTTTGTTTCTCTTCTCGCTCTCATTTGCGTAAGTTAGCCACCATATATGCTTAGTCCGCTGCAACATCACCACCTTACCCTTCCTTTCCCTTTAAGATTTGCTAGTCTTGATACCCATGGTAATGGGATTGCTGAGTCCTCGTGGCTCACTGATTACTACTCCATCGATTTGCGGTATAGGTTTGCGATGATCATGACGCGAGAGCGATGCTTGCTTGTCTTGAGTTCTTCTTCCGCTTCTTCGATCGGGGATAGGTTCCGTGTCGGCAGCCTGGCTAGCAGTGGTGGATGTCATTTGAGCTTTGTTTATGTTTCATCCGTAGTCGGATGTTGTTCTTGTATATGATGTTGATGTATTCTTGTGGCATTTGTGCCTTATGTATGTATCCCCATCTATTATGTAATGTTGATGTAATGATATCCACCTTGCAAAAGCGTTTCAATATGCGGGTCTATCCTTGGTGGGACCGTCGAGTTCCTTTTGGATAGGGTCGCATATTGGGCGTGACAAGTTGGTATCAGAGCCTCGACCGACCTTAGGAGCCCCCTTGATTGATCGTGTAGTTTGGCCGTTGTTGAGTCTAGAAGAAACTATTTTCGGAGTCTAGTTATATCGGAGAGTAGGAATTCTTTTTACTCCTCTACCCCTTCGTCGCTCTGGTGAGGAATTTTGACGTAGGTGTTTTGAATTACTTCTCTTCCCCTTCTAATTTCCTTTAGGATCACGCAGTTGGTTTTCCTATCGTTGGCCTCAGCTCTTTTGTCCGGTGCATCTCTCGTCAAGTCGACTCGAGCCTCTTCATCTTTGAGTTCAATCCTCAGTTGTTTTTCTTTTCCCACCCGCCCACCCTTTAATTCTTGGAACCGGAGTTCGTAATCGAGTATCGATCCTACTCGTGCCAAGTCTTTGCTTTCTTTCCTCAATGATTTCAACTGGTGTTTTCTCTTCAAGATATTCGTTGATTTCCCTTCCAAGTTGTCTTTGTTTTCCCGCCCTCCCACCCTATTATTCCCAGAGTTCGAGTTTCTTCCGACCATCAGTTTCATTCGTGTGGAGCCTCTTCAGTCTTCCCTCAATCATTTCAACAGGTGAATTTTCGTCTTGTTCGTCATTCTTCATCTCTTTCTTTTACGGTGCACTCAATTCAAGTTTTCGGTTGATCATATTCTTTTCCTCAGCTCAAGTGTTCTCCTTGCTCGTTCGCCTCTCGTCAGTTTGTCTTTTCGGAGTGCTCAAGACATCTCAGGAGATTCGTCTGTCTTCCAATTAATTCGAGGCTGTCACCTCATCCAAATATTTCATTCGTTCCGGTGCTTCATCTATCTGTTCAACAATCCTTTCCAACGGTGCTTTCTTTTAGTGGGCCCTAACCAACAGGTCTTTTCCAAGGATCTTACCTGACCCTTCTAATTTCCCCGGAGTTATTCTCAATTCTTTTGAAGTTTGACGTAAGTATGAATATCATCGCCACTTGCCTTTTCCAAGATCGATTTCGAATCATTTCATTGTTGGCTCAACCTCTTCGCTTTTCATTCTACCGGAGTATCTCAACAATTTTGGTGGTTCTCGTCGTCATTCTCAACATTTGAAGACCGTCGTAGATTTTTCTCTTAAATCTTGTCTGTTCTCTCGAAGATTCGCGGTCCTAGCTCGATGTTATGCTATCAAATTGTTTCTAGTCATGCATATTCTTTTCATCCATCCGGAGTATTTCAGGAGTTGTTTTTCTGTTCCGATTATCCGGAGGCCTCCATTTCGGAAGATTTCTTCGTTCTAAGTTTTCAGCTTCGTTCTCTCAATTATTCCATATTCGTGCCCCTTCGTTCGTCTCAATATTCTTCCGGTGCTTCGTTCAAGTGTTCTTTAATCAGCTCATGATCTCTTTGTTCTTGTGCATCTAAATTCCCTCAAGTATCTTTGTGCTTTTCTAATTCTTCCGGTGATTATTTCTCTTTCGTCAGTAGTCATTTCAGAATTCTTACGGTGGTTCGTTCAAGATTATTTTCCTTGGTTATCATATATTCATTCGTTCTTTTCAATCTTACCGGTGGTTCATGAAGACTTTCCCAAATTTGGCGGTATATCTCCCCTTAATTTTTTTCCCAATGAGAATAAGTAATATGCAAAATCCTTTACTTGTCATCAATTTAATTTGATGAAGGATAAGCATACAATAAATCTTATTCTTATTTCATCCTAGTGATTAATCCTTCCTTCGAGTTTGTTCTTGATGAATAAATTCTAGTTCCAAGTTTTCTCATCTTTTCTTTTCCGGAGTTCAAATTTCCTCGACCATCTCGTCGGAACCTCCGTCTAAATCAACGCAAGGCTTTAGTCTTATTCTTTCCTCCTCCATTCTACCTCATCACCTTTTGGTACCGGAGTTCTTCACGGTGGTTCTTCATGATTTAATTCTTTCTTCAAGTGTTCATCAAGATTTTGTTGGTGGAGCTCAAGTATTTTTTTCTTCTCGTCTCAAGTGCAATTAATTCTCCGTATTCTTTTGAAGTGGAGTTTTGTATCTCTTCGTTCTTCTCAGCTATCCAATCTTTTCCGTTTGTGGCCGGAGATCACTTCATAATTTTTGAGATGTTATCCATAAGACCACAACAAGCTTATTCTTTTCGTTGTTGATTTTCTCAACAATTCCGTTCAATCCTTCCTTCTAAGTTCTTTTCATTCCATTCTTTCAATTCTTTCCGGAGGTTTTGTGTCATGTCTTCATCAAGTGTCATTCCATCTTCTCAAGTTCTTTTTCTATTCTTTCCATTTTCAGCCGGAGTGCTGCCTAAATCCTTTCAGTCTTATTCGTTTTTCTTATCTCGTTCTAAGCGAAGTTGTTTCATAGTCTATTTGATTCCGTGAGCATTTGATTCTCGTCATTCTCGTCGTTCCTCTCTTCTTCTTGAGTGCTCTTGATTCTTTGCTTCTCCTCTTGACTTCTCGTTTCACCTCATCCCTTTTCCCTTCCGTCTCGGTCCTAAGATCTCGGGACGAGATCTCTTGTTAGTGGAGGAGTGTTGTAACGCCCCGGATTCGATGCGCCAGGTGTCTGCCAGTTGTTCGCCGTCTTTGCCATGTCATTTGCTTGCGTGTTGCACTTTGCCATGTCATCATCTGCATATCATATCATGTCGTCATGTGCATTGCATTGCATACGTGTTCGTCTCTTGCATCCGAGCATTTTCCCCGTTGTCCGTTTTGCAATCCGGCACTCCTATGTCTCCCGGCGGCCCCTTTTACCTCTTTTCGTGTGCGGATATTAAACGGTCTCGGAATGGACCGAGGTTTGTCAAGCGGCCTTGGTATAGCACCGGTAGACCGCCTGTCAAGTTTCGGATCATTTGGAGGTCGTTTGGTACTCCAACGGTTAACCGGGTAACCGCAAAAGCCTCTTTTGTATTGCAGCCCAACACCCCTTTCAAAGTGGCCCAAAACCCAGCAAACTCCCCTCCATGCTCTCGGTCGTTCGATCACGATCGCGTGGCCGAAAACCGCACTCCATTTGGACTCTCCTAGCTCCCTCTACCTATATATACACCTCCCCCTCCGAATTCGCGGATCTATCCTACCCTAACCCTAGCCCTTTCTTCCTCCGGCACGGACAAAATCCCAGCAGACGGACACGTCCGCCCCATCCCGCAGCCAATGGGGCGTGCCACATCGCCTCGCGCCGCCCCACTTCACCGCGCGCCGCCTGGGCTCAGATCCGCCCGCCCGGGCGAACCGGGCAGGCTGTTCGCGCCGCCCGCGCAGCGCTCCTCCGCTTCGCAAGATCACGCGCTGAGCTGGCCGCCGCCTCCGCCGCCCGGCCTCGCCCGCGCAAGGTCGTACCCAGATCGCCGCCGCCCGCGTTGACCTCCGCCACGGGCCCCTAATCCTCCTCCGCACCTTTGGCGAGGCTCGCCTCGCTCTCCGCGCGCCGCCCGAGCCTCAGCTCTGCCGCGCCGCTGCCGCTCCCCGCCCCCGGCACGTCCCGCCGCCGGCCATGATCCCGCCCAAGGCTGGCTTTTGCCCGCCACAAGCGACTGGAGCTCCTCCTCGCGCCCCTCGCGGCCTCCTCCGGTGCCTCCCGGCCACTCCGGCCGCCGTCCCTGTCGTCTCCGGCGAAGCTTCGGCCGGATCCGAGGGAGTGGATCAGATCCACCACTCCCTCCAACCAAACGCCCTCGTCCCGATCCGGATCCCCTCATCCCGCACCACTCCGTCCCGTTGACTTTTCGAGAGGGTAAAATCCACTTAAGTCCCCGAAATTGTTGCATATTTTGTTGCATTTTCTTCATGCCATAACTCTGCATCCGTAGGTCCGTTTTGTGCGTATAATATGTCAAAATGTTCGTCTCGAAGAGTAGATCATTTCATCTCATTGCATCATTTTCATTTGAGCTCATCTTGATGCCCGAAATGCTGTTAGAAGAGTGCTATGTGATGTTAGTTTCATTTCTTAATGAACTTGCACTTTTGTCATTTTGCCATGATTGATGTGTGCACCCTATGGACTTGAGTCCTACATGTGTTTTGTAATATGCCATGCCATCTTTCCAGGGGTGTATGCCATGTATTTTTTTGATCAATGTGGTGACTAGCACAAGCATGCAAACTACGCTTCATGATGTTGCTGATTTCAGCCCCTGTTTTGCTGATATTTTTATGCCATGTTAACTTGATGCTACCGAGAGTTCCATGCCTATTTTGAGATACTTCAGTAAGGATGTTTTGAACATATGGTTATTATCTATCCACCCATGCCCTTGCTTGCAATTATGGAGTAGTCTAGCTTGAGTCAATCGAGCTCTACTTTTGCTATAAAATGTTTCCTGGCTGATGGTTTACATGTTATTCAATTTTGCCAAGGTTGTTGTAGTTGATCCTTGTATGCTATGATGTTGTTCTTGCCATGTATAGCTTCTATGCCATGTCTTCTTACTGTGAGTTGCCTTGCCATGCCATGTATTGCTCTGTGATGAGTGGTTCAAGCTCACCAACATGCCTACTTATCGTTGTTCCTGCCATGTTTGAATCTGTAATATAACTTGCCATGTTTACATGGGTGCTATCATATTTTCTGATCCTTTTTGGCTCATGGTCAGTAAGGGACATTTGTTCTATGCAATTAGTAGATTCATGCCATGCCTTTGTTTGCCATGATAAGTTCCTGTAGCATGTTGTTTGATAGCTCTAAACATTGCAACCTGATGTTAATTTCTGCTAAAGTCTGAAACTGTTATTATTTGCAATCTTGCCATGTCATTTTGAGCATTTTCTAGTGATTTTTGGAGATAGCTCAGTGTTCATGTTTTGTCATGCTTTACCTGTACATCATGCCCATGCCTTTTGTTTTCATGTTAAGTTGCTGTAGCTTGTTGTTTTGATGCTTGCAATATGCCTAGTTGCTGTTTTGGGCAGATTGTTGTCATGTATTGTATAGGTTGTATGTGTTGAACCGTTGCTCCGTTTTGAGTGTGCTCTATATGAAACTTGCTTGATTTTGCATGTAGCTTCATATTATCATGTTGCATCCTTGTTTTGAGGTGTTTGCTTGATGTTTGTATGCATTTTGCATCAATGCCATGCTTATCTTGTTTTGCTAATATCTTCTAGGCCGTAGCTCCGAATCTAATGAACTTTATATGTAACTTGACTAGAATTTCGTGTAGATCATCTTGGTGCATCTTAACTTGCTGTTTAACAACTTGAACATAAGGTTTATTCAGATCTGGACCAATTTCGAAATTTGCATATGAGGACTTACCGGAATTGTTATATGTTGTTTCCGGCCTCATTTAAACATGCTTTGATGTTTGTTCTTGTTTGCATCATCTCTTGCCATGAGTAGCTTCATGTAGTATTGTCATGCATCATGCTTGTTTGTGCATCATGTCTTGTCTATGTGTGGTGTGTTTACTATGTTGTGTGCTTCTTCTTGTTAGTTCCTGTTTCGTTGCGATCGTGAGGATTCGTTCGTCTACGCTTGGTTCGGCTTCTTCCGTTCATCTTCTTCATGGACTCGTTCTTCTTCCTAGCGGGATTTCAGGCAAGATGACCGCTACCCTGGATCTCACTACTATCATTGCTATGCTAGTTGCTTCGTTCTTTCGCTATGCTGCGCTACCTATTACTTGCTGCTCAAGCCTCCCAAATTGCCATGTCAGCCTCTAACCTTTTGCACCCTTCCTAGCAAACCGTTGTTTGGCTATGTTACCGCTTTGCTCAGCCCCTCTTATAGCGTTGTTAGTTGCAGGTGAAGATGAAGTTTGTTCCTTGTTGGAACATGGAGATGTTGTTCCTTGTTGGAACATGTTTACTTGTTGGGATATCACAATATATCTTATATTATTAATGCATCTATACACTTGGTAAAGGGTGGAAGGCTCGGCCTTATGCCTGGTGTTTTGTTCCACTCTTGCCGCCCTAGTTTCCGTCATATCGGTATTATGTTCCCGGATTTTGCGTCCCTAACGCGGTCGGGTGATTTATGGGACCCCTTGACAGTTCGCTTTGAATAAGACTTTTCCAAAGAAGGCCCAACATTGGTTTTACCATTTGCCTCACCACCACCTACTTTTTCCCTTGGGAGTCGCTCTCTCGAGGGTCATCTTTATTTAGCCCCGGGCCGTGCTTCTCTAAGTGTTGGCTCGAACCGAACAGCTACTGCTGGGCCACCTTGAGGCAACCCGAGGTTTGGTTTTACTCGTAGCTAGTCTCATCCGGTGTTGCCACGAGAACGAGATATGTGCAGCTCCTATCGGGATTGTCGGCGCATCGGGCGGCTTTGCTGGTCTTGTTTTATTCTGTCGAAATGTCTTGTAGCCGGATTCCGAGACTGATCGGGTCTTCCGGGAGAAGGAATATCCTTCGTTGATCGCAAGAGCTTATCATGGGCTAAGTTGGGACACCCTGCAGGTATAAACTTTCGAGAGCCGTGCCCGCGGTTATGTGGCAGATGGGAATTTGTTAATATCCGGTTGTAGTAAACTCAAGTAAACTCTTCTAAAATACACCAACCGTGTATGTGAATCGTGAGTGTCTCTTTTCGGGGTTGATCGAGAGGAGAACACGGTTTATGGGTTATGTCTGACGTAAGTAGGAGTTCAGGATCACTTCTTGATCATTACTAGTTGACGACCGTTCCTTTGTTTCTCTTCTCGCTCTCATTTGCGTAAGTTAGCCACCATATATGCTTAGTCGCTGCTGCAACATCACCACCTTACCCCTTCCTTTCCCTTTTAAGCTTTGCTAGTCTTGATACCCATGGTAATGGGATTGCTGAGTCCTCGTGGCTCTGATTACTACACCATCGATTGCGGTACAGGTTTGCGATGATCATGACGCGGAGAGATGCTTGCTTGTCTTGAGTTCTTCTTCCGCTTCTTCGATCGGGGATAGGTTCCAGTCGGCAGCCTGGCTAGCAGTGGTGGATGTCGTTTGAGCTTTGTTTATGTTTCATCCGTAGTCGGATGTTGTTCTTGTATATGATGTTGATGTATTCTTGTGGCATTTGTGCCTTATGTATGTATCCCCATCTATTATGTAATGTTGATGTAATGATATCCACCTTGCAAAAGCGTTTCAATATGCGGGTCTATCCTTGGTGGGACCGTCGAGTTCCTTTTGGATAGGGTCGCATATTGGGCGTGACAAGTTGGTATCAGAGCCTCGACCGACCTTAGGAGCCCCCTTGATTGATCGTGTAGTTTGGCCGTTGTTGAGTCTAGAAGAAACTATTTTCGGAGTCTAGTTATATCGGAGAGTAGGAATTCTTTTTACTCCTCTACCCCTTCGTCGCTCTGGTGAGGAATTTTGACGTAGGTGTTTTGAATTACTTCTCTTCCCCTTCAAATTTCCTTTAGGATCACGCAGTTGGTTTTCCTATCGTTGGCCTCAGCTCTTTTGTCCGGTGCATCTCTCGTCAAGTCGACTCGAGCCTCTTCATCTTTGAGTTCAATCCTCAGTTGTTTTTCTTTTCCCAACCGCCCACCCTTTAATTCTTGGAACCGGAGTTCGTAATCGAGTATCGATCCTACTCGTGCCAAGTCTTTGCTTTCTTTCCTCAATGATTTCAACTGGTGTTTTCTCTTCAAGATATTCGTCGATTTCCCTTCCAAGTTGTCTTTGTTTTCCCGCCCTCCCACCCTATTATTCCCGGAGTTCGAGTTTCTTCCGACCATCAATTTCATTCGTGTGGAGCCTCTTCAGTCTTCCCTCAATCATTTCAACAGGTGAATTCTCGTCTTGTTCGTCATTCTTCATCTCTTTCTTTTACGGTGCACTCAATTCAAGTTTTCGGTTGATCATATTCTTTTCCTCAGCTCAAGTGTTCTCCTTGCTCGTTCGCCTCTCGTCAGTTTGTCTTTTCGGAGTGCTCAAGACATCTCAGGAGATTCGTCTGTCTTCCAATTAATTCGAGGCTGTCACCTCATCCAAATATTTCATTTGTTCCGGTGCTTCATCTATCTGTTCAACAATCCTTTCCAATGGTGCTTTCTTTTAGTGGGCCCTAATCCATGTGTCTTTTCGAGGATCTTACGACTCTTCTAATTTCCCGGAGTTATTCTCAATTCTTTTGAAGTTTGACGAAGTATGAATATCATCGCCACTTGCCTTTTCCAAGATCGATTTGAATCATTTCATTGTTGGCTCAACCTCTTCGCTTTTCATTCTACCGGAGTATCTCAACAATTTTGGTGGTTCTCGTTGTCATTCTCAACATTTGAAGACCGTCGTAGATTTTTCTCTTAAATCTTGTCTGTTCACTCGAAGATTCGCGGTCCTAGCTCGATGTTATGCTATCAAATTGTTTCTAGTCATGCATATTCTTTTCATCCATCCAGAGTATTTCAGGAGTTGTTTTTCTGTTCCGATTATCCGGAGGCCTCCATTTCGGAAGATTTCTTCGTTCTAAGTTTTCAGCTTCGTTCTCTCAATTATTCCATATTCGTTCCCCTTCGTTCGTCTCAATATTCTTCCGGTGCTTCGTTCAAGTGTTCTTTAATCAGCTCATGATCTCTTTGTTCTTGTGCATCTAAATTCCCTCAAGTATCTTTGTGCTTTTCTAATTCTTCCGGTGATTATTTCTCTTTCGTCAGTCATTTCAGAATTCTTACGGTGGTTCGTTCAAGATTATTTTCCTTGGTTATCATATATTCATTCGTTCTTTTCAATCTTACCGGTGGTTCATGAAGACTTTCCCAAATTTGGCGGTATATCTCCCCTTAATTTTTTTTCCCAATGAGAATAAGTAATATGCAAAATCCTTTACTTGTCATCAATTTAATTTGATGAAGGATAAGCATACAATAAATCTTATTCTTATTTCATCCTAGTGATTAATCCCTTCCTTCGGAGTTTGTTCTTGATGAATAAATTCTAGTTCCAAGTTTTCTCATCTTTTCTTTTCCGGAGTTCAAATTTCTCGACCATCTCGCGGAACCTCCGTCTAAATCAACGCAAGGCTTTAGTCTTATTCTTTCCTCCTCCATTCTACCTCATCACCTTTTGGTACCGGAGTTCTTCACGGTGGTTCTTCATGATTTAATTCTTTCTTCAAGTGTTCATCAAGATTTTGTTGGTGGAGCTCAAGTATTTTTTTCTTCTCGTCTCAAGTGCAATTAATTCTCCGTATTATTTTGAAGTGGAGTTTTGTATCTCTTCATTCTTCTCAGCTATCCAATCTTTTCCGCTTGTGGCGGAGATCACTTCATAATTTTGAGATGTTATCCATAAGACCACAACAAGCTTATTCTTTTCGTTGTTGATTTTCTCAACAATTCCGCTCAATCCTTCCTTCTAAGTTCTTTTCATTCCATTCTTTCAATTCTTTCCGGAGGTTTTGTGTCATGTCTTCATCAAGTGTCATTCCATCTTCTCAAGTTCTTTTCTATTCTTTCCATTTTCAGCGGAGTGCTGCCTAAATCCTTTCGGTCTTATTCGTTTTTCTTATCTCGTTCTAACGAAGTTGTTTCATAGTCTATTTGATTCCGTGAGCTTTTGATTCTCATCATTCTCGGTCGTTCCTCTCTTCTTCTTGAGTGCTCTTGATTCTTTGCTTCTCCTCTTGAGTTCTCGTTTCACCTCATCCCTTTTCCCTTCCGTCTCGGTCCTAAGATCTCGGGACGAGATCTCTTGTTAGTGGAGGAGTGTTGTAACGCCCCGGATTCGATGCGCCAGGTGTCTGCCAGTTGTTCGCCGTCTTTGCCATGTCATTTGCTTGCGTGTTGCACTTTGCCATGTCATCATCTGCATTTCATATCATGTCGTCATGTGCATTGCATTGCATACGTGTTCGTCTCTTGCATCCGAGCATTTTCCCCGTTGTCCGTTTTGCAATCCGGCACTCCTATGTCTCCCGGCGGCCCCTTTTACCTCTTTTCGTGTGCGGATATTAAACGGTCACGGAATGGACTGAGGTTTGTCAAGCGGCCTTGGTATAGCACCGGTAGACCGCCTGTCAAGTTTCGGATCATTTGGAGGTCGTTTGGTACTCCAACGGTTAACCGGGTAACCGCAAAAGCCTCTTTTGTATTGCAGCCCAACACCCCTTTCAAAGTGGCCCAAAACCCAGCAAACTCCCCTCCATGCTCTCGGTCGTTCGATCACGATCGCGTGGCCGAAAACCGCACTCCATTTGGAATCTCCTAGCTCCCTCTACCTATATATACACCACACCCTTCGAATTCGCGGATCTATCCTACCCTAACCCTAGCCCTTTCTTCCTCCGCGCGCCGGACAAAATCCCCAGCGTACGGACACGTCCGCCCCACCGCCCGCTGCCAATGGGGGCGTGCCACGTCGCTCACGCCGCCCCCACCGCCGCGCCCCGGGGCCAGATCCGCCCGCCCGGGCGAACTGGTCTGGGCTCTTTCGCGCCGCCAGCGCGCCTCCGCTCACCGGTGCACGCGCCCGAGCGGCCGCCGCCTCCGCCGCCCGGCCTCGCCCACAAGGTCGTCCTCAGATCGCCCGCCGCGCGCGTTGACCTCCTCCGCCGCGGCGCCTCGCCTCCCGCCGGCCAAGGCCGAGCCTCCGCTGGCTCTCGCCCGGCCGCCCCCCGAGCCTGCCCGCCGCCCGGATCCACCGCCGGCCGCCGCCGCGATCCCGCCAAGGCCTGCCTCGCCCGCCGCCGTGCTGCTGCGCCGCCGCGCCGCGGCGACTGGAGCTCCTCCTCGCGCCTCTCGCGGCCTCCTCCGGTGCCTCCCGGCCACTCGGCCGCCGTCCCTGTCGTCTCCGGCGAAGCTCCGGCCGGATCCGAGGGAGTGGATAAGATCCACCACTCCCTCCAACCAAACGCCCTCGTCCCGATCCGGATCCCCTCATCCCGCACCACTCCGTCCCGTTGACTCTTCGAGAGGGTAAAATCCAACAAGTCCCCGAAATTGTTGCATATTTTGTTGCATTTTCTTCATGCCATAACTCTGCATCCGTAGGTCCGTTTTGTGCGCATAATATGTCAAAATGTTTGTCTCGAAGAGTAGATCATTTCATCTCAGTGCATCATTTTCATTTGAGCTCATCTTGATGCCCGAAATGCTGTTAGAAGAGTGCTATGTGATGTTAGTTTCTGTTTCTTAACAGAACTTGCACTTTTGTCATTTTTGCCATGATTGATGTGTGCACCCTATGGACTTGAGTCCTACATGTGTTTTGTAATATGCCATGCCATGTTTCCAGGGGTGTATGCCATGTATTTTTGTGATCAATGTGGTGACTAGCACAAGCATGCAAACTAGGCTTCATGATGTTGCTGATTTCAGCCCCTGTTTTGCTGATATTTTTATGCCATGTTAACTTGATGCTACCGAGAGTTCCATGCCTATTTTGAGATACTTCAGTAAGGATGTTTTGAACATATGGTTATTATCTATCCACCCATGCCCTTGTTTGCAATTATGGAGTAGTCTAGCTTGAGTCAATCGAGCTCTACTTTTGCTATAAAATGTTTCCTGGCAGATTGTTTACATGTTATTCAATTTTGCCAAGGTTGTTGTAGTTGATCCTTGTATGCTATGATGTTTTTCTTGCCATGTATAGCTTCTATGCCATGTCTTTTTACTGTGAGTTGCCTTGCCATGCCATGTATTGCTCTGTGGTGAGTGGTTCAAGCTCACCAACATGCCTACTTATCGTTGTTCCTGCCATGTTTGAATCTGTAATATAACTTGCCATGTTTACATGGGTGCCATCATATTTTCTGATCCTTTCAGGCTCATGGTCAGTAAGGGACATTTGTTCTATGCAATTAGTATATTCATGCCATGCCTTTGTTTGCCATGATAAATTCCTGTAGCATGTTGTTTGATAGCTCTAAACATTGCAACTTTGATGTTAATTTCGCTAAAGTGCAAGCTGTTATTATTTGCAATCTTGCCATGTCATTTTGAGCATGTTCTAGTGATTTCGGAGATAGCTCAGTGTTCATGTTTTGTCATGCTTTACCTGTACATCATGCCCATGCCTTTTGTTTTCATGTTAAGTTGCTGTAGCTTGTTGTTTTGATGCTTGCAATATGCCTAGTTGCTGTTTTGGGCAGATTGTTGTCATGTCTTGTATAGGGTGTATGTGTTGAACCGTTGCTCGCTTTTGAGTGTGCTCTATATGAAACTTGCTTGATTTTGCATGTAGCTTCATATTATCATGTTGCATCCTTGTTTTGAGGTGTTTGCTTGATGTTTGTATGCATTTTGCATCAATGCCATGCTTATCTTGTTTTGCTCATATCTTCTAGGCGTAGCTCGAATCTAATGAAATTTATATGTAACTTGACTAGAATTTCGTGTAGATCATCTTGGTGCATCTTAACTTGCTGTTTAACAACTTGGACATAAGGTTTATTCAGATCTGGACCAATTTCGAAATTTGCATATGAGGACTTACCGGAATTGTTATATGTTGTTTCCGGCCTCATTTAAACATGCTTTGATGTTTGTTCTTGTTTGCATCATCTCTTGCCATGAGTAGCTTCATGTAGTATTGTCATGCATCATGCTTGTTTGTGCATCATGTCTTGTCTATGTGTGGTGTGTTTACTATGTTGTGTGCTTCTTCTTGTTAGTTCCTGTTTTGCTATGCGATCGTGAGGATTTGTTCGCTCACGCTTGGTTCGGCTTCTTCCGTTCATCTTCTTCATGGACTCGTTCTTCTTCCTAGCGGGATTTCAGGCAAGATGACCGCTACCTGGATCTCACTACTATCATTGCTATGCTAGTTGCTTCGTTCTTTCGCTATGCTGCGCTACCTATTACTTGCTGCTCAAGCCTCCCAAATTGCCATGTCGCCTCTAACCTTTTGCACCCTTCCTAGCAAACCGTTGTTTGGCTATGTTACCGCTTTGCTCAGCCCTCTTATAGCGTTGTTAGTTGCAGGTGAAGATGAAGTTTGTTCCTTGTTGAACATGGAGATGTTGTTCCTTGTTGGAACATGTTTACTTGTTGGGATATCACAATATATCTTATATTATTAATGCATCTATACACTTGGTAAAGGGTGGAAGGCTCGGCCTTATGCCTGGTGTTTTGTTCCACTCTTGCCGCCCTAGTTTCCGTCATATCGGTATTATGTTCCCGGATTTTGCGTCCCTAACGCGGTCGGGTGATTTATGGGACCCCCTTGACAGTTCGCTTTGAATAAGACTTTTCCAGCAAGGCCCAACATTGGTTTTACCATTTGCCTCACCACCACCTACTTTTTCCCTTGGGAGTCGCTCTCTCGAGGGTCATCTTTATTTAGCCCCCCCGGGCCAGTGCTTCTCTAAGTGCTGGCCTGAACCGAGCTGCCTGCGGGGCCACCTTGAGGCAACCCGAGGTTTGGTTTTACTCGTAGCTAGTCTCATCCGGTGTTGCCTCGAGAACGAGATATGTGCAGCTCCTATCGGGATTGTCGGGCGATCGGGCGGCTTTGCTGGTCTTGTTTTATTGCTGTCGAAATGTCTTGTAGCCGGATTCCGAGACTGGTCGGGTCTTCCCGGGAGAAGGAATATCCTTCGTTGATCGCGAGAGCTTATCATGGGCTGTTGGGACACCCTGCAGGTATAAACTTTCGAGAGCCGTGCCCGCTGTTATGTGGCAGATGGGAATTTGTTAATATCCGGTTGTAGTAAACTCAAGTAAACTCTTCTAAAATACACCAACCGTAAAGCGAATCGTGAGTGTCTCTTTTCGGGTTGATCGAGAGGAGAACACGGTTTATGGGTTATGTCGACGTAAGTAGGAGTTCAGGATCACTTCTTGATCATTACTAGTTGACGACCGTTCCTTTGTTTCTCTTCTCGCCTCATTTGCGTAAGTTAGCCACCATATATGCTTAGTCGCTGCTGCAACATCACCACCTTACCCTTCCTTTCCCTTTAAGCTTTGCTAGTCTTGATACCCATGGTAATGGGATTGCTTTGAGTCCTCGTGGCTCATGATTACTACACCATCAGTTGCGGTACAGGTTTGCGATGATCATGACGCGAGAGCGATGCTTGCTTGTCTTGAGTTCTTCTTCCGCTTCTTCGATCGGGGATAGGTTCTAGGTCGGCAGCCTGGGCTAGCAGGGTGGATGTCGCTTGAGCTTGTTTATGTTTCATCCGTAGTCGGATGTTGTTCTTGTATATGATGTTGATGTATTCTTGTGGCATTTGTGCCTTATGTATGTATCCCCATCTATTATGTAATGTTGATGTAATGATATCCACCTTGCAAAAGCGTTTCAATATGCGGGTCTATCCTTGGTGGGACCGTCGAGTTCCTTTTGGATAGGGTCGCATATTGGGCGTGACAGAAACCCTAAGGGGCCGTTGCCCCCCGAGGGGCCGCCGCCCCGGGGGCCGCCGCCCCCCTCTCTAGATGGGATCTCCAAGGGGGCATTCTTCCCCCCTAGCCCCTATACATAGTGGAGGGGAGGGAGGGCAGCCGCACCCTATGCCCTGGTGCCTCTCTCTCCCTCCCGTGACACCTCTTCCTCCTCCAGTAGCGCTTGGCTAAGCCCTGCTGGAATCCCGCTGCTTCCACCACCACGCCGTTATGCTTTTGGATCTCCATCAACTTCTCCTCCCCCCTTGCTGGATCAAGGAGGAGGAGACGTCCCCGCTCCGTACGTGTGTTGGACGCGGAGGTGCCGTCAGTTCGGCGCTAGGATCATCGGTGATTTGGATCACGACGAGTACGACTCCATCAACCCCGTTCTCTTGAACGCTTCCGCTCGCGATCTACAAGGGTATCTAGATGCACTCCTCTCTCTCGTTGCTAGATGACTCCATAGATTGATCTTGGTGATGCGTAGAAAAATTTAATTTCTGCTACGATCCCCAACAGGGTGTGTGTCCAAACTTTTGTAAACAGGCCAATTTTTTTACCACATCATCTTGGTGGCATGACATTAAATCAAGCAAGGTTTCAAGTTTTTCTGATCATATTTTAATTTTTTGGAATTAAAATGCCATGGCATGCACTCCATGCACGTGCCCATGCCTTGAGACCAATATTTTTGAAAAATCCTTGTAATTTACTGCACATGGAATTAACTCGCACACATGTACACGAAAATATGGTTTTTCAAACTGTTTTGGTTAGGCGTTGCATGTAGATGTAGTTCAATTTGAATTACGGTCACTAAATGGTTAGAAAATCACTTAAATGTCTTTAAAAGGTCAAATGACCCCTGCAATTTTCCAAATTTTCACATGACAGTTGTACTAGTGCACGTTAAACGTAGGGAAAAAATTTGAAGGCCGTAAGAGGAACCTATCTCCCATTCGTCATCAAACATGCATTGTTCCTTCTCGGAACCATGAACCTTGTAGAGAGTTGCTCCGTTTGTGAGGGATGTGTGTCCAAACTTTTGTCAAACAGGCCAATGTTTTTACCACATCACCTTGGTGGCATGACATTAAATCAAGCAAGGTTTCATGTTTTTTAGATCATTTTTTAATTTTTTGGAACTAAAATGCCATGGCATGCACTCCATGCATGTGCCCATGCCTTGAGACCAATATGTTTGAAAATTCCTTGTAACTTACTGCACATGGAATTAACTAGCACACAAGTACACAAAAATATGATTTTTCAAACCGTTTTGGTTAGGCGTTGCATGTAGATGTAGTTCAAATTTGAATTACGGTCATTAAATGGTTAGGAAATCACTTAAACGTCTTTAAAAGGTCAAATGACCCCTAAAATTTTCCAAATTTTCACATGACAGCTGTATTAGTGCATGTTAAACGTAGAAAAAAATTTGAAGGCCGTAAGAGGAAGCTATCTCCGGTTCGTCATCAAACATGCATTGTTCCCTCTCGGAACCACGAACCCTGTAGTGAGTTGCTCCGGTTTGTGAGCGGTGTGTGTCTAAACTTTCGTCAAATAGGCCAATTTTTTTACCACATCATCTTGGTGGCATGACATCAAATCAAGCAAGGTTTCATGTTTTTCTGATCATTTTTTAATTTTTTGGAATTAAAATGCCATGGCATGCACTCCATGCATGTGCCCATGCCTTGAGACCAATATGTTTGAAAATTCCTTGTAATTTACTACACATGGAATAAACTCGCACACAAGTACACAAAAATACGATTTTCAAACCGTTTTGGTTAGGTGTTGCATGTAGATGTAGTTCAAATTTGAATTACGGTCATTAAATGGTTAGAAAATCACTTAAATGTCTTCAAAAGGTCAAATGACCCCTGAAATTTTCCAAATTTTCACATGACAGTTGTATTAGTGCACGTTAAACGTAGGAAAAAAATTTGAAGGCCGTAAGAGGAAGCTATCTCCGTTAGTCATCAAACATGCATTGTTCCTCTGGAACCACGAACCTTATAGCGAGTTGCTCCGGTTTGTGAGGGTGTGTCCAAATATTCGTCAAACATGCTAATTTCTTTACCACATCATCTTGGTGGCATGACATTAAATCAAGCAACGTTTCATGTTTTTCTGATCATTTTTTTTGGAATTAAAATGCCATGACACTTCATGCATGTGCCCATGCCTTGAGACTAATATGTTTTAAAATTCCTTCTAATTTACTGCACATGGAATTAACTCGCACACAAGTACACAAAAATATGATTTTTCAAACCGTTTTGGTTAGGCGTTGCATGTAGATGTAGTTCAAATTTGAATTACGGTCATTAAATGGTTAGGAAATCACTTAAACGTCTTTAAAAGGTCAAATGACCCCTAAAATTTTCCAAATTTTCACATGACAGCTGTATTAGTGCATGTTAAACGTAGAAAAAAATTTGAAGGCCGTAAGAGGAAGCTATCTCCGGTTCGTCATCAAACATGCATTGTTCCTCTGGAACCACGAACCTGTAGTGAGTTGCTCCGGTTTGAGGTGTGTGTCTAAACTTTCACAAATAGGCCAATTTTTTACCACATCATCTTGGTGGCATGACATCAAATCAAGCAAGGTTTCATGTTTTTCTGATCATTTTTAATTTTTGGAATTAAATGCCATGGCATGCACTCCATGCATGTGCCCATGCCTTGAGACCAATATGTTTGAAAATTCCTTGTAATTTACTACACATGGAATAAACTTCACACAAGTACACAAAATACGATTTTCAAACCGTTTTGGTTAGGTGTTGCATGTAGATGTAGTTCAAATTTGAATTACGGTCATTAAATGGTTAGAAAATCACTTAAATGTCTTCAAAAGGTCAAATGACCCCTGAAATTTTCCAAATTTTCACATGACAGTTGTATTAGTGCACGTTAAACGTAGGAAAAAAATTTGAAGGCCGTAAGAGGAAGCTATCTCCCGTTCGTCATCAAACATGCATTGTTCCCTCTCGGAACCACGAACCTTGTAGCGAGTTGCTCCGGTTTGTGAGGGGTGTGTGTCCAAATATTCGTCAAACATGCTAATTTCTTTACCACATCATCTTGGTGGCATGACATTAAATCAAGCAACGTTTCATGTTTTTCTGATCATTTTTTTTGGAATTAAAATGCCATGACACTTCATGCATGTGCCCATGCCTTGAGACTAATATGTTTTAAAATTCCTTCTAATTTACTGCACATGGAATTAACTCGCACACAAGTACACAAAAATATGATTTTTCAAACCGTTATGGTTAGGCGTTGCATGTAGATGTAGTTCAAATTTGAATTACGGTCATTAAATGGTTAGAAAATCACTTAAATGTCTTTAAAAGGTCAAATGACCCCTGAAATTTTCCAAATTTGCACATGACGCTTGTATTAGTGCACGTTAAACGTAGGAAAAAATTTGAAGGCCGTAAGAGGAAGCTATCTCTCGTTCGTCCTCAAACATGCATTGTTCCCTCTCGGAACCACGAGCCTTCTAGTGAGTTGCTCCGGTTTGTGAGGGGTGTGTGTCCAAACTTTCATCAAACATGCCAATTTCTTTACCACATCATCTTGGTGGAATGACATTACATCAACCAACGTTTCATGTGTTTCTGATTTTTTTGGAATTAAAATGCCATGTCACTCCATGCATACTTATGCATGCATGTGTCCATGTCGTGAGCCAAATATGTTTGAAAATTCCTTCTAGTTTACTGCACATGGAATTAACTCGCACACAAGTACACAAATATGATTTTTCAAACCGTTTTGGTTAGGCATTGCATGTAGATGTAGTTCAAATTTGAATTACGGTCATTAAATGGCTAGAAAATCACTTAAATGTCTTTAAAAGGTCAAATGACCCCTAGAATTTTCAAAAATGTCACATTACAGTTGTAGTAGTGCACATTAGACATAGAAAAAAATTGAAGGCCGCAAGAGGAAGCTATCTCCCGTTCGTCATCAAACATGCATTGTTCTCTCTCGGAACCACGAGCCTTCTAGTGAGTTGCTCCGGTTTGTGAGGGGTGTGTGTCCAAACTTTCGTCAAACATGCCAATTTGTTACCACATCATCTTGGTGGCATGACATTACATCAACCAAGGTTTCATGTGTTTCTGATTCTTTTTGGAATTAAAATGCCATGTCACTCCATGCTTCATTGTGTCATAGCCGTTAGACCAATATGTTTGAAAATTTCTTCCAATTTACTGCACATGGAATTAAATCGCACACAAGTACACGAAATATGAGTTTTCAACCGTTATGGTTAGCTGTTGCATGTACATGCAGTTCAAATTTCAATTACGGTCATTAAATGGCTAGAAAATCACTTAAATGTCTTAAAAGGTCAAATGACCCCTGAAATTTTCCAAAATTTGAAATGACAGTTGTATTAGTACTACAAAATTTCTCGTTCATTTAAAACACCATCCGTTGGCACTTTACTCCAAATTCATCTTTCATAGCTAATAAAAAAATATCTACAACATCACACACAGTTGTTTTCTAGGAACCATTTGCGATGAAAATATATTGGTCTATTTAAGTCTCCCTCCTTAAGCTTCGCTGGCTCATCTGCTCTAGTGCCGACAACCCCCGAATCTCGATCCCCATTCCCGCACCCCCTTCTTGCAAAGATGATGCCGTGGAAACGCGCCGTGAAGGCCCATAAGATGGCCGCGTCCCCCCCACGAGCGCCACCGCATCCGCATTGAGCGCGGCCGCTTTTGCTGAGAGGGCGTCTACGGAAGCCGGCAGGGCAGCTGCAGCAGCCGAGGCGGCTGCAGCTGCTACTGCGACGGCGGCTGCAAACGCCGAGAGCGCTCGAGCTGCCGTCCGTGCCGCTGATGTTGCCCTGGCCCGGGTCGAGGCCATCCACCCCGAGATAAAGGATGCACACGCCAAGATATTCCAGGCCACCTCGGACTCCAGCATGCAACCCACGTCTGAAAAGGCGGCGGTGGCCATGGAGCACCTGCTTCCTCATGAGGTCGCCAAGCGGGATCTGGAGATGCAGGAGGCGGTGGAGATCGAGGAGTGCTGGGAGGAGGAGTTGCGCGTGGCCGAGGTCGAGATAGAGAAGAGTCTGTCCATCGAGGAATCGGCGGTGGAGTACCAACGCGAGCTCTGGCGCATCCACTACTGCGAGTACTACAACCTTGAGGGCGGCGCCGAGGACGAGGACGCGGACGAGGACACAGTCGACTTAAGCAGGGGGGACGTGGAGTCCACCAACGACGGCATGTCACCGGGACAAGTCATCGATGTCTCATCTCACACCGGCGATGCATAGGCCGGCACGACGGCGGATTTGTTAAAATTATGCGTACTTAGGCTTTGGTTTTAATGCTGGTCTTTTGTTAGAGAAATGTTTAAGTCAACTGGCTCTGTTTAACTAAAATTGCTCAATTTAGTAAGTGTGGTCTGTCTGCTGTACGCTCTTTTGTGTGCCCAAATTAGCAAGCGATGTTAAATTATGCAATGATGTACCCGGGGAAATTTCCACCAAAATTTGAATTATCAAACTCATCCCATGCGTGTAAAGCAGAAGAATTGTTTGCGATGCACACAATCGTTCAAATTGAATGGTCCAGCGGCACCGCGCGCAAAGTTTCCCTCCACATTTCCAAAATTTTGGCCTACCACCAAAATATCTACCCCCACCCCCTTCCCCCCCTTCCCCACCCCTTTTCTCCCCGAGCACAAGTCACATTTCCCCTGTTTCCTCCTTCCTTCCTTCCTTGCTAAGCTATAGCCGCTTCCTCGCTCGCGACGTCTCGCATCCTACCGTCGGGGTCGCCATGGTCTTCTTCAAAGACCTCTCCAGCGGTTCCTCCTCCGGCGACTACTCCTTCACCTCCCGGTTATGCCTCTCTTCTCTCTCTTAGGCTATGACTTGGAATGGAGGATTGTTTACTCGGGTATCGATTTGAGTCATTTCTTCCTCTTGTAGCTCCTAAGACCATCAGTGGCAACGAATGGAGTGGGGTGGCTGAAGATCTATCTGCTCTTTGTCACCATCAATCTCCATGCGTGAAGCTAGTTGCGTTTGATTCTGTGGACAGTGGGAGGAAGTTTCTGGCATGTGCGGAGAAGGTTAGACCCTCTTTCATTGTTACGAATCATTTGTTAGATGTGATTTAGACACTGTCACGGTCCCAACCCATTCATACCACAGCTTCAACCAAACGCCTCCTAAGACAGTGCCACAGTTTGTACCTAGTATCTTAAATTGTTGCCATCTCATCAGCGGTGCCATTAGAAAATTATTTGGCACCACTTCAGCAGTTTGTGCAGCCAACTTTGGTCCACACATCCGAGCAGCCAAGTAGTAAAATACTAAATATTTATGGCACGGAGGAACTGGGCATTGGAGCAACTATGTGCTCTAGAGTCCGGGTCCCAGATTTTTTTTTCGCTGTATCGGCTCGCCAGTGCAGGGCACTAGTGCGAGATGTAGCAACAGTTGTCTTTACCCCATTTTTGGCATACATAGTGGACAGCCTTAGTGCTATTAGTTCTATGTTACTAAATTTGTGCATGTAGACACCTGTTAGTATCAATTTGCTGTCATCCAAACACTGTCGCTATGCTGTTGCAATTATATTTACCTTCCTCATAAAATGTTCAATTTTTTGTTTATTGCACATGAGTAAGAACTTGTAGCGTCGTTGTAGTTAATTATAGCTTCTGATATTCCAGAATTTGGTTGTTGTTTCAGTGCCAATTGTTTCATTTGCACATTGATCTTTTTGAGAAGATATGTCATAATTAACATGTTTCTTCAGTTTTTCAAAATAAGCATAGGTGATTTTCTATGTTGCTATAAACCCATTTCCCCTACAATTGTTACCGATCTCGTTTTAAATATTATAGGATGAACGGAAGTGTTCTTACTTGGAGTGGGTTGATCAAGAGTGGCCATAGTCTTTGAAGATGTGCCTAGCGAAGCTCTGGAGTATGTATGCGGAAGATAACACACGTAGGCTTAGAGAAACTGTTGTCAACGCTGAAGCATATTTCAAGATGCAGGATAAAAAGTTGAAGGTGGAGAATGAGCTCAGATTTTTTGAATCAAACTTTGCTAAGATGGTGTTGGCGAAGGAGGAGGCACTTTCCCAGTTGTCCCGTGCAAAACGGGTTCTTACTAAACTGAAAGCAGAGGTGGATAAGATGAGCCTGGATGATCTCGATTAGGGAAATGAATATATTGTTCTTATGAAGTTGAACTAGCTATATGTTGTATTGTGCGGTTTTCATGTAGCAACCGTACTGTGATGTTATAATATATTTATGTGCCTGATATGAAATTGGCAAACAACTGTTCGATATGAAATGTGAATTTGCGTAATACTGGAATTATTAATTGTAAACTAATAAACCTGCTAAATGTGTCATGGACCTTTGCAAACGGTTCTAGCAAAGAAAAGCTTATGATGGATAGCCCAATGCCACACAATTTTCTTCATCAAATCGTGTGTGATATAGTTGATAAAAGCAAACAGTTAACCAAGGCAGACCGTGTGTGATAGTTACACCTTTCACACACGAGCCTACACGTAGAACTGTGTGGGATGTACGTCCGAACGGAAATGTTTTCCCTAGATTGACTGTGTGGGATGTACATAAGAACGGAAACGTATTCCTTGGATTGACTGTGTGTGATATACATACGAATTGAAATGTTTTTCTGGGATTCACCGTGTGGGATGTACATACCTACGGAAATGTTTTTCTCAGATTACCATGTGGGATGTACATACCTAAAGAAATGATTTTCTGGGATTCACCGTGTGGGATGTTCATACCTACGGAAATGATTTTCTGGGATTCACCGTGTGGGATGTACATACCTACGAAAATGATTGGGATTCGATGCCTTGCCTGATCGCACATGGCCCCAGCCTGGGTCCCAGGAGGGCCTATCCCCAATGATTTCTTGGTCGTGTGAGAAGGACCCCCTATCGCCCACAGTCACTTGCGACAGTTCCAAATGCCGTCGCAGAAAGGGGTTAAAAACCGTTTGTTTAGGACCGGCGCGTACCAGTGAATCAAGATCAGGGACTCACCGGAAGATATCACAACACAACTCTAAACACAAATAAAAGTAATACAAGCTTTATATTACAAGCCAGGGGCCCCGAGGGCCCGAATACAAAAGCTCGAGACACAAGCGTCAGCGGAAGCAACGATATCTAAGTATAGACATAAGTTAAACAAAATGCCTTTAGAAAGGTAACCACAAAAGTAGCATTGACGGAAGAGGCAAGGCCTCATGCTTGGGACCTCCTAACTACTCCTGGTCGTCGATGGTCTCCACGTTGTAGTAGGCACCCTCGGGGTAGTAGTGGTAGTTGACGGGGGTGGCATCTGGCTCCTAGGATCCAATAGCTGGTTGCAACAACCGAAAAGAAGAAAGAAGGGGGAAAAGGGGTAGCAAAGCAACCGTGAGTACTCATCCAAAGTACTCGCAAGCATCAGATCTATACTATGTATGCATTGGTATCAAATGGAAGGGAGGTATCTGTGGACTGAACTGCAGAATGCCAAAATAGAGGGTAAGTCCTAGCCTACCGAAGACTAGCATCTTCAAGCATCTTGCAGCATTCAGAAGAGTACAAAATAGCAGTTTATAATTAACAAACATGTTGTAGTATTACCGCCCAAAGATCCTTCCTCGACTCTCTACGAGAAAGCAATCCTGGAGCCACATATCCATCACATATCTCAATTATCCATTTCTAGTTGTAATAGATCGGGATACAACTCCGAGTATCCTTTATCGTCGACACTGCTATTCGAATAGATAACTTCCCTATCGGGGTGCACCACATTACCCAACACACTAGATTACTCTATCCGGACACACTTTCTTGGGTCCATGCCCGACCTCGGAACATCAACACGTCATAGCCCTACCTTGGCTCAACAGAGAGGTCTCGGCCAGTCTACATCCTAAGCACTCCGGGTCTAGGGCCCATTGCCCTTTTCACTCTGGGTCATTGCGTGTAGCTCGGGTCCAGGCACCACCTCTATCATGGATGGTGTCGGCCCAGCCATGCCACAAGGCTGAACTGGACGTCTGACAAAGCTTCGGCTGATACTATGACGCCGAGTGCCCATATTTGTTCCCGCGTGGTGCTTAGTGCGTAAAGACCTGTGGCCAACTCAGAATAAATACCCAAACACTTAGTGTATTAGGAACTCGCAGAGATGAGCAGATATTCATGATCATCTGACCCTGTTGCCCCGTCTCAAGGAAATACGGCAAGGGCCAGGCCCAACCCTCTCTCTCTAGGCCGTTCTACCTGCCCGGCCATGCCTCGTAATTATCTCGCGAGTGCTCTCCGGGCCTGCCCGGCTTTCAAGAGACTGTCGGGAACTCAGGCCCACCTCAACCGGGCTGGTATAGCCTGTCCCTTCAGTACCCCAGTAACAGTACATGGGGCTACAGGTAAAGGTAACTATGTGCCCAAAACATCAAGGGGGAATCTGAGGAATCGCCCTCGATGGAATCCACTTGACGTAGTCGTCAAGGTGAACGTATGAGGAATCACCCTCGATGTTCATACTTCAGGTGTTGCACGATAGAGTAGTATCAAGAGTGGTGAAGGAGGAATCACCCTCGATGACCACGACCGAATAGCTACACTAAAGAGTTTTCATCAGGAGTGCGTTACAAGGTATCACCTCAACACTCGATAGTAGCTTTGCAAAGTCAAGCAACAAAAGGGGGCGTGAGGTGAAGTGTCGGGCTCTGGATGTCAATCACGTTGATCGAGTCATCGCTCAACAAGCCGGGGCAACTGGTAAAAGGTGAGAGGTCACTGATGGACCACTAACCAACCTATACTAAACAATTTAGGATGAGCAGGTAAGGTAAAACAGGAGGTTACAAAAGCAGGCTATGCATCAGAATAGGAGCAATCAAGTATAGTAGCAAAATCTAGTGCAAGCATGAGAGAGAATAGAATGGGCGATATCGGAATGATGGGGGGGTTGCTTGCCTGGAAGCTCTGCTGAAAAGGGATATGGGTCGTCAGCGACGTAGTCGATCACAGAGGCATCGACAGCGGTCTCGGGGTCTAATGACAGAAGAGGGGTAAGAAACAATAAATATAGAGCAAACAAGTGCAATACTATACATGACAAGACAATAGCAGCGCTCGGGGTGTTCTAACGCGGTACTACACGATACCAGCGAAGGGGGAAAACAACTGGGAAAGTATTCCCGGTGTTTGGCATTTTCAGATAGATGAAACGGAGGGGGACGGTTCCATGATCGCTATGCTAGGGATGTGTGGTAGAAGAACAGAGAGCGTCTTCGGGACCGTCATGTTTTTATGAGCAACTTTCATGTACGAAGTATTTAATCTGACATACAGGTGAGCGCGGCCCGGCTGCGATGACCGGATGTAGAAGGGGGCGAGGTCGAGAGGGGGGGGGGGTTCCTCACCCACTATGTAGGGGAACGGGTGGCGTGGCTCGGAGAAGCGGTGCAAGGAGGGGACGAGGACACGGTTCGATGGCGTCGTGGCTCCGGCAAGAGGGGCGCTGGGCGTCGTGGTTGGCGGAGTGGGGGCGAGCTCCCGATCCAGATCATGGGGAGGGGATGAGGGAATCGTGGGAGAGTGGGGGAGGCTAGTTCACGATCGGGGAGAGGGGTTATAATCCAGGGGGATTGGGCTGGCCTGGGGGCGGCGAGCTGGGCCAGAGGCCCACGGGGAGGGAGGAATTGCCCTTTTTTCCTTTTCTTTTTTGTTGACTTTTCTTGTTAATTAGTTTGTCTATTTTATTTACTATTCATTTTAGTTTTATTTAATATAAAAACAATACCTAATTTAGTTTTGCTAATTATACCACTGCCAATACTATTTAGGCATTTAATTAAAATAGTTTGTAATTTTATAATTTTTAAAATGCATTTAATTAACTATTCTAGTTTCTGCTTTTATTAAATTTAGGGCTTTAAATAATTTATAAAAAGATGATATCTCCACCAATATCACTTCTGATTTAATTGTCGCACCCAAAACATTTTAGTTTGAATGTTTGAAAACTTTTTCCGTTTGACTTGATTTTGAATTGGAACGGGATTGAACCATCACGGGATTAACAACAGTAACATGGTGACATGGCATCATTAGTAGAGTGTTACTGTAGCTTAATTATCCGGGCGTCACACCAGGACCCCCCATGCTTACAATCAAGCTGGAGAGATCCTGGTACCTAGTTTTTATGCTTCCTGCTTGGCATTCTCGCAACTGATTAATCGGTCTGATAGGCTAGTTAATCGGCCTAACGGGCCATTTAATCGGCCGAACATGCCATTTAATCGGCCTGACAAGTTAACACGGTGAATAAGTGCTATTCGAATTGGCCACCCAACGAGTAGCAATTAACTGTCCCATTAACTGACTAATCGGAAAATTCTTGAACAATGTTGGCAAGCCATAGAGATATTCTTGAAGCGTGCTTTGATCCCCTAAGCATCTTCTGCTGCTCATAAACAACCCTTCGCAAGAAATCAAGCTGTGTAGTATTCTGGTTCAGAGTATAATTCATTAGACCAATCTTATGGAAGAGATCATCGACCCTAGCTTCAAGGTATTTTCTCATCAGCCAATAAGCATCGATCCCTTTGCCAATGGTATGCACACAAAATTTAGAAACTTTCTCAAGATCCTTAATATTTTTTCCTTTATCTCCTATTGGTACTTCCTTCCCCCACTCATTCTATGGATGCCCGAGAGGAAATAGAGGAATAGATCCACATGTATTGAATTTGGTAGGGATTAGGAGGATACTCATCTGAGGTGACCTCTTCTTCTTCCCCTGACTTTGTTTCCTTGTTCTCTGCAACGATCTTCTCCTTGCCGGCCTCCACCTTCGGATACGACTCTTCCTTGAGATTCATATTCTTGAGGTCCTTCCAACTGGCTTCAAAGTGTTGTATGACTCCTGGTATGACCGCATGCGGCCGTACTAGACGCCGTCGATCGCTTTGTTGGAATTTCTCTCGATGTTTAGGGGAAGTATGACCACTGGTATGAGAATATGCGCTCGTACCAAATGTTGATGACTCCTCTGTTGGATCCCATTGCTTTCTCTTCAAAAATTTTATTTCTATCCTGCAAAGTTATTTTGAAAGACCTCTAATAGGCAACAAAATCATTGAATTTGACCTCCAGTTATAAATAGATGTTGCCAATGAAAGATTTAAAAACTTCTAGAAAATATAAAGGCTCAAATTAAAATAGCAATAAAGAACTAGTCCAATACAATTTACCTTGTCTCTATAGCATTTCAGCTTCTCAATCAGGTATTAAATTTACCTCTTCGTCCTCTTGTTGCGGCAAGGTAGAGCTTCAGATGTTGCCTGTTCACAATCCATGGAGTATCTTTTTATCCTTTCAATTGAATGGCTCCTGAATTGTAAATTTCTTCAATCTCGCAAGGTCCTTCCAATCTGTACCTAAGTTTTTTTAGAAAAACTTAAGGCGAGAATTAAATAGGAGGACTTTGTCCTCTGCACTAAATTCTTGTTTCAAATTTTTATATCATGCCATTTCTTAACCTTTTCTTCGAAAAGACGGGCACTTTCATAAGCCTCATCTAAGCTCCCCTAAAGCATGCATATCTAACAACCTATTATCCCCTGCTTCCTTGAGGTCAAAGTTCATATTTTTCACAACCCAATAAGCTTTATGCTCTAGCTCTAAGGGTAAATGGCATACCTTACCGTATACCATTTTATATGGTATCATAACCATGTGAATCTTGTAGGTAGTTAGATATGCCAACAAGGTTTAATTGAACCTCCTAGCCCTATCCTTCTTTGACTTCTGCACCGTCTTCTACAATAGTCCTTACCTCATGATTTTATACCTCGACCTGACCACTCACCGTGCATGATATGCCAATGCTATGTGGTGAATTACTCGATACTTAGTGAGGGTCCTCCTAAAGATACCTTGTATAAAATGAGATCTACCATCAGTAATAAGAACTTTGGGTACTCCAAACTTGGGGATGATAATATCATTAATGATCTTTAGTGAGGAAGCTACGTCGACATGATGTGTCCACTAGGGCAGAGACGTGCTACACAAACGGTTTTAACCCCCTTTCCGCAACGGAGTTTTAAACCGTCGCCATGCCTGTGTGTGCGATAGGAGGGGGGATCTTTCCCACACGACCCAGAAACTGTCAGCGATAGGTCTTCCGGTCACACACGCGGGGCAAAAGGAGCTCGTGGGCGATCGGGTGAGCTATCAAAGACAATTATACAGGCCCAATCGTTTCCGTTCGTATGTACATCCCACACGGTGAATCCTAGGAAAATGTTTCCATTCGTATCTATATCACACATGATTTTTTTATGTGGAAACATTTGTGCAAGGTGGCCTAACGCAAACATTTTTTAGGCGGAAGTCATGTGTGATTGTTCATTGATCCAACACGCCTACTTTCTAGAAATCGTGTGGGTTTGTTTGAGTTCATCACCCATGGTGTTGTCTGAGAAACCGTATGAAATAGAAAACCCAATAATCATGCTAATTGGCCCATTATCGATAGTCCATTTAGTAATCAAATTAACATTTCATACAAACACACCATATATTTCATACCCGTATTACGACAACCAACATTTCATAATTGAATTACATAAAATTGCTTCAGCACTCAGTCGCACCATATAGGCATATAGCTAGGTACGCCATTACACAATAGCACCAAGTTTAATCGCAACATCTAAAACCTTTGGAAAGTAGCATCATAGACGGTAAATAGACAGATGAATCTCATCTGGAAAACTGTGGAAGGGGAAGGCGAATATTGAGCCTTCAGTGATGTTGAATGTCCTTGAAACTTTATGCCAGTGCCTATGGATAGTTGCCAGCCCAACCTTTGCCCTCTTGAGGAAGACTCCAATATTGTACCTTGGGTGTTGAATGTATACATTCCTCGCCTGTTGACCATGCAGGTGGTCTGAGAGGTAATCATCGGTGAACTACTTTGTAAAGGACTGGAAACAAAGATATCCATAAATTTCTGTTCTAATTTTTGAAATGGCGCCAAAGGGAAAAAGCAAGGTAAAAGAGTTATTACCATCCTATAGTTGATGTCTTATTCATTGTGCAAACAAAGATCTTGCTGCTATTCCTTGCTATCTTCTCTATCCTAACAATCTTTCTGAGTTTCTTGACTCGACTGATATTCATGGACATCTCATTTCCCCATATGCAAAATGGGTCGAACAGTGGGTCTAAACCTTTGACAGCAGGCCCTACATGTGCAGGACCAAATTGTTAAAAACCTAAATATTAGAACGGTTCCTACAATTGCACAATAATGTGCTATTAGACGTAGGACCATGCATGTGCAAACCTCGATGGTAAACCGCATAAATGCCTCCCATTGTTTCCCTGCAACACATATAGGACCGATATTGATCAGGCTAAGTGAGAGTTGGCATGGGATCAATAGAATATGTTAATTAAAAATAAACAAATTGCAGATCCAGCAGTTTAATTCGAGTCGCATGGAAAAGACAGTGAACCAAACAAAGCATACTAAACAACTTGGAAATATAGCAATTGTATATATTTCTCATGTATTTAGTACAACCAATTTTTTTATTTCTCACATGCATAACAATACAAAATTACACCCGCAATAAATGAACATCATATTGCAGAATTGAACCAAACAGTTAACTGGACAACACAACAAATGAAGCAAACAGGTTACTGAGCACCACATTGCTGAATAGAATGTATACTAGAAGATCAGATAGTTAACCAAACCAAGCATGCTTAAGAGATACTAGGAAATATCGCAATGGTTGAACCAAACTGTTAACTGAACATCACATTTTAGAAGATCAGATTGCATATTGACATTACAGAGGACAATTCGCCAGAAGGCACCGGCGATGGCCTCGAGAAAACATCATGAACTTTTGCTTAAAGCAGCCAACCTCGTGGTGACGTCTCTACGAGTCATCCACGGTGGCCTCGACGGAGAGGTGCTCCTCCAAGATCTGGCAGTCGGCACGCATGGCAGCCATCATGACCTCATCCACGCGCACGGCTGTGATTTGCTTCTCCGCTGCTAGATGCTCATTGAGCTCTTGGCTATACTGCATGCAAAATGGGTATGGGCGACACTTATTTGGAGGATGAGGCAGTGATTTGGGTGGAAGGTGTCCAGGTTGCAAGAGCAGCTACAAGCTGAGAGAGATCTTAGATCTGCACTTGAGGTTGGGTTGAGCATGTCTTCTGGATAGTTTTCAAGTCCACGTGCTATGGACTCAAAGGTACCTTCAGCCATTGCTCTACTTGCTGGACTCATTGTACGGAGTCTCATTTTCCTTCTTATTTTTCTCAAGACAAGGGCTGAGCTTGAGGAGATTGCTCTCGCCGAAGCTGACATTACAAGGTTAAAATAGAAGGTGGCTGAACTTCACCTCCTACTCAATCAACAATGCCAACAACAATATGGCCCATCTCTTGATGCAAATGATCGTTATCACTGTAATCCTAGCCATTTTTCACAGCAGTAAGCATATCGATTGTATTGTATTCTTTCTTTCTTCCTTTCTTTTTTGTCACCATTGATGTTGCTGGATTAGGTTATGACACCTTTTTGGTTTTTCGTGATTTGAAACCCACCAGGTGTTTGTTAATTGTTCTATTTCATCAAAGTGAAATCTTATTTAGTTATGCTGAATTATGCTGCACTTGTTTAACACAATTTCTTCATAGATTTTAATAATAATTGATCAGGGCCATTATATCAATATTTCTAGACATAAATTGGATATATTGTGCTCTCCTAATTTACTTATCATATTATGACACTATTTTATTCATACCAGAAACTTTGTTCAACCAGGATTTGACACGAACCTTGCCTTTTGCAATCAAGAGAAGCACAAAAATAAGGTTTGATTAGAATCCCCCCACCCATACACTTACGCTCTCATTGATAATACTGAAACCCATTTAATGTTTAATTCCAGTTTCAACGACCTACATTTCCACATTCATGACTGAAAGCAGTGTTAGTGTGCTCTATAGATAAATTATTAGTTATGGAAATGAACAGTACTGCTTGTCATGTCTGGTTATTTAGAGGACCAGTTGAACTTCTTGCATGCCAGAACTACTTTAGCCTCAACTCCGACAAGTCTGTAGTATGCTGGCAGAAGTGGGCCAACTGTTGGTCTGGATCAAGGTTACAGAAACTGGTGGCACATTGAAGTATTGGGCAAATCCCCTTCCTATATACTCCCTCCGTCCCAAAATAAGTGTCTCAACCTTAGTAAAACTTTGTACTAGAGTTAGTACAAAGTTTAGACACTTATTTTAGGATGGAGGGAGTAATCTTTAGTGTTAGAAACTCTAGAAATGTTTGAAGGGATTTGGAGAATGTAGAGGGTGCTACATCTTAGGTCTTGTTGGTAGCGAGGCATTTTCAATAGTTTACTTTCAGTGTGCTTTATGCTTTAGCTGACTCCTATACTCTTCTCTCTATTTTTCTAATGTTAGTTATCCCTATTTTACATGATGACATTTTGAGCATCGACGTCGAAATTCATGATTGAAGGAAAATGAATATTGTCACAGCCCTAGAATTCTGCTTGTAATTAGGTTTATCAGTGAGTGGCATCCATGCATCATGTTTAAATTCCATTTAAATTTGAATTGGGGAAAGTGGAAGTCCTCAGAAGTCATTTCTAAAAATGATCAACATTAAAAATTGCTTCAAGTAAACCCAAGAAAATCTTCCTGTTAAGCTATAAAAATATTGGCAAGAGGTAAAATTTAAACCAGTATTTTTTAGAGTCTCGGAGATATTTATTTTGGGCCTTTGAATTAAATCAATAATATATTTGAGTTGGATTTCATGTTATATCAGAAATAAAGTTCAAATATTTTTGTAATTTTGCATGTGACCTTTGACTAGTTTCCTGAGCTCACATAAAATTAACAAAAAATTTCTAAATGATTTGATGCTTCAAATCAAATCAAACAAACAAAAGAAAACAGAAAACAGAAAAGAAACATGAGAGAGAGAGGGTTTTTGCCTGGCGCTCACCTGGCCTAGTCCAGCATGGCCCAGCCCACCACCTGGCGCTGCTAGTCGTCGTCCAGCTCCCGCCGACACACGCCCGAGCCACCTCATGCTTCCACCGACGATGGAGGCTGGCTGGAGACGCCACGCACCCCCCGACCACTCTGGCCTATCCACTCCTCCTCTCCCCTCCTCTGCTCTCTCCCCGCAACGCACCCGAGCGTGCTCGTCGCCGCCGCTCGCTGCCACCGCGGCTACCGGCCACCACATCCCTCGCCGACCCGCCAAGAAGCTCTGTCGCATCTTCGTCATCCTCTCCAATGAGCTACACGATGCCCGGAGGCCCTGCTTCATCGCCACCACCGTCTTATTCACCGTTGGCAGCCAGAGATCCGCCTCGCTGCTTCGCCCGCTCCGATGCTTCCCCGAGCCCGCTTCGATGCCTGCTGCAACCGCTGTGAGCTCCTATGTCGAACATCCCTCTTCCCTGCTTCATTTGCTCGTCATAGACATCGCCGCCTTGCTCGTCGTAGCACGCCGCTGCCCGAACTCGTCGTCGGCGCAACTCCGGTGACCATTTGGTCTCCTCGCCGAGTCCATCGTATTCGTAGCATCAAGTAGAGCATGCCTAGCGTGGGAACCCACCCGTTTGCACGCCGCAGCAGCTAAACCGTGGCCGCCCAAGCTCCGGCCCCCGCCGTTTCATGCCACCCCAGCTCCAGCCGCCGCCACGAGTGGATGCGCGTGAGCTCCAGCTCCCCGTGGCCGCTCCCCACCGTCCATTTGGATGCCGGAGGAGCATTCCCGAGCCCCTCCGCCATCTCTAGCCTGGCCGGCGTCAAGTCGCTGGTGTGTTTGACCAGGGTTTGACCGCCCTCAGTCACTGACGTGTGGGGGCCACCTTGCTAACTAATCTAGATTAGTGCTACTTATCTTTGGTTAGTTAGTTATACACTGACATATGGGGCCCACTATCAGGTTTGACTTGGACCCGCCCTGTTGACTTGCTGACGTCACACCAGCGTCATGCTAACACAGTTAACAATTTTCTGGATTAAAAATAATCCAGGAAATTTTAGAAAATGATCAAAACTTTGAAAAATCATAGAAATTTAACCGTAACTCCAAATTAAATAATTTATATATGAAAAATGATCAGAAAAATCCAATCTATCTAGTGTACTATTTTCATTCATGTTAAAGCAAGTTAAACCTTCTGATCAGGTCAAATCAATTAAATGGCATTTGAATTTCAACATATGGAGTTTGAATTTGAACCTTGAGTTCAAACCAACTTCATTTAACTTATTGCTAGCTACATTAGATCAAATCACATCATTTTGCCATGCCATGATCATGCATCATATTGTCGCATTTTCATTGAGTGTGCTCTTTCTTGTTTGCCAGTGTTTGTCCCCTCTCAGTAGACGTTGTTCCAACGATGTGATCGATGACACCAATGAAGAGCTATATCATCTTTAGAAGTGCCAGGCAAGCAAACCCCCTTTGAGCATTCTGATACAATCCCACTCTCTTGCTCTGCTCTCTTTTACTGCATTAGGACAACAACGATTCAACTGTTACATGCTGCGGTAGTTGAACCCCTTTTCCTCTGCATGACCTGTCTTTGCCATAGTAAATAGTTGAAACCCACTAGCATGAGTAGGAGTTGTTTGAGCCATGATGTGCCTACTCATCCATGCTTGCTTGTCATGCCTGCTACTTCTTAGAGTTGAGTCAGGTCTAATTCATCGGGGATGAATTGGAACGTGGTGAACATGTCCTACTGTTGAGAGCTAAGTGTGTGAACACGATTCGGTAAAGGTAGCGGTGAGAGGCCATGTAGGAGTACATGGTGGGCTGTCTCATTGAAACTGTCCTCAGTAACTGAGTTCTGTGTCTGTGATCCAAGACAGTTACTACCACGCATTGGAATGCTTAAGTGCCCCTCTCGACTTATTAAATGCCTCGATCTCTGTCCAGGAGTTGCAACTAGTTTCTGGTGTTTGTAGGTAGTGCTAGTAATCTACCAAGTGGCACCCGGTACAGCTGGGCTTGGGACAGACTATGTGCAGTGGCATAGTGTACGAAGTGGCACCCAAAGGGTGGGCTTGGGATCCCCTGCTCACATCGTTTGGGGCCGTGATGGAAACCTCGGCCGGACTCCCTTTCAGATGGAACCCGAATAGGCGATAAACCTGGACTAGAGACTTGCGTGGTTAGTCAGGTCGTGGCCGACACCCTCGCTAGGCTTCCACTTGAAGGTTGCCGAGATACATGACGTGTACATGGCGTTAAGTGGTGAGAGCATGTGTGAAGAAGTACACCCCTTCAGGAATAACATGATCTATTAGAATAGCCGCGACCGCGGTAAAGAACTACTGGGTTGCTTATACAGTTCATAGACAAGTGAAAGTGGATACTATAAAATGCGCAAGATAAGCGTGAGTGCTACGGATGGCCTTCTCGTAGGGAGACGGGAACGGATCCATAGTGGTGTGTTGGTATGGTGAATATGTGGACACGTGTGCGCCACCTCAAAGGAGTTACCAGTAGTCGTAGTTTAGGATAGCCACTAAGTCAAAGCTGGCTTGCTGCAGTTAAACTCCACCACCCCTTTGTTGATACTGATGCATTTGTAGCTAGTTATAATGTAAGTCTTGCTGGGTACATTTGTACTCACGTTTTCTTAATTTATGTTTTTGCAGAGAGACTTCAGTCTCACTATCTATTAGTTCCGCGTGGACTTCGACGTTTAGCTTTTTACCTCAGCTACGATCTTGAACCCTTGGGAGGGTCATGTAGATAGTCAGGCTCTAAGGCCTTCTTCCTTTTCAGATGTATGTACCCAGGCATGTTTATGCTTCCATTGTATGTATGCTCTGTATGTTGGGTCATGTAACCCATGATTGTAATTCTTACTATGTATGACTCTTCGGAGCCTTATGAGTAAATACTTTGAGTCGTAGAGTTTTGTTGTGATGCCATGTTGTATTTGCACATATCGAGCATATTGTGTGTATGATTTTGAAATGCTTGGTATGTGTGGGATCCGACAACCTAGTTGTTTATTCTTGGTAGCCTCTCTTGTGGGGAAATGTCTCCTAGTGCTTCCACTGAGCCATGCTAGCTTGCTACTGCTCCGGAACACTTAGGCTGGTCGGCATGTGTCCTTCTTCGTTCCTGTGTTTGTCCCTTCGGGGAAATGTCACGCATTTTTCCTTTAAGTCCTTGTAGCTTGCTACGACTTGGGTTCATACGTTGATGACCGACATGTTCGTTGTTGGGTCATGTATGCCTGTCCCTGTAAGTTAGCGCCACCTTGGGTTTATGACTAGTCATGTCGGCCCGGTTCTCATCATATGGATGCTAGCAACACTATCATATACATGAGCCAAAAGGCGCAAACGGTCCTGGGCCAGGTAAGGTGGCACCCGTGGGGATACCGTGCGTGAGGCCGCAAAGTGATATGATGTGTTACATGCCAGATCGGTGTGACTTAGGATCGGGGTCCCGACAACGTTGGTATCAGAGCCTGACTGCCTGTAGGATTACCAAGCCAAATTGGTCGAAGTTGAGTCTAGAAATGCTTTAGTTTTATAAGGGAATTGATTGTGGAAGGGAACATAAGGCTCTTTTTACTCCTTTACCTTATGCCATTCTTATCTCAGTCACCTTTTCTTTCCTACGAGGATTAAGAACTCGGCTTCTCATCTTTCTATCAGGATCACGTGCTACTAATCCGTACACTTATAGGATTGATTGTTACAAGCCTCATTTTAGTTCATACTACTTCCGTGTGTTGACAGTTGATCTCGGAACCTTGATATTGTGATGTTGAGTGGTTATTGTTGGGGAACGTAGTAATTTCAAAAAAATTCCTACGCACACGCAAGATCATGGTGATGCATAGCAACGAGAGGGGAGAGTATTGTCTACGTACCCTCATAGACCGTAAGCGGAAGCGTTATGACAACACGGTTGATGTAATCGTATGTCTTCACGATCGACCGATCCTAGCACTGAAGGTACGACACCTCCGCGATCTGCACATGTTCAACTCGGTGACGTCCCACGAACTCACGATCCAGCAGAGTGTCAAGGGAGAGCTTCGTCAGCACGACGGCGTGATGGTGATGATGATGATGAAGCTACCGGCGCAGGGCTTCGCCTAAGCACTATGACGATATGACCGAGGTGGATTATGGTGGAGGGGGCACCGCACACGGCTAAGAGATCAATGATCAACTTGTGTGTCTATGGGATTCCCCCTTGTCGGTGTCAAAACTGGCGGATCTCGGGTAGGGGGTCCCGATCTGTGCGTCAAGGCTGATGGTAACAGGAAGCAAGGGACACAGGTGTTTACCCAGGTTCGGGCCCTCTCGATGGAGGTAAAACCCTACTTCCTGCTTGATTAATATTGATGATATGGGTAGTATAAGAGTAGATCTACCACGAGATCGTAAAGGCTAAACCCTAAGAGCTAGCCTATGATGGTATGATTGTAATTGTGATCGGCCTTCTAAGGACAAACCTCTCCGGTTTATATAGGCACCAGAGAGGGATAGGGTTTACATGGAGTCGGTTACAAGGAAGGAAATATAATATCCGGATCGCCAAGCTAGCCTTCCACGCCAAGGAAAGTCCCCTTCGGACACGGGCCGAAGTCTTGAGTCTTGTATCTTCACGCTTCAATAGTCCGGACATTGTACACAGTCCGGCTGTCCGGATACCCCCTAATCCAGGACTCCCTCAGTAGCCCCTGAACCAGGCTTCAATGACGATGAGTCCGGCGTGCAGTATTGTCTTCGGCATTGCAGGGCGGGTTCCTCCTCCGAATACTCCAAGGTAATTATCGAACACATAGACCGTGTCCGGATCTGCAAGATGATCTTTGTATGGTATAGATCTGATTTGCTGGCAATCTTCGTGCGACACGCCCTCGCATTGGGGCTTGGTCCAACGTGAACCGACGTTTCCTGCCCCACAACGACTCGTGTTGCGAGGCGGTTTTATTGGCACGTCCCGTCGAGGCAGAGATCGTGTCCCTCCTATTACGAGATTTTCCATCAATATGAGCACGCGTGACCCCACAATGGCTGTTGGTATAACCCGTGTGTTTTCTAGATAAGCCTCAAACGGTCACACCGGGGACTCTTGATATTCACCCTCTTTATAAAGGGGTCGAGACCTACACCTCCTTTTTCACCTTCATCGCGCCTCCTCGCACCTCGAGTTCTAACACCCAAAACCTAAGCTCCACCATTCCGAGATCCTCCAATATGTCCGGATCTGACCCTCAAGGCTGATGGGTGGTCTCCTCGATTGAAGAGAAGGACATTGCAAAGCTTAGGGAGGTCGGATACTTGACCGCAGATATCCAGCACAGGCTCCCTGCTCCAGGGCAGGTCATCCCTACGCCGAAGACCAACGAGTGTGTCATTTTCGTCCCACACATCCTCCGCGGTCTGGGTTTCGCCCTTGATCCCTTCGTGAGGGGGATCATGTTCTATAATGGGCTGGATTTTCACGATCTGGTTCCCGACGCTATCCTCCATATCTCGTCATTTATTATCGTGTGCGAGGCTTTCCTCCATGTCACCCCACACTTCGGCTTATGGCTCAAGACCTTCAATGTGACGCCGAAGATGATCGAGGGGCGACATGTGGAGTGCGGAGGTGCCGTAATAAGCAGGAACGACGATGCCCCGTGGCCAGAGGGTTCTTTCCCAGAAGTATCTGCTGTATGGCAGCGGAGGTGGTTCTATGTCACAGCGACCAGAGGCACAAAGTGGGCGGTTGCCCCCGAGTTTCACTCAGGCCCTCCGTCACAGTTGGCGTCTTGGACAGACGTAGGACGGAATTGGGGACCCGCTGATGATATACCAGTACTGCAGAATCGCATCCGGGAGCTTCTTGCAAGGGACATTAATCTTGTTAGCATAATGCAAGTGATGTTGATCCGGCGGATTTTGCCGTGCCAACGCCGGCCTCTTCGGATGTGGGAGTTCAATCCGGAGGGTCCACGGACCGTCAAGCACTTCTTCGGCCTGAAGCTCGAAGAGATGTGTAAATTATTCTTCGGATGGAAAGTAAAGTGTCCGGACACCACCGAAGATGTGGGCCTAAGCTGTAATCGCCTAGATACCCAAGTAAGTAACTTTGATGCCAGACACCCTATTCTGTATTTATCATGACTGCTTGTTCTGAAAATCATCCATGGCCAGGAATGGCTCAGCAAGGCGGAGAGAATCATGTGTCCGACGCCACTTCCCGAAGGCTCGCCCGCTCCCAACATGGCCAAGATGCTTGACCGAGTACTCAGCAGGATGCCCTCGGGGAAAGACAAGGGGAAGGACGAAGAATCCGAACCCCACACACTACACATCCGAACCGGGGGAATTGTTACCTCCCCTAAGGAGGATAGTCGGGAAGGGGAGGCTAAGGCCTCCTCCCCGCGCAGGAAGAAGAGGGCCGCCTCAGAAGACTCGGAGACGGAGATGCCCAAACCTGGGAAAAAGATAACACCAGGGGGCTTTGCCCCAACGGGCACCCTCACCGCATCGTGCCCACCAACGGGCCAGCCCTCCACCAAGCTGTAAGTTAATTTTTAATTCGAAGGTACTGCGTTCCTGCTAGATCAATAACCATCGTAGTCTGGCTAGCTGCCCTTCTCAACAGAGTTCGTCTTCGGGAGATCTTCCTCCGGAGATGATGGAGAGCGAGACCCCACCCACCTCTCCGACTCACGAAGCGGGCGACGCTAAGGTGTCTTCACGGAGGAGTCTGGATCTGCCGAAGCCGGAAGCCAATGTGTCAGCCCCCCTGAGCCCGGAGCATTTGGCTCCTACGAGGGGCGATGGGAAGGGTCCGACACAGTTCGGTGTCCGGCCGGACGTACTGACGGGCCTACTAGAACGAGCTGCGCTTTCAGAGGAGCAGCGCTCATTAATGAGCGCGGTGCTCAGGAAGATTTCCTCCGCTACTAGCGGTTTGAATGAAGCGTTTACAAGTCTGCTCAGAGGATTTGAGGTATGAAGTGAAGAATACATTGTTTTTAGCCGTGAGGCACGCGTTAGGTGTGCTCCATATAGATAGTAGCCCCTGAGACACTGGTTGCCCGCCCTAGGGGGCAAACGGGGGATCATAAATCAATGATTGTGCTATAAATATATGCAAGTACCGGTGAGTCCGGCCGCCGACCAGTCCATGGAAGTTTCCGAACTGACCAGGCAGATTCGATCGATCGATGCCGATATCACGCTGGTGAACGAGTGGCTGGACAAGTCACAAGGTATGTGCTCTGCCTACCTTTGTATAGGAAAATATGGAGGCGACATGATATTAATGTAATATGTTCGGACTGCAGATGGTGCTGCTGCCGTGGAGGCCCTGAGGGCAGAACTTGTCCAAGCCAAGGAACAAGCTCAGGTTAGCAATACGGCTGCCCTAAAGGCGACCGAGGAACTGAGAGCCAAACAGGCTGCTCATCGCCGAAGCGAGGAAAGGATGGGCGAAATGGCTATTGTTAAAAAATGCCGCTGGCCGGCATGAGCTCCTTAAAAATGAGCATAAGGATAGTTTGGCCGAGATGGACAAGGCATGCAACGCCACCAAGGAAATACGGACTGAGCTCAGGGGTGCGCGGGAGGAGCTTCAACAGGCCGGTAAAAATCATGGCTGGAGGTTCCTACTTGCTGCAGACGAAGTTTTTCGATCCGACGTACGCTCCCCTGGACGGGCGCTGGAGTCCCGCGGACGCGTATGCGGATTTGGCGAAGAGTACGGCTGACACTACCAAGTTCTTCGATGGTCAGGGTGATAAGGAGGTGGAGAAGCTTTTCTGGTCGCAATTCAATGCTCCCACTCACCCGCTGCCGTTAAATGACAAGATGGCTGCTGTAGCGGAGCTTCACAGGCTGTCCGGTCTTGCAATGCGGTCTGTAATAGACCATCTTTGGCCGGAAGGGCCTAAGCCGGACAGTTACTTTGGTTTGGTGCAGCAGTTCCTTGGGGCCGTGCCTCGGATCGACGCCGAGGAGGTCGGCGTGCATAGAGGGTGCACGGATGGCTCTTACCCGCGTTAAAGCCTATTGGACGGATATGGAGGCCAATATTATAGCGACCCAAAATCGGCGGGGGCGAGATCCGCCAAGCACTACTTGGCGAGGTCACGAAGGTGCCCGCCTAATAGAGGCGCAAGTTTCAAGAATGTCTTATTCGAGTGATGAGTCGAATCATTGTAAGAAACAATGCTAGTTTGGTTATAAGGCTATATTTATACTTTTTGCCCGAAAGTATTATTGTGTCCCCTTTGTGGCCGTTTACATATGTATATATGAATGTTTAATCTGAAAGATAGCAGTCGTTGGCTTCATCCCCCACACAGTAAATGCGGGGGTGTTCGCAAAAAATATGCTTAATCACACCTGATCCAACGTCTTGGTCCATGAAGGAGGTGATCGCACGTCGAACTAGGCAACCGGACTATATAGCTGTAACACTTTCGCTTAGCCATGGGAGTCTAATGTTGGGGCTACTATGTAGCCCCTAGTACCTTCGCGTGCATCTGAATACAGGCACGTGTGTACATGACCGGGACACGGTCCTTCATTAATGCGGAGGGATCCTAAAGATTCCAATGAGTCTTTGAGTGGTTGAACAGTCTCTCGCTGTATCATGACAGTCAGTTTTCGGCTTTGTCTACTAAGGTGCTCGTCCGGAATAACCAGGGCACAATCGCAGTAGTTCTCCTTTGGCCACCTTAGCGGATAGTAACGGAACGTTAGGCGGCAAACCCAGGAGCCGGGCAAACCCAACATTTGACCAAAGACATGATTCGGAGCTGCTGCATATAAGGCCAAACTCGTAACGCCGAACACTCCCAAAGGTATTCGGACTTTATAATAGTCGATGGGCTCAAGAATGCACATTCGTTATAAACCCTGTTTTTCCAGGTACGTGCGTTAATCTGTCGTGGCTAGATGCCAAAAACGATAGTATCCTCTTTGGGTATGGAACCCATGGGATGGTTAAACAATAAGAGGCAATAAAAAAGGTTTACACATGGGCTTAATCTAAAAAGAAACCTGTTGAACGTGGCCCTACTGCACGTCTGCGCCTTTGTCTCTGTTGTGCCGTATCCTGGAAGGGTATCGCGCGAACGTTGTCTGTGGAAAAAAGTGAAACTCGTAGAAGAGTACAACGTGAGTATGCGATGGATAATAAAAGTGTAAGATGTTGGCCAGCCCATAAGGTTGACCCAACTGTGGGACTATGTTAAGTATTTATAGCCCCTGGTGTCCACTATGGGATTACATATACGGTGCCCTGGTTCAATTTTATCCGGGCGACCGGACTCGTCTAGCCGAGTCTGTGGTCTTTAATGACCAGTCATGTTTTCTGATGTTGGAGGCCGCTTATAGTCCGGCCGCGAGGGCCTTCGCATGTTCCTTTGCGCGTGACAACGCTCTGTTAGTCCGCTAACGGTGATGACGCCACGTGGACCGGGCATCTTAAGTGTAAGGTAGCCATAGTGCGGCAATGCGTTGAAGTGGGCGAAGGACGTTCTTCCGAGTACTGCATGACGGTCGCTTTGGAAGGGCGCGATGATGAAGAGTAGTTCTTCGCTTCTGGAGTTGCCTGGAGAGCCGAATGTTACCTCCAGTGCGACGGAGCCTCTGCTGTGGGCTTCAACGCCTGGTATCACCCCTTCAAAGGTGGTGTTGCTTTGGTTAATTCTGGATGGGTCTATCCCCATCCTGCGGACAATGTCCTCATATATTAAATTGAGACTGCTGCCGCCGTCCATAAGGACGCGGGTGAGACGGTATCCGTCGATTATCGGGTCAAGCACCAAGGCCTTTGATCCTCCGTGCCGAATACTAGTTTGGTCATCCAAGTTACCGAAAGTGATCGGATAAAGCATCCAGTGGTTAGGCGTGAGTACGATGGGCCCTATATCGAGCGCGTCTCTATGCGCGCGTTCGTGCCCCCTCAGGGGTGTGTGAGTCGCGTGGATCATGTTCACTGTTTTAACCTCTGGCGGGAATTTTTTCTGTCCTTCAGTGTTCGGCTGGCGAGGTTCATCTTTGTCTTCACTTGGTGTTTCCCTTTCATTGTGTTCGAAATTTAATTTGCCGGCCTGCTTGAAGACCCAGCACTCTCTGTGCGTGTGGTTTGCAGGTTTGTCAGGGGTGCCATGAATTTGGCATAGTCTATCTAGGACTTTATTCAGGCATGACGGTCCCTCTTTGCTGCCTTTAGATGGCTTGTTTTGCTGATTAGGTCGAGAGCCCCTGAATCCGGCATTAACCATCGTGTTATCCGGGCTCTCTTCCTTGTTTTGGCGTTTGTGTTTATGACGCCGTGGTTTCCCGTTGCCATCCCTTATTTCGGATGTACTGGGCTCGCTGGTGCCTTTACGGGCTAGCCACCTGTCTTATCCCTCGCAAAAGCGGGTCATAAGGCTTGTTAGGGCTGCCATTGTCCTTGGCTTTTCTTGGACGAGGTGTCTGGCGAGCCACTCGTCACGGATGCTGTGTTTGAATGCCGCTAAGGCTTCGGCATCCGGACAATCAACAATTTGATTCTTCTTAATGAGGAATCTGTTCCAAAACTTGCGGGCGGATTCTCCGGGCTATTGGACTATGTGGCTTAAGTCGTCAGCATCCGGAGGCCGAACATAGGTCCCTTGAAAGTTGGCCCTGAAAGCATCCTCAAGTTCCTCCCAGCTCCCAATTGAATTTTCGGGGAGGCCTTTTAACCAGTGCCGTGCTGGTCCCTTCAGCCTGAGGGGAAGGTATTTGATGGCGTGAAGGTCATCCCCACGAGCCATATGTATGTGCAGGATAAAGTCCTCGATCCAGACCCCTAGGTCTGTCGTTCCGTCGTATGCCTCTATGTTCACGGGTTTAAAGCCCTGTGGGAATTTGTGGTCCAGTACTTCATCTGTAAAGCATAGGGGGTGAGCAGCCCCTCTGTATCTGGACGTGTTGTGGCGTATCGTCGGTTGTTGTTGTGTCCGGTCTTTATTCCGGACTGGTATTCGATTAGCGTAATCGTTTTGGTGACCATAGTCCTTCGCCAGGGTGCGTCCTTTGGATCCATAGATGGACCTGGCCGCACCAGCTTTTTTATTCAGGTGTTCATGTGGATCGGTAGCCGCTTTGTTGCGGTTGTGAAGTGGTACAACTTCGTAGTCGAATTCTGGCAGTAGCTTGTGTTTTGGATAGCTCTTTGCATGGCGATCATCGCCGTATCTTTCTTCGGTGTCTAGCACTTTATTCCATCTACGGTTGAGCGTTTCCTATGCGGCCTTGAGCCGTTGCTTCTGCTTCTTTAGAATCCTTGCAGTGGCCATAAGCTTTCTGTGGAGGTTATCTCGTTCTGCATGTTTTTCCGGGATTGCATCATTATCCGGACTGTTTTCCTGTGCTGGTTCGTTTTGATGACCTTGTCCGTCGGGATCATTGACCTCGGGCGTCTGCTTCGAACTGTGTTCAGGGTGACCTGGTTCGTCCTGCTCCATCGCTGGATCCGTATGGTCGTTGTTGCCTTCGGAGTTTATTGTAGTATCGATCCCTCTGGCGCTCTTGTCACTATTTTTACTGTTGCTGGATTTAGAACGGCGTCTGCGCCGTCGCTTTGGCTTTTGTCCGGGGGTTTTATCGTCCGGATTGTCGCCTTCGTCCTCTTTGGGTGTGTCCACCATGTATACGTCGTGTGATGAGGGGGAAGTCCAGCGCCCCGTAGATTCCGCATCTTCTCCTGCATCATCGTCCATACCGTCGATGTCTTCGGAGTCGAAGTCAGGCACGTCGGTTAAATCATCGACCGTGGCTATGAAGTGGGTGGTGGGTGGGCAACGAATTTCTTCATCGCGTGCTTCGCACTCAAACTGGACGTAGTTAGGCCTAGAAGTTTCTGTCAAAGAGAGAGTTTTCAACAAGTTCAGCATGTCGCCAAAGGGCGAGTGCCGAAAAATGTCCGCGGCGGTGAACTCCATTACCGGGGCCCATCCTGGCTCGACCGGCTCGGGAGTGCACGGACCGGACTCAACATCCGGAAACGAATCCGAGGGTCTAGAGTCATAGGCCACCCTAGAGGTAAGGCCCGTGTTTGGCTCCAACGCCGATGAGTGCGCGTCCTGCGGGACGGGGTCCAGTCCTCCGTCCTTAGGCAATGCAGCCTGCTCCGGATTTAGGTCCGAGGCTAATGTAGGGGTGGCACCCTGAGCTTCATCCAACGGCCGGTCTAAGACATGCTCGTCGTGACTGTCCGGTATCGCGTTATTGGCGACGGTTGAAGGAGCCATCGAGCCCAGCAGCGACGACACAGAGGAACTCTCAATGAAAGCACCAAGGTCGGTGTCAAAACCGGCGGATCTCGGGTAGGGGGTCCCGATCTGTGTGTCAAGGCTGATGGTAACAGGAAGCAAGGGACACATATGTTTACCTAGGTTCGGGCCCTCTCGATGTAGGTAAAACCCTACTTCCTGCTTGATTAATATTGATGATATGGGTAGTACAAGAGTAGATCTACCACGAGATCGTAAAGGCTAAACCCTAAGAGCTAGCCTATGACGGTATGATTGTAATTGTGATCGACCTTCTAAGGACCAACCTCTCCGGTTTATATAGGCACCGGAGAGGGCTAGGGTTTACATGGAGTCGGTTACAAGGAAGGAAATATAATATCCGGATCGCCAAGCTTGCCTTCCACTCCAAGGAAAGTCCCCTCCGGACACGGGCCGAAGTCTTGAGTCTTGTATCTTCACGCTTCAATAGTCCGGACGTTGTACATAGTCCGGCTGTCCGGATACCCCCTAATATAGGACTCCCTCACCCCTCCGAGTGGAAGAGGGGGAGGGCCGGCCCTCCTATGGCACGCCCCATGGGGAGTCCTACTCCCACCGGGAGTAGGATTCCCCCCTTCCCTAGTTGGACTAGGAGTGGAAGGAAGGGGGAGGAAGGAAGAAGGAAGGGGGGCTCCCATTTCGGATTGGGCTTGGGGGCGCCCCTCCTTTGCTCCTTCTCCTCTCTCCTACTATGGCCCAATAAGGCCCATATACCTCTAGGGGGGGGGGGGGTTCCGGTAACCTCTCGGTACTCCGATATATGCCTGATCTCTCCCGGAACCATTCCGATGTCCAAATATAGTCGTCCAATATATCGATCTTTGTGTCTCAACTATTTCAAGACTCCTCGTCATGTCCGTGATCATATCCGGGACTCCGAACTACCTTCGGTACATCAAAACACATAAACTCATAATACCCATCGTCATCGAACATTAAGCGTGCGGACCCTATGGGTTCGAGAACTATGTAGAAATGACCGAGACTCATCTCCAGTCAATAACCAATAGCGGAACCTGGATGCTCATATTGGTTCCTACATATTCTACGAAGATCTTTATCAGTCAAACCGCATAACAACATACGTTGTTCCCTTTGTCAACAGTATGTTACTTGCCTGAGATTCGATCGTCGGTATCTCAATACCTAGTTCAATCTCGTTACCGACAAGTCTCTTTACTCATTTCGTAATGCATCATCCCACAACTAACTCATTATTTGCATTGCTTGCAAGGCTTATAGTGATGTGCATTACCGAGAGGGCCCAGAGATACCTCTCCGACAATCGGAGTGACAAATCCTAATCTTGATCTATGCCAACTCAACAAGTACCATTGGAGACACCTGTAGAGCACCTTTATAATCACCCAGTTACGTTGTGACTTTTCGTAGCACACAAAGTGCTCCTCCGGTATTCGGGAGTTGCATAATCTCATAGTCATAGGAACATGTATAAGTCATGAAGAAAGCAATAGCAATATACTAAACGATCAAGTGCTAAGCTAACGGAATGGGTCAAGTCAATCACATCATTCACTAATGATGTGATCCCGTAAATCAAATGACAACTCATGTCTATGGCTAGGAAACTCAACCATCTTTGATTCAACGAGCTAGTCAAGTAGAGGTATACTAGTGACACTCTGTTTGTCTATGTATTCACACATGTACTAAGTTTCCAGTTAATACAATTCTAGCATGAATAATAAACATTTATCATGATATAAGGAAATATAAATAACAACTTTATTATTGCCTCTAGGGCATATTTCCTTCAGTTATGCCACCATTTTGCTGGATGTCTCAAATCTTTGAGCATCTACAGCCGTTATGCTGTCCGAGTCTCCCAGGTTTCTAAATAGTCTGATGCATTTGCAAATCCCTTCTTTCTGTTCCCGATGTTCCTTTGGGGCAGATTAACCACACTAATCGCCGAGTAGAGGTACTCCGTTGCCTCGACATATATGCTGGAGTTATTAGGAAACTAGGATATCTTAGAGAACCACCCAAAGATTCATTCTTTGTGTTGTATCCCTAGTATGATAATTCTGGCCACCATTCTCGAAAGCATCATGTGATGTTATTTAGTTAGTATGCATTCCATTCCTGGGTTTTTGAACCCAAGATTCACCCTACTCATTCATGTTGGTAGTGTTTGCTAGTTCCTTTAGGATATCAGTAACCTTTGCGATAGTCCTCGAGGTCCGTGGTACTTATTTCTTCCAAATACCATGAACTGCTTATGGCAGAAGTTCTTGAACCAAAAGATCACAACAAGAGTGCTCTCGATGAGTTCCACATTCTATATTATGACTCTGCCAGTCCTACCTCTCTGCATGGATTGTCCGGAAGAAACCTGTTGAACTTGGTTCGACATACTAATCTATGCATCCACAACTCAGAAAGTTATATGCTCCTTGAGTTGTCCATTTTCAGTTATATTCCGACCATCATCTATCAGTTGATAGTCAAGAGTATGTGTGCAATCGTGTTCATCGATGCCTATTATTCTTGTGGTCCGTCAAGCCGTTCTATTCTAGAATGGCTAGGAGAAACAAACTCCAGTACCTCATCCATTTCTAGGATTGGGTCAAAGCAGTTGTATTCCGCAGATCAAAATGCCAATCCAGCTTTTGGCTGTTCTATCTTGGAGTGTCACCTCCTTTATGTCGGGATTGTCATGAGAATTGCACCACCTCTTATGAATTCTTGACACAGTGAATACTTCTTGCCATCATTGTTCATTCCTCGGTTCCCGTGTTATTGTAACCGGAAGACAACTGAATTGTGATGTGTGAAATCAATACTCCTAGCAACTTCGTTGCTTGGTAGTTAATGGACAATAATCTCATTTCCGGCATGTTGGTTATTAAATAACCATACTAGGATTGATCGTGCTTCCTAGTCCATTTTCCCTAGTGCACTCTTCGATCAAAGAGTTAGGATCGTGTCAATCCCTTGCTCTTGTGATCATATTGTCTTGCCCTGGAAAGCAAGATTGTTCTCGAGCTTAGTAATATATCGGTGGTTTGTGATTTTCCGAGTATCTTCTCGGAAGTATTGCCAGATTGTCCCCTGACAATTATGTTGAGCTCCTGATCAAGTTGGTTTCTTGTAACCACCCCATCTCCAAGAATCTGTGTTGGATACCCCTGAGCTTGTTGGTTAAGCTAAACAACAACTTGGAGAGTTGGAAGATAAAATTGTGTCCGACTTAGTTCATCTCTAAGGGATATCTTCTGTGTGTGTGTGTGTGTGTGTTGAAGAAAGATGATATCTTCGTCAATTGGTCCTCGTGATCAGATATTTGATCTATTGTCTTGTCCAAACTTTGATTTGAGTGTGGGCTATCCTCAAATCAAATCAGAACCAAGGATGTTCATAATGTTGTCTTACTCGTGGTTGTTTCCTCGAGCATACACCATTATATCTATTGGGTCTGACCAATGCTATCACCTTGTTCACATTGTTATGGAATACCATTTGTATGGAAACCCTGGTGACTTGTTGTTCATCCCATCAACGACATTTTATCTCCTACATGATTCATGTTGAACATTAAGCTAGTGTTGGAAACTTTTGTAAGCATTACCTTCATGTCCCGTTCATGAAGTATTTCTTTGGTGTATGAACTGACTTCCTCTAGTTCATGTGCAATCGGTGCAAGTTGCCGCCGTGAATTGAAGAAGGCTTGTTTTTTGCTTTCCCCAGAACCATCCCAACTCAGTCATGCATATGTGCGAAGTATTCTATGATTTGGAGACTTGCAACCTTCATTCTATATGTATCCCTAGCACGCCAAGCCACTGATTGATTTGTTCAAGATAATTGAGTCTGTTCTAAAGTGTTAATCCTTTAGACTTCCGCGTGGAGACTTTGATATCATTAATTATGGTTCCCAGCCAAAACTCGGTAGTGTTTTAACTGTAAGACTACTATGTGGTCATGCTTTTCTGGGACAACGTGTTCACATGTGTGTAGCAGAACCGGCTCATGTTTGGAGCTTGCTATCGTAGTTCATTTCCCGAGAATCTCGCAACGTCATCTCGTCGGTTTGTGTTGCAACCTTTCCTTTTCAAACATGCTGTCTGAAATATCCTGTTACCAACCAGATCTGAATCTCAGGCAGATATGATGGTTGGAATTCTCCCAAGATCTATGATGTAGGTTCCGGCAAGGTTGATGTTGGAAAACACACCTAGCCGAAAGATCTATTATTGTAGCTTCTTGATTAAGCCACTTGACCATTTTCTCCATGAGGATTTGGTATGACTGATTCCACAAGTTGTTCCTTATGGATTTTTGTGCTCCTGAAGTCCGACCTTTACTTGATGGCCATGTTGATGTTTTAAGCATAACCATGGTGGCTAGAACATCAAGGAGAACATTAGAAGCGGAGTGCTAAATGTCTCTCGATCGATCATCCAGGTTTTTTTCCTTGGCATTGCTAAGGACAAATCTGATAAAGTGTTGTCTTCCTTTGCATCTGCATCATCCATCACTATTCATCATGGTAGTATGATGTGTTGCCAGGATCCTCGACACGGATGTTGGTAAGACCTTGATGACTAGGGAAATGCTCAAGTTCTTGAGAGCATGCTCAGTCACTGGGTTATATACTCGGCATCATCTAGAATGTGCTTCCCGTTTGCTGAGTTGTCTTATGACTCTAGTCTTCTTTCCAAAATGAGTATGTCATTTCTCCGAACTCCTTCACACGATCGTTTGTGATTTCCTTAGGCTGGTTCAGAGAGTTTCAATGATCTATGTATCAAAAGTACTTATTTTTGCCACTTAAGGGAATAAGTCTATGAGTCACATCCTCTAAGGTGCCCCGTTATGGAATCATGAAAATTATTTGATCGCTATCTTGAAATCATGCGCCATATTATCTAAGCGTGGAATTGTTGCCTATCAAATTGAACCTTTGTTATTACTTTCTTTCCATCCCTCTTGATGTGTGTTTTGTGCCTCATCTCAAGAGATGTTATTATGCCTCATTCCGTGAGCTGATCGTGAGTTGCTCAATCTCCAAGAAGATCGATCCCTATTGTTGGGGATATGACTATTTGTGTAAGCCGCCCAGGAGGGGCCGGGTTACGCAAAGAGAGACTCATCAGAAGAAGCCCAAGACCAAGCATGAAGATGGCGGTTCAATAAAGGGTCTAAGGCCCATAGGCGACTTAAGGCCCATAGTGATAAACCTCCATGATGGCATGACTTGTATTATAAGGTAGAATTAACTAGTCACCGAGCCGGACACTATCTATAAGCCGGCCGAGACTCTGTAGGCCGCAGGGCGTCAGCCCGTGTATATAAGGGGATGACCCGCTGGCGGCTTAGAGGAAGAAACAACTCATCGAGAGCCGGGCATAGCGTATCTCGCTCCCTGGTTATCGAAACACCAAGCTATACCAACCCAACTAGACGTAGGACTTACCTTCACCGTAAGGGGCCGAACTAGTATAACCCTCTCGTGTCCTTTGTCCCGATTAACCCTTTAAGCTTCCTAGTTGCGATGGCTCCACGACTAAGTCCTTGCAAGAGGACATCTGCCGTGACAATTCCACGACAGTTGGCGCCCACCGTGGGGCCAGCGCACGGTGGACTTGAGTTCTTGAAGGGCAGCTTCGAAGGGCTCAAGGGATACGTGGTTGGCCGGATGACCAAGAGTCGCCGCGGCAAGATCTACATCAACGACGAAGGCTGGGGCCCCGACGCCGGCTCAATTGAGTACGGGTACCAGGTCCCCTTCGGCAGAATCCATGTCTTCATCGGCCGGATTGGTGAGCCGTGCCCTGAGCCGGACAACTGCATCGACCTCGTCGAGACGGCTCAGCGTGCGAGACCTGCCCGAGCTCAACCTGTCATGAAGCGTGCCTTCGTGGGCTGCGTCCACGGAGAAGAACTTTCTGAAGGACCTAAAGATGGTGGTGAGAAGGCTGTACCCTCGGATGATGATTCGTCCGCCGGTTCAACAGATTTGTTATATCAAGTACAAGCTGGCGTGCTTGGGGGCTGTTCCGATGGTTCCAGTATTCCGGACCTCTATGAGCCGCCAAGCTGGGCAGGAGTCTTCATGGCTGGGACTCAACCCGGCCAAAACTCTACGGCTGCTGCGGCAATAACATCCGGGTCAGGAGCGGCCAGGGCAGGAGGCCCTGTGCGCCCGCCGGCTCAGATACCGATGGATCTCATGGATAAGCTTACGACCCTGTTAACCGCCATGGTCATTCCTGCAAATCAAGATGAGCATAACGCGGAGGTGGCACAGGTGCGTGAAGCGATAGCTCGAGCCAAGGAGGCCTTGGAAGCTGAGGACACCAGGTTAGCTACAGAACGAGCGGCTTTAGATGCACGGGCGCAGCGGCTCCATTCAGAGGCTTTCCATCTTAATATGAGCCTGAACGCATCTAATGAGGTAATGAGAAGGAGGCACCAGAAAACTCAATCCCGTTTGCCTCCGGTTTACGACCCTCGGAACCTTTTCGCTACACCCGGTGCCGGCCCTAGCAACCCGCCCGGAGCAAATCAGTTCACAACAGCCGGAGCGGGGGGCTCAGCTTCAAGAGATGGCACCTCCGCATGGGAGTATGGCCCCGCCCCGCTATGTACCAATACCACCGGGTCACTTTTCCAACCCCATGGAGAACTTAATCGCAGCATCGACGCATTTGGCGGCTCTCCCAGTGGACGGTGATGATCCGACAGCGGTGGAGACCCGGAGGATCAGAGAACTTATTCAGATGGCCCTGGCGCATCAAGAGACCTATTCTTACAGCCGGGACAAGATTCATTCAACTCCTCCGCCTTGGCTAGCACCGCCTCGTCAAAACCGGAGTCCGAGTTACAGCAGGCACATGGAGTCAGAAGCTTTGCCAAGCAATGCCCAACGTCGTAACCAGCCCGGTGGCTATAACCCGGTGCAAGACCGAATACATCAGGAGGACGAGCGGGCGGCTCAGCTAGCGGCTCAAAGAAAGTGCTCATCAAGATCTCCAGTATCAAGCGACTTCATTGGAGCAGGAGTGGCTACTAGAACCGGCGGTGTTCCTTGTTTGGTGCCGGCTCTGCGGGATGTACGTCTACCCAAGGACTTCAAGGGACCTCGAAAGGTGCCAAATTACACGGCCGACTTACAGTCCGGAGCATGGATCGAAAGTTACGAGATGGCCATGGAGCTACTGGAGGTCAGCGACGCAACAATGGCTAAGTACTTCACCATGATGTTAGACGGAACGGACCGGTCTTGGTTAAAGGGTTTGCCGCCCAATTCCATTAGCTCATGGGCAGAGCTAAAGGCCCGGTTTATCCAGAACTTCAAGGACACTTGCAAGCAATCTATGTCAATTGTGGACTTGACCAATTGTAAGCAGGAGGAGGGTGAATCCACAACTCATTGGGTGCGTCGGGTCAAGGAAATAATACATTCGTCCGATAAGATGGATGTCGGCTTTGCAGTCCTCATGTTGGAGAAGAATTGCCGCTTTGAGCCGCTGAGGCAGAAACTGGGGCGCCTTAAGCGTGATTGCAATGATATGGGTACGCTGATGGTGGCTTTAGTCAAATATGCCGATTCTGATAGTACCAAGGATCCCGCGTCTGATGAGGAAAAGACAGGGAAGGGAAAGAAGAACGACAATGGAAAGGGTTAGCAGCATAACCCGACAAATCAAGGAGGCAACAAGCGTAAGGCGGAGGGCAACTCGGAGTTTGTGGCCAATGCCAATGCACAGGGTAACAATCAGAGACGTAAGGGAAAACCGCCCCCTCGATCTGGCGGGTCAGGCCCATCTCTTGAGCAGCTTCTCAATGAGCCTTGCCCGAGACACGGCACTCGGGAACGACCCGCCACCCACTTATGGAAAGATTGCGCGATCATGAAGGCTTTCAAGAATTCCAACATGTTTGATGGTAATCATGGATCGGGCGGCGGTTCAGGGGCCGGCGGCTTTCATTGTCCGGGCGGCGGTTCAAGTTCCAGCTTTCAGGGAAGTCAAGGCAGCTATAATCAACAGCAGCCTGGTCAAGGGGGACAACAGCAGCAGCAGTCGGGTTATCAAAGCCATCTGAAGCAGCTGTATAGTGGGCAGTATCACGTGTTCACCACTAGTTTATGCAAGCGAGACTAGAAGGTTCGGAAAAGGGCCGTGAACTCTGTGGAGCCGGCAGTTCCCTGTTACTTGAGGTGGTCGGAGCAGCCTATTGTATGGAGCAAGGAAGATCACCCGCCCCGGGTTGATAATCCGGGTCAGTTAGCCTTGGTGGTGGCGCCTTAGGTCGGTGGATATAAGTTTACCAAGGTACTCATGGACGGAGGTAGCAGTATCAACATCCTCTATTACGAGACCTTTCGACACAAGATGGGTTTGACTGACAAGGATTTAAGGATGTCCAACACCGTTTTCCATGGCGTGGTGCCTGGTAAGTCGGCATACCCGGTCGGTAAGATTGAATTGGAGGTGGCCTTTGGAGATGAATATGATTCCAGGGCTGAGAAATTGACGTTTGAGGTAGTCAAAATCAAGAGCCCGTATCATGCTCTATTTGGACGGCCGGCTTATGCCGAGTTCATGGCACGACCGTGTTATGTTTATCTGCAGCTCAAGATGCCGGGTCACAAGGGCACCATCACTGTGCATGGGAGTCGACAGGTAGCCTTGGAGTGTGAAGAAGGCGACGCGGCTTATGCTGAGTCTGTTTGTGCAGCGGAAGAGCTAAAGTTTTATCAAAATAATGTCGACCCGGCGGATATGACCTCTTTAAAAAAGCCAACTATAGAGCATGACCCAGCGTTGAAGTTTAAATCGGCCGCTGAAACAAAGCTTGTTGACTTTACTCCAGGCGACTCTTCCAAGCAGTTCAGCATCAGTGCCAACTTGGATCCTAAATAGGAAAGCGCGCTCATCGAGTTCATCCGTGAGAATCGGGACATCTTTGCATGGAAACCTTCTGACATGCCGGGTGTCCCAAGAGAACTCGCTGAGCACACTCTTAATGTTGATCCAAAGTATAAGCCGGTCGGGCAATTTCTTCGACGGTTCAATGAGGAAAGACGGAAAGCTATTGGGGAAGAGGTCGCCCGGCTCTTAGCGGCTGGGTTCATCGTGGAAGTTTTTCACCCGGAGTGGTTGGCTAACCCGGTGCTGGTACTCAAGAAGAACGTCACTTGGCGAATGTGTGCGGATTACACTGACTTAAATAAGGCTTGCCCGGCTGATCCCTTTGCCCTCCCCTGTATTGATCAAATCATCGATGCTACGGCGGATTGCGAGCGATTGAGCTTTTTGGATGCTTACTCTGGCTATCATCAGATCAAAATGGCAGTTAAGGACCCGGAGAAGACGGCTTTCATCACTCCGTTTGGAGCCTTCTGCTATGTATCTATGCCATTTGGGCTCAAGAGTGCCCAGGCGACTTATCAGAGATGTATACAAAACTGTCTCCATAGTCAAATTGGGCGCAATGTTCATGCTTATGTGGATGACATCATGGTGAAATCCAGGGAGAAGGAAACCTTGATATCTGATTTAAAGGAGACCTTTGATAATCTCCGGGTTTATAAGATGATGCTTAACCCGGACAAGTGTGTGTTTGGTGTACCTGCGGGCAAACTTCTGGGTTTCATGGTCTCAAACAGAGGCATTGAAGCTAACCCGGAGAAGATCAAGGCGATCACCTCCTTGGCCAAACCAGCGTGCATCAATGATGTTCAACGACTGGCGAGTCGTGTTGCCGCTTTAAGCCGGTTCATAAGCCGGTTTGGTGAGAAGGCCCTGCCGCTATATCAGATGATGAAGAAAACAGATGCTTTTATGCGGGTGATCTGCGGCGCTGCCTTTGAGGATTTAAAGAGGCAGTTATCCGAGCCACGGTCCTTGCTGCTCCCATTGATAGAGAGCCATTGCTGTTATATGTGGCTGCTAACGCTTGAGCCGTCGGTGTGGCCATCGTGGTGGAGCGCAAGAAGGCTGGCAAGGAGCATCGGTTCAACGGCGGTTTACTACATCGATGAGGTGCTCATTGGGTCCAAGCAAAGGTATCCACATTGGCGAAACTTGTTTACGGAGTGTTTATGGCAAGCGGAAGTCAAGCAATACTTCCAAGGTCATCCTATCACTGTGGTAAGCTCTGCCCCCTTAGGAGATATCATACAGAATAGAGAGGCCACGGGACGAGTCGCCAAGTGGGCCATTGAGCTTGGACCCCATGGTTTGAAATACATGCCTCGGGATCGCTATCAAGTCTCAAGCCACAGTGGATTTTATCAATGATTGGACAGAGTTGCGAGCACGAGGAGAAGCGGATAACACATATTGGACTATTCACTTTGATGGGTCCAGGCGGTTGGAAGGCTCGGGGCTGGAGTTGTTTTAACTTCCCTCGAGGTGACAAATTTTGTTATGTGCTCCGGCTTATGTTTCCTGTACTAACAATGCAGCTGAGTCTGAGGCCTTACTCCATGGTCTCCGGATGGCCAAAGAGATGAATTTGAGCGGGTAAGGTGCTTGGGCGATTCAGACCTCGTAGCTCAACAGTGTCGTGCACGTGGGACTCAAGGATCCCCTTATGGCGGCTTATCATCGTGAAGTTGATCTTGTGGCTGGACACTTCAAAGGTTATCAAGTGGAGCACATTGATCGGAGGAAGAATTAGGCGTCGATGCTTTAAGCCGGTGGGATCTCGGCGTAAGCGGTGCCGCCTAACACCTTTCTTGATGTTTTCCATAACCCATACATCAAAGTGCCTACATAGGAAGAACTAGCAGTGCTGGACCGGAGGCACGGTGGTGGCAGCTCTCCACGCTATCCCATTGGACAGTCCCATATTTGGCCCAGTATGACCCGGGAGAGTTGCACGAGGATGAGACCTTGGCAAGACAAATCATCAGGCGGTCCAAATCTATGACAATTGTTCATGGCAAATTGCATCACCGTAGTGTTACTGGGGCGTTTCAACATTGTGTGTCGCCTGCGGAGGGTCAGGAGATACTTCATGAGATCCATGAAGGAGATTGTGGTCATCATGCCGGCTCAAAATCTCTCATGGCCAAGGCTTTCCGTCATGGTTTCTATTGGCTGACGGCTCATGCTGATGCGGAGGATCTTGTCAGCAAATGTGACGGATGTCAAAAATTCTCACGACGAGCTCATGTGCCGGCTCAAGAGTTGAGGATGATTCCAATTACTTGGCCGTTTGCAGTCTGGGGGCTTGACATGGTTCGACCTTTCAAGAGATCTAAAGATAAAAAGACACACCTCTTGGTGGCAGTGGATAAATTCACAAAGTGGGTGGAGGCAGAGCCGGTCAGTAAGTGTGATGCAGCCACGACGGTTCAGTTCATGAAAAAGGTGATCTTTCATTTTGGTTTTCCACACAGCATCATAACTGATAATGGTACTAATCTCTCCAAGGGTGCCATGGAAGAGTTCTGTCAATGAGAACATATCTGGCTTGATGTTTCGGCTGTTGCTCACCCTCAATCTAATTGTCAAGTAGAGAGAGCTAATCAAGAGATCTTGAAGGGCATCAAACCCCGGCTCTTGGTCCCCTTACAGCGAACACCGGGTTGTTGGGTGGAGGAGCTACCCTCTGTACTATGGAGCATCAACACAACGCCTAACAGATCTACATGTTATACACCTTTCTTCATGGTGTACGGAGCAGAGGCAGTTCTGCCAAGTGACATCCGGCACGACTCACCCCGCGTGGCGGCTTACGGTGAGGCTGGTAACGAAAAATCTCGTGAGGATGCACTTGACTTGTTGGATGAGGAGCGAGACTTGGCAATTGCCCGCTCGGCGATTTACCAGCAAGACCTGCGCCGCTATCACAGCCGCCGGGTTAGAAGCAGAGCCTTTCAGGAAGGTGACTTAGTGCTCCGGCTCATCCAGGATCAGTCTGATATGCACAAGCTATCCCCTCCTTGGGAAGGACCCTTTGTGGTCAGTAAAAATCTGAACAATGGGTCATACTACCTCATCGATGTTCGAGAGCACAAAGACTCACGTAAGTCGGAGGAAGAGACCCGCCGGCCGTGGAACATAGCTCATCTTCGGCCTTACTATACTTGAGCCACCGGCTCTCAAGATATATATACTTTTTCTTTTTGGCAATGTATATATTATATAAAGCAATAAAGCAGGACCTCTTTTCTTTTCACCCTCAAAGGTTTATATATCTTCTTTACCAGGTGGTGGAAACAACCAACAGGGAGCGGATCATATCTGAATCCGGCTTTCCCTTTGGTCCGGCTTATGATCATATCTGAATCTAGCCATGGTCACTTGGGGGCTTCCTGTTCAAACATAGGTCGTATTCGAACCAAAGAGAACATAGCTGTCGATACCCAATTGATCGGCATACTGCCAAACCCACTTGGGGGCTTCTTGATCATATTTGAATCATAGCTTAACCCTATGGGTACGGCGTGGATCGTATTCGAATCAGCATCATTAAACAACTCTCATGGTCACTTGGGGGCTTCCTGTTCAAACATAGGTCGTATTCGAACCAAAGAGAACATAGCTGTCGATACCCACTTGATCGGCATCGCCAAAGCCACTGGGGGCTATATGATCGTATCCGAATCTTAGCTTAACCCCTTTGGAACAGTTCACTGATCGTATTTGAATAAGAGGCCTTTTTAAATTCAGTTTATTATTCATTATACTTTGTAAAGCGTAAATGTTATTAAGGGCCAGGTGAACATCATATGTGCCAATTTTCAGGAGTTAAACTCACTATCATGATTTGGGTCACATAAGCCAGCGAGAATACCAAAAAGATAGGAGGTATGCTATTGTGATTATAATCATAAGCCGGCCTTTATATGATGTTTTGGTTCGTACTCCGGGTTATCAATACTTTATGTGACCCCGGATGCGATAAGTCGCCAAGGGAATTCTGTTTTCTTTTATACGCAGGATAAAGAAAGAAAGTTTTTAACATCAAGGAAAGATCAACATAAGCTGGAAGTATATAGCGATGGCGGCTTACGAAAGTATTAAGCGCCATAAACATGCGCGAAGGCATGACAAAGTTGAGAGGTTTTTCTACCCTATTACAGACTCCCGAGTCTGAATAATGAAGCATTGTTTTTGCAAAGTCATAACGCTGGCGGTTCACTCCTTTGGTGGGCTTGAAGATTCCGGGTTATCCTTCTCCGCCTCTCAAATCGCTGCCCTGTCTCGGAAGGTTGACAAGGTCCGATCAATGCGGTTAAGGCTTCAAACTCAGCTTCATCATCTATTAAACCGGCTGGGTCAACTTCAAGGAAAAGGTGTGCTTACGAGTTGGAGGATCGGTGACGTCATCATAGTGAGGTGTTGGAATTCTCGGTTCTCGTTATCATAGCCCGTCGATACTTGGTAAGATCAATATCATTCCCAATGACGGTAGCCACAGGACGTCGACTCTCACACAGCGGTAAAGTCTGTTTAAATCGAATCTGAGCCGTCTTCCTTCAAGCTGGGATATCCAAGAACAACGTCTACTGGTCTAACTGGAAGCAACGCCTTGGCCCGGCTTAAGGCAGCTATGGCCCGGTTACGGCAGGTGCCGCCTTAGCTCTTGAATCATTGGTAGCACAGCAAGCTGCTTTAGCACATCTTGCAGGAGATGGGGAACGTCATTTGATAAAGCCACAATGGCCAAATCACGTTGTGACCCGGCGTACAGCTGCTCCACCAAAGTGTAAACCGCCTTTAGCTTGATCAGCATGTTCTGCTTGAGGTTTGTGCTCCTGGGGCCTGCGTTTATACACATAAGGTGAGCCGAAGATGACAATTAAAATAGTCATCGAAGGAAGGATTGCGATATTCAAGGTTATATATAGTAACTTACCGAAGATTGCTGAGACCATCTGAAATATCTGGCGCTTTAAGCCGGACAGCTCGGCTGTTGTTATACGCAAGTAGCGTTTCTGCTGTCTCGGCCGGGTCACTGATGAGGCCTTTTCATCAGCCCAGATTTTCTTCTCGCATCAAAATTCTTCTTCAACTTCTCTTGTTCAGAGACGCTGAATGCAAATTTGGAGTTGGCCTTTTGAATTTCAAGTTCTTGAGCTGCCAGGCGGTTCTTCAAGTCAGCAATCCCCGACTCAAATTGACTTGTGGTGGCCTGCATTGATGCCGGGTTATAATCAAAATTATGGTAAGATATCATTAAGTCCCAAGAACTTTTCAAGCAAAGGTACTTGCACTTGGGGGCTAATGTATGCTGAAGAAATTTAATGTACAATGTCGGTTCATGAGAAATTAAGTCCCAAGCACTTTGCAAGCAAAGATACTTGAGACTTGGGGGCTAATGTGTATTGCAAATTCAAGGTATCATGTTACAACCGGGTTAAATATTTTCATATAAACCGGTCAAGGCAGTGCTAAGCAGGTTTCTAAGTCTACAACATATTCATTCATAAGCAATAGACTTGGGGGTTGACACAGTAAGTATGATTAAGGAAAGTAGCATAAGTTGTACCTCAGATTTTTGCTGTATTTGTTTCACCATATTAATTTCCAGGTCACGGCTGCTATGTACTTGATTGATATAGCCAGAGACTATATCTCCAATGCTCAAATTAGTATAACCTGCAATGTCTAATTTGGCCTTTCAGCGCTCCAAAAGCTCTTCTTTGGCAGAACACTTGGCAAGGACGGTGGGCTGACTTGGCTCGACAAACTGAGTCTTGGTAATTTCAACCTCCGGATCAATTTTCTTGACCGGGCTAGGAGTTCCCGGTTTATCAGAGCCGCCAAAAGTTTCTTCAGCGGGCGGATCAGAGGATGGTGCTGGAATTTCATAAGCCGGTTCAGGCGGCGGTTGATGAGTGGAAGTGTTAGGGGTGGCTGTTCCGAGTTCCGGTTCAGTTACTACCGGGTCTTGGGAGGGCTTATTATTTTTTGCCCTCTTACTGGGCTTCACTTGCACATTGTGGACAAGGTAGAAAGGATGAGTACAAAAGCATGAGTAAGGTACAACATAAGGTAAACAAAGTTACATTACCCAGGGGCGGTTTTGAAAGCCGGCATGTTAGATTGCATAGACTCGCCGGAGGAAGGAGAGGTATCCTGATAATTGGAGTCAGATGAATTGAGAGGTTGACGAATTAAACCCGCCAAAGGGTAAGCAGAGCGTAAATCGAGATAACCTCAGCCCGGCGCTTCCTAGTTCGTCGGGTAAGCGGAGGAGAGCTCTATATCCTTGCTGGTCCGGGTCTGCCTCCGGCTTTCAAATTGCTGTTGCTTCAAAAGAAATTGAGGATCTTGGTAAGCCAAAGGATGTGAAAATCTTACTTTCCGGGTCACTCTTCGAATTTTCTGACGCGGCCGGGGCTCGGAGTCGGAGGAGATTATAGTTACCTCTTCCTCGACGGCTTGGCTGTTCCCCGTATCCTCCTGGAAAGTTTAAGAGTCAGCAAGGTGATGATAACGAGTCAAGGGAGTTAAAAGTTACCTCTTCTTCGTCGTCAGAAGTATCATCCAATTTAAGTAAATCGGAAGCGCTTGGCTTCCTTTTCCTTGAAGTTCCCGTCTTGGCGGCTTTCCTCTCAGTTATTTTTTCCGCTCTGGCTTGTTTTGCCACCTCATGGTCGTATTTGACCTTCCAGAAGTCTTCATCGGCCTGTGAAAAATGATAAAGGATTATGAGTAAAATCAAGGTGTCAAATAATAAAGAGTATTCATTGAAGTTGATGACTCACTGCGGGGGCTGGGTTCTTCTTGCAGAAGGGAAGTAAGTCAAAGGCATTACTAGTTACTGTGCCCTCTTTCAACAATGTCTGGGTTGTAGCCTCCACCACATCATCACGGTAAGTCGTCGGGACTATGACGCGATGGGTCATTCTTCTACTTTGAGTAGGTGCACATTAAGCCGAGGCGGCGGCTTAACAGAATCACCGCCAAGCGACCCAAACCCGGACCAGGTCGACACCATCTAAGCCGTTTCCCAAAAGAGCTTTGATTTTGCTAACGGCAGGAGCAAGTGGCAGACGCTCAACAACAGTCGGTTTATCCGGCAGCGGGTGGTTGGATTCAAGGCGCAAGGCGCGAAAGCCGTCTGAGAGGATTTTCGTCACCGGAGAAGTATCCTCATGATAGAACCATGTCTGATTCCAATCCTTTGGATGGCTCGGCAGTTCAGCATAAGGAAAAAGGCAATCTCTCTGCCGCTGAATCGAGATGCCACCAAGTTCCAGACTCGGCCCGTTGGCGCTTTCGTTCTACCGGTTTAAGTAACACAATTCCCTAAATAAAAGTATGCTAGGTTCTTCTCCAAGGTACACCTCGCAGAAAACTTGGAAGTTGCAAATATTTGACACAGAATTCGGCCCGATGTCCTGAGGTCTGAGATCGAAGAAATGCAAAACATCCCTGAAGAATTTTGAACCGGGTGGAGCAAAGCCCCGGTTCATGTGATCAGTAAAAACGATCACCTCTCCCTCTTTGGGTTGAGGCCTCTCCTCTGACGGGTTAGGAGCACGATAAGACATGACTTCTCTCTTGGGCAGGTGGCGGATTTCACAAAGTCGGACAAGGTGCTTTACGGACGGTGGATTTGACCCAGTTGCAGGTCACAGGAGCTTTGGGGGCCTTGGGTGCCATTGTATAAATTGAAGCCTATGACAAAATAAGAAGTTCCGGTTCAAATTTAATCCGACGGAAAGCATTTTAAAGTTTATTCAAATGGCGGCTTAAGAAGGGGCCTAACGACATATGAGTAACTATACAGTAATATTTAAACTGTTACAGGTATCAAAGGCACTTAAATTTTCTTAAGTCGCCGGAACAAGCGAGGTTGACAACTGGTGTTGTCTTAAACCAGCATTATGGGCTACCATGGCTAAACAGATTCAACAGATGCATTTTTTGGCTAAGTGTGGAACAAACAGGTTTCACAATTTTCCGAAATTATTTTGGATCAAACGGTTGCTGTGAAAAGAAAAATTTCTAGACCTAAAACAGTGCAGAGAAGCTCATACACTCGAAGAGGGCTTCCGAACAAGGGAAATGAGATCTGTTTCTATGCAAGTTAAGCACAAACAATCACCGCAGCAGTTCTACGTTATTTTTACGATCTAACAGGGCATTGGAGGTAAAAAATATCGAGGGTTTGCAGCAGGCGTCGATGAACACCGACGAACTCAAAAAAGTTCCAATGCAGATCTAAGAAAGGGAAGGAGAGGAACTCACGGATGTGGACGAGCTGCGGAGATTCGCCGTCGATTTCTTGTCAGAGTCAGGTTGATGTAGCGGCCTGAGTCGGTGAAGACGGGGAGTTCGACGGCGGCGGCGGCGGCGGAGCTCGAGAGACAGAGAGGCAGCAAGAGGAAGAAGACGACTGAAAGAGGGGAGAATGGAAGACCTAGGTCATGCCTATTTATAAGGGAAGGCCGACTGAGACGACGCGAGAAACGAGGAGATCAAACATCATTATCCAGCGGCCCCGGCGCCTCGGTTTTCGGAAGGGTCAGTAAAGGCAAAGATCCGTTGGAGGATACGAGGGAGTAAAATATGAATTTAATTGAAGATGACGTCACGGCGGGTTAACACGGATCCGGAAGATGACGTCACGACGGGTTATGACCTTTTCGCAGGACTGAAGACAGAAGGACTGGTTGTCAAGGTATTTTAAGATTGACATGAACCGGTTCAAATCAATCTGGGGCCTAATGTTGGGGATATGACTATTTGTGTAAGACGCCCAGGAGGGGCCGGTTTACGCAAAGAGGGACTCATCAGAAGAAGCCCAAGACCAAGCATGAAGATGGCGGTTCAATAAAGGGTCTAAGGCCCATAGGCGACTTAAGGCCCATAGTGATAAACCGCCATGATGTCATGACTTGTATTATAAGGTAGAATTAACTAGTCACCGAGCCGGACACTGTCTATAAGCCGGCCGGGACTCTGTAGGCCGCAGGGCGTCAACCTGTGTATATAAGGGGACGACCCGCTGGCGGCTTAGAGGAAGAAACAACTCATCAAGAGCCGGACATAGCATATCTCGCTCCCTGGTTATCGAAACACCAAGCAATACCAACCGAACTAGACGTAGGCCTTACCTTCACCGTAAGGGGCCGAACTAGTATAACCCTCTCATGTCCTTTGTCCCGATTAACCCCTTTAAGCTTCCTAGTTGTGATGGCTCCACGACTAAGTCCTTGCAAGAGGACATCTGCCGTGACAATTCCACGACACCTATAGAGTTTCCTTTTGTCACCATAGTGATGGCATGAATGTCTCGAAAGCAAAGACGTCAAGATCAATTGGAGCAATGAATCAACATCTTTGAGAAGGGAAATTGGATCAAGAAGATCGTGTTAGCTTTGTGTCCCCTCTGTCTTCTTAGCTCACGTCTCGAATCTCGGGACGAGATTCTTGTTTAGTGGGGGTGAGTTGTCACAGCCCTAGAATTCAGCTTGTAATTAGTTGTATCAGTGAGTGACATCCATGCATCATGTTTAAATTCCATTTAAATTTGAATTGGGGAAAGTGGAAAGCCTCAGAAATCATTTCTAAAAATGATCAACATTAAACATTGCTTCAAATAAACCCAAGAAAATGTTCCTGTTAAGCTATAAAAATATTGGCAAGAGGTAAAATTCAAACCAATATTTTTAGAGTCTCGGAGATATTTATTTTGGGCCTTTGAATTAAATCAATAATATATTTGAGTTGGATTTATTTCTGTTATATGTGAAATAAAGTTCAAATACTTTTGTAAGTTTGGATGTGACCTTCGACTAGTTTCCTGAGCTCACATTAAAATTTACAGAAAGTTTCTAAATGATTTGATGCTTCAAATCAAATCAAACAAACAAAAGAAAACAAAAAACAGAAAAGAAATAAGAGAGAGAGAGAGGGTTTTCACCTGGCGCTCATCTGGCCTAGCCCAGCATGGCCCAGCCAACCACCTGGCGCTGCCAGTCGTTGTCCAGCTCCCGCCAGTCGGACGCCGCGCGCCAAAACGCGCCCAAGCCACCTCATGCTTCCGCCGACGCTGGAGGCTGGCTGGAGACGCCACGCATCCCCCAACCACTCTGGCCTAGCCACTCCTCCTCTCCCCTCCTCTGCTCTCTCCCCGCAGCGCACCCGAGCACGCTCGTTGCTGCCGCTCGCTGCCACCGCGGCCACAGGCCACCACACGCCTCGCCGACCCTCCAAGAAGCTCCGCCGCATCTTCCTCATCCTCTCCAATGAGCTATGCAACGCCCCGAGGCCCTGCTTCATAGCCACCACCGTATTCTTCACTGTCGGCCATAGGAGATCCGCCTCGCTGCTTCGCCCGCTCCAATGCTTTCTCGAGCCCGCTTCGACGCCTGCTGCAACCGTTGTGAGCTCCTGCATCGAACACCTCTCTTCCCCACTTCGTTTGCTTGCCGAAGACATCGCTCCCTTGCTCGCTATAGCACGCCGCCGCCCGAGCTTGCCGTCGGCGCAGCTCCGGTGACCATTTGGTCACCCCAGCGAGTCCAACGTGTTCATAGCATCTAGTAGAGCATGCCTAGCGCGAGAACTCGCCCGTTTGCACGCCGCAGCAGCTAAACCGCGGCCGCCCAAGCTCCGGCCGCCGCTGTTGAGGTCGCCGCCACCGTTTCCGGCCACCCCAGCTCCAGCCGCCGCCACAAGTGGATGCGTGCGAGCTCCAGGTCCCCGTAGCCGCTCTACGCCATCCATTTGGACACCTGAGGAGCAACCCCGAGCCCCTCCGCCGTCTCTGGCCTCGCCGGCGTCAAGTCGCCGGTGGATTTGACCCCGTTTGACCGCCCTGAGTCACTGATGTGTGGGGGCCACCTCGCTAACTAATCTAGATTAGTGCTACTTAACTTTGGTTAGTTAGTTAGACACTGACATACTGGGCCCACTATCAGGTTTGACTTGGACCCGCCCTTGTTGACTTGCTGACGTCACACCGGCGTCATGCTGACGCAGTTAACAATTTTCTTGATTAAAAATAATACAGGAAATTTTAGAAAATGTTCAAAACTTCGAAAAATCATAGAAATTTAACCATAACTCCAAATGAAATAATTCATATATGAAAAATGATCAGAAAAATCCAATCTATCTAGTGGTACTGCTTTCATTCATGTTAAAACAAGTTAAACCTGCTGATCAAGCCAAATAAATTAAATGGCATTTGAATTTCAACATATGGAGTTTGAATTTGAACCTTGAGTTCAAACCAACTTCATTTAACTTGTTGCTAGCTACATTAGCTCAAATAACAGCATTTTGCCATGCCATGTTCATGCATCATATTGACGCATTTTCATTGATTGTGTTCTTTCTTGTTTGCCGGTGTTTGTCCCCTCTCAGTAGATGTTGTTCCGACGATGTGATGATGACACCGATGAAGAGCTATATTATCTTTAGAAGTGCCAGGCAAGCAAACCTCATTTGAGCATTCCGATACAATCCCACTCTCTCGCTCTGCTCTCTTTTACTGCATTAGGACAACAACGATTCAACTGTTATATGTTGTGGTAGTTGAACCCCTATTCCTCTGCATGACCTGTCTTTGCCACAGTAAATAGTTGAAACCCACTAGCATGAGTAGGAGTTGTTTGAGCCATGATGTGCCTACTCATCCATGCTTGCTTGTCATGCCTGCTACTGCTTAGACTTGAGTCAGGTCTGATTCATCGGGGATGAATTGGAACGTGGTGAACATGTCCTACTGTTGAGAGCTAAGTGTGTGAACATGATTTGGTAAAGATAGCGGTGAGAGGCCATGTAGGAGTACATGGTGGGTTGTCTCATTGAAACTGTCCTCAGTAACTGAGTTCTGTGTCTGTGATCCAAGACAGTTACTACCACACATTGGAATGCTTAAGTTCCCCTCTCAACTTATTAACCGCCTCGATCTCTGTCCAGGAGTTGCAACTAGTTTCTGGTGTTTGTAGGTAGTGCTAGTAGTCTACCAAGTGGCGCCCGGTACAGGTGGGCTTGGGACAGACTAGGTGTAGTGGCACAGTGTATGAAGTGGCACCCGAATGGTGGGCTTGGGATCCCCTGCTCACATTGTTTGGGGCCGTGATGGAAACCTCGGCCGGACTCCCTTGCGGATGGAACCCGAATAGGCGATAAACCTGGACTAGAGTCTTGCGTGGTTAGTCAGGTCATGGCCGACACCCTCGCCAGGCTCCCGCTTGAAGGTTGCCGAGATACATGATGTGTACATGGCGGTAAGTGGCGAGAGCGTGTGTGAAGAAGTACACCCCTGCAGGGTTAACATGATCTATTCGAATAGTTGCGTCCGCGGTAAAGGACTACTGGGTTGCTTATACAATTCATAGACAAGTGAAAGTGGATACTCTAAAATGCGCAAGATAAGCATGAGTGCTATGGATGGCCTTCTCGTAGGGAGACGGGAACGGATCCATAGTGGTGTATTGATATGGTGGATATGTGGACTCGTGTGCGCCACCTCAAAAGAGTTACCAGCAGTCGTAGTTCAGGATAGCCACTGAGTCATAGCTGGCTTGCTGCAGTTAAACTCCACCACCCCTTTGTTGATACTGATGCATATGTAGCTAGATCTAATGTAAGTCTTGCTGGGTACATTTGTACTCATGTTTTCTTAATTTATGTTTTTGCAGAGAGACTCCAGTCTCACTAGTAGTTCTGCGTGGACTTCGACGTTTAGTTTGTTACCTCAGCTACGATCTTGAACCCTTGGGAGGGTCATGTAGATAGTCCGGCTCTAAAGCCTTCTTCCATTTCAGATGTTTGTACCAGACATGTTTATGCTTCTGTTGTATGTATGCTCTATATGTTGGGTCAAGTAACCCATGTTTGTAATTCTTACTATGTATGACTCTTCGGAGCCTTATGAGTAAATACTTTCAGTCGTAGAGTTTTGTTGTGATGCCATGTTGTATTTGCACATATCGAGCATATTGTGTGTATGATTTTGAAATGCTTGGTATGTGTGGGATCCGACAACCTAGTTGTTTATTCTTGGTAGCCTCTCTAATGTATCCTTAAACCCCAAAGTTATTCCATATGAGTCCACTATACCTTCCTATATGCGGTATCTACCTGCCGTTCCAAGTAAATTTGTATGTGCCAACATCTAAACCTTCAAATTAAATTCCGCTTTGTATGCTCGAATAGCTCATGTATCAACTAGGCCTGTCTGTATCTTCCATGCTTAGGCGGGTTATTCTCAAGAGGAGTGGACTCTGCTCCTCACTCATGAGAAAATGGCTGGTCACCGGGATGCCCAGTCCCAAGCTTTATGCAAATCAAATCAAAATAATTGCAAACAAAACTCCCCCGGGGACTCTTGTTAGTTGGAGGCACCTGTTGTTTCGAGAAAGCCATGGATTGATGTTTCTTGGTGGAGGGGGAGTATAAACTTTACCATTCTGTTTGGGAACCGCCTATAATGTGTGTAGCATGGAAGATATCGAGATCTCTCGGTTGTTATGTTGACAATGAAATTATGCCACTCAAAATATTATTTATCTCTATTTCAAAACCGAGCTCTGGCACCTCTACAAATCCCTGCTTCCCTCTGTGAAGGACCTATCTATTTACTTTTATGTTGAATCATCACCCTCTTATTAAAAAGCACCACCTGGAGAACAACGTTGTCATTTGCATCCATTAATATTAATTTATATTGGGTATGACTATGACTGGATCTCTTTTACCATGAATTACAATGTTTAGTCAGTCGTAAGTCCTTGATCTTTAAAGGTGTTATGCATTTATGTTTTGCAGTCTCAGAAAGGGCTAGCGAGATACCATATTGCTATATCATATCATGATTGTTTTGAGAAAGTGTTGTCATCCGAGATTCATTATTATTGCTCGCTAGTTGATTATGTAATTGATATGAGTAAACATGAGACCTAAGTGTTATTGTAAATATGGTTAGTCATAATCTTTGCTGAAAACTTGAATGCTGGCTTTACATATTTACAACAACATGAGCAAACAGAGTTTGTAAAAAAATTTCTTTATCACTTTCAATTTATCAACTGAATTGCTTGAGGACAAGCAAAGGGTTAAGCTTGGGGGAGTTGATACGTCACCAACGTATCTACTTTTCCAAACACTTTTTCCCTTGTTTTGGACTCTAACTTGCATGATTTGAATGGAACTAACCCGGACTGACGCTGCTTTCAGCAGAATTGCCATGGTGTTATTTTTGTGCAGAAACAAAAGTTCTCGGAATGACCTGAAAATCAACGGAGATTATTTTTTGAAATAATGCAAAATACTGGCGAAAGAATCAAGGCCAGGGGGCCCACACCCTGTCCACGAGGGTGGGAGGCGCGCCTGCCCCCCTGGGCGCCCCCCTGCCTCGTGGGCCCCCTGGAGCTCCACCGACCTCAACTCCAACTCTATATATTCATGTTCGGGGATAAAAATATCAGAGAGAAGGATTCATCATGTTTTACGATACGGAGCTGCCGCCAAGCCCTAAACTCTCTCGGGAGGGCTGATCTGGAGTCCGATCGGGGGGCTCCGGAGAGGGGAATCTGTCGCCATCGTCATCATCAACCATCCTCCATCACCAATTTCATGATGCTCACCGCCATGCGTGAGTAATTCCATCGTAGGCTTGCTGGACGGTGATGGGTTGGATGAGATTTATCATGTAATTGAGTTAGTTTTGTTAGGGTTTGATCCCTAGTATCCACTATGTTCTGAGATTGATGTTGCTATGACTTTGCTATGCTTAATGCTTGTCACTAGGCCCCGAGTGCCATGATTTCAGATCTGAACCTATTATGTTTTCATGAATATATGCGAGTTCTTGATCCTATCTTGCAAGTCTATAGTCACCTACTATGTGTTATGATCCGACAACCCCGAAGTGACAATAATCGGGACCACTCCCGGTGATGACCGTAGTTTGAGGAGTTCATGTATTCACTATGTGTTAATGCTTTGGTCCGGTACTCTATTAAAAGGAGGCCTTAATATCCCTTAGTTTCCATTAGGACCCCGCTGCCACGGGAGGGTAGGACAAAAGATGTCATGCAAGTTCTTTTCCATAAGCACGTATGACTATATTCGGAATACATGCCTAAATTACATTGATGAATTGGATCTAGGTCTGTGTCACCCTATGTTATAACTGTTGCATGAATAATCGCATCCGGCATAATTCTCCATCACCAATACAATGCCTACGAGCTTTTATCTTCGCTTATTTACTTTTCCGCTGCCATTGATGAATTGGAGCTAGGTCTGTGTCACCCTATGTTATAACTGTTGCATGAATAATTGCATCCGGCATAATTCTCCATCGCCGATCCAATCCTATGAGCTTTTCACATATTGTTCTTCGCTTATTTACTTTTCCTCTGCCACTGTTACAATCACTACAAAACCCAAAAATATTACTTTTGATACCGTTATCACTACTATCATACTACTTTGCTACTAAATACTTTGCTGCAGATATTAAGTTATCCAGGTGTGGTTGAATTGACAACTCAACTACTAATACTTGAGAATATTCTTTGGCTCCCCTTGTGTCAAATCAATACATTTGGGTTGAATACTCTACCCTCGAAAAGTGTTGCGATCCCCTATACTTGTGGGGTATCAAGACTATTTTCTGGTGCCGTTGCCGAGGAGCATAGCTCTATTCTTTGAGTCACTTGGGATTTATATCTGCTGGTCACTATGAAGAACTTGAAAGACGAGAAAAACAAGATTTATCCCTTAATTACGAGGGGAGGTAAGGAACTGCCATCTAGCTCTGCACTTGATTCACCTTCTGTTTTGAGTAAGCTTGCGACACCTAAACCTGCTTCTGCTATTAATTCTGATATGTCGCATGTTATTGATGATGCCACTTCTGCTATGCATGATACTTATGATGAAACTACTTCTATGCTTGATAATACTGTGCCACTTGGTGAATTTCCTGATGAAAAACTTGCTAGGGCTAGAGAGAATGAAATTATTGAAACTGATACTATTGATGGAAGTGATGATGAAGATTCTCCCCCTAGATATGAATTGTCTGTTGTGCCTGAGGGTTATGTTATGGATGAAGAAACTGCTAGAGACTTTCTTGCTTGCAATGATAGAAGTGATCTTAAGAAATTATTAGTTAAGCTGAAGGAAAAATCTCTTAATGCTAGAATGAAATATGACCCTGGTTATGCTACTTCACATATCTTTGTTACTAATAAGGATTATGATTTCTCTGTTGATCCTGACATAGTTACTTTGGTTGAATCTGATCCTTTCTATGGCTATGAATCTAAAACTGTCGTGGCACATCTTACTAAGTTAAATGATATAGCCACCTTGTTCACCAACGATGAGAAAACTCGCTACTATTATATCCTTAAAATATTTCCGTTCTCATTAAAGGGTGATGCTAAAATATGGTTTAATTCTCTTGATCCTGGTTGTGTGCGTAGTCCCCAGCATATGATTTATTACTTCTCTTCTAAATATTTCCTTGCTCATAAGAAACAAGCTGCCTTAAGGGATATATATATATAATTTTGTGCAAATTGAAGAAGAGTGACTCCCACAAGCTTGGGGGAGGCTTCTCCAGTTACTTAATGCTTTGCCTGATCATCCTCTCAAGAAAAATGAAATACTTGATATCCTTTATAATGGACTAATTGATGCTTCCAGAGACCACCTAGATAGTTGTGCTGGTTGTGTTTTCAGGGAAAGAACTATTGATCAAGCTGAAATATTATTGAATAATATGTTGACCAATGAAAATAATTGGACCCTGAACCAACTCCTAAGCCAACTCCGAAGAAAAGGGGTGTTCTATTTCTCAGTCCTGAAGATATGCAAGAGGCAAAGAAATCTATGAAATAAAAAGGTATTAAAGATGAAGATGTTAAGAATTTACCTCCTGCTGAAGAAATACATGGTCTTAATTTACCGCCTGTTGGAGAAACACATGGTCTTGATAACCCGACACATGTAGTAAAGGTAAATTCTCTCTATAGATATGATAAAGTTGAAATACGTCCTACTAAGTTTGCTAGCCAATGTTTGGATGAGTTTAATAACTTTATGGTTAAGCAAGAAGACTTCAATGCTTATTTTGGTAGACATTAAAACACAATGCTTTTATGATTGAACACTTGAGTGATTATATGTCTAGAGTTAAAGGTGAACTTAAACTCATTAGAAAACATGCTTCTATGGTTACCACTCAAGTAGAACAAGTAGTTAAAGCTCAGAATGATTTGCTCAATGAATTGAATAGTAAGAATATTGACTGCTGTTAGAGTTGCAACTAGAGGGGGTAAAGTGACTCAGGAACCTTTGTATCCTGAGGGCCACCCTAAGAGAATTGAGCAGGATTCTCAGAGAACTAATGTTGATGCACCTAGTCCTTCTAAGAGGAAAAAAAAGAAAAATGATAGGACTTTGCATGCTTCTAGTGAACCTGTTGTTGACACACCTGAGAATCCCAATGATATTTCTATCTCTGATGCTGAAACACAATCTGGAAATGAACATGAACCTAGTGATACTGTTAATGATGATGTTCATGTTGATGCTCAACTTAGTAATGATAATGATGTAGAAATTGAACCTGCTGTTGATCTTGATAACCCACAATCAAAGAATCAATGTTATGATAAGAGAGACTTTGTTGCTAGGAATCATGGTAAAGAAAGAGAGCCATGGGTTCAGAAACCCATGCCTTTTCCTCCTAAACCATCCAAGAAAAAGGACGATGAGGATTTTGAGCACTTTGCTGAAATGATTAGACCTATCTTCTTGCGTATGTGTGACTGATATGCTCAAAATGAATCCTTATGCTAAGTATATGAAAGAAATTGTACAAATAAAAGAAAGATACTAGAAGCTGAAATTTCCACCATGCTTCCTAATTATACTTTTAAGGGTGGAATACCAAAGAAGTTGGGAGATCCAGGAGTACCCACTATACCATGCTCCATTAAAAGAAATTATGATAGAACTACTTTATGTGATCTTGGAGCCGGTGTTAGTGTTATGCCTCTCTATTTATATCATAGACTTGATTTGAATAAGTTGACACCTACTGAAATATCTTTTCAAATGGCTGATAAATCAACTACTATACCTGTCGGTATTTGTGAGGATGTGCCTGTTGTGGTTGCAAATGTTACTATTTTAACAGACTTTGTTATTCTTGATATTCCTGAGGACGATAGTATGTCTATTATTCTTGGAAGACCCTTTTTGAACACTGTAGGGGCTGTTATTGATTGCAACAAAGGCAATGCCACTTTTCATGTTAATGGCAATGAGCATACGATACACTTTCCGAGGAAACAACCTCATGTTCATAGTATAAACTCTATTGGAAAAATTCCATTGATTATTTTTGGAGGTTTTGAATTTCCTCTACCTACTGCCAAGAAGAAATATGATATTCTAATTGTTGGGGATGTGCATATCCCCGTTGAGGTAACCTAGTGCTATTCGAAAATTCTCCGGTTTCATGCGATTCGAAATGAGTTTCTTGACAAGACTTGATCAACCTTGTTATGGATTCCTTTTGATGAGCATGAGACGGATGAAGTTAGAAAGCACAACCTTCTGTACCCTCCTTTTACTTTCTGTTATTTAGTTGAAATAAAGCAAAAATAATATTTTCTGTCTGTTTTCTGAATTATCCGTGCAATAAAAAAAATACCCTGAGAATAAAAGTTCTCCAAATGCCCCGAAATTGAAATATGATTTTTTCTGGAATATTTGAGAATATCTGGCACTGAGAACACAGCAGGGGGACCAAGCATCTAGCCATGAGGGTCCAGGGCGCGCCCCCTGCCTCGTGGGCCCATGGTGGCTCCCCTTCACTTATTCCAGCACCCACACACTCCTTCTTCCTCCCAAAAAAAATCATCAACCAGCTCAAGCACGAGTTCTAGCTCATTTTGCTGCGATTTTTTATCTCCTTGCTCAAAGCTCCACTCACAAAACTGCTTTGGGGGATTGATCTTCAGTATGTGACTCCTCCAATGGTCCAATTAGTTTTTGTTCTAGTGATTTATTCATTGAAATTTTTTGCTGCCTAGGTGACCATGTTCTTGAGCTTGCATGTCAAATTTATATGGTTCCAGGTAGTTCTAATGCATTATATAGTCTCTAGGAACTTGTGGGATTAGTTGCTATCAATTTTGTTGAGTTTGGTTCACTTTTATTTGAAGTTACTAAAATTTTCAGAAATTTTTCAGAGGAAAAATTATGTTTAGGAAAATGTACCAAGGTGGTCCTTCAAGCAAGCAAGGACCCAGGCTCGCAATACGCGATGTGGACGATGAACCACCGAGGAAGTTCAAGTGCGGGCTAGCGAATGGCCGTCAGAGGACTTTATGAATCGAGCAGGAATCAAGGAGGAATTTGACGCATATGTGCGTAACGCTGATCTTGTGAGCTTCGAGGCAGATAAGTGCCGTCAGTACCACTATCTCACTGATTCCTTTGTGAGAAGGTTTGAATTTTCGTTATCACGGAATTCTCAAACTGTCCTGTTTGATCTCTATGAAAATTATTATACTATGGACTAAGAGGATTTTAACACTGCTTGTAAACTTCCACAATGGGGTAGCACTAGTGAGCCTTGCAAACCTGAGTTTAGAGATTTTCTTGCTAGTATAACTGTGGGGGAGTCTAGAGATATAACAAAAGCTACCATAGGGAGCATTCATTTTCCTGCTATACATTATTTTGCTCTCTTCGTAGGTAGGAGCATAAATGGTAAGGATGAAGCATGTCACATGTGTGTCCCTGACCTCAGTGTTCTCAGGAGTGCTGTATTAGGAGATAAACATTATAATTTGGGAGCCATTATTGCACGTAGGTTGCATAATAATAGAATTAATGGAGATTTCTTTGGTGGAATTTATGCAACCCGTTTAGCTAATTTTCTTGATATACCCATACGTGAATATGATATTGAGTTGCCTCCTATTTATTTAGATTATGAGGCTATGGTTCATCATCAGTTTGTTGAGAGGAACGATCAGTTCCTCCAGTACCGACTAATCTTTGACAGACAACGCACCTATCACGTCGTTCTCCCTGCTCCTACTTTCATTGACTTTTAGGCAAAGGGGAGGTATGTCATAACCAGGGAGGAGGCGAACGATTACGAGATGAGGGGTAAGACATCTCACCTCCAAGCTGCAGCCCACGATGCAATAGCCGCTGCATCTCAGTATGACCCCAACTACAACTTTGGATATCCGCCAGGCTAGCCGTGGCCATAGACCAACTTAGGCCAAAAGCCTAAGCTTGGGGGAGTACGTATTTCCCACCGACATTACATTTATGTTCACACACACATGCTAGTTGTCGGTGCTCATACTTTTTCATTGTACTATCCATCCTAGTTTACTTTCCTTTTTATGCTTTCTTCTTGTGTGTTTGAAAAACCTTAAGAAAAACAAAAAAAATAGTTGTAGCTTCTAGCTAGTTTACTTTTCATGCCTATAGTAGTAGTAATTGAAAGAAAACCCAAGAATATTTCCTGTTCTTCTATTGCTTGTTGGGAGCTTTCCCGTGTAAATAGTTTTATTTCTTTTCTTTTATTTGGGGGTCGAGAGGAGAAGACCATAATGAAAATGTTGAAGTGGCTCTCATATGCATTACTGTTGATTTAACCAAGATCCCGTATTGCCTTGTCTTCTCCTGTTTATTGAATGCCTGCAGATTCCAGCTTAGTCCAATGCACGTGCACTATTATTATTATTCGCATCGTTCGGTCGTGCAAGTGAAAGGCAATTATGACGATATATGATGGGCTGATTGAGATGAGAGAAACTGGTATGAACTCGACCTCTCTTGTTTTTGTAAATGTGATTAGTTCATCGTTCCTGATTCAGCCTATTATGAATAAACATGTTTGCAATGACAATTAGAGATTATAGTTGCTTATGCCATGCTTAATTAGCTAGGAGTTTATAATGGTTTACCTTGCGTGACAACATGCTGTTAAAATGGTTGTGATGTGGTATGATAGGGTGGTATCCTCCTTTGAATGATTCGAGTGACTTGACTTGGCACATGTTCACACATGTAGTTGAAAAAAAATCAACATAGCCTTCATGATATTTAAGTTCATGGTGGATTATATCCTACTCATTCTTGCACTCAGTGTTGATTAATTTTAATGCATGTTCATGACTGTTGTCGCTCTCTAGTTGGTCGCTTCCCAGTCTTTTGCTAGCCTTCACTTGTACTAAGCAGGAATACTGCTTGTGCATCCTATTCCTTAAACCCCATAGTTATTCCATATGAGTCCACTATACCTTCCTATATGCGGTATCTACCTGCCGTTCCAAGTAAATTTGTATGTGCCAAACTCTAAACCTTCAAATGAAATTCTGCTTTGTATGCTCGAATAGCTCATGTATCAACTAGGGCTGTCTGTATCTTCCATGCTAGGCGGGTTATTCTCAAGAGGAGTGGACTCCGCTCCTCACTCACGAGAAAATGGCTGGTCACCGGGATGCCCAGTCCCATGCTTTACGCAAATCAAATCAAAATAATTGCAAACAAAACTCCCCCGGGACTCTTGTTAGTTGGAGGCACTCGTTGTTTCGAGCAAGCCATGGATTGATGTTTGTTGGTGGAGGGGGAGTATAAACTTTACCATTCTGTTTGGGAACCGCCTATAATGTGTGTAGCATGGAAGATATCAAGATCTCTCAGTTGTTATGTTGACAATGAACGTATGCCACTCCAAATATTATTTATCTCTATTTCAAAACCGAGCTCTGGCACCTCTACAAATCCCTGCTTCCCTCTGCGAAGGGCCTATCTATTTACTTTTATGTTGAGTCATCACCCTCTTATTAAAAAGCACCACCTGGAGAGCACCGTTGTCATTTGCATCCATTACTATTAATTTATATTGGGTATGACTATGACTGGATATCTTTTACCATGAATTACAATGTTTAGTCAGTCGTCAACGCTTGATGTTTAAAGGTGCTCTACACTTATATTTTGCGGTCTCAGAAAGGGCTAGTGAGATACCATCTTGTTATATCATATCATGATTGTTTTGAGAAAGTGTTGTCATCCGAAATTCATTATTATGGCTCGCTAGTTGATTATGCCATTGATATGAGTAAACATGAGACCTAAGTGTTATTGTGAATATGGTTAGTCATAACTTTGCTGAAAACTTGAATGCTGGCTTTACATATTTACAACAACAAGAGCAAACAGAGTTTGTAAAAGTTTTTCTTTATCACTTTCAGTTTATCAACTGAATTGCTTGAGGACAAGCAAAGGTTTAAGCTTAGGGGAGTTGATACGTCTCCAACGTATCTACTTTTCCAAACACTTTTGCCCTTGTTTTGGACTCTAACTTGCATGATTTGAATGGAACTAACTCGGACTGACGCTGTTTCAGCAGAATTGCCATGGTGTTATTTTTGTGCAGAAACAAAAGTTCTCGGAATGACCTGAAAATCAACGGAGATTATTTTTGGAAATAATGAAAAATACTGGCAAAAGAATCAAGGCCAGGGGCCCACACCCTGTCCACGAGGGTGGGAGGCGCGCCTGCCCCCCAGGGCGCACCCCCTGCCTCGTGGGCCCCCTGGAGCTCCACCGACCTCAAATCCAACTCTATATATTCGTGTTCGGGGAGAAAAAAATCAGAGAGAAGGATTCATCGCGTTTTACGACTGGAGCCGCTGCCAAGCCCTAAACTCTCTCGGGAGGGCTGATCTGGAGTCCGGTCGGGGCTCCGGAGAGGGGAATCCGTCGCCATCGACATCATCAACCATCCTCCATCACCAATTTCATGATGCGCACCGCCGTGCATGAGTAATTCCATCATAGGCTTGCTGGACGGTGATGGGTTGGATGAGATTTATCATGTAATCGAGTTAGTTTTGTTAGGGTTTGATCCCTAGTATCCACTATGTTCTGAGATTGATGTTGCTATGACTTTGCTATGCTTAATGCTTGTCACTAGGGCCCGAGTGCCATGATTTCAGATCTGAACCTATTATGTTTTCATGAATATATGTGAGTTCTTGATCCTACTTGCAAGTCTATAGTCACCTACTATGTGTTATGATCCGGCAACCCCGAAGTGACAATAATATATAGTGATGACCGTAGTTTGAGTTCATGTATTCACTATGTGTTAATGCTTTGGTCTGATACTCTATTTAAGGAGGCCTTAATATCCCTTAGTTTCCATTAGGACCCCGCTGCCACGGGAGGGTAGGACAAAAGATGTCATGGAAGTTCTTTTCCATAAGCACGTATGACTATATTCAGAATACATGCCTACATTACATTGATGAATTGGAGCTAGTTCTGTGTCACCCTATGTTATAACTATTGCATGAATAATCGCATCCGGCATATTTCTCCATCAACGATCCAATTCCTACGAGCTTTTCACATATTGTTCTTCGCTTATTTACTTTTCTACTGCCACTGTTACAATCACTACAAAACCAAAAAATATTACTTTTGCTACCGTTATCACTACTATCATACTACTTTGCTACTAAATACTTTGCTGCAGATATTAAGTTATCCAGGTGTGGTTGAATTGACAACTCAACTGCTAATACTTTAGAATATTCTTTGGCTCCCCTTGTGTCGAATCAATAAATTTGGGTTGAATACTCTACCCTCGAAAACTGTTGTGATCCCCTATACTTGTGGGTTATCAGTGGTATATATATGTTTTTGTTTGGTGTGGCTGCTCATAGGGAATGGAATTGTTTTCTCCTTGTAATTTGTACGACCATGTTACTCATACCTATATTACAGAGGGAGGAATAGAAGTTAAAATCAGAAGCGTGTTTGCATGCAATTTTTCGGTACCCGTAGTCTTATTTATGTTGCTTGTATCTTTGTATCTACTACTGTTGTTGGCGTCCAACTGTTCTTGGCTTATTAAAGAATTCAAAACATCCCAATGCGATAAAAGAATAGAATCCTAGAGTTCCCATTTGAGATATTTTTGGGCCCTTAGGCGCTATTATAGCTAGTATATCACAAGACTAAAAAAATTATTCGTCAGAATAATGTAATAGAAAAGTAAAAGACAAAAAAAAAGAACGGAAACCTAATCTGACCCACTTTTTTATAATAAAGAGAAGATATAGTTTTAAACTTCTATAAAATGGAAACAAGTGCCTTTGTAATATTATAGTTTTATCTAGTTGCTATTTTGATTTTTTTTGGAATTTCATGCTTCATTAATCCTGTCTTGGCTAGGGTTTCTTGGTCCTTCGGCGGTGTTGCTACTGTTCTATGGGCGGAGTTTTTTGAAGTTGCCAGACAATTATATGAACTAGCCGGTTATAGGGCATGTGTAGGAAGATGTGCAAGATCCCCGAAGTTCAAAATCAACTCCCGCCCGGTTATGTGGGATCCTTTGTTAGTGTCAAGGTGAACCTTGATGTTAATAGAATATTGAAAGATTTGTTTCGATCACCAAGGCGGGGAACAAAGATTGGTATCAAGTGAAGTATGAGAAGTTACCGACGTCCCACAACAATTGCGGTAGGTTAGGTCATTGGTATGAAGAGTGTGGAACTAGAGAACACGACAATTATACATTTGAGTGGGGGGGTTATATTGCCTGATCAATGCAGAAACAAGGGAGATGATCGTGGCTCAGGAGGAAGTAATGGAACATGACATGGTGATGCATGATCTGGGAGAGGCGCTAGAAGAGGAAAGGGATGGATTAGGAAAGGTTCAGGAATGGTAGAGGGTATCCTACCTACGACCCTAAGTGGAGATGGAGATTTAATGCAGCCTTTGATCGAGTGAACAAGTCATAAAACAACTTTTTAGAGCAATTAGAGAAACAAACCACTGTGAATATGACACAAATTGTTCCTTCGGTAAGGAAGAGCTTATCACATAACTCAAGTTCTGTCGGCGCAGGAGGGCAAGAGATGATGGGTGCTCTAGTTCCAGTGGATAGCTCCTCGCAAGTGGCAAATGATGAGGACATCAATACCATTCTTACACCCACAACCCCTACTGCTACATATACTGGACCAATTACTAGAGCTCGCGCACGCCAATTAAATTATCAGGTACTTTCATTTCTTGGAAATGATTCTAATGTTCATGAGAATATGATGCTACCTAAATTGGATACATTTGTTTTGCTTACAAATGAAGGGTCTGGCATGGATAAGAGGGATGAAGACTGGAGCAAGACCAAGCATGGAGATGATGGCATGGGCAAGGGGAACAAGAACAGAGTTACAAGTGATGATTTCAGGACTTTGAAGCCACCATAATGAGTGCATGAAGCCTTGGACGAAATATACAAGATGCAACTTCATAAATTTTGTCTAGAGGCTATTCTAGGTGCGGCGTCACCTTATCATTGGGCCAGGCCCATGTAATTTCAAAATACTTAAGCATAGGCTATTTTTAGAGTCCGTATGTGTGGGGAAACAAGAGTTAGGGTTGGTTTTGGACCCCTTCTCCAAGGGCCACGGAATTCCCCCCTCTTCCTTCATATATAGAGCCCTTAGGGCATGTTTAGACTTTGTGTTTTGTTTAGATTAAAAGTTCACCATAGCTGCAACTTCGCGTACTTCGTTTGTGTTCAACGACCAGACCAAGACGTCACAGAACCCCACCATGATCAATAAAGCTTTCATCTTATATTCGCAATATCCAGATTGCAATATCAGTTTCTTGCTTGTTCTTCGTTTGCTTGCAGGAAATATACCTTCGTGGTCAGGTTGATTGTGACGCCCGGATAGTTACGCTAAAGTAACCCTCCGCTAATGATGCCACGTCACCACGATTACTGTTGTTAATCTTGCGATGATTCAAATCCTGTTCAAATTTCAAATTTCAAATCAAGTCAAACAATTAAAGTTTTCAAAAGTCAAAACTAAAATGTTCTTAATGTGACAAATAAATCATGGATATTATTGGTGGAGAAACAACATATTTATAAAATAATTAAATACCCTAACGTGATTAAAACAACAGCAAAAACAATTAGTTATACTCCTAATATATTTTACAAAATACTAAACTATTTTAGCTAGGTGCCAAAGTTATTGTGCAGTGGTATAATTAATGTTACTATGTTAGGTGCTAATTGAATATTTTACCAAACTAAAACAAATTGAGAAATAAAATTAAAACAGAAAAGAAAATAAATAAAAAGGTAAAAGAGAAGACAAAAGAAATTAAAAGCCCCCCCTCATTTGGGCCTCGGCCCACTGGCCATCAGTAGCCAGGCCGGCCCAGCCGGCGCCCCACTCCCCACCTCCATATCCCCACTCCGAGGCAAACCTAAACCGTAACGCCCACTCAACCCCCCCCCCCCACTACACTCTCCTCCCCCCGATCTGATCTGGATAGGGGCTTGCCTCATCGCCCTGACGACCATGCCTCGCTGCCCGGCGTTGCTCGATGTCGTCTTCTCCGCACCCGTCACCGGATCGCCAAGCGCTGTGCCTCCTCATCACCACCTCGCCGGCCTGCCTCCCCGTCTCCGTCACGCATCCCCGTCCCCCACCTCGAGCACCACTGCCCCGTACCCTACAGCTACCACATGAGCACCCCTTCTCCTCGCACGTTCACCGCGCGCCCGTGCCGTCCTGCACGCCACTCGCAACCGTCGTGCTCTCCTCCGCGGTCCACTCTGGTCCAGCTGCCCCGCGTCCGCGCTCCACGCCTCCTCCTCTACTCGTTGCCGATTCTGCCGCTGCTGTTGTAGGCTGCTGCTGCTTCTGCTATTCCGCTGCCCGCAGCTCGCGTTGCCATGCTCGGCCACTCTCGCATCTGTTTGCGCCAGCGCGCCCCAACAACACCAGTCCGCATAGCCTCGCCCAGCATGACCGCCATTCCCCACGCGCTCCGCTCCCCCCGCTCGTGACGCACCTGGAGCCCCCTCACTCACCGCGGCCCGCATCCCCGCCGGCCCCGTCCCGCTACCGCGCGCACACGCCACAGCGCCCGCTGCTGCCGCCTCTACTCCCCGTGCCGTCGGCCAGCTCCGCCCAGCGGTGGTCCGCCGCACCCTCCACGACCTCGGCGTCCACCTCCGGTGACCGCCCGCTTCACCATGGCCCCGCCCCGACGTGGCCTCGCCGGCGTCGCGCCGGCCCCGTCCGCACATGCTGGCCATCACCCGGTTTCGCCCCGACGGGCAGCCTTGCCCGCACCCGTTAGCCTGCCCCGCTAGGGCCCTTTGGCCCATTGACAGTCGAGGCCCACGCCCTTGGAACGATTTAAGAAAAAAAATGAAATAAGTAAATAAATAAAATTAAATATTAATTAATTAATTAACTTAATAAATCATGTTTAAATTAACTAATTAAGATTAAATAACCTAATAACTAATTAACTACTTCTAATTAGCTAAACAGTCTGTGACAGGTGGGACCCACCTGTTAGGTTGACCAAGTCAACGGTCAACGTTGACTGCTGAGGTCATGCTGACACATTAATTAATTTTCAAATTAAATTAATTTATTATATCCATAAAATTGATTAAATCCTTTTTAGATTAATATAAAATAAACCGTAGCTCGGATGAAAAAACTTTGTACATGAAAGTTGCTCAGAACGACGAGACGAATCCGGATACGCAACCCGTTCGTCCGCCACACATCCCTAGCATAGTGAACACGCAACTTTCCCCCTCTGGTTCACCTGTCCGAAAATGCGAAACACCGGGAATACTTTCCCGGATGTTTTCCCCCTTCGCCGGTATCACCTCCTTCCGCGTTAGGGCACTCCTAGCACCATTACTTGACATGCCATGCATCGTTATGCATCTGTTTGCATTGTATTCATTGTTTCTTCCCCCTCTTCTCTCCGGTAGACTACAAGACTGATGTCGCTGCTGGTGCCCCGATCGACTACGTTGTTGATGACCCCTCCTTCTTGCCAGAGCAACCAGGCAAGCCCCCCATTGATCACTAGATATCGCCTATTCCTTCTCTCTACTACTTGCATTAGTGTAGTGTAGCATGTTACTGCTTTCGATTCATCCTATTCTGCTGTATAGCCTGACATTGTTGCTACAGTTGTTGATACCTTACCTGCAATCTTAAATGCTTAGTATAGGATGCTAGTATTCCATCAGTGGCCCTACATTCTTGTCCGTCTGCCATGCTATACTACCGGGCCGTGATCACTCGGGAGGTGATCACGGGTATATACATATATACATACATACTATACAGGTAGTGACTAAAGTCGGGTCGGCTCATTGAGTACCCGCATGTGATTCCGATGTGGGGCCTGAAAGGACAGGTGGCTCCATCCCGGTAGAGGTGGGCTTGGGTTCCCGACGGCCCCGACTGTTACTTTATGGCAGAGCGACAGGGTAGGTTGAGACCACCTAGGAGAGAGATGGGCCTGGCCCTGGTCGGCGTCCGCGGTTACTTCATAATACCACGCTTAACGAGATCTTGGTATTTGATCTGAGTTGGGTCATTGACCTTATACGCACTAACCGCCACGTGGGACAAGATAAGGGCAACCGGCATCGTGGTATCAGCCGAAGCTCTTTTTGACGTCAGCGACTGAGCGGCGCGCGCTGGGTTTGACCGCGTAACGCAAATTACTTTGTAATGGAGGTTGCTAGGTTTGCAGGTGTGCAATGGGCGATTGGCCCAGACCCCTGCGCGCATAGGATTTAGACCGGCGTGCTGACCTCTCTGTTGATCCTAGGTAGGGCTGCGACGTGTTGATCTCCCGAGGCCGGACATGACCCAGGAAAGTGTGCCCGGCCAGAGGGATCGAGCATGTCGGGTAATGTGGTGCACCCCTACAGGGAAGTTAATCTATTCGAATAGCCGTGTCCACGGTAATAGGCGACCCGGAGTTGTACCTTGACCATATGACAACTAGAACCGGATACTTAATAAAACACACCCTTCCAAGTGCCAGATATAACCCGGTGATTGCTCTCACACAAGGCGATGAGGGGAGGATCGCCGGGTAGGTTTATGCTATGCGATGATACTTGGTGAACTTACCATCTACTCTCTTCTACATGCTGCAAGATGGAGGCTGCCAGAAGCGTAGTCTTCGACAGGACTAGCTATCCCCCTCTTATTCTGTCATTCTGCAGTTCAGTCCACTGATATTGCCCCTTTACACAGATACCCATGCATATGTACTGTAGATCCTTGCTTGCGAGTACTTTGGATGAGTACTCACGGTTGCTTTGCTACTTCTTTTCCCCCCTTTCCCGATTATTGTGATGATATGATGGAGTCTAGGAGCCAGAGGATCCTGAGGATGATTCTACATGGAGTTCAGCTTCAAGGAGTAGTTAGGAGGCTCCCAGGCAGGAGGCCTTGCCTTTTCGATCATGCTGCTTTTGTGCTAGCCTTCTTATGGCAACTTGTTTAACTTATGTCTATACTCAGATATTGTTGCTTCCGCTGACTCGTCTATGATCGAGCACTTGTATTCGAGCCCTTGAGGCCCCTGGCTTGTATTATGATGCTTGCATGACTTATTTTTATTTTAGAGTTGTGTTGTGATATCTTCCCGTGAGTCCCTGATCTTGATCGTACACGTTTGCGTGTATGATTAGTGTACGATTGAATCGGGGGCGTCACATTGATCATGCTCCGGCATGGTCAATAACCTCTCGGAGTTGGTTTAGCGATTGCAAAGGCGCGACGTCCTCGCACATTCGTAGTCAGATCGTGAAAGTGTACTCCACCGAAACGATAATCACCATCTCATCGAAAGACGGGACACCTTTGCCTATATCAAGTGGTATCAGATTTCCAGGTTGCTCAGTGAGATTTTACAGTTTTTCATATATTAGATCGAGTCTGTTCTTCATACCTACGGTCCACGAAAAAGCCAAAAAAAATTAGGTTTAGTTCATCATATCCGAACCAATCTGAGCCTTTGCATAATCTTTTTAGGGTTTTTGCTTTGTTGAATTTGTGGTTGCATCGTGTGTCTAGTAGCTGGTCTTAGCATCAAGTCCTTTAGAGTTTCAAGTTCTATCATAGTTTGTCACACCGCCGCCGCACCATCTTCATCGTTGCTCCCATATACCACCACTACTGCCATATCCTACCACCGCTGCCATATACCACCACCGCTGCCATATCCTACCACTGCTGCCATATACCACCACCGCTGTCATATCCTACCACCGCTGCCATATACCACCACCATAAATCCACCACCAATCTGAGTTCTTTTCATATTAGGTTTGTTTCCGAGACCAATCTATTTTCCGATTCGTGTTTCCTTGCCTGAGTAGGTTTCGAAAAAAAATTCAACGATCGAAAATATTTGTTCCCTATCCTATTTTCAGGTCCCAAGGAGCATTTTGAGACACTCGCCATCAGTGTTTTTTTGTCGCACTTTTTCATCGTCGTTGCCCTGATTTTCAAGAAAACAATCAATTTTTTTGTGCCCATCCTGTTATTTTTACTTGGGAAGAGTTTTGAGACACTCGCCATTATAGTGATTTTTCGCAAAAAAAGGAGCGCAAAAAAAGAGCAAAAAAAATTCCAGATTGTGCTTTTCCCTTGTTTACGTGTCTCAACGTGATTTTGTTAGTGTTCTAGGCTCGCGTCTCTAGTACGGTCTAGCCTAGGACCAGCACAGTACCGTCGTTGAGCGGTTATACAACTTTGCATCTCTGAATTGATTATTGCTGACCCTTTTGCTACCATATTATAAGCCTTCCCAGCTCCACATACGTCTATGTCATGCGTTTGATTCTCCCTGGTAATCGCTTTATCCAAGCTTTGAGAGTTTTGACTACAATGGTTGCCGATCACCACCTGCTGTTGGGTAAGAACTGGTAAGAATTTGAGATTTGCTTGATGGACTTGTGACTTTCCACAACACCACCGCCACTTCCTAGAAGTTTATAGGATCTTGTGTTTTTCTCTTGTTGCTAACCATGCCAGGATCACAAGCGGATGAGCTGGACTAGGAGAACATTACGAACAAGGAGCTCCATGATAAATTCCAGGAAATGCTGGGTCAACAGGTGGAAGACGTGATGGCCAGTTTTGCGAAGGCATTAGCAAGGATTGATGACATTGAGAAGACAATTGACACCAAGTTTGATGCCAAGTTCGCTGAAGTGCGTGCGCGTCTACCTCACCTCCTGCCTCTGCTACACCATTGCAACAACAACAACCACCTCCACATCGCGAAACAGCTCTCCGCTGAGCGAGCCGTGTTCCTCTTGAGCCTGGCCAAGCTTCTGGTGCCACTGCCACTACTATTGATGCTTCATGGCTCCTGCTGCTGCTGCTGCAAATGAGGATGATTACACGGGCGATTACGAGGATGAGGTTGATCAAAATCAGAACTACATGCAACCACCACCACCATGTCATCTGCATGTATATACTCGCAGTGGTAGGGCTCCACCACCTCCTCAGGTACGAGAGCCTGACCATCTCCCTAAACTAAAACTGAATATTCCACCATTTGAGGGTAGATATGTTCCTGATATATATCTTACTTGGGAGTTAGAAACTGAACAACGTTTTACATGTTTACAATATCCCAAGGAGAGACGTGTTGCTGCTGCTCTTTGTGCATTCACTAGTTTTGCTTGTGTGTGGTGGTCTGAACATCGTAGATCATATCCTAATAATATTCCAACTACTTGGGCTGCTTTGAAAGCTATTATGCGTACTCGTTGGGTTCCACCATATTATCAACGTGAGTTATTACAAAAATTGCAGCGTTTAAGACAAGGAAAAAATTTGGTAGAAGAATATTACCAGGAATTACAAACTGGCATGATTAGATGTGGTATTGTTGAGGATAACGAAGCTATGCTTGCACGTATTATGGGTGGCTTAAATAGAGATATTCAGACCATTCTAGAGTATAAGGAGTATAACAATATCACTCGTTTATTCCCTCTTGCTTGTAAAGTTGAACGTGAAGTGCAGGATCGACAGGCATTGTCGTGAACTAACTTTTCTGCAGGTCGACCTTCATCATGGACACCGTGTGCATCCTCTACTTGCAAACATTCTACTGCACCGGCGCCTCCATAAGCTGCCACCTCCAGCCGTGATACAAGAAAGTAGGCACAACCACCACTATCTGCCAAGAGCACACCTGTCGGGCCTGCACAGAGCTCTTGTTCTTCCATGGAATCAAGAGGGCACACAAGTGATGTTGTTTGTCATCGTTTTAAGGGAAGAGGTCATTATGCGAGAGAATGCAAATCTCAGGGTGTGATGATTGCTACTGAGGTTGGTGGGTATGAGTCCGCTAGTGACTATGATGAGGAGACTTTGGCTCTTATTACACACAAAGAACACGGTGGAGATTATTCTGAACACGAGACGCAATACATATGGCTCCTGAAGATGTTGACAGGTATGAATGTTTAGTTGCTCAACGTGTTTTCAGTGTGCAGGTCACACAAGCTGAGCAAAATCAGAGGCATAATTTGTTCCATACAAAGGGAGTTGTGAAGGAACGATCTGTTCGCGTCATCATAGATGGACGGAGCTGCAACAACTTGGCTAGCATGTAGATGGTGGATAAGCTATATCTCACCACAAGACCACATACACATCCTTACCATATCAAATGGTTCAATAACAACGGCAAGGTTAAGGTAACATGTACTGTTCGTGTGCATTTTAGTATCTCTACATATGCTGATTATGTTGATTGTGATGTGGTACCCATGCAAGCATGTTCCTTATTACTCCCTCTGTAAACTAATATAAGATCATTTAGATCACTACTTTAGTGATCTAAACACTCTTATATTAATTTATGGAGGGAGTACTTGATAGACCATGGAAATTTGATAAAAATTCTATACACCATGGTAGAAACAATGAGTATACTCTTGTTCATAGGGATAAACATATTACTTTGCTTCCTATGTCTCCTGATTCCATTTTGAAAGATGATATCAATAGAGCTAATAAAGCAAAACAGGAGAAAAATAAGAGTGAAAATTAGATTGTGGCAAAAGAATTTGAGCAACAAATTAAGCCTAATAATAAACCATCTAGTGTTGCTTCTGAAATTAAATTGAAAAGTGCATGTTTACTTGCCACAAAATCTGATATTGATGAGCTAGATTTTAGCAAATCTATTCGCTATGCTTTTGTGTGCAAAGAGGCATTGTTTTCATTCGAGGACGTGCTTTCCTCTTTGCCTCCTACTGTTACTAACATTTTGCAGGAGTTCGCTGACGTCTTTCCACAAGACATGCCACCAGGATTACCACCTATTCGAGGGATTGAGCATCAGATTGACTTAATTCCCAGTGCATCGCTACCCAACCGTGCACCATACCGTACCAATCCATAGGAGACGAAGGAGATTATGCATCAAATCCAGGAGCTGCTCGACAAAGGTTATATACGCGAATCCCCTAGTCCTTGTGATGTTCCTATTATTCAAGTGCCGAAAAAGGATGGTACATCACGTATGTGTGTTGATTGTAGAGGCATTAATAATATTACTATTCGTTATTGTTATCCTATTCCTAGGCTAGATGATATGCTTGATGAATTGAGTGGCTCTACAATATTCTCCAAAGTTGATTTGCGTAGTGGATACCATCAAATTCGTATGAAATTGGGGGATGAATGGAAAACAACATTTAAAACTAAGTTCGGATTATATGAGTGGTTAGTCATGCCTTTTGGGTTAACTAATGCACCTAGTACTTTCATGAGATAAATGAACAAAGTTTTACGTGCTTTCATTGGACGATTTGTGGTAGTCTATTTTGATGATATACTGATTTATAGCAGATCTTTGGAGGAACATTTACGTGCTATTTTTATTACTTTACGTGATGCACGTTTGTTTGGTAACCTTGGGAAGTGCACCTTTTGCATCGATCGAGTATCTTTTCTTGGCTATGTTGTCACTCCATAGGGATTGAAGTTGATAAAGCCAAGATAGAAGCTATTGAGAGTTGGCCGCAGCCCAAAGCGGTCACACAAGTGAGGAGTTTTCTTGGCCTCGCTGGTTTCTATAGGTGTTTTGTGAGAGATTTCAGCACCATTGCTGCACCTCTCAGTGAGCTTACAAAGAAGGATGTGCTTTTTGTTTGGGGTACCGCACAAGAAGAAGCCTTCACGGTATTGAAAGATAAGTTGACACATGCTCCTTTACTCCAAATTCCTGATTTTAATAAGACTTTTGAGCTTGAATGTGATGCTAGTGGGATTGGATTAGGAGGTGCGTTATTACAAGATGGCAAACCCGTTGCATACTTTTCTGAAAAATTGGGTGGTCCTAATCTAAACTATTCTACTTATGATAAAGAATTAAATGCTCTTGTTCGGACCTTAGAAACATGGCAACATTATTTATGGCCCAAAGAATTTGTTATACATTCTGATCTTGAATCTTTGGAACACATTAAAAGTCAAGCAAAACTGAACCGTAGACATGCTAAATGGGTTGAATTCATTAAGGCTTTCCCTCATGTTATTAAACACAAGAAGGGTAAAGAAAATGTTATTGCTGATGCATTGTCTCGTCGTTATACTATGCTTTCACAACTTGACTTTATAGTATTTGGTTTGGAGACCATCAAAGATCAATACGTGCATGATGCTGAATTTAAAGATGTATTGCAAAATAGTAAGGAAGGGAGAACATGGAACAAGTTCGTCGTTAACGATGGATTTGTGTTTCTTGCTAACAAGCTATGTATTCCAGCTCCGTTCGTCTTTTGTTGTTGCAGGAGGCGAATGGAGGAGGATTAATGGGACACTTCGGCGTGAAGAAGACAAAGGATATACTTGATACACATTTCTTTTGACCAAAGACGAGACGAGATGTTGAGCGTTTTGTTGCTCGCTGCAGTACATGTCAAAAAGCTAAGTCACGACTCAATCCTCATGGTTTATATATGCCTTTGCTTGTACCTAGTGTTCCTTGGGAGGATATATCTATGGACTTTGTTTTAGGTTTACCTCGAACAAAGAAGGGGAGGATAGCATATTTGTTGTCATGGATAGGTTCTCGAAAATGGCACACTTTATACCATGTCATAAAAGCGATGATGCTGTTAATGTTGCTGATTTGTTCTTTCATTAAATTATTTGCTTGCATGGTGTGACAAATACTATTTTTTTCAGATCGTGATACTAAATTTCTTAGCCACTTTTGGAGATGTTTATGGGCTAAGTTGGGGACTAAACTTCTTTCTAGTACTACATGTCACCCCCAAACCGATGGACAAACTAAAGTAGTCAATAGAACATTGTGTACTATGCTTAGGGATGATTTGAAGAATAATTAGAAAATGTAGGATGAATGGTTGCCTCATATTGAATTTGCTTATAATCGTTCATTGCATTCTACTACTAAGATGTGCCCTTTTGAAATTGTGTATGGTTTCCTTCCTCGTGCACCTATTGATTTGTTACCTCCTCCATCTTCGGTGAAGGTTAATTTTGATGCTAAACCACATGTTGAATTGATCTTAAAAATGCATGAGTTAACTAAGGAGAACATTGAGCGTATGAATGCTAAATATAAACTTGCTGGAGATAAGTGTAGAAAACGTGTTGTCTTTGCACCTGGAGATCTTGTTTGGTTACATTTGCGTAAGGATAGATTTCCTGATTTGCGCAAATCAAAGCTAATGCCATGTGCTGATGGTCCATTTTAGGTGTTAGAGAAAATAAATGATAATGCATATAAACTTGAGCTGCCTGCAGATTATGGGGTTAGTCCCACTTTTAACATTGCAGATTTGAAGCCTTATTTGGGTGAGGAAGATGAGCTTCCGTTGAGGACGACTTCATTTCAAGAAGGGGAGGATGATGAGGACATCAATACCATTGTTACACCCACAGCCCCTACTGCTACATATATTGGACCAATCACTAGAGCTCGCGCACGTCCATTAAATTATTAGGTACTTTCGTTTCTTGGTAATGATTGTAATGTTCATGAGAATATGATGCTGCCTAAATCGGATACATTTGTTTTGCTTACAAATGAAGGGCCGGACATTGGATAAGAGGGATGAACACTAGAGCAAGACCAAGCATGGAGATGATGGCATGCGCAAGGGGAACAAGAATGGAGTTACAAGTGATGATTTCAATACTTTGAAGCCATCATAATGAGTGAATGAAGCCTTGGACGAAATATACAAGATGCCACTTCATAAATTTCGTCCAGAGGCTATTCTAGGTGCCACGTCACATTATTATTAGGCCAGGCCCATGTAATTTCTAAATACTTAAGTATAGGCTATTTTTAGAGTCTGTATGTGTGGGGAAACAAGAGTTAGGGTTGGTTTCAGACCCCTCCTCCAAGGGCCACAAAATTCCCCCTTTTCCTCCATATATACAGCCCTTAGGGCGTCGTTTAGACTTTGGGTCTTGTTTAGATTAAAAGTTTCCCATAGATGCAACTTCGCATACTTCGTTTGTGTTCAACGACCAGACCAAGGCGTCACAGAACCCCACCTTGATCAATAAAGCTTTCATCTTATATTCACAATATCCAGATTGCAATCTTAGTTTCTTGCTTGTTCTTTGTTTGCTTGTAGGAAATAGACCTTCGTGGTCAGGTTGATCGTGCTCCGGCATGGTCAATAACCTCTCGGAGTTGGTTTAGGGATGGCTAAGGCGCGACGTCCTCGCACATTCTAGTCCGGTCGTGAAAGTCTACTCTTCTGAAACGATAATCACCATCTCATCAAAAGACGGACCTTTGCCTATATCAGCAAACATTGTTGATTTATTTAACGACAACACATCCTTGGATCCTAATGCTACACCACAGGAAAATGCAAATAAAAAGAAACAAAAAGGGGATGATGGTGTAGCTGTGGATAGTATGATTGCGCATCATGAATTGCCAAGAGCTGATGTTCTAGAGGACATCATAACTAATGGCATAAATGGAGCGTGCAGCTGCGCTCCAAGATGAAGTTTGCATTTTGAGGAAACAAATAACGCAATCAAATGAAGTACTCACCAAAACCAATCAATACATGGAGGAATTCAGAGAGAAGCAAGCGGAGACTGATAGGTTTGATAAGAAGCTACTGGGCAAACCCTAGGGTAATCCCACTTCCTAAATCCTAGGTGGAATGGTTAATTCCACTGGTGAATCTGTCGTGACCTCTAGTTTGTTTGTGCGTGAACTTCTAGTTGTATATCCAAAGCATGACATTGTTTAATGTTCATGAAATAGATAGAAACCATTCATTTTTGAGATTATGTAATAATTGATTTGATTTTCCAAGATAATTAATTTCATTAGACGGGACTCCTTTATTATAGTAGAGATATAGGCGGAACGGGCCAAACTTAGCATTAGGTCATATGGGCTGAACGTTGTTGTGGGCCAAACATGTCGAACAAATATCTGGGCCAAACGGGCTGAGCACTCTCTGGGTTAAATGGGTCAACCATAGCAGTGGCCAAAATGATACGACCATGACTAACGTTGGTATTACTAATTTTTACAAATTATTACCGCGGGTCGATGGATTAAAGATCCCCGATGTTAATGCACCACGCTACATCAGACTGAGCTACAAAGACAATGATTGTTTGGTTCGGTCTAAAAATGAACATGAGGAGGCCAAGTTCAATACATGCCTGTTTGAACAAAAGATATGCATGTACAAATATTTTGGTGAGCCACGACCTGAGGAAGACAACCAATACTTTGTCGAGATCAGAGGTGATAAATTACTTGCCGCTAGTTGTTGCGAGCAGATTGGAGATAAGAAATGATTTCTCTTTTTATTTCTACCAACTAAGGAGAAAGGCCATGTTAGTTAGGCATGGGATTTCATGTGTTTGATGGAGTCTGGTTGGGGTCCACCAATTTGCAAGGCCACAAGAGATGGATAATAGTACTAGTTCGTTTTGTAATCATAGGTGATCAATGTGGCTAGATATTTTATTAGTTAAATGATAGATTAGTTTAAATAGGAGAGAGAATCCGTTAGAATCAAGAATTGTTACATTGGTTTATTGATTTTGCATCGCCTATGTATATGGCTGGCTATGGCCAATGTAAAGGCAGGTTATGTTATTACGAATTAGACACTGTTTTCGGCCGTCGGCCATTATCGAGTATAGATAAATCTTGTCAAAAATCTCTGTTGGCGTGTGAGTTCCTGCGACACGACACGTAGGAAATAACAATCTGAGCCTATACGGTTCATCCACGTTATTACTTCAGATCGACGGGTTGGCGTGTTGTTTCTGCGGAGTTTGTGATCATCTTCGTAAACCCGCAACTAGTTCTTGCTGCGATGGAGTTTTTGTGCCATGAAAGATCGGGCCAACAACGGATCGGCCCTCGTCTCGATGTTCGCTCCTCATCAAGTGGCATCAGAGACCGGCGTTGCTCACGACACTTCGGAGGTGATGGCCGGTGAGTCATCATCAAGGCAGAGCTACTGGAAGCTATCTGGTAACTTTTTGCTAGAGGAGAAAGGCTATGGTGTTGAACTTTTTCACACATACTATAAAGTGGGAGAAAAAGTTTGCGCCACGACGATCGACCATGATAGTTCGTTTAACGCGGTCGGCATCGACATGGTGGAGAAGTTGGAGCTAGCAATGACACCGCATCCACGAACGTACTCACTGAGGTGGTGCTATGACAAGCTTAACATCACACACCAAACTACGATATTTTTTCAGTTGACAAATTTTGTTGTGAAGTTTTGTGCGACATTCTTCCGGTACCGATGGTTTCATGTCATATGCTGCATGGAGGGCCATGGTACAAGAAAAATAATGCCACACACGACTATCTTTCCAACACGTACACTATCGAATGGAATACAAAATATGTTCTGATGGCTATGGAGAATAAGTTATTCAAGAACTGAAGGAAGGAACGAGTGCGGAGGATGAAGGAACAAGAGAAAGAGAAAGAAAAGGAGGCTGAAGTTGCAGATTTTTTTTGTGGCACCCGAACAATCAACGGATGAAGATACTACGAAACCGAGGACGGTTTCACTTGAAGGGAGGGAGGATGATACGGCCATGACTAACGTTGGTATTACTAATCTTTACAAATTATTACCGCGGGCAGACGGGTTAAAGATCACCGATGTTTATGCGCCACGCTACATCGGATTGAGCTACAAAGACAATGATTGTTCGGTTCAGTATAGATGAACATGAGGAGGCCAAGTTCAACACGTGCATGTTTGGACAAAAGATATACATGTACACATATTTTGGTGAGTCACGACTTGAGGAAGACAACCAATACTTTGTCGAGATTAGAGTTGATAAATTACTTGCCGCTAGTTTTTGCGTGCATACTGGAGATAAGAAACAATTTCTTTTTTATTTATACCAATTAAGAAGAAAGGCCACGTTAGTTGGGCAAAGCCTTGCTACGCATGAGATTTCATGTGTTTGATAGAGTCTGGTTGGGGTCTACCGATTTGCAAGGCCACAAGAGATGGATAAGACTAGTCACAATGAGAGTAACTTGACTAGTACCATCATACATTTCAATACAAGATTGCTTATGTGGCAGCTAATTAATAAGGAGAGAGGGGTTTGTGGTAACTTAGCTAGTTACTGTAACATCACATATTTCAAGACATAATGAGTCTATAGCCTAATAAATGAATTGTTTCATGATATCACTCATATGTTACTACCCATTATGGAGGTAGTAACATAGACAAGTAACATCGGCAAGTTACTACTCTATGTTACTCCCCACTGTGAGCAGTCTAATAGTACTAGTTCGTTTTGTAATTATAGATGATCAATGTGGCCGGATATTTTATTAGTTAAATGATAGATTAGTTTAAATAGGAGAGAGAGTCTGTTAGAATCAAGAATTGTTACATTGGTTTGTTGATTTTGCGTCGCCTATATATATGGCTGGCTATGGCCAATGTAAAGGCAGATTATTTTATTATGAATTAGGCACCGTGTGTGTTCCAGCCATCGGCCATTTTTGAGTTTAGAGAAATCTTGTCAAAACTCTCTGTTGGCGTGTGAGTTCCTGCGACGTGACGCGTAGGAGATGACAAGCCGAGCCTATACGGTTCGTCCATGTTATTACTTCAGATCGAGGGGTTGGCATGTTGTTTCTACGGAGTTTGTGATCATCTTCGTAAACCGCAACTAGTTCTTGCTGCGATGGAGTTTTGTGCCATGAAAGATCGGGCCGACAACGTATCGACCCTCGTCTTGAGCTTCGCTCCTCATCACCAAACGTGTCAATTATAGCACCAAGCCAAAATATATGGCGGACAAACGGGTCAAAACTAATACGAGCCACTAGGCCGAAACCAACATGGGCCTAATTCGGCAAAAATAGTATGGCCTGATGCGTGAAAAGTTTTGCGAGCCTTTATTTGGTCGTCCGATAGGAAAAAGTCTGTGGGTCAACATATGTTTGGGCCTTGGGCAAAAATCTATAGGTCATGGGCCTACATAAATATAGCCAGTGGACCTAAATTTAGATGGGCCCTGGGCCTAAATCTATACGGCCATGGGCTGAAATCCATAAGGGCCATTGGCCGAAATCTATATGACTCGTGGGACAAAGGAGGTACAATTGTGTTGGGCGATGGCCAGCCAGTGCACATGGTTTAGTTTTAGATTTTTCAAAGTAAGACACTACTAGAAAAACCCCTACTAATGGCGCACCTATTATGGCTATTAATGGCGCATCTGTGGTGCGCCATTAATAGCACGCCATTAGTAATTTTTACTAATGGCGCACCACCTGGTGCGCCATTAGTATACCAGATACTAATGGCGCACCATGTATAGCCCACGGTGCGTCATTAGTATCTGGTATACTAATGGCGCACCACATAGAAGTGCGCCATTAGTAACATTTTTTTTTCAAATTTTTTTTCAATTTTTTTTTAAATTTTTTTATTTTTTTTTCAAATTTTTCTTAATCTGCTTAATCTCAGGTCAAATCGCACTCCGTGGTCAAACTTCCCGAAAGGTCACCCATCCTCACACTACTCCAGCCCAAGCACGCTTAACTTGAGTTCTATCCAACCCGACAACGACTCACTTCACGGGCACTTGTTGATATATCTAGCATATCAATCTGTTATACCTTATTGATGTCTAGGACTTTGTTCATGTTAATGACTATGATGAAATTTTGAAAAATATTTCAAACTTCTCGATCATATTACGTATTATTTTTGAAAAAAATTCAATTTTTTTTAAATTAGTAATTTTTTTCTGTTACTAGTGGCGCACCACATCCACGGTGCGCCACTAGTAAGTTTAATTTTTGAATTTTTGCCGCTAGATCTTGAAAGCCCGTAACTTTTTTTTTCTGTTAGGTTTTTTGGGATTTTGAAAATGTTTAACGGGGTTCCCCCTGTTAAATTTGGATGTAACATTTCGAGTAGATGATTTTTCATATAAAATTTTTTTTCATCCGAGTTAGTATGCAAAAGTTATGCCCATTTTTACAAATTCTCGAGAGATTTTGCAAATGAAGTCGAAATTCATATTTGCAAATTTTCCCAACAACTAGACCACATATCACAGGTGCGCCATTAGTAGCCATTCCATCTATAGCCCTTTTTGTAGTAGTGAGAGTATCGATCCCATAGGAAGCACATGAACTGGATATTCGTCCCTTGTAGTGACTTATGGAATTGTGGCTGCAAGTAATTATAGACTTGGAGTAAAGTGAGGGTGGATATAAATAATAGTTTGAGTAGAGTGTGAACGAAAAGTAAATAACATAAACACAAATAGATGAGAGCAGTGGAACAGGTAACACTTGGAACTAGCGGAGGAGTAAGGCGTTCTCAGGGAGTGTGGAATTCCCATTGGTATGTTCCTATCGTGACTTATGCTATGTCATAGTACTAACTGGATACTTGAGCCACTCTTGACGTTTGAGCTGGGCGGATCCGTGTACAGAATATGTTCTATTCTAGGCAGACTTCGTACCGCACACGGCACCATTGTATCCCCCTGCAGGTTACAACTATGGTAATTAAGGGTTTCCTCATGGACGTGACCTCATCAAGGGTTCTCCGTTACTCCCCTATCAATTCCAAAAGTGAGAAGTGAATGACTTTACTGTCACCTTGAATTACCATCACTTCCTAACCTTTACACGACAGTAATAAGCTTCGTGGCCTTATGGTGAAAATGCTGACTAGGCCCCCTTCACAATATTCAGACAGGCTATTAAGCTAAATATTCAATAGAGGATTTTACATCCTTATTAACGTTTTGAGCACCTAAACATACCGAGGTTCATCCAAATCTCCGAGAACTAGGGGTTTTACTCGTACATAGGAACGATGGACATCAGGTGAATAGCGATGGTAAACATGGATGGATCAAATAAGTAATAGACATACCAATCCACAAAGGGTTTGGTATTAGAACGAGATAAATATGGGGGATGATGATGACGGATGATGGAGATGGTTGACACTGTTGTTCCCTTGCACGTGATGGTGAAGATTGCGATCTCCTAGCCAATTCCCTCTCTGGATGCCTTCAAGAGGATAGGACTCTGTGTAATGGTTTTGGTGTGCGTATGCGTCTGATCCCCTATCCAATTCCACGGGGTGGTTGTAGTTGATGAAGAGGAGGCGGAGGTGGCTGGTACGAGTGCATGCGCTCGTACTAGACGTCATCGTGCACTGTGCAACCTCCAACTTTCTCCAAATTGCCTAATTGTTTTATAGTACTTGTTGGGGATATAACTATTTGTGTAAGCCGCCCAGGAGGGGCCGGGTTACGTAAAGAGTTACCAGACAGAAGCCCAAGTCCAAGCATGAAGATGGCGACTCAACAAGGAGCCTAAGGCCTGAGCGACTTAAGGCCGTTGTAGTAAACCGCCATAACGGCATGACTTGTATCATAAGGTAGACCTGACTAGTCACCGAGCCGGATACTGTTTATGAGCCGGCCGGGACTCTGTAAGCCGCAGGGCGTCAACCCATGTATATAAGGGGACGACCCGCCGGCGGCTTAGGGGAAGAAACAACCAATCGAGAACCGGGCATAGCGTATCTCGCTCCACGGTCATCGAAACCTCAAGCAATACCAAACCAACTAGGCGTAGGCCTTACCTTCATCGTAAGGGGCCGAACTAGTATAAACCTCTCGTGTCCTTTGTCCCGATTAACCCCTTTAAGCTTCCTAGTTGCGATGGCTCCATGATTAAGTCCTTGCAAGAGGACATCTGCCGTGACAATTCCACGACAGTTGGCGCCCACCGTGGGGCCAGCGCATGGTGAATTTGAGTTCTTGAAGGGAAGCTTCGAAGGGCTCAAGGGATCTGTGATGGGCGGATGACCAAGAGTCGTCGCGGCAAGATCTACATCGACAATGAAGGCTGGGGCCCCGACGCCGACTCAATTGAGTACGGGTACCGGGTCCCCTTTGGCGGAATCCACGTCTTCATCGGCCGGATTGGTGAGCCGGCCCCAGAGCCGGACAACTGCACCGACCTCATTGAGACGGCTCAGTGTGCGAGACCCGCCCCGATTCAACCTGTCATAAAGCATGCCTTTGTGGGTTGTGTTCATGGAGAGGCACTTTCTGAAGGATCTAAAGATGGTGAAGAGACGGCAGTCCCATCAGACGATTAGTCGTCCTCCGGCTCAACAGATTCTCTGTATCAGGTCCAAGAAGGCATGCTAGGGGGCTGTTCTGACGACTCTAGCGTTCCAGATTGCTATGAGCCGCCTAGCTGGGCAGGAGTCTTCATGGCTGGTACCCAACCCGGCCAAAACTCGACGGCTGCGACAACAATAACGTCTGGGTTAGGAGCGGCCAGGGCAGGAGGCCCCGCGCGCCCGCCGGCTCAGGTACTGATAGATCTTATGGACAAATTGACGGCCTTGTTAACCTCCACGGTTATTCCTGCAAATCTAGATGAGCATAACGCGGAGGTGGCAAAGGTGCGTGAGGAGATAGCCCAGGCCAAGGAGGCCTTGGCGGCTGAGGACACCAGGCTAGCTGCGGAGCGGGCGGCTTTAGATGCACGGGCGTAGCGATTCCAGTCAGAGGCTTTCCAGCTTAACATGAGTCTGAATGCATCGAATGAGCTGATGAGAAGGAGACATCAGAAAACCCAGTCCCGTCTGCCTCCGGTTTACGATCCTCGGAATCTTTTCACGACACCCGGAGCCGGTCCTAGCAATCCGCCCGAAGCCAATCAATTTATGACACCCGGAGCAGAGGTCCGGTTCAGCCTCGAGAGACGGCACCTGTGAAGAGGTGCCGTCTCTCGAGGCTGAACCGGACCTCTGCAGTGGAAACCCGGAGGGTTAGGGAGCTTCTTCAGACAGCCTTGGCACAACAAGAGGCCTATTCTTACAGCAGGGACATGATTCATTCCACTCCTCAGCCTTGGGTAGCACCTCGACCAAACCGGAGTCTGAGTTACAGCAGACACATGGAGTCAGAGGCTTTATCAAGTAATGCCCAGCGTCGCAACCAACCCGGCGGCTATAACCCGGTGCAGGATCGATTGCGTCAGGAGGATGAATGGGCGGCTCAATTAGCGGCTCAACAGACGGCGTATGATGGTTTCTCAGAGTATCCAATGACTTCTGTTGGAGCCGGGGTGGCCACTAGAACCGGCGGTGTCCCTTGTCTGGTGCCGGCTCTTTGAGATGTGCGTCTGCCCAAGGATTTCAAGGGTCCTCGAAAAGTGCCGAATTACACGGCCGACTTACAGCTAGGGGCATGGATTGAAAGTTACGAGATGGCCATGGAATTATTGGAAGTCAGCGATGCGGCAATGGCTAAGTATTTCACCATGATGTTAGATGGAACGACCCGAACTTGGTTGAAAAGCTTGCCTCCCAATTCCATCAGTTCATGGGCCGAGTTAAAGGCCCGGTTCATCCAGAACTTTAAGGATACTTGCAAGCAATTTATGTCCATTGTGGACTTGACCAATTATAGCAGGAGGAGGTGAGTCCACAACTCATTGGGTGCGCCGGTCAAAGAAATAATACATTCATCTGATAAGATGGATGCCGTCTCTGCGGTACTTATGCTCCATCAGAATTGTCGTTTTGTGCCGCTGAAGCAGAAGCTGGGGTGCCTTAAGCGTGACTGCAATGACATGGGTACGCTGATGGCGGCTTTGGTTAAATATGCCGATTCTGATACTACTGAAGATCCCGTGTCTGAGGAGGAAAAGACAGGGAAGGGAAAGAAGAACGACAACGGAAAGGGTCAGCAGCAACAACCGGCAAGTCAAGGTGGTAACAAGCGTAAGCCGGACGGTAACCCGGTGTTTGTGGCCAATGCTAATGCTCAAGGTAATAACAAGAAGCGTAAGGGGAGAGGACCTCCTCGATCTGGTGGCTCAGGTCCATCTCTTGAGCAGCTTCTGAATGAGCCTTGTCCAAGACACGGTACTCGAGAAAATCCTGCCACCCACTTATGGAAGGACTGCGCGATCATGAAGGCTTTCAAGAATTCAAACATGTTTGATGGCAATCACGGATCAGGCGGCGGTTCAGGAGAAGGTGGTTTCCATGGCCCGGGTGGCGGCTCAAGTTCCGGTTTTCAAGGTGGTCAAGGTGGCTATAATCAGCAGCAGTCCGGTCAAGGAGGACAGCAGCAGCAGCAGTCAGGTTATCAGAGCCATCCAAAACAGTTAAACGGTGGGCAATACCATGTGTTTACCACTAACTTGTGTAAACGTGACCAGAAGGTTCATAATAGGGCTATGAATTCGGTTGAACCGGCGGTTCCCCATTATCTGAGGTGGTCAGAACAGCCTATCATTTGGAGTAGAGAAGATCACCCCCCGGGTTGATAACCCGGGTCAGTTAGCCTTGGTGGTGGCCCCTTAGGTTGGTGGATATAAATTCACTAAGGTGCTCATGGACGGCGGAAGCAGCATCAATATTCTCTATTATGAGACCTTTACGTATGGGTCCGACCGATAAAGACTTGAGGACATCTAACACTGTTTTCCATGGGGTGGTACCGGTAAGTCGGCGTATCTGTTGGAAAGATCGAGCTGGAAGTGGCTTTTGGAGATGAATACGATTCGTGGCTGAGAAGTCGACGTTTGAGGTAGTCAAAATCGAAGCCCATATCATGCTCTGTTTGGACGGCCGGCTTATGCCAAGTTTATGGCACGGTCGTGTTATGTTTATCCGCAACTCAAGATGCGGGTTACAAGGGCACCATCTTTGTGCATGGGAGTGAAAAGTGGCCTTGGAGTGCGAGGAAGGAGATGCGCTTATGCTGAATCCGTTTGTCTTTGAAGAGGAGCTGAAGTTTTATCAAACTAATGTTGACCCGGCAGATATGACCTCTTTGAAGAAGCCAACCACAGAGCAAGACTCGGCTTTGAAATTTAAGTCGGCCGCCGAGACAAAACTGGTTGACTTCACTCCAGGTGACTCTTCCAAGCAGTTCAACATCAGTACCAATTTGGATCCCAAATAGGAAAGCGCGCTCATCGAGTTCATCCGTGAGAACCGGGACATCTTTGCATGGAAACCTTCTGACATGCCGGGTGTCCCGAGAGAACTCGCTGAGCACACTCTTAATATTGATCCAAAGTATAAGCCGGTCAGGCAGTTTCTCCGGCGATTCAATGAGGAAAGGCGGAAGGCTATAGGGGAAGAGGTCGCTCGGCTCTTAGCGGCAGGGTTCATCATGGAAGTTTTTCACTCGGAGTGGTTGGCTAACCCGGTGCTTGTGCTCAAGAAAAATGGCTTTGGCAGATGTGTGTCGATTACGGACCTAAATAAAGCTTGTCCGGCTGATCCCTTTGCTCGCCCGCATTGATCAAATCATCGATGCCACTGCGGGTTGTGGCGGTTGAGCTTCTTGGATGCTTACTCTGTTTATCATCGATCAAGATGGCGATTCTGGACCAGGAGAAGACGGCTTTCATTACTCCATTTGGAGCCTTCGCTATGTGTCTATGCCGTTTGGGCTCAAGAGTGCCCAGCGACTTATCGTGTGTGTGCAGAATTGTCTCCACAATCAGATTGGGCGCAATGTTCATGCTTATGTGGATGACATTATGGTGAAATCAGAGAGAAGGAAACCTTGATCTCCGATTTAAAGGAAACCTTTGATAATCTCGGGTCTACAAGATGATGCTTAACCCGAGAAAAGCACGATTTGGTGTACCGCAGCAAACTTTTGGGATTCCTGGTCTCAAACAGGGGCATTGAAGCTAACCCGGAGAAGATCAAGGCGATTACCTCTCTGGCTAAGCCGGCGTGCATCAATGATGTTCAGCGACTGGCGGGTCACGTTGCTGCTTTAAGCCGATTCATAAGCCGGCTAGGGGAGAAGGCTTTACCGTTGTATCAGATGATGAAGAAAGCAGACACCTTTTTCTGGAGTGAGGCTGCTGATGCTGCTTTTGAAGATTTAAAGAGACAATTGGCTTAGCCGCCGGTTCTCGCAGCTCCGATTGATAAAGAGCCATTGCTATTGTATGTTGCTGCTAACTCACGTGCTGTTAGTGTGGCTATTGTGGTGGAGCGTAAGGAGACTGGCAAGGAGCATCCGATTTAGCGACCGGTTTATTACATCAGTGAGGTGCTCATAGAGTCCAAGCAAAGGTATCCGCATTGGGAGAAACTGGTTTATGGGGTGTTCATGGCGAGCCGGAAGCTAAAACAGTACTTCCTGGGTCATCCTATAACTGTGGTAAGTTCAGCCCCCTTGGGAGACATCATCCAGAATAGGGAAGCCACAGGACGAGTTGCCAAGTGGGCCATCGAGCTTGGGCCTCACGGTTTGAAGTATATGCCGCGCACAGCTATCAAGTCTCAATCCCTAGTGTACTTTATTAATAATTGGACGGAGTTGCAGGCACCAGAGGAGAAGCTGGATAACACGTATTGGACTATTCACTTTGATGGGTCCAGACAGTTGGAAGGCTCGGGGCTGGGGTTGTTTAACTTCCCTCGAGGTGACAAATTTTGTTATGTGCTCGGCTTATGTTTCCTGTACTAACAATGCAGCTGAATATGAGGCTTTACTCCATGGCCTCCGGATGGCCAAGGAGATGAATTTAAGCCGGGTAAGATGCTTGGGCGATTCAGACCTCGTTGCTCAACAGGTGTCAGGCACGTGGGATTCTAAGGATCCCCTTATGGCAGCTTATCGTCGTGAAGTTGATGCGGTGGCTGGGCACTTCAAGGGTTATCAAGTAGAGCACATTGATTGAAGGAAGAACGAGGCGGCTGATGCTTTAAGCCAGCAGGGGTCTCAGCGTAAGCCGGTGCCACCGAATACTTTCCTTGACGTTTTGCATAACCCTTACAGCGAGTGCCTACAGAGGAAGAGCTTGCGATGCAGACGGAGGCGCAGCTGGTGGCGGCTCTCCATGCCATCCGGACTGGGCGGTTCCATACTTAGCCTATATGACCGGGAGAGTTGCACGAGGGCGAGACCTTGGCAAGACAAATCATCGAGCGGTCCAAATCCAAGCGATTGTTCACGGCGAGTTGCATCGGCAGCGTCCTTGAAGCGTTCAGCGTTGTGTATCACCTACGGAGGGTCGGGAGATACTTCGTGAGATTCATGAAGGTGATCACGGTCATCATGCCGGTTCAAAGTCTCCGTAGCCAAGGCTTTTCGTCATGGTTTTTATTGGTGACGGCTCATCCGATGCGGAGGATCTGGTCGACAAATGTGACGGATGTCAAAAATTCTCAAAACGAGCTCATGTGCCGCTCAAGAATTGAGGATGATTCCAATTACTTGGCGTTTGCGATCCGGGGCTTGATATGGTTGGACCTTTCAAAAGGTCTAAAGATAAGAAGACACACTGTTGGTGGCGGTGGATAAATTCACCAAGTGGGTTGAAGCGAGCGGTCGATAAGTGTGATGCAGCCACGGCGGTTCAGTTCATCAAAAGGTGATCTTTCGTTTTGGTTTTCCGCACGATATTATAGCGATAATGGCACTAATCTCTCCAAGGGTGCCATGGAAGAGTTCTGTCAACAAGAGCACATCCGGCTTGATGTTTGGTGTTGCTCACCCCGATCTAATTGTCGAGGCGTAAAGAGCTAATCAAGAGATCTTTAAAGGTATCAAACCCGACTCTTAGTTCCTTTGGCGAACACCGGGTTGTTGGGTGGAGGAATTACCTTACGTGCTATGGAACATCACACAACGCCCAACAGGTCTCTTGGTTATACACCTTTCTTCATGGTGTACGGAGCGAGGCGGTTACGCCAAGTGACATCCGCAAGATTCACCCGGGTGGCGGCTTACGTTGAGGCTGATAATGAAAAAGCTCGTCGGGATGCACTTGACTTGTTGGATGAAGAGCGAGACTTGGCTATAGCCCGCTCGGCGATTACCGACAAGACATGCGCCGTTATAACAGCCGCCGGGTCGAAGCGAGAACTTTCGAGGAGGTGATTTAGTGCTCCGGCTCATCGAGGATCAAACTAATATGCACAAGCTGTCCCTCCTTGGGAAGGACCTTTCATAGTCGACAAGAATCTCAACAACGGGTCATATTACCTCATCGATGTTCGAGAGCACAAAGACTCACGTAAGTCGGAGGAGGAGACCCGCCGGCCGTGGAACATAGCGCATCTCCGGCCCTACTATACTTAAGCCGCTGGCTTTCAGAGTATATTTATCTTTTATTTTTTAGCAATGTATATATTATAAGGCAATAAAGCAGGACCATTTTCTTTTCCATCCTACAAGGTTTATGTGTCTTCTTTACCAGGTGATGGAAACGACTAAGAGGGAGCGGATCATATCTGAATCCGGTTTGACCTTTGGTCCGGCTTATGATCATATCTTAATCAAGCCATGGTCATTTGGGGGCTTCCTGTTCAAACATAGGTCGTATTCGAACCAAAGAGAACATAGCTGTCGATACCCAATTGATTGGCACACTGCCGAACACACTTGGGGGCTTCTTGATCATATTTGAATCATAGCTTAACCTCTTTGGGCCCGACGTGGATCGTATTCGAATCAACGTCATTAAACAACTCTCGTGGTCACTTGGGGGCTTCCTGTTCAAACATAGGTCGTATTCGAACCAAAGAGAACTCGGTTAGCTCGATCCAGCCCATCAGCATGCAGAACAAAGTTCTGATGGTAGAAGGGCTCTCTGGTGATAGTGGAGTAGGCAGCAGTGTAGTAACCCTCCTCACCAACATCAGACGCGATAGCAATGTGCCTGAAGGGGGAGGTGTCCAACTCCCGATACTCTCCACGAAGACGCGTCAGAGCAGCATAAGCAGCATCGTGGACTGCCATATCGATAGTCACCCCAACACCATGTGCGGTGTGCAGCCAGAGAGTGGAGTCATACTCCCGAGAGTAGAGGTGGACGATAGCTCGGTCTGCTCTGGTTAAAGTCCTGGTACTCCTCAAAGGCGGTGTACTCGAGGTGCCAGCGATAACCCAGATAGGTCATCATCTCGCTAGCACGCGAGTGATCCCGAGCACCAATGGCCGTCGTGTGGCGCACGACCTGCCTCGTGGGTTCCATCCGAAAACAAAGGCGTTTCAAAGGAGTCAAATGGCGGTGTGGAAATTGATCAAAATACAATTCAAGAAACAACTATGGCTTTATCCAACTTTGGGGTGAATGTGGTCACGGGATCCTAGTGTTAGTTAGTAAAATCGTTTAACCCGAGTAGAAGAGAGTTCAGAGTCCCAGAGTAAAGGTCGAGGAGTAAAAGATCCTAATACCACCCGATGGCGACGTGGGCCCGTAAGGCACACAGCCAAGTTAGTAAAAGTTTTTGCAATGTCTAGACTCGACTTCGTCCAAGGAGTGTGGAAAGGGGATTCCTACAGGCAGTCGGCTCTGATACCAACTTGTGACGCCCCCGATATAATCGTACACTAATCATGCACGCAAATGTGTACAATCAAGATCAGGGACTCACGGGAAGATATCACAACACAACTCTACAAATAAAATAAGTCATACAAGCATCATAATACAAGCCAGGGGCCTCGAGGGCTCGAATACAAGTGCTCGATCATAGGCGAGTCGTGAAGCAACAAAATCTGAGTCTGAGACATAAGTTAAACAAGTACGCCTTAAGAAGGCTAGCACAAAGCTGGGATCAGATCGAAAGAGGAGCAGGCCTCGCTGCAGGGATCCTCCTAGCTACTCACGGTCGTCGTCGGCGGGCTGCACGTAGTAGTAGGCACCTCCGAGTAGTAGTCGTCATCGACGGTGGCGTCGCCCTGGGCTCCATCGTGCAGTTTGCGACAATCGAGTAGAGGTAGGGGAAAAAGGGGAACAAGGCAACCGTGAGTACTCATCCAAAGTACTGCAAGCAAGGAGCTACACTACATATGCATGGATATATGTGTAAAGGGCCATATCGGTGGACTGAAGCTGCAGAATGCCCGAATAAGAGGGGATAGCTAGTCTTATCGAAGACTACGCTCGGTCACTGTCTTGCAGAAGAGGCGGTCTGAAGTCCTCAAGTAACATCACATAGCAATAATCCTACCCGCGATCCCTCCTCATATCCACGAGAGAGGCGACCACCGGTTGTATCCGCACTTGGAAGGGTGTGTTTTATTAAGTATCCGGTTCTAGTTGTCATAAGCTCAAGGTACAACTCCAAGTCGTCCTGTTACCGAAGATCACGGATATTGAATAGATTAACTTCCTGCAGGGTGCACCATCTTACCCAAGACGCTTGATCCCATTTGGCGGACACACTTTCTGGGTCATGCCCGGCCGCGGAAGATCAACACGTCGCAGCCCCACCTAGGCACTGTGAGAGGCCAGACGCCGGTCTAAACCTAAGCGCCAGGGTGCTGGGCCCATCGCCCATAGCACACCTGACGCTTGCAGGGCGGCCGAAGCAGACCTAGCCTAGCGAGCGTTCAGTCCAATCCGCGCGCGCCTCTCGCCGACGTCTGAAGTGCTTCGGTGATACCACGACGGGATACCCATAACTACTCTCGTAGATGGTTAGTGCGTATAAGCTCGTAGCCAACTCAGATCAAATACCAAGATCTCGTTAAGCGTGTTAAGTATCCGCGAACGCGAGCAGGGCCAGGCCCACCTCTCTCCTAGGCGGTCTCAACCTGCCTGTCGCTCGCCTCAAAGATCCACTCATGGGTGCTCCACCGGCCGACCGACTTTAATCTCCACATGTATCATGTATAAAGTATATAGTATATACCGTGATCACCTCCCGAGTGATCACGGCCCGATAATATAGCACGCAGACGGACAAGAATGTAGGGCCACAAATGAAAGTACTAGCATCCTATACTAAGCATATAGGATTGCAGGAAAAGGTAACAAAAGTAGTAACAAGGACAGGCTATGCATCAGGATAGGTATAACTGAAAGCAGTAACATGCTACACTACTCTAATGCAAGCAGTATAGAGTAGAATAGGCGATATCTGGTGATCAAGGGGGGCTTGCCTGGTTGCTCGGCAAGAGAGAGGGTCGTCAACACCGTAGTCGAACCGGGCAGCGTCGGTCTCGTAGTCTACCGGAGGAAGAGGGGAAGAAACAATGAATACCATGTAAACAGATGCATATCGATGCATGACAAGACAAGTAACGATGCTAGGCGTGCCCTAACGTGGTATGAGGTGGTACCGGTTAAGGGGGAAAACATCCGGGAAAGTATTCCCGGTGTTTCGTGATTTCGGGCAGAGGAGCCGGAGGGGGAAAGTTGCAGGTTCGATAGGTTAGGGGTGTGTGGCGGACGAGCGGATGCGATCCGGATTCGTCTCGTCGTTCGAGCAACTTTCATGTTGAAAATATTTTAATCCGATTTACGGATTAAAAGATATGATTTTCTAAAGATTTTATTAATTTCGGAATTTAATTAATTAATTAATTAATTGAAAAATGGATTCATGACGTCATGCCGACGTTGATCAATGAGTTGACTTGGTCAACTTGTCATGTGGGTCCCGTTAAGTCATACTCTGTTAGTTAATTAATGATGAGTTAATTAGGTTAATTAGACATTAGGTTAATTAATCAGATTAATTAAATTAATTATTTACTTAATTAATTAATTAATATTTTAATTATCATTTATTTTTATTTTTAACGTTCGGGGTGGGACCACGTGGTCGATGGCATGGGCGGTCCGGTCAAGATGGTGACGGTTCAACAGCCGGCGGGCCCCTAGGGCCCACGGTCGATGACCTGTGGTGGCCTGGTCCGCCACGTCGGGCGGCGGCGTTGGGAGCTCGGTGGCGTTCGCGCGGAGGGGCGCCGGACCTCGCCGAATTCGCCGTCCGGCGGCCAAAATGGCATGGCGGTGCGTTGAACGTGAGAAGATGTCGCGTCCAACGGTGGCAGAGGCACGGCCGGACTTGGCCGGAAACGGCGCCGGCGACGAGGTTTGCGGCGAGCGGATTCGGTCGACGGCGGGAAGGATGCTACGCGCGCTATGCAGCAAAAGGAAAAGGACGGGGAGGATCTACACGGAGCGGCGAGTCCAACGGGTGCGACCCCGTGACCAAAAGGTCACCGGAAGGACGCCGGCGACGAGCTCAGGCGGAGCCGCTTTCGGGCACGATGGGGAGGAGGAGCTACGACGGTGGAAGTCCGGCGAGGGAGGGGGAGGCCTCGAGCGCGGGCGGGCGTCTTGGCAGCCACGACGAGGCTCAAGGGTGATCGCGCCGAGGAAGAGAGAGGGAGGCCGGCGGGCGGCCGGGCGCGGGGGGGGGAGGGCCTCGACCGAGCGGAGGAGGCGCGAGGAGAGTCTGACGCGGGCGGCGGAACCGCGACAGGAGAGAGACGAGGGGAGGGATCGATCCCGGGGGATCGGGGAGCGAAGGGGGGAAGAGCTCACGGGGGTCGCCTAGGGTCTCGGTAGTGTGCTGGGGCGGCCGGGACGAGCGGCGAGGAGGAGGGCGGGAGGCACTCGGCGCGATGGGGCGGATTCCGTGAGGCGAGGTGGTGTCGAGGCGTCGAGGGGGGGCGCCACGCGTCTGCTTGGTCGGGAGGAGGGGAGGAGGTGAGGACGGGCAGCGTCGGGTGGGGTGGAGTGCCAAGGCGTCCGGGGCCGACGAGATCGGGCCGATCCCGATCCGGATCGGTGGGGGCGGAGAAGGGATCGAGGGGGGGGGGTGGGGGTCGGCTAGGGTTTCGCCGACCGGGGGAGGGGGGGTTATGGGAGTGAGGGGGGTGGGCCGGATGGCCATGGGCTGGCTTGGTGGGCTGTGGGCTTGGCCCGATTGGCGGGGGTTTCCCTTTCCCCTTTCGTTTTTTTTTCTTTTCTTATTTCTCCTTTTCTGTTTTGATTTATTTTAAAATATTCAGACACTTTATAAAAATGTGTGCACCCCACCATAATTAACTTTGTAATATTTGACAACCCCCGAACATTTTAGTTTTGATTTTTTTTGAAAACTTTTATTGCCATCAAAATTTTGAATTGAATTTTGAAACAGTTTGGGATTAACCCGTGGTTAGCTACAGTGACAAAGGTGACGTGGCACCATCACGTGAGATTACTGTAGCATGATTATCCGGGCGTTACAAATCTCCTCCACTACAAGAAATCTCGTCCCGAGATTTAGGAGATAGAAGGAAAGAGTGCGGGGTATTCATCTCGAAGACGATCCTCGCGTTCCTGTGTGTAACCGTCTTGAGTGATTTGACCATCGAACTTTGAGGAACTTGATCGCCTTCCGGCGTGCGGCGTTCAGCAGTCGAGAATGCGGACCGGATGCTCTTTATAGGAGAGGTCCTGTTGCAATTCGAGCACTTCATGGTCCTTCGCTCGGATTGGGTCCTTGAAGCAGCGTCGGAGTTGTGACACGTGGAACACATCGTGAACTCCGAGAAAGATTCGACGGAAGCTCCAGTTGATATGCCACTTTTCCACGCCTTCCGAGAATAGTGAATGGGCCAATATAGCGAGGAGCTAGCTTGCCCTTGATCCCGAAGCGGTGAGCACCCTTCATTGGTGTAACGCGAAGATAGGCCTTTTCGCCAGGTTGATAGACCATGTCTTTATGATGACGGTCATAATTACTCTTTTGACGCGACTGAGCAGTCTTGAGATTCTCGCGAATAATGCGGACTTGTTCTTGGCATGTTGGATAATATCCGGACCGAAGAGTGGACGTTCCCCATTTTCTGACCAGTTCAGAGGGGTTCGGCACTTTCGTCCATATAACACTTCGAAGGGGGCCATCTTCGACTAGCTTGATAGCTATTATTATAAGAGAACTCAGCATACGGAGAGATTCCTCCACTTCTTCAAGGAAATAACACAAGCTCAAGCATGTCTTCGAGAACTTGGTTGACACGCTCAACTTGCCCTTGTGATTGCGGATGAAACGCGAGATCGAAAGATAAATGAGTCCCCATAGCTTCTTGAAAACTTGCCCGAATCTTGAAGTGAATAAGCTGCCACGGTCCGAGCTGATAACCAGTGGAATACCGTGAAGTGAAACAAAATTCGGACATATAGAGCGTTGCAAGCTGACTAGCAGTGATCGTTTCTTTGACCGCCAGAAAATGTGCAACTTTAGAAAGCCGGTCAATGACGACAAGAATAGCATCATTACCTTTCTGCGATTTGGGAAATCCAGTGAAGAAGTCCATTTCAACATGGTCCCATTTCCATTCAGGAATAGAGATAGGTTGCAGAGTTCCAGCAGGCCTTTGATGTTCTGCTTTGATACGACGGCAAACATCACACTCAACAACATAGCGAGCAATGTCTTGCTTCATATTAGACCACGTAATCTCGGATTTAATGTCTTGATACATCTTTGTACTACCGGGATGGATACATAGAGGCGATCATGAGCTTCTTTCATAACCTCCTGACTCATATTCAGGTTTTCTTTCTTACACGGCACCACTAGGCGGCCTTTGAAGTACAAGGTGCCATCATCAGCAATAGTGAAGAATGAGGGATTTCCTTCTTTGAGGTCTCGCTTAATCTTGTAGACTTCAGAGTCATATCCCTGCATTGTCTTTATGGTGCCCACGAGATCGGGTTCAGGAGCCAGGGTATAGAGGGAACCCTGGGAAACAACACGGAGATTCATCTTGCGGAACTCGGAGGAGGGGGAGCGAGTGCACCGGAGGAACAATATGGAGGTTCAGCTTTCTGAATTCTTCAACAAGTGGGGCTGAACTTTGTGAACTCAAGGTGGTTGCAGAAGACTTGCGGCTCAAGGCATCAGCCATTACATTAGCCTTGCTCGGCGATAGGAAATACCCAAATCAAAGTTTGCAACAGTCTCCATCCATCTCTCGCCGACGGAGGTTCAGGTCTGGCTGAGTAAACAGATACTTCAGACTTTGGTGGTCGGTGAAGATCTCGCAACGACATTAAGAAGGTAATGTCGCCATCGCTTTAGCGCATGAATGACAGCAACAAGCTCGAGGTCGTGAACTAGGTAGTTCTCTTCGTGAGGGCGCAATTGTCGAGAGGCATAAGCAACCACTTTGCGCTCTTGCATTAGGACACCGCCTAATCCTTGACGGAAGCGTCGCGATAAATGACGAAGTCCTTCTTAGTATCGGAGGAGCTAACATCGGGCGGAAGTCAACTTGTCTTTGAGTGCTCGGAAACTTTCCCGACATTTATCATCCATTGGAACTTGACGCCCTTATGCAACAAGTTAGTCGAGGCCTGGCAATCTTGGAGAAGTTCTCATTTAATCGACGGCAATAGTGGCGAGACCGAGAAAACTTCGACTTGCTTCAACGCTCTTCGGAGGAGTCCAATCGAGAATAGCCTGAACTCTTTCAGGTTGACGGCAATACCATCCTTAGAAATGACATGCCCAAGATAGGTTACTTGGGAAGCCGAATTCACATTTGGAGAACTTGGCATAGAGTTGATGCTCTCGTAGCTTTTCCAAAGACAAGACGAAGATGTTCAGCATGTTCTTCTTCATTCTTGGAAAATATCAGATATCATCCAGATAAACCACGCATTTAACTTGTCGAGGTAATCCATGAATATATAGTTCATCAAAGCGAGAGAAGGTGGCTGGAGCATTGGTTAAGCCGAAGGACATGACGGTGTACTCGTATGAACCATAACGAGTCACAAATGCGGTCTTGGGGATATCCTCCTCACGAACACGGATCTGGTGGTAACCCAACCTCAAGTCGAAGTTTCGAGAACACCGACGAACCAGCCAGCTTGATCATAAAGATCATTGATCCGAGGAAGAGGATACTTATTCGAATGGTAGCTTGATTTATAGGACGGTAGTCTTGGACCAATCGGTTTGTCCCATCCTTCTTCTTGACAAAGAGAGAAGGTGCTCCCCAAGGAGAGCAACTTGGGCGAATGAAACCACTTTGAAGAGATTTGTCGATTTCCTCCTTGAGCTCAAGGAGTTCATGCGGCGGCATCTTGTAGGGTCGCTTGGCTATAGGAGTGGTGCACGGTTTCAAGTCGATGACGAATTCGACAGCTCTAGCGGGGGATCCTCGAAGTTCTTCAGAAAAACGTCCGGAAGTCGCGAACGACGTGAATGTTTTCAATACCCTCGAGGGTGCGGCGCTCAATGCATTCAATGCATAGAGCCTTGCCTCGCATTTTGCACCGATGAGCTTGGTAAGTGACTATTTCATCGAAGGGTGTAGCAGATGGACGGTCTTCGTGGCGCAAACTATGGAAGCAAGATGCGCCTTTAACCAATTCATTCCTGAATGAGGTCAATGCTACAAGACTTCAAAGACGATGGGAGAGACAAGGAATTCCGGTCCTTCGATTTCAACGGGACGTCGCTGCAAATCATGGAGGTTCGACATTGGCCCGCAGGGTGTGTACTAATAGTGAAGCATTCATGTCTTCACTTTTAATGCCATGCATGAATGCAAAATCTTCGACATGAATGAATGCGATGCTCTGATCAAATAGAACGATGTCGGTACTGAATTTACGAGAAGTGTACCCATCACAAGAGCAGTGTTGGTCTTGAGCTTCGCTCAGATCAATGTGGTTGGCCTGAACTCGACCATAAGGCTTGGCATTGTTGTTGCGGGGCTGGTTGCTTCCACGCCACCGCCGGAAGGGCCACTGATTTCGGTTCTGGTTGCATTCTCTAGCACGGTGCCCTGGTTGCCCACACCTGAAGCACAAGCCATTATTGGGAGTGGGAACAGGAGCTTGGGGTGGTGGAGCTGGAAGCTTTGGCTGCTTAGTTGAAGTAGGCAGACGAGGTGCAGCATAGCTCTGCCTTGGAGCAGGTGCATTCGGCTGGTACATGCTGTTGGGAATCCATATCTTACGCTTCTGCGAGGACGGGCTCAAGATGAGCCGTGTCACGGTTGCGCTGTTAGAGCTCGTATTCCCGCAGACCAGTTTCGACATTGATAGCCTTGTTCACCAAGGTGGCGAAATCAGCAAAGTCGCACTAGAAGTGCGAGCTTGATGTCGCCTTGAAGGCCGCCACGGAACTTCTTTTCTGCGGCATCGCTTGCAATATCCTCTTCAAAGATAGCGAGACAAGTCCAGAACTCTCACGATAAGCTTCAACAGTCTTGTTGCCTTGGGTGAGGTTATGAACTCACGCTTCTTCCGTCCATGACTCCTTGAGGGATGAAGCGGCACGGAAAGCAGCTTGGAAGTCCGGCCAGTGATGAGTGTTCCAATCGGCAGAGTACGCTCGTGGCTGTCCCACCATTGAGCTCGGGTCCCTTCAGAAGAAGGAAGCAAAAGTGACATAACCTGGCGGGGCTACATCAGCAGACTCCATCTCATAGGTGATGTCACGGAGCTACCATCAAGATCCAAATGGCTGGGTTGAGCTGCGAGACACCGGGTTCAGCGTATGAAATCTCGCAGAGTTGTTGTGTTTGGCTCTTTGGTTCATATTGGGGCGAGGAAACTAAGCCATCATGTTCTCCATGAACTGGCGATTCATCTCAAGTTGTTGGATCATACCAGCCATGTACTCAAAGCGGTGGTGGGAAGTTGCCACCACGACCACGCACCAGCTGGTCTAACCATCCCGCTAATATATATAACAGGGTAGTTCAGCATTTGAGAAATTATGCAAAGGACAAGAATCATTCATGATGAAACATGCATAATGAAAGCAGACGATAGAAACTACATAGTAGTCGGCATATCTTACAAAAGGGATCATGCATAGAGTTCGCACACGAGTTCAAGACATAGACTAAGACATCATAGGCGGCACGCAGCTCATGGCGTAATACATCAAACACTAACAAGCAAGCCTACATCAGTCCCACGCGGCATCATGGAGGTAGTCAGAGTTGAAAGCTGGTAGTGCGGCAGCGGATAGTCCTCCACGCCGCTGACTGGGGCCGCAGATACTCGTGCGTAACCCGACGACCAAGTGGCGAAGAGGGCCAAAGGGAGAGTAGCCTCCACCTCCGCCAACCGACACCTTGGGGCATCACGGTCTGGCTGGGTAGATCGCAGAACGCGCAGCTCCGGATCGGACAAAGGGTGCAGAGCGCCGAGCACGGTAAAGGTGCCGACGGGTGATGTACAACTCGTGGCGAAGAGCTCGGTTAGCTCGATCCAGCTTATCGCGATGCGTAACAAAGTTCGATGGTAGAAGGGCTCTCTGGTGACAATGGAGTAGGCAGCGGTGTAGTAACCTCCTCACCAACATCGACGCGATAGCAATGTGCCCAAGGGGAGGTGTCCAACTCCCGATACTCTCCACGAAGACGCGTCGAGCAGCATAAGCAGCATCGTGGACTGCCATATCGATAGTCACCCCAACACCATGTGCGGTGTGCAGCACAAGAGTGGAGTCATACTCCGAGAGTAGAGGTGGACGATAGCTCGGCATCGCTCCTCGTTAAAGTCCCGGTACTCCTCAAAGACGGTGTACTCAGGTGCCGCCGATAACCCGATAGGTCATCATCTCGCTAGCACCGCAGTGATCCCGAGGCACCAATGGCCGTCGTGGTGGCGCATTTACCTGCCTCGTGGGTTCCATCTGAAAACAAAGACGTTTCAAAGGAGTCAAATGACAAGGTGGAAATTGATCAAAATACAATTCCAAGAAACAACTATGGCTTTATCCAACTTTGGGGTGAATGTGGTCACGGATCCTAGTGTTAGTTAGTAAAATCGCTTAACCCGAGTAGAAGAGAGTTCAGAGTCCCAGAGTAAAGGTCGAGGAGTAAAAGATCCTAATACCACCCGATGGCGACGTGGGCCCGTAAGGCACATAGCCAAGTTAGTAAAAGTTTTTGCAATGTCTAGACTCGACTTCGGCCAAGGAGTGTGGAAAGGATTCCTACAGCAATGGCTCGATATTAACTCAGACGCTTCGATATAATCGTACACTAATCATGCATGCAAATGTGTACGATCAAGATCGTGGACTCACGGAAGATATCACAACACAACTCTACAAATAAAATAAGTCATACAAGCATCATAATACAAGCCGGGGCCTCGAGGGCTCGAATACAAGTGCTCGATCATAGACGAGTCAGCGGAAGCAACAAAATCTGAGTACGTACATAAGTTAAACAAGTTTGCCTTAAGAAGGCTAGCACAAACCGGGATCTGAGACGAAGAGGAGCAGCCTCCCGCTCGATCCTCCTAGCTACCCCGGTCGCCGTTAGCGGGCTGCACGTAGTAGTAGGCACCTCCAGTAGTAGTCGCCATCGACGGTGGCGCTCGCTCCGGCTCCATCGTGCCAGTTGCAGCAATCGAGTAGAGGTAGGGGAAAAGGGGAACAAGGCAACCGTGAGTACTCATCCAAAGTACTCGCAAGCAAGGAGCTACACTACATATGCATGGATATATGTGTAAAGGGCCATATCAAGGACTGAATCGCAGAATGCCGTAATAAGAGGGGATAGCTAGTCTTATCAAGACTACGCTTCGTCACCGCCTTGCGTAAGAGGGGTCTCAAGTCCTCCAAGTAACATCACATAGCAATAATCCTACCCGCCATCCCTCCTCATATCCCCGAGAGAGAGCGACCACCGTTGTATCCGCACTTGGAAGGGTGTGTTTTATTAAGTATCCGGTTCTAGTTGTCATAAGCTCAAGATACAACTCCAAGTCGTCCTGTTATCAAGATCACGGCTATTCAATAGATTAACTTCCGCAGGGTGCACCATCTTACCCAAAGACGCTTGATCCCATTTGGCCGGACACACTTTCTCGGTCATGCCCGCCGCTGAAGATCAACACGCCGCAGCCCCACCTAGGCACAACAGAGAGGCCAAGACGCCGGTCTAAACCTAAGCGCACATGGGTCCGGGCCCATCGCCCATTGCACACCTGCACATTGCGAGGGCGGCCGGAAGCGACCTAGCCTAGCAGGCGTCCAGCCCAATCCCGGCGCCGCGCCGTCGCCGACGCCTCAAGTGCTTCGCCGATACCACGACGCCGGATACCCATAACTACTCCCGCCAGAGATGGTTAGTGCGATAAGCTCAGAGCCAACTCAGATCAAATACCAAGATCTCGTTAAGTTGTGTTAAGTATCCGCGAACGCCGAACAGGCCAGCCCACCTCTCTCCTAGGCGGTCTCAACCTGCCCTGCCGCCCGCCTCAAAGATCCACTCATGGTGCTCCACCACCAACCCGACTTTAGTCTCCACATGTATCATGTATAAAGTATATAGTATATACCCGTGATCACCTCCCGAGTGATCACGGCCCGATAGTATAGCACGGCGCACGGACAAGAATGTAGGGCCACAGATGAAAGTACTAGCATCCTATACTAAGCATATAGGATTGCGTAAAGGTAACAACAGAGTAACAAGGACAAAGCTATGCATCAGATAGGTATAATCGAAAGCAAGAATATGCTACACTACTCTAATGCAAGCAGATAGAGTAGAATAGGCGATATCCGTGATCAAGGGGGGGCTTGCCTGGTTGCTCGCAAGAGAGAGGGTCGCCAACACCGTAGTCGAACCGGGCAGCAGCAAGCCGGTCTCGTAGTCTCATCGGAGGTAAGAGGGGAAGAAACAATGAATACTATGTAAACAGATGCATATCGATGCATGACAAGACAAGTAACGATGCTAGGCGTGCCCTAACGTGGTATGAGGTGGTACCGTTAAGGGGAAACATCCGGAAAGTATTCCTGTTTCGTGATTTCGCGAGAGGAGCCGAGGGGAAAGTTGCAGGTTCGATAGGTTAGGGTGTGTGGCGACGAACGGATGCGATCCGGATTCGCCTCGCTGCTCGAGCAACTTTCATGTTGAAAATATTTTAATCCGAGTTACGGATTAAAAGATATGATTTTCTAAAGATTTTATTAATTTCTGGAATTTAATTAATTAATTAATTAATTCGAAAAATGGATTCATGACGTCATGCTGACGTCAGCAGTCAACAGAGTAGACTTGGTCAACCTGTCATGTGGGTCCCGTTCGTCATACTCTGTTAGTTAATTAACAGTAGTTAATTAGGTTAATTAGACATTAGGTTAATTAATCAGGATTAATTAAATTAATTATTTACTTAATTAATTAATTAATATTTTAATTATCATTTATTTTTATTTTTAACGCTCGGGGTGGGACCCCGTGGTCGATGGCATGGCGGTCCAACAAGATGGTCGACCGGTCAATGTGCGGCCGGACCCTAGGGCCCACGGGTCGCTGACCTGTGGTGGCTTGTTCGCCACGCCGGCGTCGGGCGTTGGGGAGCTCCGTGAGCGCTCTCAGCGGCGGGGCGCCGGACTCGCTGAATTCGCCGTCCGCGGCCAAAATGGCCGCTGGGCGGTGCGTTCATCGCGGAGAAGATGCGCGTCCAACGGTGGCAGAGGCACGCCGGACTTGGTTGAAACGGCGCGGCGACGAGGTTTGCGGCGAGCGGATTCGGTCGACGGCGGAAGGATGCTACGCGCTATGCAGCAAAAGGAAAAGGACGGGAGGATCTACACGAGCGGCGAGTCCAACGGTGCGACTTCGTGACCAAAAGGTCACGGAAGGACGCCGCGACGAAGCCAAAGCGAGCCGCTGGGCACGATGGGGAGGAGGAGCTACGACGGTGGAAGTCCGGCGAGGGAGGGGAGCCTCCGAGCGGCGGGGCGGCGGCGCGCCACGGCGAGGCTCAGGCGGTCGCGCCGAGGAAGAGAGAGGGAGGGCCGGGCGGAACGCCCGGGCGCGCGGGGGAGAGGGGCCTCGACCGAGCGGAGGAGGCGCGAGGGGAGAGGTACTGTGGGCTTGGCCGAACCGCGACGGAGAGAGACGAGGGGAGAGGGATCGATCCCTGGGGGATCGGGGAGCGAAGGGGGGAGAGCTCACGGGGGGGGGCGAGGGTCTCGGTAGTGTGCTCGGGGCGGCCGGGACGACCGGGAGGAGGAGGGCGGGAGGCGCCGGGCGGCGACGGGCGGTTCCGGCGAGGCGAGGTGGTGTCGGGCGCAAGGCCGAGGGGGGAGGGCGCTGGCGCCTCGAGGCCGGTCACCGAGGAGGGGAGGAGGTGAGGACGGGCGGCGTCGGGTGGGGTGGAGGTGCGTGCGGGGCCGACGGGATCGGGGCCGATCCCGATCCGGATCGGTGGGGGCGGAGAAGGGGATCGAGGGGGGAGTGGGGGTCGGCTAGGGTTTCTCCGACCGGGGGAGGGGGGGTTATGGGAGTGAGGGGGGTGGGCCGGATGGCCATGGGCTGGCCGGCTGGGCCAGGTGGGCTTGGCCCAGTTGGCCAGTGGGGTTTCCCTTTCCCCTTTCGTTTTTTTTCTTTTCTTATTTCTCCTTTCTGTTTTGATTTATTTTAAAATATTCAGAAACTTTATAAAAATGTGTGCACCCCACCATAATTAACTTTGTAATATTTGACAACCCCCGAACATTTTAGTTTTGATTTTTTTGAAAACTTTTATTGCCATCAAAATTTTGAATTGAATTTTGAAACAGTTTGGGATTAACCCGTCGTTAGCTACAGTGACAAAGGTGACGTGGCACCATCACGTGAGATTACTGTAGCATGATTATCCGGGCGTTACAAATCCCTAGTGTACTTTATTAATAATTGGACGGAGTTGCAGGCACCAGAGGAGAAGCCGGATAACACGTATTGGACTATTCACTTTGATGGGTCCAGACAGTTGGAAGGCTCGGGGGCTGGGGTTGTTTCAACTTCCCCTCGAGGTGACAAATTTTGTTATGTGCTCCGGCTTATGTTTCCCTGTACTAACAATGCAGCTGAATATGAGGCTTTACTCCATGGCCTCCGGATGGCCAAGGAGATGAATTTAAGCCGTAAGATGCTTGGGCGATTCAGCACTCGTTGCTCAACAGTGTCGTGCACGGGATTCTAAGGATCCCTTATGGCAGCTTATCGTCGTGAAGTTGATGCGGTGGCTGGGCACTTCAAGGGTTATCAAGTAGAGCACATTGATTGAAGGAAGAACGAGGCGGCTGATGCTTTAAGCCAGCAGGGGTCTCAGCGTAAGCCGGTGCCACCGAATACTTTCCTTGACGTTTTGCATAACCCTTCTGTCAGAGTGCCTACAGAGGAAGAGCTTGCAGTACCAGACCCGGAGGCGCAGCTGGTGGCGGCTCTCCATGCCATCCCGGACTGGACGGTTCCATACATAGCCTATATGACCCGGGGAGAGTTGCCTGAGGACGAGACCTTGGCAAGACAAATCATCAGGCGGTCCAAATCCATGACGATTGTTCACGGCGAAGTTGCATCAACAAGAAGGCCATCGGGCGTTTCAGCGTTGTGTATCACCCACGGAGGGTCGAGATACTTCGTGAGATTCATGAAGGTGATTGCGGTCATCATGCCGGTTCAAAGTCTCCGTAGCCAAGGCTTTTCGTCATGGTTTTTATTGGTCGACGGCTCATGCCGATGCGGAGGATCCGTCAAGAAATGTGACAGATGTCAAAAATTCTCAAGACGAGCTCATGTGCCGGCTCAAGAATTGAGGATGATTCCAATTACTTGGCCATTTGCAGTCTGGGGGCTTGATATGGTTGGACCTTTCAAAAGGTCTAAAGATAAGAAGACACACCTATTGGTGGCAGTGGATAAATTCACCAAGTGGGTTGAAGCAGAGCCGGTCAGTAAGTGTGATGCAGCCACGGCGGTTCAGTTCATCAAAAAGGTGATCTTTCGTTTTGGTTTTCCGCACAGTATTATAACTGATAATGGCACTAATCTCTAAGGGTGCCATGGAAGAGTTCATCAACAAGAGCACATCCGCTTGATGTTTCGCTGTTGCTCACCCCGCCTAATGGTCAGCAGAAAGAGCTAATCAAGAGATCTTTAAAGGTATCAAACCTCGCTCTTAGTTCCTTTACAAATAACACCGGGTTGTTGGGTGGAGGAATTACCTTCGTGCTATGGAACATCAACACAACGCCCAACAGGTCTCTGGTTATACACCTTTCTTCATGGTGTACGGAGCAGAGGCGGTTCTGCCAAGTGACATCCGGCAAGATTCACCCGGTGGCGGCTTACGTTGAGGCTGATAACGAAAAAGCTCGTCAGATGCACTTGACTTGTTGGATGAAGAGCGAGACTTGGCTATAGCCCGCCGGCGATTTACCAAAGAAGACATGCGCCGCTATAACAGCCGCCGGTCGAAGCGTAACTTTCCAGAAGGTGATTTAGTGTCCGGCTCATCCAGATCAAACTAATATGCACAAGCTGTCCCTCCTTGGGAAGGACCTTTCGTGGTCAAGAAGAATCTCAACAACGGGTCATATTACCTCATCGATGTTCGAGAGCACAAAGACTCACGTAAGTCGGAGGAGGAGACCCGCCGCCCCGAACATAGCGCATCTCCGCCCTACTATACTTAAGCCGCCGCTTTCGAGTATATTTATCTTTTATTTTTAGCAATGTATATATTATAAGGCAATAAAGCAGGACCATTTTCTTTTCCATCCTACAAGGTTTATGTGTCTTCTTTACCAGGTGATGGAAACGACTAACAGGGAGCGGATCATATCTGAATCCGGTTTGACCTTTGGTCCGGCTTATGATCATATCTTAATCAAGCCATGGTCATTTGGGGGCTTCCTATTTAAACATAGGTCGTATTCGAACCAAAGAGAACATAGCTGTCGATACCCAATTGATTGGCACACTGCCGAACCCACTTGGGGGCTTCTTGATCATATTTGAATCATAGCTTAACCTCTTTGGGCCCGACGTGGATCGTATTCGAATCAACGTCATTAAACAACTCTCGTGGTCACTTGGGGGCTTCCTGTTCAAACATAGGTCGTATTCGAACCAAAGAGAACATAGCTGTCGATACCCATTTGATCGGCATCGCCAAAGCCATTGGGGGCTATATGATCTTATCTGAATCTTAGCTTAACCCCTCTGGAACGGTTCTACTGATCGTATTTGAATCAGAGGCCTTTGAAAAGCAGGTTCACTTTATTCTATAAGAGTAAATAATAGTAAGGGCCAGGTAAACATTATATGTGCCAAATTTCAGAAGTTAAATATAACTGTCTGCTTTTTTGGGATCAAGTAAGCCGGTAAGGTACGCCTTAAACCGGCTGATACTTATGATGTTTTGGGTCCTACTCCGGATTAACGTTATCTTACATGACCCCGGATGTGGTGAGATGCTAAAGGAAGTTTTTGTTTTATACATAGAGTAAAGCAGAAAGCTTTTGGATGATTCAAGCAAGCCGGCAGTGCACATTGCTGGCGGCTTGAGACATTGTTAAGCACCGCAAAACATGCGCGAAGGCATGACAGAGTTAAGGAGTTTTTTTCTATCCTATTACAAGACTCCCCGAGACTAAAGTAAGTGAAGCATTGTTTTGTAAAATTCAGAACACATCCGGGCGGCTCATTCCTCCGGCTGGCTTGATGACTCCGGTTATCCTTCCCCGCCTCCTTTGGTTGTTTTGTCCTCGAAGGTTGACGAGGTCCACCAATGCCGCTTAAGGCTTCAAATTCAGCCTCATCATCTATTAAACCGCCGGGTCAACTTCAGAGCAAAGGTATGCTTACGAGTTGGAGGGATCAGCCGACGCCATCATAATGCGGAGTTGGAATCCTCCGGCTCGCTTGTCATAACCCGTTGGTACTTTGTAAGATCAATATCGCTGCCGATGATGGTGGCCACAGATGTACGACTCTCACACGTGTGGTGAATTCTGATTGATGAATGCGAACCGCCTTCCTTAAGATGGGGTATCCAAGAGCAACATCGCTTAAGTCTAGCTCTAGAGCCAATGCTTTGGCCCGCTTAAGGCGGCTATGGCCCGGCTCTACCAGATGCTCGCCTTAACTCCCGAACTGTTGAGGTAACACGGCAAGCCGCTTGAGTACATCTTGTAGGAGATAAGGAGCATCATTTGATAAAGCCACAACGGCCAAGGCACGTTGTGACCCGGTGTATAGTTGTTCCACCAGAGTGTACACCGTCTTAAGCTTGACCAACATATTCTGCTTGAGGTTCGTGCTCCTGGGGCCTGCTTTTATACATATAAGGTGAGCCGGAGTTAACAATTAAATAGACATCAAAGGAACCATTGTGATATTCAGAATTATACATGGTAACTTACCGAAGATTGCTGAGACCATTTGAGATATCTGGCGCTTTAAGCCGGACAGCTCGGCGGTTGCCTCGGCAAGAGATGCCTCTCTTTGTTTCAGCCCGGGTCACCAAAGTGAAGCCCTCTCTCAACCCAAGTTTGCTTTCTTATTCAAACTTTTCTTCTTCTCTTGTTCGAGACACCTGAATTCAAACTTGAGTTGGCTTTCTCGAGCTTCAAGCTCTTGGGTTTTCAACTGACTCTTCAGATCAGCAATCTCCATCTCAAATTGACTTATGGTGGCCTGCATCGACATCAGGTTATGGTAAGAATCACGGTAATATTACATTCAAGTCCCAAACACTTTACAAGTAAAGATACTTGGCACTTGGGGGCTAATGTATGCTTAAAGAATTCTTAACCTAATTTGCCGGGTCATGTATATTAAGTCTCAAGCACTTTACAAGTAAAGGCACTTGACACTTGGGGGCTAATGTGTTACCCAAATTCAAAGTTTCATGCTATCACTGAGTTAAATATATTCAATTTAAGCCGGACAAAACTAATAAAGAAGTAGATTTCTAAGTCTACAAAGATATTCATTCATAAGCAATAGACTTGGGGCTGATACAAGAAGTAAGGTTAAAGGTATACCTCAGATTTATGTTGTATTTGCTTCACCATGTCAATTTCTGTGTCACGACTATTGTGCACTTGGTTCAAATAGCCCGAGACTATATCACCAATGCTTAGGTGAGTATAATTAGTGATGTCCTGCTTGGTTTTCCGACGCTGGGCAAACTCCTCCTTGGCAAATGCATTGAGCAAGGACAGAGGTCGCCCGGTTCAACATATTGGCTTTTCGTAAATTCAACTTCGTTCACGCCTTGACCGGCTAGGAATTTCCGCTTATCGAATCGTGGACAACGCCTTTCGCAGGAGGGTCGATGTTGACACCGAATATCAAAAGCCGGTTCAAAGCGGTGGCTGATGAGTGGAGCTATCAGAACGGATGAGTCAATTGCCGTTTCATGACCACCGGTCTCGGACAAATTATTCTTTTGGCCTTCTTGCTAGGCTTCACTTGCGTGCTGTCACCAAAGTGGAAGGGTGAGTACCAACGAATAAGTATGGAAAAACTTAAAGTAAGAAAGGTGGCATTACCCGGGAGCTGTTTTAAAAGCCGGCATGTTTGATTGCATCGACTCGCCGGAAGACGGAGAGGGATCCTGATAATTAGAGTCAGATGAATTGAGGGGTCGACGAAATAAACCCGCCAAAGGATAAGCGTAACGCAAAGCGGAGATGACCTCGCTCGACGCTCTCGTTATATCGGGTAAGCCGGAGGAGAGTTCTGCGCCTTGAGTGTCCCGAGTTTGCCTCCGGTTCTCAAGTTGTTGTTGCTTCAAAAGAAATTGAGGATCTTGGTAAGCTAGAGGGTGTGAAAACCTTACTTTCCGGGTCACCCTTTGGATTTTTTGTGTTGGCAAAGGCTCTAAGTCGGAGGAAATTATAGTTACCTCTTCGCCAGCTGCTTGACTGTTTCCAGTATCCTCCTGAAAGGATCAAATGTCAGTAAAGTAATGGCAAAGGAGTTAAAGAAAATTGAAAGATTACCTCTTCCTCATCCAAGAAGAGTCATCCAATTTAAACATATCGAGGCGCTGGGTTTCTTCTTCTTAGAGGTGCCCGCCCCGGCGTTTTTTCTTTCGCCTTCTTTACGCTTCGCCTGTTTAGCAGCCTCATGATCATACTTGACCTTCCGTAAATCATCACCGCCCGTGGAAACAGATAAAGAATCATAATTATAAGAAGGTAACATATAAAAGAGTATTTGTGAAGACTAGTAACTTATCGCAGAGCCGGGTTCTTCTTGCGAAGGGAAGTAAGTCAAGGCATTATCGTTACAAGGCCTTCCTTCAACAGAGATTGGATCAGAGCATCTACCGCATCATCGGATAAATCATCGAGCTATGACGCATCGAGTCATCCTTTTCGCTCAGATAAGTACACATTGCCGAGCGGCGGCTTAATGGTAGTATCCGCCAGTGACCCGCATCAACCAGATCGATGTCATTTAAACCGCTCCTAGAAGAGCTTTGATCTTCTTGATGGTGGGGTTGAGAGGCAGGTGTTCAACACCGGATAACTTATCTGCCAAATGGATGATTGGATTCGAGAGGCAGGGCGCGAAGTCGGGCAGTGGCTTCTCATCACCGGTGATGTATCTTGGCAAGAGAACCACGCCCGTTCCGATCTTTCAGTGACTTGGCAGCTCAAAGATAAGGGAAAAGACAATCTCTTCGCCGCTGGATGGAGATGCCGCCAAGTTCAAGACTAGGCCCGCTGGCACGCTCGCTTTGCCGGTTCAAATAAAAAGTTCTCTAACAAGAGCAGATTTGGTTCTTCTCCGTGTACACTTTGTAGAAAACTTGAAAATTGCGTAGATTTGACACGGAATTGGGCCCGATGTCTTGAGGTCTAAGGTCAAAGAAATTCAGAACTTCTCTGAAAATTTTTGAGCCGGAGGGCAAATCCCTGTTCATGTGATCCGTGAAAACTATCACTTCGCCTTTTGGTTGAGGCTTTTCTTCTGATAGGTCAGAACACGATAAGACATGACCTCCTTTTTGGCGATGGCCGACTTCACAAATTCGCCGTTTACTCTTAGTGACTGTGGATGGGACCCAGTTGCAGGTTACAGGAGCTTTGGTCGACTTAGGCGCCATGACAACAAGTTGGCCTATTGCAAAATAAGAAGTTCCGGCTTAAATTTTAACCCGGAAGAAAATATTCAAAATTTTTAAGATAGCGGCTTAAAGGGGCCTAATGATATAAGGGTGATTGTGCAACAATATTTAAGCCGCTACAAACATCAAGAGCGATTCAAAAATTTTAAAGTCATGAGAAGACGGCAAGCATTACAGATCAGTATCACTTATTTAAACCGGACACCTGGACAATTGTGTTTAAGGGCATTTACCAGAAGAAGCTTTCCGGGTGATAGAAACAAGTTTCACAGATGACAGCTATTATTTTGGATCAAATTATTGTTCTGAAAGAATTTTTTTCTAGACCTAAAACAGAGCAGAGAAGTTCACGCACTCGAAGAAAGTTCCCAAGCAAGGGAGATGAGATCTGTTTCTGTGCAAGATCAACACAAACAATTACCGCAGCAGTTCTGCACAGTTTTTACGATCTGAACAGGTTGTGGAGGTGCAAGCTGGCAAAGGTTTGCGTCGGGCGGTGATGAACGCCGACGAACTCAGGAAAGTTCCGATGCAGATCTAAAGAAAGGAAAGGAGAGGAACTCACGGATGAACTCGAGCTGCGGAGGTTCGCCGTCGATTTCTGGTCCGAAGTCAGCCGATGCAGCGGCCCGAGTCGATGAAGACGAGGGGTTCGACGGCGGCGGCGGCGAGCTTGAGTGACATAGAAGAGAGGAAGAAGACGACCGAAAGAGAAGAATGAAAGACCTCAAGTCGCTACTTATTTATAGGGAGAAGCATAACCGAGATGGCACGGAAACGAGGAGATAAGAATTATTATCCAGCGCCCCGATGCCTCGATTCTCAAACAGTAATAAAGACAAAGATCCGCTGGGCGATTGGCGGGATAAAAGGAAAGATGACGCCATGACGGGTTAACACGGATCCAAAGAGTGACGCCACGCCGGGTTAAAGAAAGTCTTTTATGTAGTCCAAGACCAAGATTTATGTTTTAAGTTATTTTAAGATTGACATGAGCAGGTTCAAATCAACTGGGCCTAATGTTGGGGATATAACTATTTGTGTAAGCCGCCCAGAGGGGCCGGTTACGAAAGAGTTACCGACGAAGCCCAAGTCCAAGCATGAAGATGGCGACTCAACAAGGAGCCTAAGGCCCACATGCGACTTAAGGCCCGTTCTAGTAAACCGCCATAACGGCATGACTTGTATCATAAGGTAGACTTGACTAGTCACCGAGCCGACACTTTTATGAGCCGCGGGACTCAGAAGTCGCAGGCGCCAACCCTTGTATATAAGGGGACGACCACGGCGGCTTAGGGAAGAAACAACCAATCGAGAACCGGGCATAGCGTATCTCGCTCCCTGGTCATCGAAACCTCAAGCAATACCAAACCAACTAGACGTAGGCCTTACCTTCATCATAAAGGGCCAAACTAGTATAAACCTCTCGTGTCCTTTATCCCAATTAACCCCTTTAAGCTTCCTAGTTGCGATGGCTCCATGATTAAGTCCTTGCAAGAGGACATCTGCCGTGAAAATTCCACGACTGTACTTATTAATCATATCAATTGACGTGATTTTATAATCATTCCCTAGAGTTCTTTTCCAAGTACTCCAGTTACTTCCAAAAACACATCCTGGGGGAAATCGACAAAAGAAGTGCGCCGCATTAAAATTCCACAAAGCCTACCGTGCAGGCACAAAATTAAGGTGCTGACACGCTTAGAATTATGATTCCATCACAATTTATGGAAACGAAAAGAGAAAAGATTACACAATTAGTAGTGCATCACCACTGTTAGGATGATATTGAAGGCTTCCACACCTTGTTACCTAATTCATTAATGAACGAGATACAACTTTATATAGTAGGCCATCTTTTATTTCAACTGGCCAAAAGCAAAGAGTACTCTTTTATTGCAAATATTTTTCACAACTTCTCTCAATGCTTGAAACATGTTTATATGCCCATCTCACACTTCATTCTCATGTGACATGCAAGCTAAACATATTCCTTTCAATATTCACCAAAACTTTTGTTAATCTTAGAGGATTTTTATCCTTGGCTATTTTCTCTTAATTATTTATTTGATTGGACGTAAGTCTCAACCTTTTATGCTCCCGATTTTATCAATTGAAAACAGATGGACTAGCGCGTATAGTTATTTTCCTTTTCTAATAAATCAACAACAATGTGTGGAAGACTTATGATCATCTCACTAGTTAATATACCCTACCAATTGCAAAAAAGCAACATCTCATATGCTTTCCAAGCAAGGTACTGGCATCAAACATCTGAATATCCACAGCTCATTGGAAGGGAGTATTCCCTTGCTCAAAAAGGAAATGAGGAGTTCAAACTTTTAATGGCAATTCCAGCTAATCTTGACCACTTGCACAAATTATGACATGACAATAAATATACAAAGTACTCCAGGTGAGACACGCCTGATTCAATCATACACTAATCATAAACGCAAACATGTACTATCAAGATTAGGGACTCATGGGAAGATATCACAACACAACTCTAAACACAAATAAAAGTAATACGAGCTTTATATTACAAGCCAGGGGCCTCGAGGGCTAGAATACAAAACCTCGAGACGCAAGCGTCAGCGGAAGCAACAATATTTGAGTACAGACATAAGTTAAACAAGACTGCCTTAAGAAGGCAAGCACAAAAGTAGCATCGACCGAAGAGGCAAGGCCTCCTGCCTGGGACCTCCTAACTCCTGGTCGTCGACGGTCTCCATGTAGTAGTAGTCACCCTTGGGGTAGTAGTAGTAGTTGGTGGGGGTGGCATCTGGCTCCTAGGATCCACCAACTGGTTGCAACAACCGGAAAGAAGAAAGAAGGGGGAAAAGGGGTAGCAAAGAAACCGTGAGTACTCATCCAAAGTACTCGCAAGCATCAGATCTATACTAACTATGCATTGGTATCAAATGGAAGGTAGGTATCTGTGGACTGAACTGCAAAATGCTAGAATAGAGGGGAAGGCCTATCCTATCAAGGACTAGCATCTTCAAGCATCTTGCAGCATTCAGAAGAGTATAGAATAGCAGTTTATAATTAACAAACATGTTGTAGTATTTACGCCCAGAGATCCTTCCTCGACACCCACCGAGAAAGCAATCCCGGAGGCACATATCCATCACATATCTCAAGTATCCATTTCTAGTTGTAATAGATCGGGATACAACTCCGAGCGTCCTTTACAGTGGAGACGGCTATTCGAATAGAGAACTTCCCTGCAGGGGTGCACCACATTAACCAACAAGCTTGATTACTCCGGCCGGACACACTTTCTTGGGTCCATGTCTGACCTTAGAAGATCAACACGTCTCCGCCCTACCTAGGCTCAGCAGAGAGGTCCCCGCCGGTCTACATCCTAAGCACTCCGGGGTCTTGGGCCCATTGCCCTTTCCACTCTGGGTCGTTGCATCCAGGGCGGGTCTAGGCACCACCTCTATCATGGATGGTATCGGCCCAGCCGTGCGGCAATGCTAAACTGGATGTCTGACAAAGCTTTGGCTGATACTACGATGCCGAGTGCCCATGTCCGTTCTCGCGTGGTGGTTAGTGCATAAAGGCCAGTGGCCAACTCAGAACAAATACCCAAACCCTTAGTGTATTAAGATCTCGCGGAGACGAGTAGAGACTCACGATCATGTGACCCCGTCGCCCCGTCTCACGGAAATACGGCAAGGGCCAGGCCCAACCCTATCTCTCTCGTGTGCTCTACCTGCCCGGCCGTGCCTCGTAATTATCTCCCGAGTGCTCTCCGGGCCCGCCCGACTTTCCAGAGACTGTCGGGAACTCAGGTCCACCTCAACGGGGCTGGTACCGCATGTCCCTTCAGTACTGCAGTAACAGTACATGGGGCTATAGGTAAAGGTAACTGTGTGTCTGAAACATCAAGGGGGAATCCAAGGAATCACCCTCGGTGGAATCCACTTGATGTAATCGTCAAGGTGAACGTATGAGGAATCACCCTCGAGGTTCACACTTGAGCTGTAGCACGACAGAGTTGTATCAGGAGTGGTGAAGGAGGAATCACCCTCGATGACCATGACCGAATACCTACACTATAGAGTTATCATCAGGAGTGTGTTGCGAGGTATCACCCTCAACATTCGATAGTAGCTTTGTAGAGTCTAGCAACAAAAGGGGATGTGATGTGATGTGTCGGGCTCTGGACGTCGATCACGTTGATCGGGTCATCGGTCAACAAGCCGGGGCAACTGGTACAAGGTGAGGGGTCACTGATGGATCGCTAACCAACCTATACTAGGCAGTTAGGGATGAGTAGGTAAGGTACAACAACAGGTTACAAAAACAAGCTATGCGTCATAATAGGAGCAATCAAGTATAGTTGCAAAATCTAATGCAATCATGAGAGAGAATAGAATGGGTGATATTGGAATGATGTGGTGGGGGTGGTTGCTTGCTTGGAAGCTCTGATGAAAAAGGAGAAGGGTCGTTGGCGACATAGTCAATCACAGAGGCACCGGCAACGATCTCGGGGTCTATTGGAGAGAAGAGGGGTAAGAAACAATAAATATAGAGCAAACACGTGCAATAATATGCATGACAAGACAAAAGTAGCGCTAGGGGTGTTCTAACGCGGTACTACACGATACCGGCAAAGGGGAAAACAACTGGGAAAGTATTCCTGGTGTTTGGCATTTTCGGACAGATGAAACGGAGGGGGATGGTTCCATGATCGTTATGCTAGGGACATGTGGCATACGAATGGAGAGCGTATTCGGGACCATCATGTTTTTCTAAGCAACTTTCATGTACAAAGTATTTTCGTTTGACATACGGATGATTTTATATTAATTTTCAATGTTGTATTCAATTTCTAGAATTACCAGATTTAATTTACTTCAAAAACAGGATAATGACGTCACCCTGACGTCATGATGGCATCAACAGTCAACAGAGTGTTGACGGTTAAGCTGACGACCGGGACCCACTGTCATTGTCACAACAGTTAATCTAATAGTTTAATTAGACTAATTATGCAATTAGGCTAATTAAACAGAGTTGATTAGGTTAATTAATTATTATTTTGATTTTGATTTTAATTTTTTTCTATATTATCTTATTTCATTTATAACCAGGGGACTGGGCCCCACTGGTTACTGGGCCAAAGGCCTTAGTGGGGCAGGCGGTTACGGGCGTAGGGGTGTGCGGGGCGGACCACCCGGCAGCGCCAAGGGCGATGGGCTTGCCGGGCGGGAGCGGCAGGCGCCACCCACGGGCTCATGGGCCAGCAGGAGCTGCTCCGCAGCGTAATGAGGGGCGGCGCGACGGAGGCGGGGCAGTGGCCGGAGTGACGCGGTGGTCGCCGGGGAGGGAGGCCAGGCACGACGGGTAGACGGCGTGTGTGGGCGCAGGGAGGTGGTCGGGGCGAACCGGGCGCAAGGCCGACAAGGCATATGTCTCGGAAAGAGGAGGCGTCGGTCGCGTGGGGTGGCAATGGACGCGGCCCGGCATGGCTGAGTGCATGCGCGCACGTGGTCCAGGTGCGGCGAGCGCGGCCCGGCAGCGGCGACCAAGCGGAGAAGGGGCGAGGTCGAGGGGGGGGGGGTTCCTCGCCCATGCCGCAGGGGAAGGGGCGGCATGGCTTGGAGAGCAGCGTGAGGAGGGGACGAGGACGCTGTCCGGCGGCATCGTAGCTCCAGCGAGGGGGGCGCCGAGCGCTGGGCATCGTGGTCGAGGGGGGGCGAGCGCCGCCGATCCAGATCGTGGGGAGGGGATGAGGGGATCTTGAGAGTGGGGTAGGGAGGCTACGTCACGGTGGGGCAAGATGGGTTATAGCCCGGGGGGATTGGGCCGGCTTGGTGGCGGTCAGCTGGGCCAGAGGCCCATGGGGAGGGGGAATTGCCCTTTTGTTTTCCTTTTTTTTGTTTACTTTGCCTGCTAATTAGTTTTTCTATTTTATTTACTATTCATTTTAGTTTTATTTAATATAAAAACAATACCTAATTTTGTATTACTAATTATACCACTGCCAATACTATTTAGGCATTTAATTAAAATAGTTTGTAATGTTATGTTTTTTAAAGTGCATCTAATTACCTGTTCTAGTTGCTGCTTTAGTTAAATTTAGGGATTTTATATAATTTATAAAAAGATGATTTTTCTACCAATATTACTTATGATTTAATTGTCACACCCAAGACATTTTAGTTTGAATGTTTGAAATTTTTTGCCGTTTGACATGATTTTGAATTTTGAATTCAAACGGGACTGAACCATCACGGGATTAATAACAACAAACTTGGTGACGTGGAATCATTAGTAGAGGGTTACTGTAGCTTAATTATCCGAGCGTCACAATTCTCCTCCACTATAAGAAATCTCGTCCCGAGATTTAAGGGGTGGAGTAAGGGGGAAAGACTCGGGAAGGACGGAGCTCAACAAAAGATAGGTGCCTCGGGGCTATCTCAGTGAACGTGGCATAGAGGCATCTCTCGAGTTGAAATTCAAGAAAGTCATCAAGAGCAAGGTAAGAAGGTGCAATAAGAAGCTTCAAGCGGGTAGGCAACCGTTTGTTGCCTGAAACAGAGGGTGAAAGGGGTTCAGAGCAATGGGAATAAGTATTGCGTCTAATACTAGAATAGATCACTAGGTAGATGGCTCGTGATTTACATATGAAGCCAAGTACGAGGAACAATTTTGGAAAACATGGATGTACGGGAGAGTCAGGTTTCGATCCTGTGGAACTGTGGATTATGGGCCCACCATGTGGGTTAAAAGCAGGAAGGCGCTAACATTTTGCACGGTCATGATAGCAAGGTACGTCAGTAGCCTGTCAATTATGTTGGCAACTACGTCGGTACAAGGGGCAAGGGACGAAGAGAACCATTTTCCTGCTCGCAAGGCGAGGTGAACCAACAGGCAAAGTTCTCGTCCATCTGTGGCTACTGGAATGTCATCAACAATAGTAATAAGGTCTTGCTGACGGAGCTTGTACACCGAGGTGTATACATAAGCAGGGAATTATCACTGCTCAGATATGTTAGGTTACAAGAAAGTTTAAACAAAACAATGGAAAGGAAAGTGTAGACTCAAATCAGTTATTGGTGTTCTGGAGTGTCTAACAACTCAGTACCAGTGGAAAATTGGAATCGGCGAGAAATAATAGTTGGTGAAGAACTCATAAGAAGCTATGTAGTTCCATGTTATTCTTGAGAGACCAGAGGGTAATACTCGAAGGTAGAACGTGATAGAGGTTGGACAGGTGAAAATATCCGCAGAAGACAACTGCTTTAGCTTCTCCGAGAATTGGGATCAAAGAAGAACAACCATGATCAGAACCACAATTGCAAAGGACCAAAACAAAATACAAGATTAATTTATACCAAGGGGATAATTATTTTTTATAAGAAGCTCCATGATAGGATCTACATCGTTTCCATGGGCATGAACGCAAAGTTCAAGGTCGACTCACACTTCTTCAATGCATCACCTTTCATTCACTTCTCGCTTTCGATGAAGTTGTAGTGTTGATATTTTATCTGGCAAAATACCAGAAGAGTAAGACCCGTGAAGACTTTCGGGTTCAAACGGGTTAGGGAAGGTGTAGGTTCAACCCATAGGGGTATCTTAGGAACCTATCCACAAACATCAGGAGTAAATATCTCACGCTCGGAAGTAGAGCATGGTTGAGGAAGTAGAGGATACAATTTACCAAAGGCATTATGTATCCGAGGAAAGGCTCACAAGGTTACTGAATATGAAGGACGTTGTCGGATAAAACCAAGCAAAGGATCTGGTGGTCGACGATGGATCTGATGTGAGGAAAGGTACTCAAACAGAAGAAGAAAGAATGCAAGGAGATCATATAGAAACAACTGACTAATTCAAAGCTCAAATGTAACGGAATTATGATTTCCAATTCAAGGGATCAAAAGCAAACACTCTGATTAAGGATGGATAAGTTGAATGGACTCAGAAAGACAATCAATCAAGGCTTGATTCGCCGAACACCATCTCATGTCCGGGATGACGTCTGAGCTGAAGGTAAGAATTCTAATTGTGATTGATGACTCTGAGCATTCACAAACATATCGAATCAAATGTTCAAAATGACAATGACAAAGGATGCTAATGAATATCGCTAAACATATCCCATAGTTCAGGCAGGCAAGAAGAATCTCAAAAGAAGTAAGTTGTACAGGATTCTCGGAAGATCAGATAGCATTACAAAGTATTTTGTGAAACACATGAACCACCATGGACGGACAGATACTCGGCAAGCGCGATTAATTATTCGTAGGGGTATTCGTGTGGCAAATAACTGCAAGGCAGTAGGCTCAACGGATTCTCAGGACAACAGAGTGTATTTCGGGGCGTCTTGTAATAACAAGAGCAACTGGGAATGAAAGTATGAACGTAGGTGTATGTAGTTATCCAGAGGGATTTTTCGGTGGTAGGGAATTGCAACAGCTAAGGGTACAAGGGTCTTGAGAAAACAACAAAGAGTATCTTCGGAATCTTCTCATGCAGCAGGCGATCATCTGTAATGAAGGGGCTCTCCGGTAGGAAGTGATTACGAGAACCTAAAGTTAGAGTTAGTGAAATAATTTAATCCAAATAGAAGAGAGATCAGAGTCCCAGAGTATAGACGAGGAGCAAAAGATCCTAATACCACCCAATGGCGACGTGGGCCCGTAAGCCATGTAGCCATGTTACTAAAACCGTTTTTCATTGACTAGACTCAACTTCGGCCAAGGAGTTGGAAAGGGGGGTTCCTACAGGCAATCGGCTCTGATACCAACGTGTGACACCCCAATTCAATCGTACAGTAATCATACACGCAAACATGTATGATCAAGATCAGGGACTCACAGGAAGATATCACAACACAACACTAAACACAAATAAAAGTAATACAAGCTTTATATTACAAGCCAGGGGCCTCGAGGGCCCAAATACAAAATCTCGAGACACAAGCGTCAGCAGAAGCAACACTATCTAAGTATAGAAATAAGTTAAACAAGAATGCCTTAAGAAAGGCAAGCACAAAAGTAGCATCGACCAAAGAGGCAAGGCCTCCTGCTTGGGACCTCCTAACTACTCCTGGTCATCGACGGTCTCCATGTAGTAGTAGGCACCCTCGGGGTAGTAGTACTAGTCGGCGGCGTTGGCATCTGGCTCCTGGGATCCACCAACTGGTTGCAACAACCGGAAAGAAGAAAGAAGGGGGAAAAGGGGTAGCAAAGAAACCGTGAGTACTCATCCAAAGTACTCGCAAGCATCAGATCTATACTAACTATGCATTGGTATCAAATGGAAGGTAGGTATCTGTGGACTGAACTGCAAAATGCTAGAATAGAGGGGAAGGCCTATCCTATCAAGGACTAGCATCTTCAAGCATCTTGCAGCATTCAGAAGAGTATAGAATAGCAGTTTATAATTAACAAACATGTTGTAGTATTTACGCCCAGAGATCCTTCCTCGACACCCACCGAGAAAGCAATCCCGGAGGCACATATCCATCACATATCTCAAGTATCCATTTCTAGTTGTAATAGATCGGGATACAACTCCGAGCGTCCTTTACAGTGGAGACGGCTATTCGAATAGAGAACTTCCCTGCAGGGGTGCACCACATTACCTAACACGCTAGATTACTCTGGACGGACACACTTTCTTGGGTCCATGCCCCGGCCTCGGAAGATCAACACGTTACAACCCTACCTTGGCTCAGCAGAGAGGTCCTCGCCAGTCTACATCCTAAGCACTCCGGGGTCTGGGGCCCATCGCCCTTTGCACTCCGGGTCGTTGTGTGCAGGGGCACCACCTCTGTCATGGATGGCGCCTGCATAGCCGTGCCGAATGCTGAACTGGACGTCTGACAAATCTTTGGCTGATACTACGAAGCCGAGTGCCCATATCTGTTCCTGCGTGGTGGTTAGTGCGTAAAGGCCAGTGGCCAACTCAGAACAAATACCCAACCCTTAGGGTGTGTTTGGTTGATTCTCATCTTAACATAGTTGTTCCCTCTTCATGCATGCTCATCTCATCACCCCTCTTCATGCATGCTCCTAGTGTATTTTATGTTGAGCTAGTGTGGACTCATGCACCCTTCATACACTCTACCAAACACCCAAAAGTGGGTCAAGAAGGGAACTTTTGCTCTCATACAGCCTTCATACACCCTACCAAACACACCCTTAGTGTGTTAGGAGCTCGCGGAGATGAGCAGAGATTCACGATCAAGTGACCCCGTCACCCCGCCTTGAGGAAATACGGCAAGGGTCAGGCCCAAACCTCTCTCTCTAGGGTGTTCTACCTGCCCGGCCATGCCTCATAGTTATCTCGCGGGTGCTCTCCGGGCCCGCCCGACTTTCCAGAGACTGTCGGCAACTCAGGCCCACCTCAATCGGGCTGGTACCACCTGTCCCTTCAATACCGCAGTAACAGTACATGGGTCTACAGGTAAAGGTAACTGTGTGCCCGAAACATCAAGGGGGAATCTGAGGAATCGCCCTCGATGGAATCCACTTGATGTAATCGTCGTGGTGAACGTATGAGGAATCACCCTCGAGGTTCACACTTGAGGTGTTGCACGATAGAGTCGTATCAGGAGTGGTGAAAGAGGAATCACCCTCGATGACCACGACCGAATAGCTACAATACAGAGTTATCATCAGGAGTGCGTTACGAGGTATCACCTCGGCACCCGATAGTAGCTTTGTAGAGTCGAGCAACAAAAGGGGGCATGATGTGATGTGTCGGGCTCTGGACATCGATCACGTTGATCGAGTCATCGCTCAACAAGCCGGGGCAACTGGTACAAGGTGAGGGGTCACTGATGGACCACTAACCAACCTATACTAAGCAGTTTAGGATGAGCAGGTAAGGTACAATAGGAGGTTACAAAAGCACACTATGCGTCAGAATAGGAGCAATCAAGTATAGTAGCAAAATCTAATGCAAGCATGAGTGAGAATAGAATGTGTGATATCGAAATGATCAGGGGGGTTTGCTTGCCTGGAAGCTCTGCTGAAAAAGGAGAAGGTTCGTCGGCGACCTAGTCGATCACAGAGGCATCGGCAACGGTCTTGGGGTCTAAGGAGAGAAGAGGGAGAAGAAACAATAAATACAGAGCAAACATGTGCAATACTATGTATGACAAGACAAAAGCAGCGTTAGGGGTGTTCTAACGCGGTACTACACGATGCCGGCGAAGGGCGAAAACAACTGGGAAAGTATTCCCGGTGTTTGGCATTTTCATACAAATGAAACAGAGGGGGATAGTTCCATGATCACTATGCTAGGGATGTGTGGCACATGAACGGAGAGCGTTTTCGGGACCGTCACATTTTTCTGAGCAACATTCATGCACAAAGTATTTTCATCTGACATACGGATTATATTATATTTATTTTCAAAGTTTTATTCAATTTCTAGAATTACCAGATTTAATTTACTTCAAAAACAAGATTATGACATCAGCCTGATGTCAGCGGTAGCGTTGACTAGTTAAACTGGTGACCGGGACCCACCATCATTGTCACAACAACTAATCTAATAGTTTACTTGGACTAATTATGAAATTAGGTTAATTAAACAGAGTTAATTAGGTTAATTGTTGAATTGTTTAATTAATTTTTATTTTAAATTTAATTTTAACTTTTGTTTCTATTTTTTAATTTCGTTTATAACCAGGGGACTAGGCCCCACTAGTCAGTGGGCTGGCCTTAGCAGGGCGGGGGGTTACAAGCACAGGGGGCGTGCGGGCGCCGACCCGGCCCCGCGTGGGTAGTGGAGCAGGGCGTGGTGGACCACCCGGGTGGCGCTGTGGGGCAGCGGGCTGGCTGGCGGGGAGCGGCAGGCACCACCATGGGCTCACGGGCCAGCAGGAGCTGCTCCGCAGCGGCGAACAGAGGGCAGCCGCGGTGGTCACCGGGAGGATGCCGGGCGTGGCGGGTAGGGGCTCGAGGCGATAGTGGCTGTGATGGCAGCGGGCAGGGGCCGAGCGAGGGCGAGCGGGCGGCGCGGCGGTGGGCTGCGGGGCATCAGCAACAGCGGGTAGCAGGCGACGGCGCGTGCGGGCGCAGGGAGGCGGCCGGGACGAAGCGGACACGAGGCCAATGAGGCGCCGGTCACGTCCAGAGGAGGCATCAGCGGCGTGTAGCATTGGGCGTGGCCCATCATGGCTGAATGTGTGCACACGCGTGGTCTAGTTGCGGCGCGTGCGGCCCGCCACGGTGACCGGGCGGAGAAGCAGGCGAGGTCGAGAGGGGGGTTCCTCACCCACGCTGTAGCGGAACAGGTGGCGTTGCTCAGAGAAGCGGCTCGAGGAGGGGACGAGGACACAGTTCGGCGGCGTCATGGCTCTGGCGTGGGGGGCGCTACACGTCGTGGTCGGCGGTGGGGGGGGGGGGAGCTCCCCCGATCCAGATCGTGGGAAGGGGATGAGGGAATCGTGGGAGAGTGGGGGGGGAGAGGCTAGGTCACGGCTCGGGAGGAGAGGGGTTATAGCCCATGGGGATTGTGCCGGGGCGGCCAGCTGGGCCAGAGGCCCACGGGGAGGGGGAAATTGCCCATTTTTTCCTTTTCTTTTTTGTTTACTTTTCCTGTTAATTAGTTTTTCTATTTTATTTACTATTCATTTCAGTTTTATTTAATATAAAAACAATACCTAATTTAGGTTTGCTAATTATACCACTACCAATACTATTTAGGCATTTAATTAAAATAGTTTGTAAAATGCATTTAATTTACTATTCTAGTTGCTGCTTTAGTTAAATTTAGGGCTTTTAAATAATTTGTAAAAAGATGATATCTCCACCAATATTACTTATGATTTAATTGTCGCACCCAGAACATTTTAGTTTGGATGTTTGAAAACTTTTGCCGTTTGACTTGATTTTGAATTGGAACGGGATTGAACCATCACGTGATTAACAATAGAAAACATGGTGACATGGCATCAGTAGTAGAGGGTTACTGTAGCTTAATTATCCGGGTGTCACACCAGGACCCCCGAAGCTTACAATCAAGCCAGAGAGATCCTGGTACCTAGTTTTTATGCTTCCTACTTGGCATCATCGCAACTGATTAATCGGTCTGATAGGCTAGTTAATCGATCGGCCTAGCGGGCCATTTAATCGGCCGAACATGCCATTTAATCGGCCTGACAAGTTAACACGATGAATAGGTGCTATTTGAATCGGCCACCCAACGAGTAGCGATTAACTGGCCCATTAACTGATTAGTCAAAAAAGTTCTTGAACAATGCTCGCAAGCCATAGAGATATTCTTGAAGCGTGCTTTGATCCCCTAAGCATCTTCTGCTACTCATCAACAACCCTTCTCAAGAAATCAAGTTGTGTAGTATTCTGGTTCAGAGTATCAATCATGAGACCAATGTTATGGAAGAGACCATCCACCCTAGCTTCAAGGTATTTTCTCATCAGCCAATAAGCATCGGTCCCTTTGCCGATGGTATGCACACAAGTTTTAGAAACTTTCTCAAGATCCTCAATATTTTTTCCTTTATCTCCTCTTGGGACAATGGTTCCGTCCCCCACTCGTTCTATGGATGCCCAAGAGGAAATATAGGAATAGATCCAAAGGTATTGAATTTGGTAGGGATTAGGAGGATACTCATATGAGGTGACCTCTTCTTCTTCTTCCCCTGACATTGTTGCTTGTTCTCTGCAACGATCTTCTCCTTGCCAGCCTCCACCTTCGGATATGACACTTCCTTGAGATTCATCTTCTAGAGGTCCTTCCAACTAACTTCGATGTGTTGTATGATCCTGGTATGACCGCATGCGGTTGTACTAGACGCCGTCGATCACTCTGCTGGAATTGCTCTCAGTGTTGAGGGGAAGTACGACCACTGGTATGAAAATATTGCTTTCTCTTCAAAAGTTTTATTTCTATCCTATAAACTTTGTTTGAAAGTCCTCCAATAGGCAACAACATCATTCAATTTGACCTCAAGTTTAAAATAGATGTTGCCAATGAAAGATTTAAAAACTTCTAGGAAATATAAAGGCTCAAATTAAAATTGCAATAAAAAACTAGTTAAATACAATTTACCTTGTCTCTATAACATTTCAGCTTCTCAACCAGGTATTAAATTGACCTCTTCGCCCTCTTGTTGCGGCAACGTAGAGCTTCAGACGTTGCCTGTTCACAATCCATGGAGTATCTTTTTATCCTTTCAATTGAATGGCTCCCGAATTGTAAATTTCTTCATATCGCAAGGTCCTTCACATCTGTACCTAAGTCTTTTTAGAAAAACTTAAGACGAGAATTAAATAGGAGGTCTTTGTCCTCTGCACTAAATTTTTGTTTCGATATTTTTCTATCATGCCATTTCTTAACCTTTTCTTTGAAAAGACGGGCACTTTCATGAGCCTCATTTCTAAGCTCCCCTAAAGCATGCGTATCTAACAACCTATTCTCCCCCTGCTTCCTTGAGGTCAAAGTTTATATTTTTCACAACCCAATAAGCTTTATGCTCTAGCTCTAAGGGTAAATGACATACCTTACCGTATACCATTTTATATGATGTCATACCCATGGGATTCTTGTATGTAGTTAGATATGCCCACAAAGTTTCATTCAACTTCCTAGCACAATCCTTCTTTGACTTCTGCACCGTCTTCTATAATAGTCCTTACCTCACGATTTTATACCTCGACCTGACCACTCATTGTGCATGATATGCCAATGCTATGCGGTGAATTACCCCATACATAGAGAGGGTCCTCCTAAAGATACCTTGTATAAAATGAGATCCACCATCAGTAATAAGAACTTTGGGTGCTCCAAACTTGGGGAGGATAATATCCTTAATGATCTTTAGTGAGGAAGCTACGTCGACATGATGTGTCCACTGGTGCAGAGACGTGCTACACAAACGGTTTTAACCCCCTTTCCGCAACGGAGTTTTAAACCATCGCCTTGCCTGTGTGTGCGATAGGGGGGGGGGGGCTCCTTCCCACACAACCCAGAAACCATCGGCGATAGGTCTTCCGGTCACACACGCGGGGCAAATGGAGCTCGTGGGCGATTGGGAGAGCCATCGGAGACAATTATACATGCCCATTCTTTTCCATTCGTATGTACATCCCACACAATGAATCCCAGGAAAACGTTTCCATTCGTATGTATATCACACATTATTTTTTTATGTGGAAACATTTGTGGAAGGTGGCCTAACGCAAACATTTATAGGCGGAAGTCATGTGTGATTGTTCATTGATCCAACACGCCTACTTTCTAGAAATCGTGTGGGTTTGTTTGAGTTCATCGCCCATGGTGTTGTTTGAGAAAACGTATGCAATAGAAAACCCCAATAATCCGGCTAATTGGTCTATTATTGATAGTCCATTTAGTAATCAAATTAACATTTCATATCAAACACACCATATATTTCATATCCGTATTACAACAACCAACATTTCATAATTGAATTACATCAAATTGCTTCAGCACTCAGTTGCACCTTATAGGCATATAGCTAGGTACGCCATTACACAATAGCACCAAGTTTCATCGCAACATCTAAAACCTTTGGAAAGTAGCATCATAGACGGTACATAGACAGTTGAATCTCATCTGGAAAACTGCTGAAGCGGAAGGCGAATATTGAGTCTTCAGTGATGTCGAATGTCCTTGCAACTTTAGGCCAGTGCCTATGGATAATTGCCCGCCCAACCTCCCCCCTCTTGAGGAATACTTCAATATTGTATCATGGGTGTTGAATGAATACATTCCTCGCCTCTTGACCATGCCGGTGGTCTAAGAGGTAATCATCGGTGAACTACTTTGTAAAGGACTGGAAGAAAAGATATCCATAAATTTCTGTTCTAAATTTTGAAATGGCGCCAAGGAAAAAAGAAGGTAAATGATTTAGTATCATCCTATAGTTAACGGATGTCTTATTCATTATGCAAACAAAGATCTTACTGTTATTCCTTGCTATCTTCTTTATCCTAACAATCTTTCTGAGTTTCTTGACTCGACTGATGTTCATGGACATCTCATTTACCCATATGCAAAATGGGTCAAACAGTGGGTCTAAACCTTTGACAATAGGACCTACATGTGCAGGACCAAATTGTTAAAAACCTAAATTTTAGAACGGTTCCTGCAATTGCACAATAATGTACTATTAGACGTAGGACCATGCATGTGCAAACCTCGATGGTAAACCTCATCAATGTCTCCCATTGTTTCCTTGCAACACATATAAGACAGATATTTATCAGGCTAAGTGAGAGTTGGCATGGGATCAATAGAATATGTTAATGAAAAATAAACAAATTGCAGATCCAGCAGATTAATTCAAGTCGCATGGAAAAGACAATTAACCAAACAAAGCATGCTAAACAACTTGGAAATATAGAAATTCTATATATTTCTCATGTATTTGGTACATCCATATTTTATTTATTTCTCACATGCATAACAATACAAAATTACATCTGCGACAAATGAACATCATATTGCAGAATTGAACCAAACAGTTAACTGGACAACACAACAAATGAAGCAAACAGTTAACTGAGCACCACATTGCCGAATAGAACGTATACTAGAAGATCAGATAGTTAACCAAACCAAGCATGCTTAAGAGCTACTAGGAAATAAGGCAATAGTTGAACCAAACTGTTAATTGAACATCACATTTTAGAAGATCAGATTGCATATTAACATTACATAGGACAATTTACCAAAAGGCATAGGCTGTGGCCTCAAGAAAACATCATGAGCTGTTGCTTAAAGCAGCCAAACGCGTGGTGGCGTCTCTGCGTGGCATCCACGGTGGCCTCGACGATGAGGTGCTCCTCCAAGATCTGGCAGTCGGCGCGCATGGTAGCCATCGTGACCTCATCCGCGCGCACGCCTGTGGTTTGCTTCTCCGCTGCTAGATGCTCATTGAGCTCTAGGCTATACTGCGTGCAAAATGGCTATTGGCGACACTTATTTGGAGGATGAGGCAGTGATTTGGGTGGAAGGTGTCGCTTTGGCGGTTGGGGCATGTGGGATGGAGAAGGAGGAGGAGGATGGGGACGAGGCTGCGCAACAGGAAAGAGCATCGCCGGCGAGGAGGCGACACTTCAAGCAGGTAGTGAAGGTTTAATTTGGAAAGGAAGGAGGAAACAGTTATAATTTTGCTTTTGGCTGGGGGAGGGGGGAGCTAGATATTTCCGCGGTTGCCGAAATTTTTCGCTCGGTGCAACATGATACGTCTCCGTCATATCTATAATTTTTGATTGTTTCGTGCCAATATTATAAAACTTCACATATTTTTGGCAACATTTTATTTGATTTATTGGACTAACATCTTGATCTAGTGCCCAGTGCCAGTTCCTGTTTGTTGCATGTTTTTTGTTTCGCAAAATATCCATATTAAACGAAGTCCAAACGCGATAAAAATTTATGAAGAATTATTTTGGAATATATGTGATTTTTGGGAGGTGGAATCAACACAAACGGAGGCCCACGGCCTCCACAACCCCTCAGGGCGCCCCGGGCACCCCTGGCGCGCCCAGGTGTCTTGTGCACTCCCCTTAAGTCGGCTGGGGCCCTTCTTCGGGCGCAACAAAGATAATTTATGGAAAAAATCATGTAGAAATTTCAACGCAATCGGAGTTAAGGATTTTCGGATATTTAAGAAAAGGTGAAGGGCCAGAAAAAAGGAACGCGAAACAAAAGAGAACAGAGAGACATATCCTCTCTCGGAGGGGTCTCGCCCCTCCGCCACCATGGCAACCATGGACCACAGGGTGAACCCTCCTCCCATCTAGGGCGGAGGCCAAGGATTGAGAAGAAGGAGGGGGGGCTCTCTCCCACCTCTCCCGGTGGCGCCGGAACGCCGCTGGGGCAATCATCGTGTGACAGCGATCTACTCCAACAACTCTGTCATCTTCACCAACATCTTCATCACCTTCCCCCATCTATATTCAGCGTTCCACTCTCCCGCAACCCGCTGTACCTTCTACTTGAACATGTGCTTTATGCTTCATATTTTTATCCAATGATATGTTGCCATCCTATGATGTCTGAGTAGATTTTTGTTGCCTACCGGTAATTGGTGAATTGCTATGGTTGGTTTAATTTGCTTGTGGTTATGTTGCTTTCCTTTGGTGTCCAGCATATGAGCGCGTATGTGGATCAGACCTTAGGGTTAGTTGTATGTTGATAGTACTATGCATTGGAGGTCAAGGGTGACAGAAGCTTCTTCCTAAACATAAATTGATACGTACGAGATTGAAGGGGACTATTATATATCTTAATGCTATGGTTGGGTTTTACCTTAATGAACATTAGTAGTTGCGGATGCTTGCTAATAGTTCCAATCATAAGTGCATAGAATTCCAAGTAAGGGATGACATGCTAGCAGTGGCCTCTCCCACATCAAAACTTGCTATCGGTCTAGTAACGTAGTCAATTGCTTAGGGACAATTCCGCAAATCCTACCACCACTAATCCACACTCTTTTTACTAAACTTATTGTTTCTTTATTTAAATAGCACCTAACTTTTATTTTCACGTTCTTTATTATCTTGCAAACTTATCCACACATACAAAGTACTTCTAGTTTTATTGTTGTTGTAGGTTATGCAAACGTTAAGTGTGCATAGAGTTGTATCGGTGGTCGATAGAACTTGAGGGAATATTTGTTCTGCCTTTAGTTCCTCATTGGGTTCGACACTCTTATTTATCAAAACAGGCTACAAACAATCCGCTATACTTGTGGGTTATCAAGACCTTTTTCTGGCGCCGTTGCCGGGGAGCAATAGCGTGGGGTGAATATGCTCGTGTGTGCTTGTTTGCTTTATCACTAAGTAGTTTTTATTTTCTGTTCTAAGTTGATCTTTATCTTTAGTTATGGATATGGAACACGAAATACCAAAAAAATTAGTTGTACTTGCTACTCATGGAGATGGGGAACCTTCTAAAACCCTCGATGCTCGTTATGTGAAAAATATTAAACACTACCTAGATAATCCTAAGAAAACCCCATTCAACTTGATAATGGGAGACATGTTGGATCAACATGAATACTTTAGAGATTATCACTTGATTCAAAAAGGGAAACTATTATGGGATCAAATTGAAATGTTGCAATGGTATACTTGTTGCTCTAGGATGAAGGTTTGACACCTTCGCTTCTCATGTGAATTTAATGATATTGAAACCTTGGCTTCTTACACTAATGGTAGATATGATTATTATGATGTGGAACGAATAGAAGAATTTGTTGCTTTTTAAAGGTGCTTATGAAATTGAATCTTTGTTTGAAAAGTACGAAGATTATGATGATGCTGTTTATAGACCTGAAAATTTTGCTATACTTAAATATTTCTATGAGAATTATGAATATAATGCCGATATTAATGAGTTTATTGAGAAAGTTTCCGCAGTCCAAGAAGAGACTAATATTTCGCAGGAAACTATGGAAGAAGAAATTGATGAAACTATGAGCTCATTGGATGAAAAAGATGAGGAGGAGAGCAAAGAACAAAAGGAGGAAGAGCGGATTAGCTACCCATGCCCACCTTCTAATGAGAGTAACTCACTAACTCATACATTGTTTTATGTCCCTTCGTTCTTACCGAAGGATGAATGCTATGATAATTGCTATGATCCCTTGGATCCGTTTGAAATGTCCCTTTTCGATGAACTAGATGATTGTTATGCTTGTGGCCATGATGCCAATATGAATTATGCTTACGGAGATGAACTTGCTATAGTTCCTTATATGTAGAATGAAACTGTTGCTGTTGCACCCACACATGATAGTCCTATTATCTTTTTGAATTCTCCAATATACACTATATCGGAGAAGTTTGCACTTATTAAGGACTACATTGATGGTTTGCCTTTTTCCATTGCACATGATGATTTTGATGAATATAATATGCACGTGCTTGCTGCTACTACCTGTAATTATTATGATAGAGGAACTATATATCCACCTCTCTATGTTTCCAACATGAAAAAATTACAAGAAACTGCTTATGCTATGTATTGGCCTTTACTTGATGTGCATGAATTGTTCTTTTATGACATGCCGATGCATAGGAAGAGAGTTATACTTTGTCATTGCATGATATATGTTGCTTTGTTCTCACTACTAAATGCCAAATCATTGTTAATTAAAATTGGCTTTGATATAACTTGGGATGTGGGTGGATCCATTACTTGAGCACTTTATGCCTAGCTTAACGGCTTTAAAGAAAGCGCTGCCAGGGAGACAACCCATAAGTTTTAGAGAGTCATTTTATTCTATTGAGTGCTTTTACAAAGTATAAAAACAAAAAATATAGAGGGGAACTTACAAAACTTTTTCAAAAAGAGAAGCGATTGGAAGGTTATGCATTGGAGAAGTGAGGGTCGACCTTGAACACTTGTGTTCATGCTCATGGAAACAATGTAGAGTTTTTCATGGAAGTTTCTCACAAAAATAATTATCCCCTTGTACAAATTCATTGTATTATAAAAATAATGTGCCAATATTGGCCTTTCGAATGATTAGATTGCTTGTTGGTATGTGCGATGCAAAAACAGAAACTTTGGCTGTAGTGCGTGATTTTACATTTCTTAGTGGAACATCGAAAGTTTCTGAAATTTTTACACAGTAATCATATGCAAGTTTTTTCATGTTTTCCAAATTTTGCAGAATTTTTAGAGTTACATAAGTATGCTCAAAGTTCAGATTACTACAGACTGCCCTATTTTTGACATATTCTATTTTTGATGCATTGTTTTGCTTGTTTTGATGAAACTATCGATTCTATCGGTGGTATGAGCCATGGAGAAGTTATAATACAGTAGCTAAAATGCAAAAACAAAATATGAGTGGGTTTGCAATAGTACTTAAATTAGTAATTTTCTTTATTATGCTAACAGATCTCACCAGTTTTCTGTTAAGTTTTGTGTGGATGAAGTGTTCAAAGATCGAAGAGGTCTCGATATAAGGAGAAGGAGGAGAGGCAAGAGTTCAAGCTTGGAGATGCCCAAGGCACCCCAAGTAAATACTCAAGGAGACACAATTGTCTAAGCTTGGCGATGCCCCGGAAGGCATCCCATCTTTCTTCAACAAGTATCGGTATGTTTTGATTTTTGTTTCGTTCAGGTGTTATGTGTAAATCTTGGAGCGTCTTTTGTGTTTAGTTTAAATTTTTCATCTATACACCATGCTGGTATGATATAGTCCATGCTTGATTTATAGAATGGTAATTGCACTTCACTTATAACTTTTGAGTATTGCTTTATAGAATGCTTCATGTGCTTCACTTATATCATTTGAAGTTTGGATTGCCTGTTTATCTTCACATAGAAAACCGTTATTTGTAGAATGCTCTTTTGCTTCACTTATATATATTAGAGCATGATCTTTTGTAGAAAGAATTAAACTCTCATGCTTCACTTATATCTATTTAGAGAGTCAACAGGAATTGGTCATTTGCACGGTTAGTCATGAAATCCTACATAAAACTAGTGGATCATTGAACATGATATGTTTGATTCCTTGCAATAGTTTTGTGATATAGAGATAAAAATATGTGGGAGTTTCTAGTAAACGGTTGTGGTTACTAAGATTATTGGTGTTAAGGTTTGTGATTCCCTATGCAAGCACAAAAGTTAATAGTTATGCAATGAAATTACATCCTACTTATGGTGCATTATTCGGTGTTAGTTATGCTTAATGCTCGTTTATGAGAATTTTTGTTTCTTGGTTGGTTGCTTCTCAATCTATTTGCTATCCTCCATTTGTACAAAGTGGGAATACTACTTGTGCATCCAAAATCCTTAAAACTAGTTTTGCCATATGTGTCCACCTTATCTACCTATATGCGGTATTTCCGTGCCGTTCTAAGTAAATTTGTATGTGCCAACTCTAATTTTCAAAATGAATTTCCTTTTTGTGTGCCCGTGCCACTCATGAAGCGGCAGGGGTTGGCCAATATTTTCCATGCTAGATGTGTTATTCTCAATATGAGTGTTTATTCACTTGTCATTGCATGAGAGTACGGAGGTAATAGGGATGCCCAGTCCCGATATGAAAAAGAAATTTACTTTGTGTTGTCAAATAATAAATTCCTTGGGTTGTGTTGGTATGGACGGTACCCATGGATATGGATAGCCGTGCAATGTGAAAGTATGCTGGGAAATGGAATAAACTTTATTTTATGTTTGGGAACCATCTATGATATATCTAGCATGGAAAGTGTTGGGAACTACTCGATCATTTTCGTTGATGGGAAAAGCATGCCTCTAAAAAAAATATCTCTCAATTTAAGCTTTGAGCTCTGGCACCTCTACAAATCTCTACTTCCCTCTGTGAAGGGCCTATCTATTTACTTTATGCAATTTTTGTTTCTATTTGAGTCTCCATCTTCTCTTATAGAGCACCAACTAGGGAGCACTATGATCGTACTTGAGCATTGAATGTAGCTAATATTCGAGTGTGTTTTATGGATGGATCAATGATTGAGCATGATGGGCTAGGATAACTTTCTTTAGTGTTGATACTTTGAAAGACACAATTGTTTGTTTGGATGCCTTAGTATCGATGTCTTTATGTCCAATTATAGACTATTGCTTTGAATCACTCGTGTCTTAATATTCATCCTATGATTAGATATACGAACAAGATTATACTAGGTAGCATTCCACATCAAAAATTATCTTTTTTATCATTTACCTACTCAAGGACGATCAGGAAATAACATTGGGGATGCTGATACATCTCCGTCGTGTCTATATTTTTTGATTGTTTCATGCCAATATTATACAACTTTCACATATTTTTGGCAACATTTTATATGGTTTATTGAACTAACATATTGATCCAGTGCCCAGTGCCAGTTCCTGTCTGTTCCATGTTTTTATTTAGTAGAATATCCATATCGAACAAATTCCAAACGTGACACAAATTTGCGGAGATTTTTTTTGGGAATATATGCAATTTTTGGGAGGTGGAATCAACGCAAAAAGAGGCCCACGGCCTCCACAACCCATCAGGGCACGCCCAGGTGTCTTGTGCATTCCCCGTAAGTCGGTTCGGGCTCTTCTTCGGGTGCAAGAAATATAATTTATGGAAAAAATCATGTAAAAATTTCAGCGCAATCGAGGTTACGGATCTCCAGGAATTTAAGAAATGGTGAAGGGCCAGAAAACAGGAACCAAATCAGAAGAGAAGAAAGAGACATATCCAATCTTAGAGGGTCTCTCGCCGCTTCGCCGCCATGGCAACCATGAAGCAGAGGGGGAACTCTCCTCCCATCTAGGGGGGAGACCAAGGAAGAAGAAGGAGTGGGGCTCTCTTCCCTCTCTCCTGGTGGCACCGGAACGCCGCCGGGGCAATCATCGTATGACGACGATCTACTCCAACAACTCCGTCATCTTTGCCAACATCTTCATCACCTTCCCCCATCTATATTGAGCGGTCCACACTCCCGCAACCCGATGTGCCCTCTACTTGAACATGGTGCTTTATGCTTCATATTTTTATCCAATGATATGTTGCCATCCTATGATGTCTGAGTAGATTTTTGTTGTCCTATTGTTAATTGGTGAATTGCTATGGTTGGTTTAATTTGCTTGTGGTTATGTTGATGTCCTTTGGTGCCCATCATATGAGAGTGCATGTGGATCACACCATAGGGTTAGTTGTATGTTGATAGGACTATGCATTGGAGGGCAAGGGTGACAAAATCTTCTTACTAAACATAGAAATTGATACGCACGGATTGAAGGGGGGCCATTATATATCTGAATGCTATGGTTGGGTTTTACCTTAATGAACGTTAGTAGTTGTGGATGCTTGCTAATATTTCCAATCATAAGTGCATAGAAATCCAAGTAAGGTACGACATGCTACCATTGGCCTCTCCCGCATAAAAATTTGCTATCGGTCTAGTAATGTAGTCAATTGCTAAGGGAAAATTCCACAAATCATACCACCACTAATTGTAAGTGCATCTAGTGCGACCCCTAGTTAGTTTTGGAGTATTGACGACAAACTTGGTTGAGGGACTAATGTGTTTGTGAGAATTGCAGCATAACACAGGTAGTAGTCCCTCATTGCTTAGGTTTTCCTACCAGAGATGACCCCTAAAAATGTGTGAAGACATTGAAGACAATGGTGGTCTGTGAAGATATTCACAACAAAGATTATGACTCGAGAAGACATTCACGTGAAGACTATGGAGTGCGAAGACATAGTTGTTTCGTAGTTTCCTTTCTTCTTTGTTGAGTCATAGGAACCACCGCACTTAATAGTGGGGTCCAAGTGAACAAAGTCAGAGTGACTAAAGTGAAGCTCAACCAAATCCTATGTCTTCAAGCGAAGACAATGAGAGCAAATCCTATCCAGAGCTGGATGAGTCAACTTTACTTGTAGCCCAAGTCAAGCTGCCACGTGTGTTTGAAATCTGACCGTTGGACACGTGTCAATTCCTTAGTGACCCAGTGTCATTTCGGACAAATCAGGTCGGGTTGCCTCCTGGCTATAAATAGCCCACCCCCTACACCATAAATTGGTGGCTGCTCAGAGTTAGTGCACGGCTTTTGTCGTTTGAGAGCAACCCACCTCCGAAGCATTTAACAAAGAGATCCTTGCGAGGACAAACCCAAAAACACCCAAAGCCAAAGAGTGTTAGGCATCACTAATGTCTTTCTGTCCGCATGATCTGACGACTTATTACACTTGAGGACTATGAATCCTCCAGCCGGTTAGGCTTCACGTTCTGAGCATCCAGGAGTCATTGTGGATCGCCAGTGAACGAAGTCTGTGAAGGCTTGGAAGTCTACCTTGAAGACTTACCAGAGTGATTAGGCGAGGACTAAGTGTCCTTAGCTCAAAGGGAATAAGGTGAAGACGCGGTCTTCTGAGTTGAATCTCAGCCTCCCTAACCAGACGTACAGTTGTCACAGCAACTGGAACTGGTCCAACAAATCCTTGTCCTCACCAAGCAAATGGTTCTATCTCTTACCTCTCCTTACTTACAGTTTGTCTTCGTGAAGTCATTGCCTGCTTGCATGATCTGATTGACTTCACTATGTGAAGACTGTTGTTGCTTCGCTTCATACCATCTTCCATCCTGATCCATACTACCTAGCTGCTAATAGTCTTCGTGCTTTCACTTCATTGCTTACTTAACAATGGCTTGTCTAGTGTAGTCTACCTTCCGCTGCATATCAATAGGTTCATTTCTATTGTCTGCCTTTGGAACTCCCATGTTTTGAAGACTTTCATAAAAATCGCCTATTCATCCCCCTCTAGTCGATAACTAGCACTTTCAATTGGCATCAGAGCAAGGTGCTCCGTTGTTCTGTGTGATTCGGTTTAACCACCTGGAGTTTTAGCTATGTCGACTGCAGGGATAATCAAAGTCTCCGCTGCATGCCCTGTCTTCGATGGCACTTATTACCCCTACTGGAAGAATATGATGCGCATGCATCTTGAAGCCATTGATGTCGACCTCTGGTATGTCATCAAGAACGGCGTTCCCAAGACCGGTGAAGGTGTCACCCCTTCTGATGTCAAGAAGTTCATTCAACTGGATTCTACTGCCAAGAACATCATCTGTGGTCATCTGACCAAAGGACAGTATGGTCATGTGAGTGCTCTGGAAACTTCGAAGCTAGTCTGGGACTGGCTCTCCAAGGTGAATGTAGGAGTCTCAACCCAGAGAGACTCAAGGATCAATGTTCTTCACAACCTCTTCAACCGCTTCAAGAGAAATGACAATGAGAATGTCCAGCTCACAATTGATCGCCTGACTGATATCACAAATGAGCTTCGCGCACTCGGCGCCACTGAGATCACCAAGCATGAAATCGTCAAGACACTTCTGAGATTGCTTGACAGCTCATTCGACACCCTGGGCCTAATGATTCAAGAACGCCCGGACTTCAAGACTCTCGATCCGTCTAACATACTTGAGAGGCTCAACACACATGAGTTCCAACGATCTGAGAAAAGAGATGTCTATGGTCCCAACTATGGCCGAACTCGCGCTTTGAAGGCAAAGGTGGTTTCCTCTTCTGAAGAAGAATCTGACAGCTCTTCTGAGGATCCTGAAGACATTGGAAAGAAGCTTGCTATGCTTGTGAAGAAGTTCCAGAAGTTCACCAAGAAGAAAGGCTTCAGAAAGTCTTCAAGATCCAGCTTAAGAAATGATGAAGCTTCCATTCCTGATCACAAGAAGAGAACATGACACAAGTGCGAGAAACCTGGTCACGACATCTCTGGGTGTTCATGGTGGGACAATGAGACCAAGAAGAAGAAGAAGAGCAAGGAATATGATTCTGATGACAAGAAGAAGAAGAAATCCTCCAAGTCTTCTTCCAAGTCTTCGTCCAAGTCTTCATCATACAAGAAGAGCTCATCTGGCAAGGCTCGTGCTTTTGTTGGCAAGGAGATGGATTCATAGGAGGAGTCAGCTTTCTAAGGAGGCAGAGGTGGAGTCTGAGGAGAAGTCTGACTCTGGCGTTGCAAGTCTGGCTCTAGATACAACCTACGTTGCCAAGTCCATCTTCAACACTGAAGACAATGGCTCTGTCACCAACGCTGATGCTAATGACAAGGACGACTCTGCTCCCACCTACTGCTTCATGGCACGTGGTGCGAAGGTAAACTCACGTGATGCTTACTTTCAAACATAAAGTGAAGATGACTCTGAATGTGAATCTAAACCTAGCTACAAAACACTTGCTAAAATTGCAACTGAACAACAGAATGCCATGGAACATATTCAAAAATTGCTAGACAAAAGCGATGACCTGTTGGACGCGGAAATGACCTGATCTCAGTTCTTAATTGAAGACATCAAAAAGCTTCATGTTAAATACGAGGAACTTGAGAGTCGTCATGAAACACTCTCAACAACTCATGAAAAGCTTTCCTATGATTATCTTCAAAGGAAGCAAGAACTTGAGAACTTGAGAGCGGCTCATGAAGATCTTCAAAAAGAGAATGAGTCACTCCACGCTCAACAGATCAGTTCTGCTCAGGAAGGATTTGAACCACCATGCCTAAAATGTCTTGAGCGTGATAACACTGTCTCTATTCCTGAATGTTCTACTGCTGCTACTGTTGCAATATCTTCAACTGTTGATGTGGTAACTAACCCCTCTACTGAGGATACCACTACTATTGCTGATGGGAACGCCAGGTTGAAGACATTGCTTGAGACAGGAATGTAGAAAAGTCTCAAAGGGCATCAAACACTATTTGATGTCCTCAAAAAGCAGATTCTGAACCGAAACCCTAGGAGAGAGGGTGTTAGATTCGAGAGGAAAATGAATGTTGATGGTTCCTACTAGAAGCATGAGCAGTACCCCAAAACCACATGGGTTGCTGGAAAGGAACCTTTAGTGGATCCCTCTACCATGTCTGGCTTCACTTGTGCTAACCCAATTATCATTGATGAATCCTTTGATGCAAACTATAAACTGTTTAAGAATCAGAATGCTGAACTGTTTGCCAGGTATATTGGTACTAACTGCAGGAATGGGCCACCTTTGAAGAAGATCTGGGTACCCAAAAGTTGCCTTGAGAATCTTCAGGTGAATGTCATCATGACACAACCAGGGAAGAAGACAAACCCCAGACCAAAGGCTTCATATGGTCCTAAGGCTTCATACAAATAGAGGACTCAACAGAGTCACCCTAACGCCAATATTTTGCACGGAAATATACTCAGAGTTATGAGTATGAGTGTGTTTCGTCAAACTGCTATGTTCATAAGACCAAAAACTATTCTGCTTATCCATATGAGTATTATTCACCTCCTGCAAGGCTATTTGCTAGGGCTCCAAAGACGAAGTTCTCAGATGCTGAACTTAGACTCATTGCTTCGAAGCCACCCCTGAAAATGTGGGTGGTTAAGAAAACTTAACTCTCTTCTGCAAGGAAAGGTCTCTAGCCGGAAAACAAAGGCGTCAAATGCTATTCCTGGGGACCTAAAACATCTTGTGGGGCGCAGGATAAAATGCCCAAATGGTCTTACTATGTATTTTGTTCCTGGTTTCCTTGACAGTCATCCTATCTACCCTAACAAGGATCTGAACTTTGATAATATGCTTGTCTGTCAAATGTTTATGCTTCACATTTCTGTTGGTGAAGCCTATCCCCCTAACTGCACTGTAGGGTACGATACCAAAGGCTTATGAGTGGATTATGGACAGTGGATGCACTAACCACATGACTGGTGATCGAAGTCTTCTCATGGATTCAACCTTACGTCCATCTGACAAGAGTCACATTACATTTGCTGACACTGGTAAAAGCAAGGTATTGGGTCTAGGTAGAGTTGCAATCTCAAAGGATTAGCACATGGATAAAGTGATGCTTGTTGAATCCCTTGGTTTCAACTTAATGTCTGTCTCAATGCTTTGTGACTTGAACATGATTGTGATATTTGGCAAATATCCTTGCCTTGTGCTTATGGAGTCTGACAAATCTCTAGTCTTTGAAGGATATCGAAAGGATGATTTGTACATGGTAGATTTCTCAGCAGGACCATAGTTGGTCGTATGTCTTCTAGCAAAAGTTTCAAAGTGCTGGCTCTGGCATCGGAGGCTACGGCATGCTGGCATGAGGAACTTGTACACTCTCGCAAAGAAGAAACACGTCGTAGGCATCAAAGGTGTCAAGCTCAAGAAGGATCATTTGTGTGGTGCCTGTGAAGCTGGGAAGATGACTAGGGCCAAGCATCCCTCAAAGACAATCATGAAAACATCTCAACCCTTCGAGCTGCTTCACATGAACTTATTTGGCCCTACTCACTACTCTACTCTTACAACCACTGCTTGCCTATATGGCTTCATCATTGTTGATGATTATTCAAGATACACATGGGTGCATATAATCCTTTACAAGAATGAAGTGCAGGATGTCTTCAGATGCTTCATCAATCGTGCCATGACGAACTATGGAATCAAGATCTAGCACATCAAAAGTGACAACGGCACAGAGTTCAAGAACACAAGCCTCGACACCTATCTTGATACATTGGGCATCACTCATGAGTTCTTTGCTCCATACACACCCCAATGAGAATGGCATCATGGGCGCAAGAACGAACACTCATTGAGATGGCTCGAGGCGATGCTTGATGAGTACAAGACTCAAGGAAGTTACGGCTGAAGCCATTGATCTTGCATGCCACGTCATCAACCATGTTTATCTTCACAAGCTTGAAACAAGACATCCTATGAGCTTCTAGCTGGTAAGAAGCCAAGCGTCGATTACTTGAGTATTTGGTGCTAGGTCTTTGGATCAAGGATCCACATCACACTTCAAAATTTGCACGAAAGCACATGAAGGTTTTATGCTTGGTTACAGAAAGGATTCGCACTCCTACAGAGTCTTCAACCTCTTTCACTATAAAGTGGTTTGAAACTGTGGATGTGCGGTTCAATGAGACTAATGGCTTGCAAAGATAGCACCTGCCAAGTGTGCTAGATGAAGTCCCTCCTAGTGAATCGATTAAGCTTATGGGTACTGGAGAAATCATACCTTCAGAGGCATAGGCTAAAGAGGAACTTATCATTTCTGCACCTAATCATCCTGAAGACACTGCTCAGCCTGAAGCCAATGTTGAAGAAGAAGACAATGGTCAGCAAGAGCAAAATCTTCATCCAGTTCATCCTCGTGTTGCAAATGAAGTACAGATTGAGAAGATAATTGATAGCATCAATGCACCTGGTCCACTCACCCATTCAAGAGCAACATAGCTAGCAAATTTCTGTGGGCACTTTGCATTTGTCTCTATATCTGAACCCAAGAAAGTTGTTGAAGCCTTATGGAACCTAGATGGATTCAAGCTATGCAAGAAGAGCTTCAACAGTTGGAGCTGAACAATGTGTGGGAATTAGTCAAGCGTCCCGACCCTCGCAAGCACAATATCATTGGCACCAAATGGCTCTATCACAACAAACAAGATGAGCATGGTCAAGTTGTCAGAAACAAGGCTCGTCTCGTTGCTCAAGGATACACTCAAGTTGAAGGGATTGACTTCGATGAAACATTTTCCCCAGTGGCTAGGCTTGAAGCCATTCTCATACTGCTAGCCTATGCCAACCATCACAATATCCTCTTGTACCAAATGGATGTGAAGAGTGCCTTTCTCAATGGCAAGATTGAAGAAGAAGTGTATGTTGCACAACCACCTGGCTTTGAAGATCCAAAACATCCTGATATGGTATACAAGCTCAACAAGGCACTGTATGGCCTCAAACAAGCCCCTCATGCTTGGTATGACACACTCAAAGACTTCCTAAAGAGCAAAGGCTTCAAACCTGGTTCCCTGGATCCCACTCTCTTCACGGAGACATACGATGGTGAACTGTTTGTGTGCCAGATCTATGTGGATGACATTATCTTTGGTTGCACTGACAAAAGATACAGTGATGAGTTTGGGCACATGAAGCAATATCAGATGTCCATGATGGGTGAGCTGAAGTCTTCCTTGGTCTTCAAATCCGTTAGCAGAGCAATGACATCTTCATATCTCAAGAGAAATACCTCAAATATTGCCTGAAGAAGTTTGGGATGCAAGACTGCAAAGGGTACACGACGCCAATGCCAACCAAAGGTCAATTGGGTCCCGACGACAATGGTAAAGAGTTCGATCAAAAGGTATACCGCTCCATGATTGGTCCTTTAATCTATTTATGTGCATCTCGGCCAGATATAATGCTTAGCGTTTGCATGTGTGCCTGATTCCAAGCGGCACCAAAGGAATCGCATCACTTAGCTGTGAAGCGAATTCTTCGATATTTGGCTTACACCCCAACACTAGGATTATGGTATCCAAAGGGCTCAGAGTTTGATCTAGTTGGATTCTCAGATGCTGATTATGCTGGTGACAAGGTTGATCGCAAGTACACATCAGGCACATGTCACTTTCTTGGAAAATCTCTTGTCCGTTGGTCTTCAAAGAAGCAGAACTGTGTGTCTCTCTCCACTGATGAATCTAAATACATTGCTGCTGGATCTTGCTGCGCTCAACTTCTATGGATGAAGCAAACTCTCAAAGACTATGGCATCCATCTGAAGCAAGTGCCACTCTACTGCGACAATGAAAGTGCCATCAAGATTGCCAACAACCCAGTTCAGCACTCGAAGACAAAGCACATTCAGGTCCGTCATCACTTTCTCAGAGATCATGTCATGAAGGAAGATATTGATATCATTCACATCAACACTGAAGAGCAATTGGCTGATATCTTCACAAAGCCCTTGGATGAGTAAAGGTTTTGCAAGTTGCGGTGTGAGCTAAATATCTTAGAATCCTCGAATGTCCTGTGATTGGACACACATCCTAACGCTTATGCATGTTGATGACTTAGATGTGCAACACACGAAGTAAAGTATATCTTCAATAAATGAAGACATACACTCTAAGTGTGAAGACATTAAGGCGGAATTTGACTTCGGAGCGCCACGATAATTGTGCCCATGTATGGGTCTAATACTTCCTATACGGTGGGTAACGCCACCACCAAATTCTTGCTTGAAGTGTTTCAATTGGCGTTACAATCGCAAAGTCTTCGCATTTGATTTGTCTTCAACATTGATTTGACTTCATGTTTATCTTCACAATGTTGATTTGGTATCAAACTGATATATACATATATATTTGTGTTCTGTCCTCTACAACATTCACTTATAGCTTTGTCTTCATGTTTGAATCTTTTGATCTAAGTGAATGTGATCGGACCCTAACCCCCTCTATGCTTCTACCTCAGATTATATCTATCTAAATCATATGCATCCTATTGAATCTGTCCTATGTCTTCTCTGAGTCCTTGTCAGCAGAAGACAACGAGACAAAAGTTAAATCGGTTTTAATGCTATATACTTATTGCCTGAAAACCGGAGAAGCTGGAACGACCACCCGACACTCCAGGCGTGCGTGGGAACATGGAACAACTTCCAATGAGTTGCATGCATGCCATGTGTCCTTCAGATGTGAACCGCTAGGGGCACCTGCGTAATTATGTTGTGTTGTCCCTTTCCTTATAAATACACAACTCACCGTGGTCACAATATCCTCTTCCACCTCGCCACCTCGCACAAAACCTAGCACCTCCACTAGCTCTCGACGACGCCGGAGACGAAGTGCTTAGCTGCCGCGACTTCTTCGACGCCGTCCTCACGCCGGCCGCAGACCTCGTCCTCTCCGCCGCCGCCGTAGGTCTCTTCCGTCGCCAAGTTAGGGTGCGGGAGATTGAACTGCTCGGCCTCCCTCTTCGCCTCGTCTAGCAGTTCGTCAAGGGTAATTAAAACTTACTTTTTACTACCTTTTTGATCCGTCAAATCCATCCACTTCAACCAAAAGTGGTTTCTTAACTTCCAAATCTGGATCTATCTTGTTCTGCATCTCATATCATGCAAAGTATATTCACTTATGCTTCAAAACTAGTTAGATTCCTCACTTGTACTTATTCATGGATTCGTACAAATCTAGAACCAACTCTCATCAAATAAGTGAATGTCTTCGCGCTATGAGGTCAATGTCTTCAAACTGATTTATCTTCAAAATCTTCTGAGAATGCATATGACCTCTTCCCCTTCCCTCGCACCTCTAATGCTATCGCAGGTACATGTCCGTGGGAGAATCCCTTGGTTCTCATAGTATGCATTCATTTGCAGAGTTTTTACAGTGACACATCAACTCTCCTGAAGCTAGTTCCTGTCTGACCAGCAAAAGGAAGCCATTCACAATTTTGAAGCCTTTCAGATTGAATATAATGGCCACTAAGAAATCAGCTAGAAAGGGCAGCAGGCAGCGCCATGGGGATATAGCCAATGACTTGCCACTAGATCTCTTTGAAATGTACAAGACAAATCCTGAAGAGAATTACAATCAGTGCAAGACTCGAATCCAATGAATTCGAAGATATTGGGAAGAGGAGTGGTTCAAGTACAGATTTGTCACTACTAAATATGCTGAAAAGAACGCCATCAAGCGACCATGGGGAGATATTGTATATCTAGTCTGAAGCCATTGCTCAAGACTTCTATCCTTGCATGGTCCGTGGACCGCAGCCAGAAAATGCCGACCCATCATCTCTGTTATGGTGTCGTGAAGACAATCTCTTTAAGTGCAATTTTTAGTTTGCAAAGGAGTCTGCGGCTAAGATAAAGGAAGCATTTGGACTCGACTTCAACCCTGGTCCATTTGCTCCAACGGCTGATGGCACTCGCGATGCCAATCCAAATGTCATCGGCTCCTTCTATAACCTCAATGGCCTTCTCACTCACATAGCTGTACAGGGGGCCTCCGTGGAGCACTCAGCTGATGACGCAGATTCTGATGAAGCGCCAGCTCCACCTAAGCCGCAGATGCAGAAGAAGTCAAAGGCTTCAAATCCCTCTGCCGCACCAAAAGCTTCACGTGCGAAGACATTGGCAACTGCACCTCCTGAACTCAGTGTGCAATCAGAAGATCTTTCTCGTGTCTCCAAGAAGGCGGAGAAGCCCAGGAAGAAGAAGCCCATGAAGATTTCTAGGCATGAACTTACTCCAGCTGGCGTTCTGCGAAACAAAGACGAAACCATTGATCTGTCAATCGACGGTGATCTTGGTGATGATGCCCTTGAGCTACTGATCAAGAGCAAGAAAGAGGCAGAGATCTTCAACGATCTGCCCCTCTTTGATGTGGATATTCTGAACAACTTCATTGATGAGTGGTTTGACAACCCGAGCCTCAGCATTGATGATCTCCAGCTGCCAGTTGACATCAGCGTCACCTTCCATGGAGCCACTGCTAATGAGTTGTGGCCTTGGCTCAGAAGATCGTCGAGCTGAAGAAAAAAATTGATTATGAAAAGGCTCAATTCAAGAAGAACCTGGCCAAGCTCAGCGTGGCTGATGTTCAAAGCTTCAAGGAAACACGGCATGTGCTCAAAGAATAGTTTCACAAGAAACGCGAAGAAGCAAAAGGTTCAAGAGAGCAGATGAAATACTTCGTAGAGAAATGTGTTCAAATACACAATGAGGCGAAAAAGCGTGAGGCTCTTGGGCGTCCAGGCATCGACCCCAAAATGGCTGCCAAATAGAAGAAGAAGCCTTCTGTGGCCCAAGCTGAAGCATCAAGGTAGGACGCACCTCGCATTGTCTTCCCTGCCAGCATGACAGGCTCGAAGCCTAAGGTCCCCACAGCAGTTTCAGAACTCAAGAAGAAAAGGGCACCTGAAGACGAATCCAAGAAGTGCAAGCACATGTATGCTTCTGATGATGCTCCATCAAAGAAGAAACTGAAAAAGGCTTCAAAGAAAGAGCGTGTTGCGGCCTCTGAGCCTCTTATTGTCGAGCCCATTTCTGTTGCTCGTCCTGCCTCCACCAACCAAGAGCGTCAACTTGTGATCCACGAGCCTGCTTTCGCAGAGGCTCCTGAAAATGAAGAAGTACCAGCTGTTGACCCGATCACAGCTGAAGACGAAGACAATGTAGATGATGATGAAGTCCTTCCTCAACTTGAGCACCAACCGGTATCATCGCCTGTTCTCACGAACAACAAACTCATCAGCATTGGTCGTCCTTTGACACCAATTGCTCAGGATGATTCGTGGGCTGATCGCCCCCAGCAAGACACCCCCGCTCATGATGAAACTCCCACAACTCCTACACCTCAAGTCACCACTCTGCTGCTTGACGACGACTACATGGTGCAGACCACTCCATCACCACAGGCGTCGCCCGCATTCCGCAGGCTTCAGAAAGGCCCTTGGCCTCAGGTCACCATGTCGAGCATTCCAGAAGGACAAGTGCAACAAAGCTCAGTTGCACGCGAAGTGTTTCTTGAAGCCACTCCTACTGTGAATGTCTCTGAGTCTGAAGAAAAAGCTGCTGAAGACATTCCAGCTACATCAGCCGAAGAAAATCAAGAAACAAGAGAAGAAGAAGCAAGAGTTGCCACACCCCCTGTTACTAAAGAAGTCATTCTCAAGGAGAATGTGTCTGTGCCCGACCCTCCTGTCATTGAAGACACGGAGGTTGAGAAAACTGAGGCTGCCACCAACAATGATACTGAATCCAATGACGTTGTCATGGCTGAAGATAATGTGGAGCCTAAAGCCACTGTTGTGCCTGAAGCTCATGTGCAACCTGAAGCCCATGTGGATGCTGATGCCACTGTTCCAGCCCCGAGGCCTCACACAATTGAACAAGCCTATAATCGTGGTGAACTTGTCATAGTTCGGTGTCCCATCATGGTGCCTCCCACTACTCCCGGACCACAATATGACTACCATGTGCAGCAGAGGCCTCAGGTCCCGAAGCCGAAATCAAAGCTGCCAAGGCTTCCAGGTGCCGCAACCTCCCAGGATTGTTCAGTGTGAACATCTTCAGAGCCCATAACAACTTCTTCGATAGCGCCAAGAATCCATACTCGAAGCCAAAGATCTCTTCTGATCGCTTCTGGAGCTATCAGCAATGCAGCTGCTACTCTTGCATCCTATACAATCAAGAGCGAATCTTTCAACACATGCGTCTTGATTGTGAAGCCATTGCTGGTCTGCCCTGCCTGGAAGAAGCTCTTGACTGTTTCATAGAGGTTGGTCTTCTATAGTTCGTCACTAACAAAGAACACTAGAATGAAGAGCTCCTGCTACAGTTCTACGCCACACTTCACATTCGTGGTTACAACAGGGATCCGAAGACTTGGATCCTTGAGTGGATGATAGGTGATGTGCACCATGAAGCCAAAGCTCAAGACATTATTGAGCTTAGTTCCTTGCCCACTCTAGGTGAACTCTATGAGCCTGGTTGTCAGCTACACCAAAGTGAACTGTAGAGTATTTTCCATCGGCCTGAACCAAACATGAGTCAGATGCTCAGCATGATGAAGCCATTGCCTCAAGATGCTGATTATCCCAAAGAATTCTTCATCAAGGACCTTGAGTACCTGCCCCGCACAATCTATCATATTCTGAGGCGTACTCTCTGGCCCATCAAGGGACACTCAGCTGAAGCCAAACTTGAAGGAACCATGAAGACTTTGGTGTTCTATATTGTCAATGGCATCAGATTCAACTCCCAGGATTTCTTCATCAGACAACTTGCTGCATATGGAATTGATCTGTTTGGTTTGAAGTTTTATGCTCGATGGGTGATGCGCTTAATCAAGCTTCACTATTCTGTCGACTATCAACCCTCATCGCACAACCATCTTGTCTTCTTGCCTGAGGTTGATATGTCCGTCGAAGCCATCTACCCTGAGCCTGCCAAGGAGCCACTTTATCTTCATAATGTTAATCACCCAAGGCTTGTCGCAACCAATGGAGGGAGTCCTTGCTGCAACTCGAGTCTATCCTCTACCTGGTAATATGCGTGCGCCTCATCATGCAAACACTGAAGCCACTGAAAGCACCATTGCTCAAAGGCCTCGGAAGGGATCTCGTGTACTCAATGACCGAGAGCTTCTTGTGGCCTTACATCAAAAACAGGATAGACACCATGACTGGCTAAAGTGTCAGATGCACAACATCTTGGGGAATGTCAATCGCATTCGCAACCTGCCACCAAGAACTCATTCGTAGCTCATGAAGCATGTCGACAGTCTTGGAAGAGTCTCACATTGCTATGCTCTGAAGATGATCTTCGTGAAGATGGCTTCACAGAACACTTCAAATTTGATTCCACGCCTCCCCAGAATGTTGTCTTGCGTCGGTCTCCTTCCATAGAAGATTCTAAGTATTCATCTTCGGCTACAACTGTTGTTGCGAGACTCGTCGATGAAGAAGACGATGCCAATTCACCAACCATGGCTTCATCGCGTCTTGACACTGCACCAGGCCCCTCTGCACCACCAAACTCCAACATCGACCCTGCACCTTCATATACTCCTGATGGGAACGAGTAGATGATCTATGTCTTCAAACCTTTTTGGTCCTTACTGACAAAAGGGGGAGAAGCATATGAGTTGATAGTCTTCAGCAGGTCCATATGGGTGGTTGCTATTTTTTTTTGCCAAGTGGTTACAACTCTCATTTTTGATACATTTGGTTCTTTGGGTTGTAACACTTCAACTTGATGGTCGTCTGCTATGTTTTCTGCTACTCTGTGATGCAATGATAAATTCCGCATGAAGTCATTGCGCAAACGTCCATTTTTCATTATGCATGTCATTATCTTCGTTATATCTTTATATGTTGAGGAGGATCTCCACAAGTAAAACCTGCCATGTGCATTTGCATTCAAAAGTAAACTACTTATATGCACATCTTCAGGTGGAGCCTTTTGTTACTTATGAAGACAATGCCCTAAATCCTTAAACTTTCACATACTTTTATCCCCGTTGAAAACATCAACCAGTTTGTCATCAATCACCAAAAAGGGGGAGATTGTAAGATCATCTAGTGCCATCCCTAGTTGGTTTTGGAGTATTGACGACAAACTTGGTTGAGGGACTAACGTGTTTGTGAGAATTGCAAGATAGCACACGTAGTAGTCCCCCATTGAATCGGTTTTCCTACCAGTGATGACCCTTAAAAATGTGTGAAGACATTGAAGACAATGGTGGTCTATGAAGATATTCAAAACGAATATTATGACTCGAGAAGACATTCACGTGAAGACTATGGAGTGCGAAGACATAGTTGTTTCGTAGTTTCCTTTCTTCTTTGTTGAGTCATAGGAACCACCGCACTGTTAAGTGGGGTCCAAGTGAACAAAGTCAGAGTGACTAAAGTGATGCTCAACCAAATCCTATGTCTTCAAGCAAAGACAATGATAGCAAATCTTATCCAGAGCTAGATGAGTCAGCTTTACTTGAGCCCAAGTCAAGCTGCCGCGTGTGTTCGAAATCTGACCGTTGGACATGTGCCAGTTCCTTAGTGACCCAGGGTCATTTTGGACAAATCAGGCCGGGTTGCCTCCTGGCTATAAATAGCCCACCCCCTACACCATAAATTGGTGGCTGCTCAGAGTTAGTGCACGAGTTTTGTCATTTGAGAGCAACCCACCTCTGAATCATTTGAGAGAGATATCCTTGCGAGGACAAAGCCCAAAACACCCAGAGCCAAAGAGTGTTAGGCATCAGTGAAGTCTTTCTGTCCACGTGACCTGAAGACTTATTACACTTGAGGACTGTGAATCCTCCAGCTGGTTAGGCGTCGCGTTCTGAGCATCCAAGATACATTGTGGATCGCCAGTAAACAAAGTCTATGAAGGTTTGGAAGTCTACCTTGAAGACTTACCGTAGTGATTGGGCGAGGACTAAGTGTCCTTAGCTCATAGGGAATAAGGTGAAGACGCGGTCTTCTAAGTTGAATCTCAGCCTCCCTAACCAGACGTACAGTTGTCACAGCAACTGGAACTGGTCCAAAAAATCCTTGTCCTCACCAAGCAACTGGTTCTATCTCTTACCTCTCCTTACTTACAGTTTGTCTTCGTGAAGTCATTGCCTGCTTGCATGATCTGATTGACTTCACTATGTGAAGACTGTTGTTGTTTGGCTCCATACCATCTTCCATCCTGATCCATACTACCTAGCTGCTAATGGTATTCGTGCTTTCACTTCATTTCTTACTTGACTATGGCTTGTCTAGTGTAGTCTACCTTTCGCTGCATATCGATAGGTTCATTTCTATTGTCTGTCTTCGAAACTCCCATGTTTTGAAGACTTCCATAAAAATCACCTGTTCACCCCCTCTACTCGATAACTAGCACTTTCACTAATCCACACTTGTTTTACTAAACTTAATTGTTTCTTTATTTAAACAACACCTAACTTTTATTTTCACGTTCTTTATTATCTTGCAAACCTATCCACACCTACAAAGTACTTCTAGTTTTATTCTTGTTCTAGGTAAAGCAAACGTTAAGTGTGCGTAAGTTGTATCGGTGGACGATACAACTAGAGGGAATATTTGTTCTTCCTTTAGCTCCTCGTTTAGTTCGCCACTCTTATTTATGAAAAAAGGCTACAAACAAATTCCCTATACTTGTGGGTTATCACAGCGTAAAACTAACGCGCAAGTGTGCTTGATGCGTGGGCTATGGACTGTAGCTGGCGAAGCTTTCGACATAAGCCATACATGAGGGCGCTCTAAGATATTTTATGATCCATCACACATAATTCTTTCTAGTAAACTATTTGTGGTAGAGTCGATTTTTTCATTCTGATTTGAAAGACAAAATGGGGTTACGACAGGAAAGGACAGTGTTTGAATTGCTAGAACATTTATCTGAAGTGAACATGAAACTATAGGAGTGCCGTGTTAAAATTTGGAATTATTGAGGGTTTGTTCGGCCTTTTTTATTCATTAATTTAGTTTCTCGGCATTTAATATGCATAATTCAAATTTGAGCTATAGGCACATGCTCCAGTGCACGAGAATGGGTAACAGAAGATAAAAGAGAGACATATCCAATCTCGGAGGGGCTCTCGCCCCTCCGGCGCCATGGCAACCATGGACTAGAGGGGGGAACTCTCCTACCATATAGGGGAGAGGCCAAGGAAGAAGAAGAAGGAGGGGGATCTCTCCCCCTTTCTCCTAGTGGCGCCAGATTGCCGCCGGGGCAATCATCGTGTGATGGCGATCTACTCCAACAACTCTGTCATCTTCACCAACATCATCATCACCTTCCCCTATCTATATTCAGCGGTCCACTCTCCCGCAACCCATTGTGCCCTCTACTTGAACATGGTGCTTTATGCTTTATGTTTTTATCCAATGATATGTTTCCATCCTATGATGTCTGAGTAGATTTTTGTTGTCATACCGGTAATTGGTGAATTGTTATGGTTGGTTTAATTTGCTTGTGGTAATTTTGCTATCCTTTGGTGCCCATCATATGAGCGCGCATGTGGATTACACCATAGGGTTAGTTGTATGTTGATAGGACTATGCATTGGAGGGCAAGGGTGACTGTCGGTGTCAAAACCGGCGGATCTCGGGTAGGGGGTCCCGAACTGTGCGTCTAGGCGGATGGTAACAGGAGACAAGGGACACGATGTTTTTACCCAGGTTTTGGCCCTCTCGATGGAGGTAAAACCCTACTCCTGCTTGATTAATATTGATGATATGGGTAGTACAAGAGTAGATCTACCACGAGATCAGAGAGGCTAAACCCTAGAAGCTAGCTATGATTGTTGTTCGTCCTACGGACTAAAACCCTCCGGTTTATATAGACACCGGAGAGGGGTAGGTTTACACAGAGTCGGTTACAATGGGAGGAGATCTACATATCCGTATTGCCAAGCTTGCCTTCCACGCCAAGGAAAGTTCCATCCGGACACGGGACGAAGTCTTCAATCTTGTATCTTCATAGTCCAGGAGTCCGGCCGAAGGTTATAGTTCGGTTATCCGGACACCCCCTAATCCGGGACTCCCTCAGTAGCCCCCGAACCAGGCTTCAATGACGATGAGTCCGGCGTGCAGATTTGTCTTCGGCATTGCAAGGCGGGTTCTTCTCCAAATTCTGTGTACCTGTTGAATAGTGTCCGGCTTTTCGTGAATATTGCGCTCCTTGGCTTCCAGGCCCAATAATGGTCGTATTCCACATGTCAAGCGAATGCGGCGAGGTGTTTTACTTTTACCCCTAGCTGCGCAAATAAGCTGCCTTATAAAAGAGGCGAGATTTAGATCCAAATCACACCATCTTCCTTCGTGAGCATTCATCAGTGCCTCGGCAATCCATTCCATCATGGCGGTCGGCGCAACTCCTCCTCTCGCCCTACCAGCCCTTAGCACGGAGATTGGGAGAGATGTTCCGTCCCTGACAAGCTAGTGGCGCTCCAAACCAAGGATTTCTTCCCCAGCCTTCATGGTCCCGGTTCGAGCCGGACTAGCCACCTATAATGGCGGAAGCGGCGGAGGCGTCCCCAATCCCTCAAAGGAGGCGGGTATGCCTTGTCCCTTACTTAATAAGAGGCTCGGATTTCCAATTCATCCGTTTCTCCGGGGCTCACGGAGTTCTCGACCTCGGTGCACAACCTTCGCTGCCTCCATATTGCATATCACGGGCTTCATAGCCCTTTGCGAGCTGTTCTTGGGCGTCAAGGCTCATTTCGCGCTGTGGAAGAAGCTGTTCTGCCTTGTGCCCCGTTCTCAGGAGGGGTCGATATATCAAGTGGGCGGAGCCAAACTATGGTGCATAGCTGGGACTGGATATCTATCCGGAACCCCAAAGAAGGCGTCCGAAGACTGGCCTTCAGAATGATTTTATATAGAAGATGTCCCCCTGCCGGACCCTGTTCGGATCGGCCTTCTTGAGTTCAATAATGCTCCTTTGAAGAAGCGCCTAATTTGGCGCCACGGAGCCCTCAAAAGGAAAATGACAGGGCGTCCTTTACAGTGAGCGGATAAGATTACTAGCTCATTAGGATGACCATGATCGGGGTCATGGCCACATGCATCATGCGAAGTGCGGCCGCTTGATATAGAGGCCACCCATGTGGGATTTCAATGGGGAGGATGATGCCACCCGTTGCGGCCGTAAGGGGCGGGATCGATTCTTGCTTCGACGAAGGCCTTGTCCGCATTATACAAGGGAGAAGAGGAGGATTTCCTCCGCGTAAATCCTCGGGGCGGATTTTCTATGTACGATCCTCCAAGCTGGGTAAGCGGACACTTCTTTATGCCCATCCGTTCTATATTCCCATAGTTAAGTACCTTATTTTCTGATTTCGACGCAGGAATTGCGCCGGGCCGTAAAGGATATAAATAGCCCTCCTCCACAACCCGAGGATCCATAAAGGTCCCTCGATCCGGCCTCCCAAGAGGATCCGGACATATCTGTGGAGCTGATCGATGGGGTATTTTACCAACTGAGCATCGACAATGCCTTGGTTTCCATTACGGCCGATTACCCCGGAATATTTCCAGCCTCGCAGGTAACTGAGACCGAAGTCCCAATACTTTGAAAATGATCCATCTGTGCTTATCTTTCATCACCGTATATCAATGGTGTTTTGCAAGGGGAGCCCTCGAGGGGGAGGGCCGAGCCTGTGGTGGCTAGCCAACAAGGGGCAGCAAGGCCCAGCAGGCTGAAAAGAAATGCGGTCCGGATTGAGACGCCAGCGCAACGATATGGCATGCCATCTTGTTCCCAGGTTTTATTCCCGGAAGGTGTACTAACTCTCATGCTCCCTTCAGGAAAAATAGCGCTCGCCGGACTATATCTGGCGAGGCTGCCAATCGAGCCTCCACCAGCCAGGCTCCAAGGCCAGGTCCAGAAGCGGAGGAAAACACGAGGCGTGCGTCGGACACTCCTCCGACAGAGGATGCGGACGGGCTATCTGCCACCAATTCCGAGGTGGAGAGTGCCATGAATCACAGGCGTCGCCGGACAGTTCTTCGTGACGCATGTTTCTCCCAAGAGGCGTTGGATGCCTTCAATTCGGGAGATGCGCACCTCCGTGCCGCTCAAAATGGCCTAGCCAGAGCCACGGAGCAGTATGTGAAAGACATACAGGTGAGAAAATTTGATGGTTATATATACCAGTAGCCCCCGAGACTTAAAATAGTTAGAATAACTGATTTAAGGATCATTTGTTATGCAGGATCTTACAAAAAAGAATACCCAACTGTCCCAGGAGCTTAAAGAGTGCAAAGCCCAACTTGAGGCCGCACTAGCAGCTGCAGGGAGGCCAAGGAGACCCCTCCGGTAATATCGCCCGAAGATAAGTATGTTGTGAAGTGCGGCGTATGTGTAAATCTGACAATATCATTGCAGATGGTGCCGGAGTAGATCCGGACAAGCAACAACTCTTGTGTCGGTTAAAAGCCGGGGAGAGCGTGCTTACGAGGGTGAGGAAGGAGAAGAATAATCTCCAAGATGCCAACACCCAGCTGGGAGAGGAACTCAAAGATGTTCGTGCCCAGCTGGTGGACTCCGTGAAGGAGAATCGACGGCTTCGACGCGGCATTTTTAGTAACTGCTTGAACGAACTTTGAAAAAGATTTCGTGAAGAAGTCGACTAACGAGTTATGTCGTAGGTATGCTCATAGGTCGTCCTGCGGAGAAATGCTCGGTTCTCTGAGTGACCTTCTTCGAGCTCTTACAAGCTGCACGAGCGAGTTCAGCGGTGATCAAAGCGTCGCCGAGCCTTGTGGCTATCTGTCTCCCTGCCCGAAGGCCTTGGAGAGCTTGCGAGAGAGGCTTAAGGGGCGGCGGCACTTCCGATTATGGAAGATATCGGCCTGCCGTCAAGCGCCGAGGAGGCATGGGCCATGGTGAAGGACGCGGTACGAAGGCTGACCCAAACCACATGGCCGAGGTCGGACCTGTAGGGCCCGATGGGAAGGAGATCCCTGTGAGCTTAGTGTACGGCCATGTAGAATTGGCCGCAAAGTATTCCCAACAGGACTGTAAACTAGACAGCCTATTATATGGTATTGAGGAGGAATACACCCAGTCAAATTGACTATGTAATTTAAGATGACATGTAAAAATGCCTTCTAGCCGGATTGTAGATCGTTTGTCATGGCGGACCTTTTCGCTTCAACCTCGGGACCCTATAGTCCAGAGTGTGTCCGAATACCATCACGGTTATGTAAGAACCGGGGTATGCATGGAGACCAGGCGTAGGGGTCATTGGTGCTTTAACAGACAAGTGCCCAACTAGTTATTTTATATTACATGGTTAGTTAGAAACATCTTCCAGGGAGAATAGTTCCGTTAGGGGTTCCTTTCCCTAGGAGGCATGCCTTAAAGTGCATGTTCGGACTGCGAAAAAAGCAGAAAAGCATCTGGGGGCGGATAAATAAATAAGTGAGAAATCATCTTTAGTTCACCGACCGAATATTCCCTTAAGAACGCTAGCTTCGGCTTCACCCGGTCGAGGTACACATCCGGCTGACCGGCGGTAACAATCGCAGAGGTGCTCCCTTTACCACCTAGCCGAACAATCGGGAGCGAGGGGTAAGCCAGAGCCGAACAACCCAGCTTGGCCAAAACTTAAGTCATGTCGATGCATATAATGGTGAATAAAAGGTACATGCGGGCGTTACACATGTGTTAGGCATAAAGCCCGTACAAATAAGCTACATTAGAGAAGCCCCGAGGTATAATGCGCGGATAGTGCGTCAAGTGTGTCGAACAATGCATAAGCGAGCCTTTAAAGGCTGTAAGAGAAAAAGAGGGAGAAGGAGAGAAACATAAGACAGCTAATGTGTAAAGAATAGACAAAGGAAGGAGACGAACTCAGAATTCGGCGCTAGGCGTAGAATCTTCGGAGACGGGCTGCGTTCCATGGGTTCGGCTCGAGTCGGTTATCCGATGCATCTCGCAGGCGATGCGCTCCACGGTCAGGACTTGGTCGATAATAAAGGGACCTTCCCATTTGGGCTTGAGTTTGTCCTTTTTCTTGTCCGGCAGGCATAGAACTAACTCGCCAACATTGTAAGTTTTGGCCCGTACATCTCTGCTTTGATATCTTCGAGCCTGCTGTTGATAGAATGCGGAACGGGCTTTGGCCACGTCATGCTCCTCCTCCAAGGCGTCCAAACTGTCCTGCCCATCGAGCTCGGCTTCTCTTTCTTCGTACATGCGCACGCGAGGTGAGTCATGAATTATGTCGCAGGGCAGAACTACGTCTATGCCGTATACCATAAAGAATTGTGTGAATCCGGTGGTGCGATTCGGTGTGGTCTGCAGCCCCCAGAGTACGGAGTCGAGCTCCTCTACCCAGTGCATGTTAGATTCCTTGAGGGACCGCACTAATCTGGGTTTGATGCTGCTAATGATTAGACCATTTGCTTGTTCGACTTGACCGTTAGTTTAAGGGTGATAGACTGAATCGTAGTCGAGCTTGATGCCCATGTTTTTGCACCAGAGTTTGACCTCGTCGGCCGTGAAGTTCGTGCCATTATCAGTGATGATGCTGTGGGGGACGCCGTAATGGTGTACGACCCCGATATGAAGTCTATCACGGTCGGATTGGCCGTCTTATGAGCTTGGCCTCTATCCATTTGGTGAATTTATCCACCATGACCAGTAGGTATTTTTGCTTGTGGGTTCCTCCTTTAAGGGGTCCAACCATGTATAGCCCCCAGACCGCGAAGGGCCAGGTGATGGGTATAGATTGGAGGGCGGTGGGTGGCATGTGGCTTTGATTAGCAAAGAGTTGGCAACCGACGCATCGTTAGACTAAGTCCTAAGCATCTGCCCAGGCCGTTGGCGAATAGAATCATGTACGGAAGGCCTTGCTTACAAGGGCCCGGGCTGCGGCGTGGTGCCCCCTGAGTCCGGCATGAATTTCAGCCAGAAGATTCCGCCCTTCCTCTTCGGAGATACACCTTTGAAGGACTCTGGTGGTGCTTTTCTTATAAAGCTCTCCCTCATGGACTTTATAGGCTTTAGATCGCCGCACTATGCAGCGTGCCTCATTTTGGTCCTCGAAGTTCTGTGCGGTTAGGTAGGCTAGAATGGTTCCGTCCGCGGGCAATGAGCGCCATTATTACGTGAAATTTGAAGATGTTGCTTCGTTGGCGAGCCTCAATTGTGTCGAGAATGTTCGGTGTCGGACGGTCTTTGTTGGGTCCGGGCAGTTATTTTGGACTCCCCTTCCCATGATACGGATGGCCTGAACAGCCTCTCTAAGAAGATGTTGGGGGAGACGGCATCGCGCTTTGCGCCAATGCGTGCCAAGACGTCTGCTGCCTGATTGTTTTCCCGGTCTATATGGTGAAATTGAGCCCTTGAACCGGTGACATTTTAGGACGGCGTTGCGATAAGCTACCATTTTCGGATCCTTGGCATCAAAGTCTCCATTTATTTGGGATATCGCGAGGTTCTCCCCGCGCACCTCTAGGCGTTGAATGCCCGTGGATACTGCCATCCGGAGACCATGTAGAAGCGCCTCCTATTTGGCTACGTTGTTGGAGTCCGTATACATTATCTGGAGTACGTATTGAACTGTAACTCTGTTGGGGACGTCGAGCAGCGCTTGACCCGGACCAGCCAACATTTTGGAGCCGTGAAGTGCATGATCCGGTTGGAATATGTGTCGTACTCTTTAGGGAGTTGGCTTGATCCATTCGGCGAAGTCGGCCAAAACTTGCGACTTAATGGCTCGCCGTGGCTTATAGGTTATGTCGAACGGGAGGAGCTCAATGGCCCATTTGGCAATCCGGCCTGTCGCGTCACGATTGTTTATAATGTCGTTAAGAGGTACTTCGGAGGCTACTGTTATTGAACACTCTTGAAAGTAGTGTCAGCTTCCGGGATGCCATAAACACCGCGTACGCTATCTTTTGATAATGCGGATACCGTGACTTGCATGGAGTGAGGACAGTGGACACGTAGTAGACTGATTTTTGAAGGGGAAACTTGTGTTCGTCCGTTTCTCGTTTGACAACGAGCACCGCGCTTACAACTTGATGAGTTGCGGTGATGTATAATAGCATTGGTTCGCCCATGTTGGTCGCGGCCAGGACCGGGTTTGTTGCCAATATGGCTTTTATTTCTTCGAGTCTGGCCGTGGCGGCATCCGTCCACTCGAAGTGTTCGGTGCGCCGGAGGAGGCGATAGAGGGGTAATTCCTTTTCTCCCAAATGGGAGATAAAGCGGCTTAAAGCCGCCACGCATCCAGTCAATTTTTGTATTTGTTTGAGGTTCTTTGGGATATCCAATTGTGACAGAGCTCGGATCTTGGTTGGGTTTGCTTCAATTCCTCTACCGATACAATGAAGCCCAAGACTTTCGGTTGGTACACGAAGCGCATTTTCGAGTTAAGCTTGATGTCATATGTTGGAGATTATCGAATGTGAGCCTCAAGTCGTCTACTAGAGTTTCGACATGCTTGGTTTTGGCGACCACATCATCTCGTATGCCTCCACTATTTGCCGATCCGGTTTGCGGACATATACGAATCATGCGCTGATATATTGCGCGGCGTTTTTGAGCCGAAGGGCATTGTGTTGAAGCGAGAATGGGCGTATGGGGTGATAAATGCCGTTGCGGCTTGATCAGGTTCTGCCATCTTAATTTGATGGTAGCGGTATCGTCGAGGAAACACAATGAATCATGTCCTGCGGTAGCGTCGATAATTGATCGATGCGGGGGAGGTAGAGATCCTTTAGGCAAGCCTTGTTGAGGTCCTTGAAATCGGCGCATAAGCGCCCGAGATTTGTCCTTCTTTGGTACCATCACCAGGTTTGCTAGCCATCCGGATGTTTTATATCTCGATGAATCCGGCCTCCAATAGTTTGGCTAGCTCCTCTCCCATAGCTTGTCTCTTAGGTTTGGAGAAAGCGCCAAGAGCCTGTTTGGTGGCTTGAATCCTTTTAGGATGTTTAGGCTGTGCTTTCCCGACCGGCGTGGGATTCTGGCATGTCGAAGGGTGCGAGCAAAATGTCCCAATTTTCGCGTAGGAATTCTCGTAGTGCGGCGTCTACATCTGGGTTTAATTGTGCCCCAATGGAAGCTGTTTTTGTAGGGTCCGTTGGGTGGACTTGGAATTTGACTATTTCGTCTGCTAGTTTAAAGGAGGTGGACTTGGATCTTTTATCGAGTATCACATCGTCCCTGTTCACCGTGGAGCATAGCGCGATCGGTTGCTTTCGGCCGCTAGGGCTTTGGATAGTGCCTCAAGGGCTAATCGGCTGTCTTATTTTGGTAGCGAGTGCTATGTCAAGGTCACTAGCAAGAGTGATGATTCCGTTGGGCCGGGCATTTTGAGCTTCATGTACCCGTAAATGGGGTATAGCTTGAAAAATTGTGAATGCCTCTCGCCCTAATAGGCGTGGTATCCTTTGCTGAGCAGGGCCACTTGGGCGTGACCTCCTCGGACATGTAATTATCCGGCATGCGAACACCACATCGGTGTGATTTTACGTGTGCAGCTCGCTTCCCGACTAGGGATTATTCCTCTAAAGGTTGTGCTGCTTCGCTCAATGAAGCTCCAGTCTATTTCCATTTTTCGAAGGGTTTCCTCATAAATTAGGTTCAATCCACTGCCACCGTCCATGAGTACCTTGGTAAGGCGAAAGTCGTCCACTATTGGACTGAGGACCAATGCTGCTAGTGCTCGGGCTGTTCGGAATTTAGGTTCATCACTGGCATTAAAGGTAATAGCCGTGTCACTCCATGGATTTATTGTTGCTATTTGGTAGACTTTGGCAAGGCTGCGGAGTGTTCGTTTTCGCATATTGTTTGATGCGAAAGTCTCGAAGACTGTTAATACCGTACTGGTATCCTTGGGATGGTGCTCTGTGGATGCTGGGGTTAGAAGCTCCTAGCCGCTTTTGTCCACCTGCCGGAGTATCCAACATGCTCTAAGGCTATGAGATGGTGTGGCGCCCTCTGTACTATGAATTTTACAGGGTCCGTTGAGCCATCCCTCCAGTACGGTTCCATGCCCCATGGGGGGTTTTTGTTTTTTGGTGTTTAACCCGGGTGATTGGCGATAATGCACCCTTTTGTTTCGGACTAGGTTTGTATTAGGGGCCGGATTGTCCCAAAATCTTACTTGGTTTTCAGCGCTTTCCATCATACGCAAGATTTTCGTACTATGGATGCCAAGTCAGCGGCGTGTAATTTCCGGCGACCTATGGCGTTGAGGATTCCCATGTCCGTGCAATTATTGCGAGAAGAATGAAATTGCGTCTTCCTCATGGCAGTCCTTTATCCTGTTCATAACGGGAGGAATCGGCCCGATAATGATGTCTTTGTTTCTTCAGGCTCTTGCCTAATATTGGATAGATCGCCTATGTTCGGGTGGGTGGGTGGAATTAAATCCGAAACCCCACCCAATCTGAGGCTCAAGGGCCAAGGAGTTTCCGAACTCGGAAGCTTGGATTCTTGGATGTTGTCCACTGAATCTAGCCCGTTGCCTGACTCTAAGTTCAGGTCTTGAGTGACGTCCTCCCCTCCGCGGCTATCCGGCTTGGAGGGATTGGGAATCTGTACATAGTTAGTCCTTAAGATAGATGACGGTTCGCCGCATTGTTCCTCCACCACATCAACGTGATGGGTGACCTTGGGAGAGTTAATCTCTCTCAGATCGGGTTTAGGCCTAATCGATCATAGTCATAGCGACTCCCGAGGCGGCGTCACGATCCAAGACTCGTTTAAAGAAGAGAGCTCCATCGGATCTAACTGCTCGGCGAGTTCGAGTTGGCGTGAAGATTGCTTTTGTTGACGAGAAGTCATCGTCCGGCCTTGTGGCGAGCGGCGGTCATAAGAAAACCGCCTAGCCGGAGAGTTTGGCCGATAGCCAAAGCTCCTTTAGCAACATAGCCGTCTTTAAAGACGGGATGAGGCATCCTTCCTGATGGCGACAACACAGCGGAACTATCAATGAAATCACCAATGTCGGTGTCAAAACCGGCGGATCTCGGGTAGGAGGTCCCGAACTGTGTGTCTAGGCGGATGGTAGCAGGAGACAAGGGACACGATGTTTTTACCAGTTACGGCCCTCTCGATGGAGGTAAAACCCTACTCCCGCTTGATTAATATTGATGATATGGGTAGTACAAGAGTAGATCTACCACGAGATCAGAGAGGCTAAACCCTAGAAGCTAGCCTATGGTATGATTGTTGTTCGTCCTACGGACTAAAACCCTCCGGTTTATATAGACATCGGAGAGGGCTAGGGGTACACAGAGTCGGTTACAATGGGAGGAGATCTACATATCCGTATTGCCAAGCTTTCCTTCCACTCCAAGGAAAGTCCCATCCGGACACGGGACGAAGTCTTCAATCTTGTATCTTCATAGTCCAGCAGTCCGGCCGAAGGTTATAGTTCAGCTATCCGGACACCCCCTAATCCGAGACTCCCTCAGTGACACAAGCTTCTTCCTGAACATAGAAATTTATACGAATGGATTGAAGGGGGACCATTGTAAGTGCATCTAGTGCCACCCCTAGTTGGTTTTGGAGTACTGATGACAAACCTGGTTGAGGGACTAATGTGTTTGTGAGAATTGCAGGATAACACAGGTTGTAGTCCCTCATTGATTCGGTTTTCCTACCGGAGATGACCCCTAAAAATGTGTGAAGACAATGGTGGTATGTGAAGTTATTCACATTGAAGATTATGACATGAGAAGACCTCGCATGAAGACTTTGGAGCGCGAAGACATAGTTGTTTTGTAGTTTCATTTTCTTATTTGTTGAGTCATAGGAACCACCGTACTGTTAAGTGGGGTCCAAGTGAACAAAGTCAGAGTGACTGAAGTGATCCTCAACCAAATCCTATGTCTTCGAACGAAGACAATGAGATCAAATCTTATCTAGAGCTGGATGAGTCAGCTTTACTTGTAGCCCAAGTCAAGCTGCCGCGTGTGTCTGAAATCTGACCGTTGGAACATGTGTCAGTTCCTTAGTGACCCAGGGTCATTTCAGACAAATCAGGTCAGGTTGCCTAGTGGCTATAAATAGCCCGCCCCATACACCATAAATTGGTGGCTGCTCACAGTTAGTGCACGGCTTTTGTCGTTTGAGAGCAACCCACCTCTGAAGCTTTTGGGAGAGAGAAATCCTTGCGAGGACAAAGCCCAAACACCCAGAGCCAAAGAGTGTTAGGCATCACTGAAGTCTTTCTGTCTGCGTGACCTGAAGACTTGTTACACTTGAGGACTGTGAATCCTCCAGCCGATTAGGCGTCGCGTTCTGAGCATCCAAGAGTCATTGTGGATCGCCGGTGAACGAAGTTTGCGAAGGTTTGGAAGTCTACCTTGAAGACTTACTAGAGTGATTGGGCGAGGATTGGGTGTCCTTAGCTCAAGGGGAATAAGGTGAAGACACGGTCTTATGAGTTAAATCTCAGCTTCCCTAACCATATGTACAGTTGTCACAGCAACTGGAACTGGTCAAACAATTCCTTGTCCTCATCAAGCGACTGGTTCTATCTTCTCCCTCTCTTTATTTACAGTTTGTCTTCGTGAAGTCATTGCCTGCTTGTGTTACCTGTTTGACTTCACTGTGTGACTTCTATTGTTGTTTGGCTTCACACTATGTTCCATGCTGATCTTTTCTATCTAGCTGCTATTAGTCTTTGTGCTTTCACTTCATTGTATACTTGACTATGGCCTACCTAGTGTAGTCTACCTTCCGCTGCATGTTAATAGGTTCATTTCTATCGTTTGTCTTCGAAACTCCCCATGTTTATAGACTTTCATAAAAATTGCCTATTCACCCCCCCCCCTCTAGTCGATAACTAGCACTTTCAATTGGTATTAGAGCAAGGTACTCCCTTGTTCTGTGTGATTCGGTTTAACCACCTAGATTTTTAGCTATGTCGACTGCAGGGATAATCAAAGTCTCCGTTGTGTGCCCTGTCTTCAATGGCACTGAATATCCCTACTGGAAGAATAAGATGCGCATGCATCTTGAAGCCATTGATGTCGACCTCTGGTATGTCGTCAAGAACGGCATTCCCAAGACCGGTGAAGGTGTCACCCCTGCTGATGTCAAGAAGTTCATTCAGCTGGATTATACTACCAAGAACATCATCTGTGGTCATTTGAGCAAAGGACAGTATGGCCGTGTGAGTGCTCTGGAAACGTTGAAGCCAGTCTGGGACTGGCTCTCCAAGGTCAACGAAGGCGTCTCAACCCAGAGAGATCAAAGGATCAGTGTTCTTCGTAACCTCTTCAACTGCTTCAAGAGAAACAACAATGAGAATGTCCAGCTCACGTTTGATCGCCTTACTGACATCACAAATGAGCTTCGTGCTCTTGGCGCCACTGAAAACACCAAGCATGAAATTGTCAAGACTCTTGAGATCACTTGACAGCTCGTTCGACACCCTAGCCCTGATGATTCAAGAACGCCCTGACTTCAAAATTCTCGATCCGTCTGACATACTTGAGAGGCTCAACACACATGAGTTTCATCTATCTAAGAAAAGAGATATCTATGGTCCGAACTATGGCCGAACTCGCGCTTTGAAGGCAAAGGTTGTTTCCTCATTTGAAGAAGAATCTGACTGCAGTTCTGGTGATCCTGAAGATATTGGAAAGGAGCTTTCTATGCTTGTGAAGAAGTTCTAGAAGTTCACTAGGAAGAAAGGCTTCAGAAAGTCTTCACGATCCAGCTCAAGAAATGATGAAGTTTCCACTCATGACCACAAGAAGAGAACATGTCACAAGTGCAAGAAACCTGGACACTACATCTCTGAGTGTCCCCAGTGGGACAATGAGAACAAGAAGAAGAAGAAGAAGAGCAAGGAATATGATTCTGATGACAAGAAGAAGAAGAAATCCTCAAAGTCTTGTTCCAAGTCTTCGTCCAAGTCTTCATCACATAAGAAGAGCTCATCTGGCAAGGCTCGTGCTTTTGTTGGCAAGGAAATGGATTCAGAGGAGGGTATGCCGAGGAGGCGGAGGTGGAGTGCGAGGAGGAGTCCGACTCGGCGTTGCATGTCGGCTCTAGCTACAGCCTACGTTGCCAAGTCCATCATCAACACTGAAGACAATGGCTCCATCACCAACACTGATGCTAATGACAAGGACAACTCCGCTCCCACCTACTGCTTCATGGCAGTGGTGCCAAGGTAAACTCACGCGATGCTTACTTTCAAACATCAAGTGAAGATGACTCTGATAGTGAATCCAAACCCAGCTACAAAACACTTGCTAAAATTGCAACTGAACAACAGAAAGCTATGGAACATATTCAAAAACTGCTAGACAAAAGCGATGACCTGTTGGACGCGGAAATGACCCGATCTCAGTCCTTAATTGAAGACATAAAAAATCTTCATGTTAAGTACGAGGAACTTGAAAGTCGTCATGAAACGCTCTCAACAACTCATGAAAAGATTTCCTATGATTATCTTCAAAGGAAGCAAGAACTTGAGAAACTAAGAGCGGCTCATGAAGATCTTCAAAAAGAGAATGAGTCACTTCACGCTCAATAGATCAGTCCCGCTCAGGAAGGATTTGAACCACCATGTATAAAATGCCTTGAGCGTGATAATGCTACTTCTGTTGCTGAATGCTCTACTACTGCTACTGTTGCACTATCTTCAACTGTTGATGTGGTAACTAACCCCTCTACTGAGGATGCCACCACTATTGCTGATGAAAATGCTAGGTTGAAGACATTACTTGAAACAGGGATGTACAAAAGTCTCAAAGGGCATCAGGCATTGTGCGATGTCCTCAAAAAGCAGATTCTGAACCAAAACCCTAGGAAAGAGGGTGTTGGGTTCGAGAGGAAAATGAATGTTGATGGTTCTTACTGGAAACCTAAGCAGTACCTCAAAACCAAATGGGTTGCTGCAAAGGAACCTTCAGCGGATCCATCCACCTTATCTGGCTTCACTTGTGCTAACCCCGTTATCATTGATGAATCCTTTGATGCAAACTCTAAACTATTTAAGAATCAGAATGGTGAAGTGTTTGCCAGGTATATTGGTACTAACTGCAGGAATGGGCCACCTATGAAGAAGATCTAGGTACCCAAAAGCTGTCTTGAGAATCTTCCTGTGAAAGTCATCATGACAACACAAGGGAAGAAGAAAACCCCAGACCAAAGGCTTCATACAGACACAGGACTCACCTGAGTTACCCTAACGCCAATGTTTTGCAGGGAAATCATACTCAGATGTATGAATATGAGTGTGTTTCCTCAAACCGCTATGTTCATAAGACCAAGAACTTTTCTTCTTATTCATATGAGTATCTTTTCTTCTTATTCATATGAGTATTATTCTCCTCTTGCAAGGCTATTTGCTAGGGCTCCAAAGCCGAAGTTCTCAGATGCTGCACTTAGACTCATTGCTTCTAAGCCACCCCTGAAGATGTGGGTGGTTAAGAAGAATTAACTTTCTTTTGCAGGGAAAGGTCTCCAGCCAGAAATCAAAGGCGTCTGATGCTATTGCCGGGGACCTAAAATATCTTGTAGGGCGCAAGATAAAATGCCCAAATGGTATCACTATGTATTTTGTTCCTGAATCTCTTGCCAAACATCCTATAAGTCCTACCTTGATCTGAGTTTTGATAATCCTCTTGTCCGTCAAATGTTTATGCTTCACAATACTCTTGGTGAAGCCTATCCCCCTAACTGTACTTTAGGGTATGACACCAAAGTCTTTAGAATGGATTATGGACAGCGGATGCACTAATTATATGACTGGTGATCGAAGTCTTCTCATGGACTCAACCTTACGTCCATTTGACAAGGGTCACATCACATTTGCTGAAACTGGTAAAAGCAAGGTATTGGGTCTAGGTAGAGTTGCAATCTCAAAGGATCAGCACATGGATAAAGTGATGCTTATTGAATCCCTTGGTTTCAACTTAATGTCTGTCTCAATGCTTTGTGACTTGAACATCATTGTGATATTTGGAAAATATCGTTGCCTTGTAGTAATGGAATCTGACAAGTCTCTAGTCTTTGAAGGGTATCGGAAAGATGATTTGTACATGGTAGATGTCACATCCCTAGCTTCTGGAAATGCACTAGGCTAGCCTCATGTGTGCATTATGTTTAATCTTGAAAGAAACTTGAAATGGGGATTGCCTAAACCCCATGCATCAAAGGAAATCACTAGGTTCACCTAAAATATTCTCAGTAAATCCAAAATGGCTTTCAAAAATGTTCATCATTTACGGAAAATGCTGTAAACAGTAACCAGAGGTGATGCACATTTTTCCATGACATATTTGGGCTATGAACTAAATCATATTCTATTTGCAATTGGGCATTTAAATGCTATATATTATTTTAAGTGCTCAATTAATTCTGAACTTAAGTGAGGGCTGTTAGGAATAATCCAAACAAAGCCCACAATTATCTTCAGGATTTTTGAAAACATTTTGGTATTTCTAATAAAGCTCAGAAGTTGCAGAAAAATAGAAAAACAAAAAGCAAAAAATAAAAGGAAACTAACTTACCTGGCAAAGCCACCAGCCGACCCACCTAGTGGACCAAACCTTTGTCTTGGCCCGTGCCCGACCAATTGCCGTCCAAACAGTAAGGTGGTGGTGGCGGCGGTGTGCCTGGCTTCGCCATGGCGCCAGCTGCTTGCCTCCCGCGCCCCTGGACACCTGGGCGAGCTCCACGTCGCCGCCCCGACCCCGCAGACACCTCGCTCACTCCCCTTCCTCTCTCCCTCGCCCTCTCCCACCATGGCCGACGCTGCCGTGCCCGTGCCACCGTGAAACTCGCACCCACTGTCGTCCCCGCGCCGCGCTGCCGTGCCCACAAGCTCCGCCATCGCCTGCTTCGTCGAGCTAGCCCAGTCCCGAGCACTCGCACGCTCTGCTTCGTCTTCTTCGACCTCGTCTTCACCGAACGCCGCCGGAGATCCCTTTCACCGTCACCGCTGCACCAGCTCATCCCCGACCTCGCCGTCTGCTCCGGCATGACCGCTGTGAGCTCAACTACCTCCCCATCCTTCCTGTTCTCACTCTCGAGCCCTGCATCGACTGCACCGAGCTCGGTCGTACCCTCCGCCGCCGCCGCACTCGTCGTCGTGGCCACAGCCACGTTGGCTCGATTCCGAGCACGCTATCGTCTTCGCCGCACTCGTAGGAGCCAGTAGCACCTCCCCACGTGCCTCGTCGGGCCCCCTAGCGTCGGGGCCGACCTCGCCCGAACTCCGGCAACCGCCAAGGTCGTCGCCGGTGATGTTTCTGGCTACCCCAGCTCCACCCACTGCCACCACTCGACGCGGCTCACTCCCCGCATCACGTAGATGTGCTCCGCCATCGTTTTGGTCGCCGGAGCACGAATCCCGCATTGCCCCGCCGCGTTTGGCCCCCGCTGACCTAGTTTGACCCTGGGTGGGCCCAGTTTGACCTCCCCTGGGTCTATGACAAGTGGGACCCGACTAACTACAAATTAGTTATACTAATGACATCGACAGCGGGACCATGGTGGTCAGTTTGACTGGACCGTTCCGTTGACTCGCACGCGTCACCTACGAGCGCTGATTGACGCAATAAATCATTTACTGGATTTATTCTTATATAGGAAATTCTAGAAAATGTTGTAAACTTCAAAAATTCATAGAAATTAATCTGTAACTCCAAATGAAAAGATTTATATATGAAAATTGATCAGTAAAATCCAATCTTTCCATCTGTAATGGTTTCATGCGGATCAGAACACTTTAACCTTGCTGTTTAAGTGAAACAAGTTAATGCACCTTTATGACTTCATAAAATGGGTTTGCATTTGAATCTTTGGTTCAAATGGACTCATTTCAATCTTTTCTAGCTTGCATTAGCCCATAACACATTCATATTGCCATGTCATAGCATGCATCATATTGTTACATATCAAAACTAGTCGAAGTTGAGTCTAGAAATGCTTTAGTTATGTATAGGGGAATTGATTGTGGAAGGGAACGTAAGGCTATTTTTACTCCTTTACCTTATGCCCTTCTGATCTAAGTCAACCTCTTCTTTTCTACGGGGATTAAGAACTAGGCCTTCTCATCTATCTATTAGGATGACGAGTTACTATGATAGAGACCTATAGGATTGTTGGTTCCAGGCCTCAGTTCAGTTTCTACTACTTTTAGTATGTTGTCAGTTGAACCAGAACCTTGATATGATGTTGTTAAGTGACTATGCAAAACCTTGTGAATGTCTCAAATATTTTTCTGAGCATTTACATCCGTCATGATGTCCGAGTCATCCCAGGTTTCTAAATAGTCTGAAGCATTTGCAAATTCCTTCTTTCTGTTCCCGATGTTCCCTTGTGCCAGATTAACCACACTAAACGCCGAGTTGAGGTACTCTATTGCCTCGACATATATGTTGGAGCTATTATTATGACCCTAGGTGTCTTGGAGGATCACCAGGTAATCTAGCCATGTTTTGTGTTCCCATTGTGATGAATCTGGCCATCATCCTCGAAAGCATCCCGTGATGCCAGTTAGATGGTAGGTATTCTACTCCTCGGTTCTTGAGCCCAACATTCATCCTACTTACTTCATGTTGATAGTGTTGCTAGTTCCTTTAAGATATTAGTAACCTTTGTAATAGTCCACGAGGTCCATGGTATATCGTTCTTCCAAATACCATGAACTGCGTATGGCAGAAGTTCTTGAGCCAAGAGATCACAACAAGAGTGCTCTCGATGAGTTCCCCATTCTATATTGTGACTCTGCCAGTCCTACCTTTTTGCATGGGTTATCCGGAAGAAACATGTTGAACTTGGTTCGACATACTAGTCTATGCATCCACAACTCAGAAAGTTATATGTTCCTTTGAGTTGTCCCTCTTCAATTGAATTCTAACCTTCATCTATCAATTAATAGTTAGGAGTAGTAGTGCATTCGTGTTCATAGATGCCTATTATTCTTGTGGTCCGTCGAGCCATTCTATTCTAGAATGACTAGGAGAAACAACCTCCAGTACCTCATCCATATCTAGGATTGGGTCGAAGTAGTTGTATTCCGCAGATCAATGCCAAACCAGCTTTTGTTCTGTTCTACCTTGGAGTATTACCCTATTTATGTCAAGAATATCATAGGAATTGCACCAACTCTCATGAATTCTTGACGCAGTGATACTCCTCCCCACCATCATTCATTTCTTGGTCCCGTGTTGTTGCAACCAGAATGCCGACAAGTGAGCTATGATGTGTGAAATCAATACTCCTAGCAACCCCGTTGCTTGGTACTTAATGGACAATAAACTCATTCTTTGCGTGTTGGTTATTGATTTATCATTCTAAGATTGATCGTGCTTCCTAGTCCATATTTCTGGTGAACCCTTCGATCAATCAGTTAGGATTGTGTAATCCATCACTCTCCTGATCACATCGTGTCGGTGTACTAGAGTAGGGGTACCCTAGTATCCCGAACTTCGTGCCGGGCGATTCAGACACCAGCGGCAAGGCTTGCCTGGTGACCGCCAAGGTCCTCCGTGGTTCCTCCGGAGCCATTCACGAACAAAGTATTTAAGCCAAGGAGACAAGACCCCGGCAAGAGGAGCTTGCCGGGAAAGGCCACTCAAGGCACGCAGAAGACAAGACCCCGGCAAGAGGAGCTTGCCGGGAAGGCTCGGTGAGCGACAAGCTTCCGGATGCGACAAGGATTCAGCCGCGGCAGGCAACCACTCTTTACCTCCGCTCCAGCTCATCCACCAATGTGTCGCCATGGGACCATTCCAGGCGCGCGTGTCAAGAGGCTGTGCGGCCAGCGGAGAGCAGCGGTAAGCGGCGCTGACAAGATTGTCATCGTGGCTAGCGGTGGCGCCCCTGACGGTCCCTGTTGCACTGTTTAGGCGACATGGATGGGCATTTAATGCTTTTGCCCCTTGCCGTCAGAGTTAGGTAGAATACACTGTACAAGTAGTTGTACCAACCGCAACTCATTTTTACCTTTTTGCCCTTGTCTACATTGCCACCTGTTGGTGACCCCTTGAGCATATAAAAGGAGGCCCATGCGCAACGTAGAGGAGGTTCAGCTCATTCTAAACCAGAGACACTCACGCTAGGTCTTGTAGCTCTCATCGCTCTCTAGCAAGAACACAATACAATCAGACAAGCAGTAGTAGGAGTATTATCTCTCGGAGAGCTCGAAGCTGGGTAAACTGCTTCATCGGTGCCGCCTCGATCTGCTCTTCGTGCGACCTCCGCCCCCACCGAACCGAAGGGCTCGGTCCATGGTCCCATAGGTGTTAGTGGGTTACAATCAGCTTCCCGACATCTTTGGCACGCCGGTAGAGTCGTCAAGGCTGTGTGAACCTGATCCGGCGTTCACACGAGCGACATCTTCATCATCTTCATCAACATGCCACCGAAGAAGAAGGCTTCGGCGGCAGCGGAGCCGTCCACGTCAATCCCGCCACCACCGGAGCAAATGGGTGGTGGGGTAGACACCGGCGGAAGAACGGGCGCCGACGAGGGAGCTCATGACGCTGCCAAGTCCAAGGACAAGGCCGCGCAGACCTCGGCGTCCATGCATGCACCGCGCCCATCTCAGGAGCCGCGGGACCGACATCGTCATGGTATTCACAATACCATACGTTCGTTGGATCAAGACCGAGCTGGAGGATCGCGAGGCCCTCAAGACCAGCGTGCACGCCAAAGATCTTTGGCACGAAGCGGGTGCGATGTCGCTGGACGGATATGCTCCTTCTAATATAGTTAGAAGTCCGAGCATATCCGCCTCGCACTGCTCACCATCGCCGCCCGCCAATCCAGCGGAAGCCTTGGCGAGAGCTCAATCTGCTCCTAGACTACCCTCCAACAGCCGACAAAGTCGGCGAATGGAGGGCCACCATCCGAGTCTCATCGGCTTTGCCAACGGCGACACTCGCGGCAACCAACTACGCCGCTGCCGCGCAAGACGACAAAGGCACGAGCCGGTGGCGATTTAAACTTGTGGGGTGCAACCACCATGCACTCTCCACCCCGAAGGCCAAGATCACCAACTCGCCGGATCCACCTCGACAGCGACTCCACTGCGTCATCGGATCCACGAGCTCGCCGTGATCAGCGCCAAGTTCTTCAAGAACGACAACAAGAAGACGCTCGAACTCGCATCGAGCGCCGAAGAGAAGCGCAGCATCAATCCGACCAGCGCGCTGGGCCCTCTGTTGATATGCATGCGCCGAGGGAACCAGCGACTTGCCATACTGTGTAGGTTGCCCTGCGTTCACTCGTGAGCTGCGGCAAGTCCGGTGGCCCAAAGAAGAAGAATTTCAAGCGGATGTGCGGAGAAGTACGATGGCAGGACACATCCGTCGGAGCTCCTCAAAGATCTACACCATCGCGGTGCAAGCTGCGGGGGGCGAGGCGACAAGATCCTCGCCAACTACTTCCCGGCGGTACTCAAGCCTAATGTCGATCTTGGCTCATGCACTTGCCGGACAACTCCATATCCTCTTGGCAGATCTATGCCATCGGTTTGTCGGCGCCTTCACAGTGACCACAAGCCTCATGGCTAAGAGAGCGACCTTCATCTGCCGCCTGTAAGGAAGGAGAGTCTTTGCGCAAGTTCATTCAGAGATTCAGCCGTGTGCACTACAACATCCCGGATGTCCACCCTGCCATGTAATCAGCGCGTTTCATCAAACGCTCGGAACCGCAGGATGAGGAGGAGATGGCAATGTGCAAAGTCAAGGACGTCGATGAGCTGTATGCCTGGCCGACAAGTGTGTGCGTCTTTGAGGAAGGAGGAGACTCGGAGAGAATCTGAAGCAGGATCGATAGTGAGGAGACCGCCCTGCGAAGAAGAGCCGCTGACGGAACAATGAAGGAAGAACGGCAAAGATGTGCTGGTTGTCGAGCAGTCCGCAGCGGTGGAGCCGCCAAGAAAGCCAAAGTTGGTGGCTCCGGCAAGGAGGTTGCCGCGGCACCGGCCCGCTAAGTCGTGGCTGCCGCCGACAAGCGAGGACAGCTCCAACAAGCGATCTTGCAAGATCCACCGCACCAAGGGCCATGACCTCCGAGCTGCAAGAAGGTCGAGCAGCTTGTTGAACAGCGAAGGCTGAGTATGGCGGGCGCGACAAGGAGAAGGCCCAGAAGGTGCTGGGGAGTTGGCAAGAAGCGACCGGCGGGGAGGACGCCGCGGCAAGGCCAAGCAGCGGCAAGGAGACAGACCTCCCGCGGCGCGATAAGGATGAAGACGATGACGGCGATGAAGATATGGAAGGCGAGCCGAGACCGATGAGCAGGAGTTTGAGAAAGCCACAGAGGTCCTCTGCGTGAGCGGCGGTGCTTCTCGCATACTTCACACCGCCAACTCAAGCGGTGGATGCGGGAAGTTAATGCAGCAGAACCATCCATAGAGTCACGCAAGCCTCGAAATGGTCCAAAGACGCCTATCATCTTTGATATTGAGGACCACCCTGATCGCATAACTGCGGTCGGGTGTTTGCCGATGTTGGTCTCACCAACTATCCGCAACCTCAAGGTCACCAAGATGCTAGTTGACGGCGGGGCCGGTTTAAACCTGATCTCCTCCGCGGTGCTCCAGAAGCTTCAGATCCCTGACAGTGAGCTCGAAGAGACTGGCACATTCCAAGGAATCAATCCAGGAAGGAGCAAGCCGAAGGGAAAGATCACGTTGCCGGTGACATTTGGCAGCGAGCTGAACTTCAGAACTGAGAGGGTCACGTTCGACGTTGCTGATTTTCCATTACCTTACAATGGGATACTCGGCCGTAAAGACTCGCCAAGTTCATGGCAGCCTCTCATTATGCATACAACTTGCTCAAGATGCCAGGCCCGATAAGTGTCATTTCTGTCCATGGCGACAAGAAGGATGCTCTTATCTGCGCCGACAAGATTTACGGGAGGCAGCAGCTGCAACAGATAGCAAGTCACTTGCATTTGAAGCTCCGGGGAAGAAGAAGACCAAGTCCGGCAAGAGCTCGATGCCCTCTCGGCAAGCGCACCTCTTGGTGCTGCGCTACCGTCGAGGACGCACCATCGAGCTCCACCGCAAGTGCAAGAAGGCGATGGCAGCTCCACCAAAAACCAAGAAGATGCCCGCCAAGGAGGGCGGCAGCGGTGGTACCTTCACCATCGGTGCCACTCTCGACCCTAAATAGGAAAAGCGCGCTCGTTGCTTTCCTGCGAGGCTTAACGTCGGCGTGTTTGCATGGCAACCGTCTGACATCCCCGGTGTTCCCAGGAAAGTAATTGAGCACCACCTAGCTGTCTGTCCTCATGCCTGGCCCGTCAAGCAAAAAGTCAGGAAGCAGGCAGTGGAGAGCCAAGAATTCATTGCAGAAGAGATCAAGAAATTGGAAGCAGAAGGCCTTGTCAGAGGAGTGCTCCATCCTACGTGGTTGGCCAATCCTGTAGTTGTACGCAAGGCAAATGGGAAATGGAGACTTTGTATCGACTTCACAGATGTTAATAAAGCTTGTCCCAAAGACCCATTTCCCTTGCCGCGCATCGACCAGGTTGTTGACTCCACGACTGGATGTGATTTGCTTTCATTTCTTGATGCATACTCAGGATATCATCAGATCTTCATGGCGAAGAGGATGAGGAGAAAACGCATTCATCACCCATGTGGCACATCTTGTTTTGTACGGATGCCTTTTGGGCTAAAGAATGCTGGTTCAACGTTTGCAAGAGTAGTCCATGGCGCTTTTGAGCGCAAATGCACAGAAATGTAGAAGCCTACATGGATGACATAGTGGTCAAAAGCAAAGACAGGCCAACTCTGGTTCAAGATTTAGATGAGACCTTTGCAAATCTGCACAAGATCAACCTCAAGCTTAACCCCGAGAAGTGCGTGTTTGGAGTCCCTTCCGGCAAGCTTCTCGGCTTCTTCGTGTCTCAGCGGGGAATTGAAGCCAATCCCGACAAGATCAAGGCCATTGAGCAGATTGAAGCACCAAAGCGCGTCAAGGATGTATGAAGACTTGCCGGTTGCGTGGCTGCTCTCAGCAGGTTTATCTCTAGATCTGCTGAACGCGCCCTGCCATTTTTCAAAATTTTGAAAAAGGCAGGTCCAATGAAATGGACTCCCGAAGCAGAGGCTGCACTGTAGGACTTAAAGAGGTACCTGTCCTCCACTCCAATACTTGTCGCACCTAGGCCACAAGAGGTTGCTGCTATATATAGCGGCAACCAATCAAGTGGTTAGTGCTGCGTTAGTAGTGGAAAGGGAGGCAGATGATGAGCCGGCAACCAAGGCAGATGCATCCAGCGACAAGCAGGGGGCTTCATCGGCGAGCTCTGGTCCCGACAAGGATGGATCTGCGCAGGCATGCGAGAAGATACAGAAAAAGATGGTGCAGCGCCCAGTTTACTTTGTCAGTTCCCTTCTGTAGGGGGCTAGGTCAAGGTACTCTGGTGTGCAGAAATTGCTTTTCGGCCTCCTCATGGCCTCAAGAAAGCTGCGCCATTACTTCCAGGCACATGAAATCACGATCGTCACTCGCTTTCCCTCAAGAGGATATTGCAAAATCCGGAAGCAACAGGCAGGATTGTCGAGTGGGCCTGGAACTATCAAGCTTTGGCCTCAAGTTTGAAAGCACTTTGACTATCCAAAGCGAGCATTGGCAGAGTTTATAGCAGAATGGGCGTAGCGCATGATGAAGAAATTCGAGACGAGCATCCCGTCAAGGTAGCAAGCAAAGAATGGCTGATGTACTTTGATGGTGCCTTCTCGCTGCAAAGGCGCCGGTCTTTGGGCGTCTGCTTATCGCACCCACCGGAGAACACCTCAAGTACATAGTCCAAATGCACTTTCCCAAGGAGCAAGCAACAAACAATACAACAGAGTATGAAGGTTTGCTTGCCGGTCTCGGATCGCAGAGACCTTGGGATCAAGAAGCTCATTGTCGAGGTGACTCGCAGCTTGTCGTCCGCCAAGTGAACAAAGATTATCGAGTCCGTTGATGGAAGCCTCGTTGATGAAGTGAGAAAGCTAGAAGAGCACTTTGACGGCTGCAGATGGAACATGTTCCAAGAACTCGAGAATGATATTCTTGATGGTCCGTCAAAGTCGCCACACTCAAGTTACTGTGGAACCAGGGATTTTGTGCTCAAGCTGACTCAACCGATCGTAGCGCCATCAATTGGACAGAACAAGAAGAGGAAGTTGATTTACGGTGACTATTTTCCAGCTGAGCTTCCCGAAGCCGCCACCAAAAAGGTCCCCAAGATCAACACAAGTGTGCTGAGGAGCAGTATGCTCCGACAAGCCCTAGGGTTTGTTTCGTTGAAGCAGACGCTCCCGACAAGTTTTGCTCCGGCAAGCTTGCGGGAACATCAAGCTCGGCCAAGCCGCGAGTTCTTGCCAGAGAAGCGGATGTTCCAAGAAAGAGCATATGTGCCTTTAGTCCTTGTTGTCGAGCCACAAGCTCCAGCATGGGCACAGCAGATTGTCCATTTCCTTCAGACAGGAGAACTTCCCGAAGAGCAAGAAGAAGCGGAAAGAGTAGCCCGGCAGTCAAGTATGTACCAGTTTGTCGACAAGACGCTGCATGTAAGAAGACTCAACGGTGTGAAATTGAAGTGTATTCACGGGAAGATGGACGAAGCTGTTGGCAGAGATACTGCGGAGGCATATGTGGTCACCACATTGGCGAAGAGCACTTGCCGCAAAGCTTTCCGGCAAGGTTTCTTCTGCCGACAGCCCTCCAGATGCAGCGCACAAGTAACCAAGTGTGAAGCGTGCGGTTCCATTCCAAGCGATACACCAGCCAGCTCAAGCTCTCCGGACAATCCCTTTATCCTGGCCATTTTGGTTGGGGGCTCGACATTCTCGGCCCCTTTCCCGAAGCTGTCGGGGCTTTGAGTACTTATGCGTCATAATCGACAAGTTCACAAAGTGGCGGAAGTGGAAGCGATGAGGAAGGTGACAAGACGATCGGCAGATCAAGTTCTTGGTCGATTGTTTGCCGTTTTGGAATTCCTAACAGGATCATCACCGACAACGGCACACAGTTCACGAGCCGCACCTTCATGCAGTACGTCCAAGATCTTGGCGCCAAGGTCTGCTTTGCTTCTGTTGCTCATCCGAGAAGCAACGGTCAAGTAGAGAGGGCAAATGCTGAAGTGCTGCACGGGCTCAAGACCAGAACTTTCGACAGGCTGCACAAGTGCGGAAGGAACTGGATTGAGGAGTTGCTGGTGGTTCTTTGGTCGATCAGAACGACGCCAAATCGAGCCACTGGCCAGACACCTTTCGCTCTAGTCTATGGAGCAGAGGCAGTTCTCCCCACGAAACTCGTATACGGGTCACCTCGAGTACTCGCTTATGATGAGCTCGAGCAAGAGCAGCTGCGACAAGATGACGCGCTGCTCCTTGAGGAGGACCGTCTTCAGGCCGCTGTACGAGCTGCTCGTTACCAGCAAGCTTTGTGTCGCTACCATAGCCGCAGATTTAGTGCTAGAAGCCTCGAGGAAGGCGACCTTGTTCTTCGGCGCGTTCAGTCCGCCAAGAATTCCAACAAGTTGACGCCGAAGTGGGAAGGCCCTTATCGGGTGAAACGAGTCACTAGGCCTGGCACAGTCCGCCTCGAGACCGAAGATGGCATTCCGGTGAGCAACTCCTGGAACATTGAGCATCTTCGTAAGTTTTACCTCAGAAGCGCGGTTGCCGGAACCTGTTCCGGCAACCACCTTTTGTACAAGTCTTGCCGACGTTGCATGTAATCCTTTGTACAAAGCCGGGCGCAGACCCCGTGCATAAGTAAAGCTCATGTGTTGCGCACAACTTGTCAATTTCATGCTTTCATCATTTTATTGCATGTTTTGTCTGACATTTTGTGCAACACCCACACCCGGTAAGCAATAACGAGCCGCAGGGCTCCATAACTTTATTTTCTCTTCTTTCTCTTTCTCAAAGAAAGGAAGGTTCCCTCGCACACAAGTTAACCAGGGGGGAAAGGAGAAGATAATGTCCTGGATCAAGCGTTGCTCGAGGAAGTTTCGCCTTATCAGGAAGCAAACGACAGAAAAGCTAAGTTGCCAAAGTTTGAGCAATCAGTTTTTAAATTTTTAAGTTATCTTCCTCGAACGATAGTACTTTGCATGGAAAACCTGTGCGCGGAGGAACCATGTCACAGCCCCAGATCAACCCTAGAGCTTGCTTGTAACTAGTAGCATTGCATCCATGCATCATGTTTAATTTCCATGAAATTTGAAATGGGGATGATCAAGCCCTAGCACTAAAGCAATTCAAATAGGTTCACATTCAAAAATATTTTCAAAAACCCAAATTGGTTTGCAAAAATATTCATGATTAATGGAAAGGGTGAAAACCATATCCAGAGGTGATGGATATTTTTCCAAGGCATTTTGGATTTTTGAATAAACCATATTGTATTTGAATTGGGGCATTTAAATACTATTAATATTTTAAATGCTCCAACAATTTGAAAATAGTTAAGGGCCTCTGTAATAATTCAGTTAATGCCCACAATTATTTTCAGGATTTATTTAAATGGTTTAGTATTTTACTAAACTAAAACAAAACAGAAAATAGAAAATAGAAATAAAAAGAGAGAGAGAATACTCACTGACCTACAGGCGCCCAACCGCCCAACCTCCTCCCCCTATTTGGCCGGCCGGTTGGCCAGCCCAGCCCACCTCCTCGCTGCGTCGTCTTCCCCATGCCTTACGGCATCGCGCGTGGCAGCAGCAGCAGAGGCATGCCACCTCCTGCCCGTCTTGGCGACCTCCCGACCCTCTCGCGGACGCCACGGAGGCGGCCACGCCCCAACCCCCTGGACCCCCTCGCCTCTCCCTCTCCCTTGTTCTCTCCTCTGCCCCTCTCTCTCGCCTGGGACCCGAGCGCCGCCCGCCGCCGCCCTTCGCTGCCCTCGCTGCCACCGCCACCCCTCGTTCCTCGAGCAGCCCAAGCACCACCGCGCCATCCTCTTCCTCCCCACCGAGCCGCGCCCTTGAGACGCCTCAAGCACCCTCCCGACCCCTTCATCCCCCTCGGTCGCCGGAGATTTCCATCGCCGCCCGCTTGCTCGGCCCCTCCCGAGCCCAGTGACCGCCCTGCGGAACGCGGTGAGCTCCTGCGCCCCTCGCCCCTCTCGCCGTCGGCGTTCGTCCTCTAGCCCGATCCCCAACATTGGCCGAAACATCTACGCCGCCGCCATGGCGTAGCTGTAGCCACAGCCGCGCTAAGCTTCGCAATTGAGCGTGCCACCGTGCTCAGACGCGTTCCTAGGGTCGATCGCGACCATCCGCGGCTCTGCCGTACCTCGCAACGCCAAACCGTAGGTGCCGAGCTCCGCCGCCGCTACTGCTTGCTCGCCGTCGTTGTCTCCGCCACCCCGCACCTCCCGTTAGCCTCCCTGGGTGCGCATGGGCACGGGCTATCCGCTGGTGCCCCTGGCGCATCGATCCGTCGACTCTGGCGAGTCCCGAGTGAACTCCGCCGCGGTTTGAGGTCACCGCCGGCGAGATTCCGGCAAGTGCCGACGTGGCCACCCTGTTAGCACTAATTAACCCCCCCCCCTCTCTTTGACATGTGGGCCCCTGCGCTTAATTAGGATTAGTTTATTTCTCTATTAAATTAGTGCTAATACCGTGGACCCCACGTGCCAGTTTGACCTTTGCCAAGTCAGCGTTGACCTGGTCCCACTGTCATCCACCCAAACCAGTCAGAGACACTGACCAGTGGGTCCCATGGGTCAGGTTTGACCAGGGGCGCCCAGTTGACCCGCTGACGTCACGCCTATGTCATCTTGGACGCATTAATTTTCTCGAATTATTTTAATTCAGGAAATTTCAGAAAATGCCCTAAACTTTAATAAATCATAGAAATTCAACCGTAACTTCGGATTGAAATAATTTATATATGAAAATGATCAGAAAAATATGAAGAATCTGTTTATGCCATGATCATGCATGTTTGAACAAGTTAACATCACTGAATAGGATGAATCATGATTAGGGTAATTTATGAAATAGCATTTGGAGTTGGAATTCAACCTTGTTTGAATTCCACTTCAACTAACTTGGATTATTATTGCATTAGGTGAATTCAGTTCCTTAACATGATCATGCATCATATATGTGCATTGCATTGATTGTGTTCTTTCTTGTTTGCGGTGTTTGTCCCTCCGGTGAGCGATGTATCGACGATGAGTTCGATGACACCGATGAAGAACTATATTATCTTGAAGTGCGTGCAAGCAAAACCCCTTGTTCATTCCGATACAATCCCACTCTCTCGCTCCTGCTCTATTTTATCTGCATTAGGACAACAACGACTCATGTGTTACTTGCTGCGGTAGCTGAACCCTTGATCCTTTGCATGACTGTCATTCCACAAGAATTAGATGAAACCCACTAGCATGAGTAGGAATTGTTTGAGCCATGTTGTGCCTACTCATTTATGCTTGTTTGTCATGCCTGCTCTCGCTTAGAGTTGAGTCGGGTCTGATTCATCGGGAATGAATTGGAATTGTTATGAACATGTCCTATTGTGTGTGAGCTAAGTGTGTGAACACGATTTGGTAAAGGTAGCGGTGAGAGGCCATGTAGGAGTACATGGTGGGTTGTCTCATTGAAACCGTCCTCGTGAACTGAGTTACGTGTTTGTGATCCATGAAACAGCTACTACCACGCATTGGGATCCTTAATTGACCCTCTCGACTTCTTAACCACCCTTGTCCTCATCAGGGAGTTGCAAGTAGTTTCGTGTTTGTAGCATATGTGGGGGCGCACGCATAGCGCTGACCTTAGGGGTGGGTTGTGTTGCGGTAGGCACCGTGGCCCGGTGTACCGAGTGCCCGTTTGGTATCTCGGGAACCCTGCACACATCGTTCGGGGCTGTATGGGAAACCTCGGCGGACTCCTGCGGATGGAACCGAATAGGCGATAAACTGGACTAGGGACTTGAGTGTTTAGGTAGGCCGTGGCCGACACCCACGTTGGGCTTCGCTTGAAGGTTGCCGAGTACATGTCGTGTAAACGGCGGTAAGTGGTGAGAGCGTGTGAAGAAGTACACCCTGCAGGGTTTAATATGATCTATTGAATAGCCGTGTCCACGGAGAAGGACTTCGGGTTGCCTATATCAGTTCATAGACAAGTGAAAGTGGATACTCTAAAATGCGCAAGATAAGCGTGAGTGCTATGGATGGCGTTCTCGTAGGGAGACGGGAGCGGGTCCATAGTGGTGTATTGATATGGTGAATATGTGGACTCGTGTGCGCCACCTCAAAAGAGTTACTTGCAGTCGTAGTTCAGGATAGCCACCGAGTCAAAGCTGGCTTGCTGCAGTCAAACTCCACCACCCCCTTTGATAATGATGCATATGTAGTTAGTTCTGATGTAAGTCTTGCTGAGTACAATTGTACTCACGTTTGCTTATTTTATGTTTTGCAGAGAGACGTCAGTCTCGCTAGTAGTTCCGCTTGGACTTCGACGTTTAGCTTGTTACCTCAGCTACGATCTTGTGCCTCGGCAGGATCTGGTAGATAGTCAGGCTTCTCAGCCTTTTTCATTTATAGTTGTCTGTACTCAGACATGTTTAGCTTCCGCTTGTGCTTTGACTTGTATGCTTCGAGTGTTGGGTCATGAGACCCATGTTTGTAATATCTCGCCTCGGAGCCTAATGAATAATATTTGAGTCGTAGAGTTATGTTGTGATGCCATGTTGTATCTACACATATTGAGCATAATGTGTGTATGTTTGAAATGCTTGGTATGTGTGGGATCCGACAAACTAGTTGTTTATCCTTGGCAGCCTCTCATATGGGGAAATGTAGTCTCGTGCTTCTGAGCGATAGTAGTCCGCTTCTGCCCGGTTCACGAGTCCTGCTAGCCCAAAGACTACTGCTTGGACACTTGGTGGCCGGCATGTGTTTCACTTTGTTCCTATGTCTGTTCCTTCGGGAAATGTCACGCGGTGTTATTCGAGTCCTGCCTAGCCTGCTACAGCCGGGATACCGGAGTCCTGTTAGCCAGTGCTACAGCCCGAATATATACGTTGATGACCGACATGCTCGATGTGATTCATGTATGCTGTCCCCATAGGTTAGCGCCGCTTTGGGTTCACGACTAGCCATGTCGGCCCGGTTCTTTGTCATATGGATGCTAGCGACACTATCATATACGTGAGCCAAAAGACATAAACGGTCCGGGCCATGGTAAGGCGACACCGTGGGAATACCGTGCGTGAGGCCGCAAAGTGATATGATGTGTTACATGCTAGATCGGTGTGACTTAGGATCGGGTCCCGACAGCGTTGGTATCGAGCCCGATTGCTCAGAGGATTACCAAGCCAAACTGGTCAAGTTGTGTCTAGAAATGCTTTAGTTATGTAAGGGAATTGATTGTGGAAGGAACGTAAGGCTCTTTTTACTCCTTATACCTCATGGCCTTCGATCCGAGTCATCCTCTTCTCTTCTACGGGGTTAAGAACTAGGCTTCTCATCTATCTATTAGGATGACGTGTTACTAATCCATAGACTTATAAGATTGTTGGGTTTAATCCCATTCAGTTCCTACTATTTACGTATGATAACCGTTGATCTCGTAATCTTGTTATGATGTTGTTGAGTGGTTATGCCACCATTCTTGCAGGATGTCTCAAATCATTTTGAGCATTTACAGCCGTTATGCTGTCCGAGTCATCCTGTGTCTCTAAATAGTCCGATGCATTTGCAAATCCTTTCTTCCGTCCCGATGTCCTTTTGGGTCGTAATAAGCACACTAATCGGTGAGTTGAGGTATTTTGTTGCCTCGACATATATGTTGGAACTACTATTATGACCTAGATGTTTAGGAAGTCACCTAGCAATTTAGCAATGCTTTTGTATCCCAAGTGTGATGATTCTGGCCATCATTTTCAAAGCATCCCGTGATGCCATTTAGTAGTAGGTATTCTACTCGGTTTTTGAACCCGAGATTCATCCTACTTCATGTTGTTAGTATTTGCTAGTGCCTTTAGGATATTAGTAACCTTGCGATAGTCCTCAAGTCCGTGGTATTCTCCTTCTTCCAAATACCATGAACTAATTATGGCGAAGTTCCTTTGAACCAAAAGATCACAATAGAGTGCTCTTGAGGAGTTCTCCATTCATAATTGTGAATCTGCCAATTCTACCTTTCTCGCATGGGTTATCCGGAAGAAATGTTGAGCTTGCTCGACATACTAATCTGTGCATCCACAACTCAGAAAATTATATGTTCCTTTGAGTTGTTCTCTTAGATGCCTCGACCTTCATCTATCAATTGATAGCCAAGGGTATGTGTGCATTTGTGTTCATCGATGCATTTTATCCTTGTGGTCCGTCAAGCCATTCTATTCCGGAATGACTAGGAGAAACAAACTCCAGTACCTCATCCATTTCTAGGATTGGGTCAAAGTAGTTGTATTCCGCAGATCAAAATGCCAATTCAGCTTTTGTTCTGTTCTACCTCAAGTATTGCCATTTTATGTCAAGAATGTCATGGGAATTGCACAACCTCTTAGGAATCCTTGACGCAGTGATACTTCTCGCCATCATTATTCATTCCTCGGTTCCGTGTTGTTGTAACCGGAATGCCGACAAGTGAATTGTGATGTGTGCAATCAATACCCCGAGCAACTTGTTGCTTGGTAGTGAATGGACAATATTCTCATTCTTAGCGTGTTGGTTATTAAACCATCATCCTAAGATTGATCGTGCTACCTAGTCCTTATTTCTGGTGCACACTTCGATTGATGAGTTAGGATTGTGTCAAGTCCTCACTCATTTGATCATATCGTCTTGCCCTGAAAAGCAAGATTGTTCTCGAGCTTAGTAACATACGGTGGTTCGTGACTTTCCAAATATCTTCTTGGAAGTGTTACGGGTTGTTCCACGACTGTTATGTTGAGCTCGTGATCAAGTTGGTTTCTTGTGAACCACCCTTCTCCAAGAATCTGTGTTGGATACCCCGAGCTAGTTGGTTAAGCTAGACAACAACTTGGAGAGTTGGAAGATAAAAGCTTGTCTAACTTAGTTCGATCCAAAGGGATATTCTTGTGTAGTGTGTGTTGAAGAAAGATGATATCTTCATCGATTGGTCCCTGTGATCAGTTGCTGGATCTATTGTCATATCAACCCTTTGACTTGAGTATGGGCAATTGTCAAGTCAAATCAGAACCAACGATATTCGTGATGTTGTCTTACTCGTGGTTGATCCCTCGAGCATACACCATTACATCTTTGGTCCGACCAATGCTATCAACGTGTTCACATGATGGTGGAAGTCCAAAGGATATGGAAATTCGATGAGTTGTTGTTGAGCCCATCAAGAGCATTTTGTCTCCCCATGAGTCATGTTGAACATCAACCTAGTGTTGGAAACTTGTGTAAGCATTTCTTCGTGTTTCGCTCATGAAGCATATGTTTGGATGTAAGTAGTGACTTCCTCTAATTCATGTGCATCTGATGTAAGTTGCCGCCATGAATTTGAGAAAGGTTTGTTTTGCCTCTCTGGAATCATCCCAAGTCAGTCATGCATGTGCGAAGTATTCTATGGTTTGATAGACTGATCATCTTCATTCCGTATGTATTCCTAGCACACCAAGCCACTAATTGATTTGTTCAAGGAGAAGAAGTTTCTTCATAAGAGCTAATCATATGACTTATGTTAAACTTCGATATCCTCGATGATGGTTCCCAACCTGAACTCGGTAGTGTTTTATTATAAGACTACTATGTGGTCATGCTTGTCGGGACAACGTGTTCACATGTTTGTAGCAGAACCAGCTCATGTTTTGGAGCTTGCTACCTTAGTTCATATCCGAGAATCTCGCAACGCCTTCTCGTCGATTGTGTTGCAACCTTTCCTTTTCGGACATGCTGAGTCAAGTATCCTATCACCAATCGGATCTGAATCTCGGCAGATATGATGGTTGGAACATTCGAACAGCTTGCATTTCGTTCCCAGCTTGCACCGTCCTTGTGCTATCTCGCTATAGACTGTCTTCTTAGCAATTCTTGTCCAGGTTTATCTTCAAAAGTGGACTTACCATGGGTCCCCTCCACCTCCGATGATAAGCAAAAATCATCTATTGCGTTGTCTTCAACAAGGTAGTCCACATCATCCATTCTAGTCCGGGTGTACCATTCTTTGCATTCCACCAAATAATCGCTTGTGATTGCCTCAGGCTGGTATAAAGAGTTCCAATGATCTATAGATCATAAGTAATTCTTTTTGCCACTTAAAAGAATAGTTCTTTGCGTCACCTTTTTCGAGGTGCCCCGTTACGGGATCATAGTAAATATTTCCTCACCACCTTGACACCATCCACCATCTCCCTAAGCGTGGAATTGTTGCCACCAATCAAACCCGTTGTTGTTCTTCCATCCTCTCGATGTATTTTGTGTCTCAACTCGAGATGTGTCACCGCCTCGATCCATGAGTTGATCATGTTTACTTGATCTTCGTGAAGATCGAATCATGTAGGGTTTCCCCTTCTTTCTGTTGTCGTGTCGAGTGAAGACCTCGAAAGCAAGGACGTCAAGACCAAGATGATGGAATGAATCAACATTTTCGAGGAGGGCAAATGGATCATGAAGATTGTGATAGTTTGTGACTTCCCTTTTCCTCCTACCTCACGTCTTGAATCTCGGGGCGAGATTCTTGTTTAGTGGGGGTGAGTTGTCACAGCCCCAGATCAACCCTAGAGCTTGCTTGTAACTAGTAGCATTGCATCCATGCATCATGTTTAATTTCCATGAAATTTGAAATGGGGATGATCAAGCCCTAGCACTAAAGCAATTCAAATAGGTTCAAATTCAAAATATTTTCAAAAACCCAAATTGGTTTGCAAAAATATTCATGATTAATGGAAAAGGTGAAACCATATCCAGAGGTGATGGATATTTTTCCAAGGCATTTTGGATTTTGAATAAACCATATTGTATTTGAATTGGGGCATTTAAATACTATTAATATTTTTAAATGCTCCAACAATTCTGAAAATAGTTAAGGGCCTCTGTAATAATTCAGTTAATGCCCACAATTATTTTCAGAATTTATTTAAATGGTTTAGTATTTTACTAAACTAAAACAAAACAGAAAATAGAAAATAGAAATAAAAGAGAGAGAGAGAATACTCACCTGACCTACCTGGCGCCCCAACCGGCCCAACCTCCTCCCCCCCCCCTGCTGGCCGGCCCGGTTGGCCAGCCCAGCCCACCTCCTCGCGCGTCGTCTTCCCCATGCCTTTCGGCATCGCAGGTGGCTCAGAGCCGAGCCGCTGCCACCACCTCCTGCTTCAGGCTTTGGCGACCTCCCCGACCCTCTCGCGACGCCACGGAGACGGCCACGCGCCCCAACCCCCCTGGACCCCCCTCGCCCTCTCCCTCTCCCTTGTTCTCTCCTCTGCCCCCTCTCTCTCGCCCGGACCGAGCGCCGCCATCGCCGCCCCTCGCTGCCCTCGCGGCCACCGCCACCCCCTCGCTCCTCGAGCAGCCCAAGCACCACCGCCATCCTCTTCCTCCCACCGAGCCGCGCCCGCCAGACGCCAAGCACCCTCCCGACCCCTTCATCCCTCGGGTCGCCGGAGATTTCCATCGCCGCCCGCTTGCTCCGGCCCCTCCCCGAGCCCGGTGGATCCCTGCGGAACGCTGGTGAGCTCCTCGCCCCTCGCCCCTCCCCGCCGACGCTGTTCGTCCTCTAGCCTGATCCTCAACATTGATCAAACATCATTCGCCCGGCCATGGCGTAGCCGTGGCCACAGCCGCGCAAGCTCGCAATTGAGCGTGCCACCGTGCTCAGCACGTTCCTAGGGGTCGACCGCGACCATCCGCGGCTCCTGCCGTACCCTGCAACGCCAAACCGTAGGTGCCCGAGCTCCGGCCGCCGCTGCACTGCTCGCCGTCGTTGTCTCCGGCCACCCCCGCACCTCCCGTTAGCCTCCCTGGGTGCGCATGGGCATGGGCTATCCGCTGGTGCCCCTGGCGCATCGATCCGTCGACTCTGGCGAGTCCCGAGTGAACTCCGCCGCGGTTTGAGGTCACCGCCGGCGAGATTCCGGCAAGTGCCGACGTGGCCACCCTGTTAGCACTAATTAACCCCCCCCCCTCTCTTTGACATGTGGGCCCCTGCGCTTAATTAGGATTAGTTTATTTCTCTGTTAAATTAGTGCTAATACCGTGGACCCCACGTGCCAGTTTGACCTTTGCCAAGTCAGCGTTGACCTGGTCCCACTGTCATCCACCCAAACCAGTCAGAGACACTGACCAGTGGGTCCCATGGGTCAGGTTTGACCAGGGGCGCCCAGTTGACCCGCTGACGTCACGCCTATGTCATGCTGACGCATTAATGATTCTGGAATTATTTTAATTCAGGAAATTTCAGAAAATGCCCTAAACTTTAATAAATCATAGAAATTCAACCGTAACTCGGATTGAAATAATTTATATATGAAAAATGATCAGAAAAATATGAAGAATCTGTTTATGCCATGATCATGCATGTTTGAACAAGTTAACATCACTGAATAGGATGAATCATGATTAGGGTAACTTATGAAATAGCATTTGGAGTTGGAATTCAACCTTGTTTGAATTCCACTTCAACTAACTTGGATTATTATTGCACTAGGTAAATTCAGTTCCTTAACATGATCATGCATCATATATGTGCATTGCATTGATTGCGTTCTTTCTCAGTTGCCGGTGTTTGTCCCCTCCCGGTAGACGATGTGTCGACGATGAGTTCGATGACACCGATGAAGAACTATATTATCTTCAGAAGTGCCAGGCAAGCAAAACCCCCCCTTGTTCATTCCGATACAATCCCACTCTCTCGCTCCTGCTCTATTTTACTGCATTAGGACAACAACGACTCATGTGTTACTTGCTGCGGTAGCTGAACCCCTTGATCCTTTGCATGACCTGTCATTCCACAAGAATTAGATGAAACCCACTAGCATGAGTAGGAATTGTTTGAGCCATGTTGTGCCTACTCATTTATGCTTGTTTGTCATGCCTGCTACTGCTTAGAGTTGAGTCGGGTCTGATTCATCGGGAATGAATTGGAATTGTTATGAACATGTCCTATTGTGTGTGAGCTAAGTGTGTGAACACGATTTGGTAAAGGTAGCGGTGAGAGGCCATGTAGGAGTACATGGTGGGTTGTCTCATTGAAACCGTCCTCAGGAACTGAGTTCTGTGTTTGTGATCCATGAAACAGCTACTACCACGCATTGGGATCCTTAATTGACCCTCTCGGCTTCTTAACCACCCTTGTCCTCGGTCAAGGGAGTTGCAAGTAGTTTTCGTGTTTGTAGCATGTGGGGCCGCATTTAACGCTGACCTTAGGGGTGGGTTGTGTTGCGGTAGGCACCGTGGGTCGTGTACCGAAAGTGCCCGTTTGGTATCTCGGGAACCCCGCACACATCGTTCGGGGCTGTATGGGAAACCTCGGCGGACTCCTGCGGATGGAACCCGAATAGGCGATAAACCTGGACTAGGGACTTGAGTGTTTAGGTAGGCCGTGGCCGACACCCACGTTGGGCTTCCGCTTGAAGGTTGCCGAGTACATGTCGTAAACGCGTAAGTGGTGAGAGCGTGTGTGAAGAAGTACACCCTGCGGGGTTTAATATGATCTATTGAATAGCCGTGTCCACGGAGAAGGACTTGGGTTGCCTATATCAGTTCATAGACAAGTGAAAGTGGATACTCTAAAATGCGCAAGATAAGCGTGAGTGCTATGGATGGCGTTCTCGTGAGGGAGACGGGAGCGGGTCCATAGTGGTGTATTGATATGGTGAATATGTGGACTCGTGCGCCACCTCAAAAGAGTTACTTGCAATCGTGGTTCAGGATAGCCACCGAGTCAAAGCTGGCTTGCTGCGGTCAAACTCCACCACCCCTTTGATAATGATGCATATGTAGTTAGTTCGATGTAAGTCTTGCTGAGTACAATTGTACTCACATTTGCTTATTTTATGTTTTGCGAGAGCCGTCGGTCTCGCTAGTAGTTCCGCTTGGACTTGACGTTTAGCTTGTTACCTCAGCCACGATCTTGTGCCTCGGCAGGATCTGGTAGATAGTCGGGCTTCTCAGCCTTTTTCATTTATAGTTATGCGTACTCGGACATGTTTAGCTTCGCTTGTGCTTTGACTTGTATGTTTCGAGTGTTGGGTCATGAGACCCATGTTTGTAATATCTCGCCTCGGAGCCTAATGAATAATATTTGAGTCGAGAGTTATGTTGTGATGCCATGTTGTATCTACGCATATTGAGCATAATGTGTGTGTTTGAAATGCTTGGTATGTGTGGGATCCGACAAACTAGTTGTTTATCCTTGGCAGCCTCTCATATGGGGAAATGTAGTCTCGTGATTCCGAGCGATAGTAGTCCGCTACTGCCCGGTTCACGGAGTCTCGCTAGCCAAAGACTACTGCTTGGACACTTGATCTGGCGGCATGTGTTTCACCGTCCTATGTCTGTCCCGGGAAATGTCACGCGGTGTTATCCGAGTCTGCCTAGCTCTGCTACAGTCCGGGATACCGAGTCTGTTAGCCCAGTGCTACAGCCCGAATATATACGTTGATGACCGACATGCTCGATGTGATTCATGTATGCCTGTTCCCATAGGTTAGCGCGCTTTGGGTTCACGACTAGCCATGTCGGCCCGGTTCTTTGTCATATGGATGCTAGCGACGCTATCATATACGTGAGCCAAAAGACATAAACGGTCCGGGCCATGGTAAGGCGACACCGTGGGAATACCGTGCGTGAGGCCGCAAAGTGATATGATGTGTTACATGCTAGATCGGTGTGACTTAGGATCGGGGTCCTGACAAACCAACTCGTAGCTAGTCGCGCCCTTACTTTGTTTCGAGTCCGCTCAACAACTTAAGTGAGCTGCAACTAGTTGCGACAAGGTTGCTTGTCGGAAGCGGCACCGCCAAAGAAGCTCTTGACGTTCGCACTCGGCCTTCATGCAAAGGTGCCCGCGCCGACAAGTTCCCTAAAAGCGTAGGGCACAAGCATACAAAGGAAGGAATCAAGTAAAGGAAATAACATTGCAATCACTGCCCAAGATAGAGTTATATTACAAAATAGCTTGTCGCAGATCTAATAAGTTGTTCTCCTAAACATGATCGCAGCGACAAGGAAAGATAAAGCGACGGCCTAATCTATGCGGTCGCCATCAACCCGCTTGATCTTGCCCACCTTGTCCACAATGGGTGCGACAAGGGCTTTGAGCGCCTCCACATCAGCATCCGGCGGCAGGGATCTGAGAACGCCGGTGAGGTTGAGGCCTAGATTGCGGAAGGCCACCTTCATCAACACCTTCTGGAGAGCTCCCGCACAGATCTGGCGCGATTCCTCGGCCAGCTGCTTTGGGATCTCTTCCCGGAGTCACTGGAGAGCCGTCACCACGCCCTTGAAGAACAAGCTGAGCTTGGCGCTGGGTTGGAGGCGCTCGTCGGAAGAGTACCCAAGATCCACCATCCCCAGCTCCGTCAGCTCCGTGTCGATGGCGGCGGCGATATTCACAAGACCGTCGGTCCAGTGCTCCACATTCTCCCTGAAGGTGCTCTGGGCGGCAGTAGCACTCGCCAGCAGCGCCTCGTCGGCCTTGATCTTCTCCAACAGGCCCACCTCCCGCTCCTTGGCGCCGTCCAGCGTCTGCATCAGGGTGGTCAGTTTCAGCTCAAGATCTACTTTGGAGTCCTTGGCAGCGCTGAGCTCCTTGCTCCTCTCAGCGAGACGGCCCTGCAGCTCTCCAAGAGTATAGGCATCCTTCTCGCGCTCGTGCTTGAGTGCAGCAAGCTCCTCGCCGCTCTTCTTCAGACTGGCCTCTAGCTGCGTCACCTTTGTCTCCAACTCTTTCTTGGCGGCCTCGGCAGCTGCGGCTGCATCCTTTGCTTCCTTAAGAGCCCCGCCAAGTGTCTCCTCGCGCGCGGCAAGCTCCTCCTCATGACTGTCGAGATTAATCTTCCGCTGCGCCAGCTTGCCTTCCTGCGCGGATAGCTTCTCGGCAGCGAGCCTCTGCTTCTCTTCAACCTCTGCCTTCTCTAGGATGAAGGCTTTGCAGCGCCTCAACAATTTGCTCCGCTCCTCTGCCAAGGACCGGAGAGCTTCTGATTGATTCCCGGAGCTCCTCCGCGCTTCTCGGTGTCTGCTCCCCCGCCGCAACAAGCGCTTCCGGGACTCCAACTTGGCTTGCGAGGCGCGGTAGAGCGACAAAGAGCTTCTTCAAACTGCTCCTCCTCGGACTTCGCCGCCGCTGCTTGGCACGTCCACCAGCGTCGGCCAGCGGAGGCGAGCAGCTCTTCATCAAAGGTCTCTTCGACCGGCGCCCGGAGCTCGATGCCGGGAGCTTGATGAAGACTCCGCCGCCGACCAGATAGGCGCCGAGCCGGGCTCTTGAACTGACGCTGCACCGATGGCGGAGGATCGGCGGTCAGCGAAGCGCTGGCGCTCCTATGGCCTCGAGGTCGTCAAGACGATCGCTGCCCTCGCCAGCCTTTTGCGGCGCTGTGGCAGCAGCCTTGCCCTTCGCGGCGGACTCGCCGGCGCCAAACCTCTTCCTCCATGGCGGCAGCGTCGTCGGTATTGCTGCCGCGACCTCCTCGCCCGGCGACCTCGGTCTCCATCGGCTCTGCGGCGGATGGATCGACGACCGTAAAAAGAAAGAACGATCAAGCAAATGTTCAAAAAGAAAACAGAAGAAAAAGAACCCAAGGGAAATTTTCAGGCAAGAGGATTACTGCGATGGGATGCGCAACCATGGTCTCGACCACCGGAGGATCATCGGTGCCGTCCCTTGCGGAGAAGTCTCCTCATTGGAGAACGCTCCTTGACGGAGAATCCTCCCTTGGCGGTGAAGTCAAGCAGATGGTATTTCGGCGGCTTGGGCACTCTGATGAGGCTGCTCTGCTCCTACACAAACTAACAAATGATATCAATAAAGAAGGAGCACCCATGCACGCCTAACAAGAAGAAGTAAACCATATACTTCTGCTGGGGGCTGTCTTGAGGGCTGCTTTGAGGAAGGGTTGCGGGTCCGCAAGGGGTCTCGAGAGCGCCTCCTGTTGCCCACAGAGGATCATCCTCGATGACAACCACCGGGTCTTGGCTCTCTTCGACACTCTCGGGCCAGCGTCCTGAAAAAGGAAAGAGTTGAGAATGAAGCAAATCAGATACAAGGCGAAGCAACAAAATTGAAGAAATACAAGCACAATATAGAAGCTTACTCTTCTTCTTCCTCGTCGGAGCTGGCGCGGAGAGATCAAATTCTGGCTGCGCCTCGGTGACGAGGCGGAGGAGTAGTTCCCTTGACCGCTTGGCGGGGTGGCAGTGGTGGCCTGGGAGGATCCGCCCGCTTGTTGCAGCGGTGTGGGGTGCTCCTGCGGCATGATGCTTGCCACGGTGGAGCGCGTCGCCGCACGGCGCTGGGCTGTTGACCCGTCTGCCGCCCGTCTCGTGTCCAGCCTTGCGGAGACGCCTCCTTGGTGGAGCACTGGGCTCCGCTTATGCAAGCTGCTAGATGGTGGGAGGAAGCGCCCTCGGCGGGTTCGCTCGACTTCGGCCGGGTTCGGCAAGCTCTTCCTCGCCGGCGAACTCCCTTCGCTCGACAAGGCTTGCCGCCTCTGCTGCCTCTCGCCTCCTCCATGGTGAACCTGATTCGCCCGGTAGCGGCAGCTGCTGCCGCCTCTGCAAGCTGGTGGCGATGCGCTGCATCTCGTCATCGGTGGTGTCGCGGTGAGTCTCTTCTGCTCGTCGGGGTGGATCGGCACTTCTTCCAAGCTGTCGAAGAACTGCCGCACGACGTCGTCTGAAGGCTCTTGCCAGGTTGGAACAATCCCATGCGAATCACACAACGGCATCATTTCATGGATGCGGTCGAGCGAAGAGTTGTTGCACAATGGGATGACTCCCCTCGGCAACCTAAACCACTCGGGGTGATCGGGGTCGTGCTTGAACAGCTCCAGCAGCATCGCATCCAACTCCAAGACAGTGAAATTGAAGTTGAGGCCCGGGCGCAGCCTCATGATGTCCGCCGCATTTTGGAACTCCCAAGCAGGTCTCCTCCTCTCCTGAAAGGGAGCGATGCGGCGGTGAAGGAAATCTGCGCCAACGGCGCCTACGGTGAGTCCGGCAAGCCTGACGCGCAAGATCCGGGCCACGGCAATCTTCAATCTAGCATCTTCCGGCGCCAAGTTGCTCCAATCGTTGCCGCACACTATTGGAGTTTGGCGCTGAGCAGTGAAGGGCCGCGGGTTCTCCTCAATGATCCAACACCAATCGGCCCTCCACTCCTCCCACTTGCTGCGGAGCTCTCCTTCCAGATAGGCTTCTTTATTGCCGATCCTTGAGATCCAAGCAATCCCTCCGGCAAGTGGCTCTCCTCTCTCGACTCGGGGCATGAAGAAGTGGCGGAAGAGGGCTACGTTTGGGTGGACTCCGACAAAGTTTTCGCAAAGGTGTGCGAAAACTGCCATGGTCAGGACAGCATTGGGGCTGAAATCAAGGAGGCGAAGCCCATAGGTGTTCATGATATCGCAGAAAAATTCAGAGAAGGGCGGGCAGAGCCCGCAATAGAAGAACAGCGCAAAGAAGGGGTACCCAGTTGGGGCTAGTTCAGAAGCAGCGGCTGGGAGTACCTTCGTGCGCGGATGCGCTCGCGTCTCCGTCGACCAGAATAGGTAGTAGTTCTCCCTCAGCTCCCTTGCGGCTGAGCTGGGGGAAAACGGCCCGCTCCTTTCGCAGGCCATGAGCGCTGCGCCTCGGCGACTTCACGCCCTTCCCTTATCGGCTTTGAGCCATGGCGAGGCAAGCGGAGGAGACCGGCGGCATTGATGGCTGAGTGGCGATGAAGCGAGCGCTGCTCTCTTGAGACTAGAGAAGAAGGGGGCGGCGGTGGTTTTGAGATTAGGCAGCAAATGGCGAGGTGGGCGACCTGCCCTGCTTCCCCTGTTTATAAGGATGGAGAGGGGCGGACGCCCGCTTTTCAAATAAAAAACCCCCACGATCTCTCCCACGATGCCACGTTAACGCGTGCTGTTCGTGGGGGCGTGGTGGGTCCGGGCAAGTTACGGCGTGATCTGGGCGTGCGTGCCCGTGCACTATTTTGGGCCTGGCCCAACAGCGCTCGGCACCGTGTGTGGCCCAGCCGGGGCTCTGTCGGTGTACTAGAGTAGGGTACCCTAGTATCCCGAACTCGTGCCGCAGGCGATTCTGCACCAGCGGCAAGGCTTGCTGGTGACCGCCAAGGTCCTCCGTGGTTCCTCTGGAGCCATTCAAGAACAAAGTATTTAAGCCAAGGAGACAAGACCCCGGCAAGAGGAGCTTGCCGGGAAAGGCCACTCAAGGCACGCAGAAGACAAGACCCGGCAAGAGGAGCTTGCGGGAAGGCTCGATGAGCGACAAGCTTCCGGACGCGACAAGGATTCAGCGCGGCAAAGGCGCTTGCGCGCAGCAACCACTCTTTACCTTCGCTCCAGCTCATCCACCAGCGTGTCGCCATGGGACCATTCGGTAGCGGCGTGTCAAGAGGTCTTGGCCAGCGGAGAGCAGCGATGGCGGCGACAAGATTGCCATCGTGGCAAGCGGTGGCGCCCCTGACGGTCCCTGTTGCACTGTTTAGGCGACATGGACGGGCATTTAATGCTTTTGTCCCTTGCCGTCAGAGTTAGGTAGAATACACTGTACAAGTAGCTGTACCAACCGCAACTCATTTTTCCCTTTTTGCCCTTGTCTACATTGCCACCTGTTGGTGACCCCTTGAGCATATAAAAGGAGGCCCATGCGCAACGTAGAGGAGGTTCAGCTCATTCGAAACCAGAGACACTCACGCTAGGTCTTGTAGCTCTCATCGCTCTCTAGCAAGAACACAATACAATCAGACAAGCAGCAGTAGGAGTATTATCTCTCCGGAGAGCTCCGAAGCTGGGTAAACTGCTCGTGTGCTTCGCCTCGATCTGCTCTTCGTGCGACCTCCGCCCCCCACCGAACCGAAAGGGGCTCGGTCCGCCGGTCCCATAGGTGTTCGTGGGTTACGATAAGCTTCCCCGACACATCGTCTTGCCCTGAAAAGCAAGATTGTTCTCGATCTTAATAACATGTCGGTGGATCGTGATTTTCCAAATATCTTCTTGGAAGTACCACCAGGTTGTCCCCTAACCGATATGTTGAATTCGTGATCAAATTGGTTTTCCAATAAACCACTCTCTCCCCAAGAATCTGTGTTGCATACCCCTGAGCTAGTTGGTTAAGCCAAACAACAACTTGGAGAGTTGGAAGATAAAAGCTTGTCTAACTTAGTTCATGTTAGGGGATATCTTTGTGTGTGTGTGTGTGTGTGTGTGTGTTGAAGAAAGATGATATCTTCATCGATTGGTCCTTGTGGTCAGTTGTTGGGCCTATTGTTGTATCAAAACTTTGATTTAAGTATGGGCTATCATCAAATCAAATCAGAACCAACGATGTTCATAATGCTGTCTTACTCGTGGTTGATCCCTCGAGCATACACCATTATATCTTTTGGGTCTGACCAATGCTATCACTTGTTCACATAATTATGGAATTCCATCTCCATGGAAACCTGGATGAATTGTTGTTGATCCCATCAGCAACACTGCCACCTTCTCCATGATGCGTGTTGAACATCCAGCTAGTATTGGAAACTTTATAAGAATTATCTTCATGTTCCGTTCATGAAGCATATGTCCGGATGAAAGATGTGACTTCCTCTAATTCATGTGCATCTGATGCAAGTTGCCGTCGTGGATTCGTGAAAGTCAATGTTGCTTCTTTTGGAATCATCCCAAATCGGTCATGCATACGTGCGAAGTATTCTGTGGTTCGGAGACTTGCAACTTCGTTCTATATGTGTCCCTAGCACACCAAGCCACTGATTGACTTCTTCAAGGAAAAGGAGTTGTTGTGCAAATCCTAGGTCATGCACAATACTTCGTTACCCTAGATGATGGTTCCCCACCTGAACTCGGTAGTGTTTTATCATAAAACTACTATGTGGTCATGCTTGTCTGGGACAGCGTGTTCACATGTGTTTAGCAGAACCAGCTCATGTTTTGGAGCTTGCTATCTTAGTTCATTCCTCGAGAATCTCGCAACGCCATCTCGTTGAATTGTGTTGCAAACATTCTTTTCAGACATGCTGAGTCTGGAGTATCCTATCACCAATCGGATCTGAATCTCAGGCAGATATGATGGTTGGAACATTCCCAACAGCTGCATTTTGTTCCCAGCTTGCACCGCCATTGTGCTAATTCCCCATGGGCTGCCCTTCTCGGTAGTTGCTGTCCAATATCATCTTCAAAAGTGGACTTACCATGGGTTCCATCCATTTCCGATGATAAGCAAAATCATCCATTGTGTCATCTTCAACAAGTTAGTCCACATAATCCATTCTATCCCAAGTGTGTCATTCTCCCGAACTCCGTCAAACGGTCGTTCGTAAATTGCCTCAGGATGGTGAGAAGAGTTGAAATGATTCCCGAATCAAAATTAATTCTTTTTGCCACTTAAGGGATAATTCCACGAGTAACCCCCTCTAAGATGTCTCGTTATGGTATCATGGCAAATCAACTCCTCGCTACATTGACAACCAATCACCACCTCCTTAAGTGTGAAATTGTTGTCTACCTAGTGAACCTTCATCATCCGCTTCACTCCATCCCTTTGGATGTATGTTTCATGTCTCGATAGATGTTTCTACGGCCCATTCCGTGAGTTGATCTTGTGATCATTAGGATGATCCATCCATGTAGACATGTCTCGCTCTTTTGTCCCCATGTTGGATGAAGATCTCGAAAGAAAAGACGTCAAGATCGACTTGAGTTATCAAATCAACATCCTCCAGAAAGACATTTGGATCGTGAAGAATGTGTTGGCTTGTGTCCCTCTGTCCTCTTACCTCACGACTTGAATCTCGGGACGACATTCTTGTTTAGTACGGGTGAGTTGTCACATCCCTAGCTTCTGGTAATGCACTAGGCTAGCCTCATGTGTGCATCATGTTTAATCTTGAAAGAAACTTGAATTGGGGATTGCATAGGCCCCATGCATCAAAGGAATTCACTAGGTTCACCTAAAATATTTTCAGTAAATCCAAATTGCTTTAAAAAATGTTCATCATTTATGGTAAATGCTGTAAACAGTAACCAGAGGTGATGCACATTTTTCCATGACATATTTGGGCTCTGAACTAAATCGTACTCTATTTGCAATTGGGCATTTAAATGCTATATATTATTTTAAGTGCCCAATTAATTCTGAACTTAAGTGAGGGCTGTTAGGAATAATCCAAACAGAGCCCACAATTATCTTCAGGATTTTTGAAAACGTTTTGGTATTCTTAATAAAGCTCAGAAGTTGTAGAAAAATAGAAAAACAAAAAACAGAAAATAAAAGGAAACTAACTTACCTGGCAAAGCCACCAGCCGGCCCACCTAGCGGCCCAAAGACCTTGTCTTGGCCCGTGCCGACCCATTGCTTCGTCCCCTTGAGCAGGCAGGGGTGGTGACACCGGCGTGCGCGAGCTCGCCACGGCGCCAGCTGCTTGCCGCCCGCGCCCTTGGACACCTGGGCGAGCTTGACGTCGCTGCTCCGACCCCGCAGACACCTCGCTCACTCCCCTGCCTCTCTCCCTTGCCCTCTCCCACCATGGCCGACGCTGCCATGCCCGCACCACTGTGAAAATCGTGCCCACCGTCGTCCCCGCGCCGCACTGCCGTGCCCACGAGCTCCGCCACCGTCTGCTTCGTTGAGCTAGCTGAGCCCCGAGCGCTCGCACGCTCTGCTTCATCTTCTCCGACCTCGTCTTCACCGAACGCCGCCGGAGATCCCCTTCGCCATCACCGCCGCACCATCTCATCCCCGACCTCGCCGTCTTCTCCGCCGTGACCGCCGTGAGCTCAGCTACCTACCCATCCTTCCCGTTCTCGCTCTCGAGCCCTACATCGACTGCACCGAGCTCGGCCACACCCGCCGCCACCACCGCACGTCGCCGTCGTGGCCACAACCACGTTGGCTCGATGCCTAGCACGCTATCGTCTCTGCCACACTCGCAGGAGCCCGTAGCACCTCCCCACGCGCCTCGCCGTGCCCCCTAGCGTCGGGGCTGACCTCGCCCGAACTACTGCGACCGCCAAGGTCGTCGCCGACGACGTTTCCGGCCACCCTAGCTCCACCCACTGCCACCACTCGACGCGGCTCACTCCCCACATCACGTAGATGTGCTCCGCCGTCGTTTTGGTCGCCGGAGCACGAATCCCGCACTGCCCCGCCGCGTTTGGCCTCGCCAGCGGCTAAACACCGGCGAGTTGACCCCGCTGACCAAGTTTGACCCCGGGTGGGCCCAGTTTGACCTCCCCTGGGTCTATGACAAGTGGGACCCGCCTGCTATGAAATTAGGATTAGGACTACCTAAAAATTAGTTAAACTAATGACACTGACACGCAGGACCCACAAACCATGTTTGACCTGGACCGTTCCTGTTTGACTGCTGACGTCACACTGACGCACTGCTGACGCAATAAATCATTTACTGGAGTTATTCTTATATAGGAAATTCCAGAAAATGTTGTAAACTTCAAAAATTCAAAGAAATTAATTTGTAACTCCAAATGAAAATATTTATATATGAAAATTGATCAGAAAAATCCAATCTTTCCATCTGTAATGATTTCATGCATATCAGAAAACTTTAACCTTGCTGTTTAAGGAAAAAACTTTAATGCACCTTTATGACTTCATAAAATGGGTTTGCATTTGAATCTTTGGTTCAAATGGACTCATTTCAATCTGTTCTAGCTTGCATTAGCCCAAAATACATTCATATTGCCATGTCATAGCATGCATCATATTGTTGCATATCGTCTTGTGTTGATTGTGTTCGATGTATCTTTCGTGGTAGGTTCTGCCTTCGGGGATACCCTCGATTATCCGATTGAAGGGCAGTATCCTACTACCACTCCATCAGGCAAGTAAAACCCCCTTGTTCATTCCGGTACAATCCCACTCTCTCGCTCCTGCTCTCTTTTACTGCATTAGGACAACAACGTTTCATCTCTTACTTGCTGCGATAGTTGAACCCCTTTTCCTTTGCATGACCTGTCATTGCCACAGTAAATAGATGAAACCCACTAGCATGAGTAGGAGTTGTTTGAGCCCTGATGTGCCTACTCATTCATGCTTGTTTGTCATGCCTTCTACTGCTTAGAGTTGAGTCAGGTCTGATTCATCGGGGATGAATTGGAATGGTGATGAACATGTCCTACTGTGTGTGAGCTAAGTGTGTGAACGCGATTTGGTAAAGGTAGCGGTGAGAGGCCATGTAGGAGTACATGGTGGGTTGTCTCATTGAAACCGTCCTCGGGAACTGAATTCTGTGTTTGTGATCCATGAACAACTACTACCACACGTTGGGCCCTGAAATATGACCCTGCTCAACTTATTAACCATCCCTGCTCTCTGTCCAGGAGTTGCAACTAGTTTCTGGTGTTTATAGGATATGTGTTGGAGGCCGTGCGTAGCGCTTACCCTAGGGGTGGGCTATGATGTAGTAGATACACCGTGGCACGGTGTACCGGGCGCCCGTTTGGTGTCTCGGGAACCCCGCACACATCGTTTAGGGCAATGAGCGAAACTCCGGCCGGATCTCCTCGCGGATGGAACACGAATAGGCGATAAACCTGGACTAGAGACTTGTGTGGTTAGTCAGGTTGTGTTCTACACCCACGTCGGCTTTCGCTTGAAGTCTGCCGAGCACATGTCGTGTGCAGACGCTAAGTGGTGGAAACATGTGTGACGAAGTACACCCCTGCAGGGTTATAACTGATCTATTCGAATAGCCGCGTCCGTGGTAAAGGACTTCTGGGTTGCCTGTACAGTTCGTAGATAAGTGAAAGTGGATACTCTAAAATGCGCAAGATAAGCATGAGTGCTATGGATGGTGTTCTCGCAGGGAGACGGGGGCGGATCCATAGTGGTGTATTGATATGGTGAATATGTGGACTCATGTGCGCCACCTCAAAAGAGTTACTTGCAGTCATAGTTTAGGATAGCCACTGAGTCAAAGCTGGCTTGCTGCAGTCAAACTCCACCACCCCCTTTGTTGATACTGATGCATATGTAGATAGTTCTGATGTAAGTCTTGCTGGGTACATTTGTACTCACGTTTGCCTATTTTATGTTTTTGCAGAGAGACGTCAGTCTCGCTAGTAGTTCCGTGTGGACTTCGACGTTTAGCTTGATACCTCAGCTACGTTCTTGTGCCCTCGGCAAGATCTTAGTCAGGCTTCTCAGCATTTTTCATTTGTAGATGTCTGTACTCAGACATTTTAAGCTTCCGCATGTGCTTTGACTTGTATTCTCTGATTGTTGGGTCATGAGACCCGTGTTTGTAATATCTTGCTCCTCGGAGCCTAATGAATAAATACTTGAGTCATAGAGTTATGTTGTGATGCCATGTTGTATTTACACATATCGAGCATATTGTGTGTATGATTGGAATGCTTGGTATGTGTGGGATCCGACAACCTAGTTGTTTATCCTTGGTAGCCTCTCTTATGGGGAAATGTAGTCTTGTGCTTCCATGAGCCATAGTAGTACGCTACAGCCCAGTTCACCGGAGTCCTGCTAGCCTAGCACTACTGCTTCGGAACACTTGACTGGCCGGCATGTGATTCACTTCGTTCCTGTGTCTGTACCTTCGGGGAAATGTCACGCGGTGACATCCGGAGTCCTGCCTAGCTTGCTACAGCCCGGTTCACCGGAGTCCTGTTATCCCAGCGCTACAGCCCGGATTCGCACGCTGCTAACCGACATGCTCGATGTTGATTCATGTATGCCTGTCCCCGTAAGTTAGTGCCACTTTGGGTTCACGACTAGTCATGTCGGCCCGGGTTCTCTGTCATATGGATGCTAGCGACACCTATCATATACGTGAGCCAAAAGGCGTAAACGATCCCGGGCCATGATAAGGCGACACCCGTGGGAATACCGTGCGTGAGGCCGCAAAGTGATATGAGGTGTTACCGGCTAGATCGATGTGACTTGGAATCGGGGTCCTGAGAGTAGATTTCTCAGCAGGACCATAGCTTGCCGTATGTCTTCTAGCAAAAGGTTCAGAGTGCTGGCTCTGGCATCGGAGGCTAGGACATGCTGGCATGAGGAACCTGTATACTCTCACAAAGAAGAAGCACGTCATAGGCATCGAGGGCGTCAAGTTCAAGAAGGATCACTTATGGGGTGCCTGTGAAGCTGGAAAGATGACGAGGGCCAAGCATCCCTCGAAGACAATCATGACGACATCTCAACCCTTCGAGCTGCTACACATGGACCTATTTGGCCCTACTCACTACTCCACTCTCACTACTACTGCTTGTCTCTATGGCTCTATGGCTTCCTCATTGTTGATGATTATTCGAAATATACGTGGGCGCATATAATTCTCTACAAGACTGAAGTGCAGTATGTCTTCAGACGCTTCGCCAACCGTGCCATGAATAACTATGGCGTCAAGATCAAGCATATCAGAAGTGACAACGGCACAGAGTTCAAGAACACCGGCCTCAACCTTTACCTGGATACATTGGGCATCACTCATGAGTTCTCCGCTCCATATACACCTCAGCAGAATAATCATCAACAATGATACTGCATTGAGAGGGCTCGGACGATGCTTGATGAATACAAGACTCCAAGAAAGTTCTGGCCTGAAGCCATTGATACTGCATGCCACGTCATCAACCGAGTTTATCTTCACAAGCTTCTGAATAAGACATCCTATGAGCTCCTAACTGGTAAAAAGCCAAATGTAAGTTACTTCAGAGTATTTGGTGCTAGGTGCTGGATCAAGGATCCACATCACACTTCAAAATTTGCACCGAAAGGACATGAAGGTTTTATGCTTGGTTACGGAAAGGATTCGCACTCCTACAGAGACTTCAACCTCTTTCACTATAAAGTGGTTGAAACTGTAGATGTGTGGTTTGATGAAACTAACGGCTCGCAAAGAGAGCACCTGCCAAATGTGATAGATGAAGTTCCACCTAGTGAATCCATCAAGCTTATGGGAACTGGAGAAATCATACTGTCTGAAGCTCAAGCTGAAGATGAGCTTATCATTTCTACCCCTAATCAACCTGAAGACAATGCTCAGCCTGAAGACAATCCTCCTAATGATGACAATGATCAGCAAGAGCAAAATCTTCGTCCAGTTCATCCTCGTGTTGCAAATGAAGTACAGATTGAGAAGATAATTGATAGCATCAATGCACCTGGTCCACTCACCCGTTCAAGAGCAACACAACTAGCAAATTTCTGTGGGCACTTTGCATTTGTCTCAATATCAGAACCCAAGAAAGTTCCTGAAGCCTTCATGGAACCTGAATGGATTCAAGCTATGCAAGAAGAGCTTCAACAGTTCAAGATGAACAATGTGTGGGAACTAGTCAAGCGACCTGATACTCGCAAGCACAACATAATAGGCACCAAATGGATATATTGCAATAAGCAAGATGAGCATGGTCAAGTTGTCAGAAACAAGGCTCGTCTCGTTGCCCAAGGATACACTCAAGTTGAAGGGATTGACTTCGATGAAACATTTGCTCCTATGGCTAGGCTTGAAGCTATTCGCATACTGCTAGCCTATGCAAATCACACCATCCTTCTGTATCAAATGGATGTGAAGAGTGCGTTTCAAAATGGCAAGATTGAAAAAGAAGTGTATGTTGCACAACCACCTGGCTTTGAAGATCCAAAACATGATGATATGGTATACAAGCTCAACAAGGCATTGTATGGCCTCAAACAAGCCCCTCGCGCTTGGTATGACACACTCAAAGACTTCCTGAAGAGCAAATGCTTCAAACCTGGTTCCCTAGATCCCACACTCTTCATGAAGACATATGATGGTGAACTGTTTGTGTGCCAAATATAAGTGGATGACATTACCTTCGGATGCACTAACCAGAAATACAGCGATGAGTTTGGACACATGATGCAAGAGCAATATCAAATGTCCATGATGGGTGAGCTGAAATTCTTCCTTGGTCTTCAAATTCGTCAACAAAGCAATGACATCTTCATATCTCAAGAAAAATACCTCAAAGACTGCCTGAAGAAGTTTGGAATGCAAGACTGCAAAGGTTACATGACGCCAATGCCAACTAAAAGTCATCTGGGTCCTGACGCCAATGGTAAAGAGTTCGATCAAAAGGTATACCGCTTCATGATTGGTTCTTTACTTTATTTATGTGCATCTAGGCCAGATATAATGCTTAGTGTTTGCATGTGTTCCTGATTGCAAGCGGCACCAAAGGAATCACATCACTTAGCAGTGAAGCGAATTCTTCGATATTTGGCTTACACCCCAACACTAGGATTATGGTATCCAAAGGGCTCAGAGTTTGATCTAGTTTGATTCTCGGATGCGGATTATGCTGGTGACAAGGTGGATCACAAGTATACATCAGGCACATGTCACTTTCTGGGACGATCACTTGTTTGTTGGTCTTCAAAGAAGCAGAACTGTGTATCTCTCTCCACTGCTGAATCTGAATACATTGCTGCTGGATCTTGCTGCGCTCAGCTTCTATGGATGAAGCAAACACTCAAGGACTATGGCATACATCTGTTCACGTCAACACAGAAGAGCAATTGGCAGATATCTTCACAAAGCCCATGGATGAGAAAAGGTTTTGCAAGTTGCGGTGTGAGATAAATATCTTGGAACCCTCAAATGTCTTGTGATCAGGAACACATCCTAACACTTATGCATGTTGATGACTTAGATGTGCAACACACGAAGTAATGTATATCTTCAATCAATGAAGACATACACACTGAGTGTGAATACATTAATGCAGAATTTGACTTCGGAGCGCCACGATAATTGTGCACCGTGTCTGGGTCTAATACTTCCTATACGGTGGGTAACGGCACCACCAAATTCTTATTTGGAGTGTTTTCTCTTGGCGTTACATTTGCTAAGTCTTCGCATTTGATTTATCTTCAACATTGATTTGTCTTCATGATGATCTTCACTTTGATGATTTAGTCTCAATCAGATATATACATATATTTGTGTTCTGTCCTCTACATCATTCACTTATAGCTATGTCTTCTCATTTGAATCTTTTGAACTAAGTGAATGTGATCGGACCCTAACCTCTCTATGCTTCCTTCTCAAATCTATCTATCCAAATCATATGCATTCTATTGAAACCGTCGAATGTCTTCTCTGCGTCCTTGTCAGCAGAAGATACAGAGACAAACATCAAATCTGTTTTAAATGCTCAATCCTATTGCCTGAAACCCGGAGAAGCCGGAACGACCACCCGACAGTTCAGGGTGCGTGGGAATATGGAACAACTCCCAATGTGTTGCATGTTCACCACGTGTCCCTCAGATGTGAACCACCGGGGGCACCTGCGTAATTGCGCTGTGCCATCCCTCTCCTTATAAATACACATCACATCGCGGTCAAAATACTTCTTCCACCTCTCCACCTCAGACAAACCCTAGCGCCACCGATAGCTCTTGACGACGCCGACGACGAAGCGCTTAGCTGCCGCGACCTCACCGACGCCGTCTTCACGCCGGCCGCGGACATCGTCTTCTCCGTCACCGCCGTAGGTGTCCTCCGTCGCCAAGTTAGGGCACGGAAGATCGAACTGCTCGGCCTCATCTTCTACTCCGTCTAGCAGTTCATCGTGTGGTAAATTAAAACTCTCTTCTTACTGTCTTTTTGATCCGATGGATTCATCTTTCCTTACCAAAAGTAGTTTCTGCCTCCACAAGTTGGATCTATCCTATTCTGCATCTCATAATATGCCTAGTATATTCACTTATCCTTCACACATAGTTAGATTCCTCACTTGTACTTATTCTTGGATTCGTACAAATCTGAAACCAACTCTAAACATATAAGTGAATGTCTTCGCACTATGAGGTCAATGTCTTCTAAACTAATTTATCTTCAAAATCTTCTGAGAATGCATATGACCTCTTCCCCTTCCCTCGCATCTCTAATGATGTCACAGGTACATGACTGTGCGAGAATCCCTTGGTTCTCATAGTCTGCATTCATTTGCAGAATTCTTACAGCATCACATTAATTCTCCCGAAGCTAGTTCTTGTCTGACCAGCAGACGGAAGACTCTGACAGCGTTGAAGCCATTCAGTCTGAATTTCATGGCAACAGAAAAGTCTGCAAGGAAGGGAAGCAGATAACACCGTGGGGGAACATCAAGGGATTTGCCACCAGATCTCTATGAGCTGTACAAGACTGATCCAGAAGAGGATTACAATCAGCGCAAAACACAAATCCAATGGATTCGAAGATATTGGGCCGAGCAATGGTTCAAATACAGGTTTGTGACCCAGGAGTATGCTGAGAAGATTGCCATCAAGAGTCCTTGGGGAGATATTCTCTTTCGAAATCTTCAACCCAAGAACAGAGTTGAAGCCCTTGCTCAGGGCTTCTACCCCTGTATGGTCCGTGGACCACAGCCTGCCTATGCCGACCCATCATCATTGCTATGGTGTCATGAAGATAATCTTTTCAAGCGCAATTTTGAGCATGCAAAGGCATCGTCCAAAGAGAACAAGAAGAGTCTTGGATGCGATTTCAACCCAGGGCCTTCTGCTCCGCGGGCTGATGGCACCAATCCAAATGTCATCGGCCCCTTCGACAACTTTGATGGTCTCCTCTCCTACATCGCTACTCAGAGGGCCAGGTGGATCAGTCTGTAGATGAAGCTGATTCTGATGAGGCTCCTGCTCCACCAAAGCCTCAAATGCAGAAGAAACCCAAAGCTTCAAAGCCCTCCTCTGCACCAAGAGCTTCATGAGTGAAGCCTCTGGCCACTGCTCCTCCTTCACCTAGTGTGCATTTTGAAGATCTCTCTCGCATCTCCAAGACAAAGAAGAAGAAGAAGCCCATACAAACTATTGGTCAAGCACTGACCCTAGCCGCCGTTCTGAGGAATGAGAACGAAGCCATTGATCTGTCTAGTGACGACGATCTTGGAGATGATGCTTTTGATCTGCTGATAAAGAGCAAGCAAGAGGCGGAAATCTTCAACGATCTTCCCCTTTTCGATGTGGACATCCTGAACAAGTTCATTGATGAATGGTTTGACAGCCCAAACCTCAGCTTCGATGATCTTCAGCTTCCTGTTGGCCTCAACATTTCATTCCATGGAGCCATTGCTCTTGAGCTGGCTCTTGCTCAAAGGATTGTTGAGCTAAAGAACAAAATTGACTATGAAAAGGCTCAGTTCAAGAAGCATATGGCCAAGCTCAGTGTGACTGATGTCCAAAACTTCAAGCAAATGATGCATGAGCTCAAGGAGGCATTTCACAAGAAACGTGATGAAGCTAAGGTTCACGCGAGCGCATGAAACTCCTTGCTGCCAAATGTGTTCAAGCTTACAATGAAGCTGAGAAGCGCAAGGCACTTGGGCGTCCTGGCATCGACCCCAAGATGGCTGCCAAGAAGAAGAAGAAGAAGCCTGCTGTGGACCAAGCTGAAGCATCCAGGCGGGAGGAACCTCGCATTGTCTTCCCTGCTAGTATGACAGGCGTGAAGCCAAAGGTCCCCACAGTGGCTTCAGATCTCAATAAAACAAGGACAGCCGAAGCCCAAGCCAGAAAGCGCAAATACAGGAACACCACTGATGATGCTCCACCAACCAAGAAGAAAGATCGGGCTGCTCCCACAGAGCCCCTCGTCGTCGAGCCAATCTCAGTTGCTCGTCGTGCGTCTGCACACCAAGAGCGTCGGTTGATAGTTCATGAGCCTGCTACCACAGAGGCTCCTGAAACTGAAGAGATTCCAGCTGTTGACCCCACCTCAGCTGAAGACATTGGTCACCAAGACAATGTAGAAGATGATGAAGTCCTTCCTCAGATCGAGCACAACGTGGTATCATCGCCTGTTCTCACAAACAACAAACTCATAAGCATTGGTCGTCCTTTGACGCCAATTGCTCAGAATGATTCATGGGCTGATCACCCTCAAGACCCCGCGTGAAGAAGTAACACCAACTACTCCCCCAACTCAAGTCACCACTCCAGTACTTGAAGATGAAGACTTTGTGGCCCAGACAACTCCATCTCCACAAGCGTCGCCAGCGTTTTGCAGGCTTCGCAAAGGACAAAGGCCACAAGTCACTCTTTCGAGTGTTCTAGAAGGAGAAGAGCACCAATCAGTATCTCGCCAAGTATTTCCTGAAGCCTCTCCAACTGTGAACATCTCCGAGTCTGAAGCCAAAGCAGCCGAAGACATTCCGGCTGCATCAGCCGATGAACAAGAAGAACCAAGACAAGAAGAAGAATGTGTTGCTACACCCCCGTCCAACCCTGAAGTTGTTCTTGAGGAGAACGTGTCCGACCCTCCAGCTACTCAAGTGGAGGTTAACAATACTGAGGCGGCCACAAACAACACTACTGAAGCCGGTGACGTTTTCATGGCTGAAGCTGATGTGGCGCCAGAAGTTAATGTGGTGCCAGAAGTTGTTGCACCTGAAGCCAATGCTGCACCTGAAGCAAATCTGCAACCTGACGTTAATGCCAATGCGACTGCTCCTGTACCGCCTCCAAGGCCACACACCATCGAGCAAGCATTCAATCGAGGTCAGCTGGTCACTGTCAGATGGCCCGTTCTGGTTCCTCCACCTACTGTTGGTCCGCAATTTGACTATCATGTAGAGCACATGCCTCAGGTCCAGAAGCCTAAGCCAAGGTTGCCAAGGTTTCCAGGTACTGCAACTTCACCAGGATCTTTCAATGCAAATGGCTTCATTGCACACAATACCTTCTTTGATAGTGCCAAGAACCCTACTCCAAGCCAAGAATTTCATCTCATCGGTTCTGGAGCTATCAACAGCGCAGTTACTATTCCTGTGTTCTCTATGATCAAGGGCGCATCTTTCCGCATATGCGTCTAGACTGTGAAGCTATTGCTGGACTGCCCTGCTTAGAAGAAGCCCTTGACTGCTTCTGTGATGCTGGTCTTCTGAACTTTGTGACTGATAAAGAGCATTGGAATGAAGAGCTTCTGCTGCAATTCTATGCTACCCTCCACATTCGCGGCTTCAATAGGGATCCGAAGACATGGATCCTTGAGTGGATGACAGGCAATGTCCATCATGAAGCCAAAGCTCTTGATATCATTGAGCTAACTAGCCTGCCCACTCCAGGTGAACTCTTCGATCCTGGTTGTCAGCTTCACCGCAATGCTTTGGAGAGCATCTTTCAGATGCCAGAGCCCAACATGAGCCAAATGCTGAGCATGATGAAGCCATTGCCACGTGATGTTGAATACCCAAGAGAATTCTTTGTTGAAGACCTAGATTATCTGCCCCACACTATTTATCATATAATCAAGCGAACTCTATGGCCTGTCAAAGGACATTCTTCTGCAGCGAAGCTTGAAGGAGCAATGAAGACATTGGTCTTTTATATCTTCAATGGCATCAGCTTCAATGCTCAAGACTTCCTCATCAGGTAATTGGCTGCATTTGGCTCTGACCTCTTTGGTCTGAAGTTCTACGCTCCATGGGTTATGCGCCTTATCAAGCTTCATTCAGCTATCAATTATCAGCTCTCTGCACGCAACCATCTGATATTCTTGCCATAGGTTGATATGTCTATTGAAGCCATCTACCCAGAGCCTGCCAAAGAGCATGTTTATCTTCACAATGCTGATCACCAAAGCTTCACATAGCCCATTGAAGGAGTTCAGGCCGTCACTCGTGTTTATCCTTTGGCTGGCAATACACGTGCACCTCACCGTGCCCATACTGAAGCCACTGAAAGCACTATTGCTCAAAGGCCTCGGAAGCGATCTCGTGTTCTCAATGACCGAGAGCTTCTCGTCTCCCTGCATCACTACTGGCTGAAGTGGCAGATGCAGAGCCTCTTGGTGGATGTCAACCAAGAATGCTTTTGTCACACATGAGACCTATAGGAGGTCATGGAATAGTCTGACATTGCTCAGTGCTGAAGCTGATCTTCAAGACGATGGCTTCACTGAAAGATTCAAGTTTGATTCCACTCCTCCCATGAATGTTGTCTTGCGCCGGACTCCCTCACTTGAAGACTCTGACTATTCCTCCTCAGCTGCACCTATTAACGCCAGAGTCATTGATGACCAAGATGATGCTACTTCACCACCTCCAACTTCGGCGCGTATCAACACTGCACCACCAAACCTCAACGACGACCCTACTGCTTCACCTACTCCTCATGGGAATGAATAGAGGCTCTATGTCTTCAAACCTTTTTGGTCCTTACTGACAAAAGGGGGAGAAGCATATGAGTAGATAGTCTTCAAGTGGGTCCATATGGGTGGTTGCTTTATATTTTGCCAAGTGCTTACAACTCTCACTCTTGATACTTTTGGTTCTTTTAGTTGTAACACTTAAACTTGATGGTCGTCTGCTACTTTTTCTGCTATTCTGTGATGCGATGATAAATTCCGCATATGCGATGATAAATCCCGCACAAAGTCATATTGCAGACGTCCATTTTTCATTATGCATGTCATTATCTTCGTTATGTCTTTTCATGCATGATGAATTGCCTTCATAAGTTGAAGATGATCTCCACAAGTACAACCTGCCATGTGCATTTGCATTCCAAAAGAAAAATACTTATATGCACATCTTCAAGGGGAGCCTTTTGCTACTTATGAAGACAATTTCTTAATCCTTTACAATTTCACATAATTTTATCCCCGTTGAAAACTTCAACCAGTTTGTCATCAATCACCAAAAAGGGGGAGATTGTAAGTGCATCTAGTGCCACCCCTAGTTGGTTTTGGAGTATTGACGACAAACCTGGTTGAGGGATTAATGTGTTTGTGAGAATTGCAGGATAACACAGATAGTAGTCCCTCATTGACTCAGTTTACCTACCGGAGATGACCCCTAAAAATGTGTGAAGACATTGAAGACAATGGTGGTATGTGAAGATATTCACATTGAAGACTATGACATGAGAAGACATCGCATGAAGACTTTGGAGCGCGAAGACATAGTTGTTTCGTAGTTTCATTTTCGTCTTTGTTGAGTCATAGGAACCACCGTACTGTTAAGTGGGGTCCAAGTGAACAAAGTCAGATTGATTGAAGTGATGCTCAACCAAATCCTATGTCTTCGAACGAAGACAATGAGAGCAAATCTTATCCAGAGCTAGATGAGTCAGCTTTACTTGTAGCCCAACTCAAGCTGCCGCGTGTGTTTGAAATCTGACAGTTAGAACACGTGTTAGTTCCCTAGTGACCCAGGGTCATTTCAGACAAATCAGGTCGGGTTGCCTCGTGGCTATAAATAGCCCATCCCCTACACCATAAATTGGTAGCTGCTCAGAGTTAGTGCACGACTTTTGTCGTTTGAGAGCAACCCACCTCCGAAGCTTCTGAGAGAGAGAAATCCTTATGAGGACAAAGCCCAAACACCGAGCCAAAGAGTGTTAGGCATCATCGAAGTCGCTCGTCGGGCGTGACTCAAGACTTGTTACACTTGAGGACTGTGAATCCTCCAGCCGGTTAGGCGTCGCGTTCTGAGCATCCAAGAGTCATTGTGGATCGCCGGTGAATGAAGTCTGTGAAGGTTTGGAAGTCTACCTTGAAGACTTACCAGAGTGATTGGACGAGGACTGGGTGTCCTTAGCTCAAGGTGAATAAGGTGAAGACACGGTCTTCTGAGTTAAGTCTCAACCTCCCTAACCAGACGTACAATTGTCACAGCAACTGGAACTGGTCCAACAAATCCTTGTCCTCATCAAGCGACTAGTTATATCTTCTACCTCTCTTTATTTATAGTTTGTCTCCATGAAGTCATTGCCTGCTTGTGTTACCTGTTTGACTTCACTGTGTGACTTCTATTGTTGTTTGGCTTCACACTATCTTCCATCCTGATCTTTTCTACCTAGCTGCTATTAGTCTTCGTGCTTTCACTTCATTGAATACTTGACTATGGCCTGCCTACTATAGTCTACCTTCCGCTTCATGTTAATAGGTTCATTTATATCGTTTGTCTTCGAAACTCCCCATGTTTTGAAGACTTCCATAAAAATCGCCTATTCACCCCCCCTCTAGTCGGTAACTAGCACTTTCACCCATTATATATCTTAATCCTATGGCTGGGTTTGACCTTAATGAACTAAAGTAGTTGCGTATTCTTGCTAATAGTTCCAATCATAAGTGCATAGAATTCCAAGTAAGGGACGACATGCTAGCAGTGGCCTCTCCAACATAAAAACTTGATATCGGTCTAGTAACATAGTCAATTGCTAAGGGACAATTCCACAAATCCTACCACCACTAATCCACACTCATTTTACTACACTTAATTGTTTCTTTATTTAAACATCACCTAACTTTTATTTTCATGTTCTTTATTATCTTGCAAACCTGTCCACACCTACAAAGTACTTCTAGTTTTATTCTTGTTCTAGGTAAAGCAAACGTTAAGTGTGTGTAGAGTTGTATCGATGGACGATAGAACTTGAGGGAATATTTGTTCTTACTTTAGCTCCTCATTTAGTTCGACACTATTATTTATCCAAAAAGGGTACAAATAATCCCCTATACTTGTGGGTTATCACAGCGTAAAACTGACGGCAGGTGTGGTTGATGCGCGGGCTATGGACTGTAGCGGGCAAAGCTTCCGACATAAGCCATACATGAGGGTGCTCTAAGATAATTTATGCTCCATCACACACAATTCTTGCAAGTAAAATATTTGTGGTAGAGTTGATTTTTTCATTCTGATTTGAAAGATAAAATGGGGTTACGATGGGAAATGATAGTGTCTGAATTGCTAGAACATTTATCTGCAGTGAACATGAAACTATACGAGTGTCGTGTTTAAATTTGGAATAATTCAGGGTTTGTTCGGCATTTTTAATTCATTAATTCAGTTTCTAGGCATTTAATATGCATAATTAAAATTTGAACTTCAGGCACATGCTCCAGTGCATGAGAATGGGTAACAGAAGAGAATAGAGAGACAGATCCAATCTCGGAGGGGCTCTCGCCCCTCCATCGCCAGGGCAACCATGGACCAGAGGGGGAACTCTCCTCCCTTCTAGGGGAGTGGCCAAGGAAGAAGAAGAAGAAGGATGGGGCTCTCTCCCCCTTTCTCCCGATGGCGCCGGAATGCCACCGGGGCAATCATTGTGTGACGGCGATCTACTCTAACAACTCCGTCATCTTTACCAACATCATCATCACCTTCCCCCATCTATATTCAGCGTTTCACTCTCCCTCAACCCACTATACCCTCTACTTGAACATGGTGCTTTATGCTTCATATTTTTATCCAATGATATGTTGCCATCCTATAATGTCGAAGTAGATTTTTGTTGTCCTACCGGTAATTGGTTAATTACTATGGTTGGTTTAACTTGCTTGTGGTTATGTTGTTGTCCTTTGGTGCCCATCATATGAGCGCACATGTGGATAACACCATAGGGTTTGTTGTATGTTGATAGGACTATGCATTGGAGGGCAAGGGTGACAGAAGCTTCTTCCTAAACATAGAAATTGATACGTACGGGATTGAAGGGGGGCCATTATATATCTTAATGCTATGGTTGGGTTTTACCTTAATGAACATTAGTAGTTGCGGATGCTTTATAATAGTTCCAATCATAAGTGCATAGAATCCCAAGTAAGGGACGACATGCTAGCAGTGGCCTCTCCCACATAAAACTTGTTATCGGTCTAGTAACGTAGTCAATTACTAAGGGACAATTCCGCAAATCTTACCACCACTAATCGACACTTGTTTTACTAAATTTAATTGTTTCTTTATTTAAACATCACATAACTTTTATTTTCACGTTCTTTATTATCTTGCAAACCTATCCACACCTACAAAGTACTTCTAGTTTTATTTTTGTTCTAGGTAAAGCAAACGTTAAGTGTGCGTAGAGTTGAATCAGTGGTCGATATAACTTGAGGGAATATTTGTTCTGCCTTTAGCTCCTTGATATGTCTCCAACGTATCTATAATTTTTTATTCTTCCATGCTATTATATCATCCATCTAGGATGTTTTATATGCATTTATATGTTATTTTATATGATTTTCAGGACTAACCTATTAACCTAGGGCCCAGTGCCAGTTTCTGTTTTTTCCTTGTTTTTGAGTTTTACAGAAAAGGAATACCAAACGGAGTGCAATAGACGTGCCAATTTTTGATGATTTTTATGGACCAAAATAAGCCCCCGGAGTAAAAGAGTTGGGCCAGAAGAGTCCCGAGCCGTCCACGAGGGTGGGGCGCCGCCCCCCGGGCGCGCCCCCATCTCCTCGGACGACTCGGAGACCCCCGATGTGGGACCACGCCAAAATTCCTATAAATACGAAACCTCCGAAAATAACCTAGATCGGGAGTTCCGCCGCCGCAAGCCTCTCAGAGCCACCAAAACCAATCGGGACCTGTTCCGCACTCACGAGGGGGGGTCCTCACCGAGGGCCATCTTCATCATCCCGGCGCTCTCCATGACGAGGAGGAGTAGTTCACCATCGGGGCTGAGGGTATGTACCAGTAGCTATGTGGTTGATCTCTCTCTCTCTCTCTCATGTTCTTGATTTGGCACGATCTTGATGTATCGCGAGCTTTGCTATTATAGTTGGATCTTATGATGCTTCTCCCCCCTCTACTCTCTTGTAATGAATTGAGTTTTACCTTTGAAGTTATCTTATCGGATTGAGTCTTTCAGGATTTGAGAACACTTGATGTATGTCTTGCATGTGCTTATCAGTGGTGATAATGGGATATTCACGTGATCTACTTGATGTATGTTTTGGTGATCAACTTGCGGTTTCAGTGAGCTTGTGAACTTATGCATAGTGGTTGGCACACGTTTTCGTCTTGACTCTCCGGTAGAAACTTTGGGGCACTCTTTGAAGTACTTTGTGTTGGTTGAATAGATGAATATGAGATTGTGTGATGCATATCGTATAATCATACCCACGGATACTTGAGGTGACATTGGAGTATCTAGGTGACATTAGGGTTTTGGTTGATTTGTATCCTAAGGTGTTATTCTAGTACGAACTCTAGGATAGATCGAACGGGAAGAATAGCTTCGTGTTATTTTACTATGGACTCTTGAATAGATCGATCAGAAAAAATAATTTATTCATTTGTTCTCTGCTATTAGTGACTTTGGAGTGACTCTTTGTTGCATGTTGAGGGTTAGTTATATGATCCAATTATGTTATTATTCTTGAGATAACTTGCACTAGTGAGAGTATGAACCCTAGGCATTGTTTCAACGCATTGCAATACCGTTTGTGCTCACTTTTATCATTAGTTACCTTGCTGTTTTTATATTTTCAGATTACAAAAACCTATATCTACCATCCATATTGCACTTGTATCACCATCTCTTCACCGAACTAGTGCACCTATACAATTTACCATTGTATTGGGTGTGTTGGGGACACAAGAGACTCTTTGTTATTTGGTATCAGGGTTGCTTGAGAGAGACCATCTTCATCCTACGCCTCTGTAACATCCCAAATTCTCAATTTGGAATGTTATACATAGGTCATCAATGCATATCATATTTTATTGCATTTTGTTTTGTGATCCTAGAAAATCCTAAGCAACTCAAGGACCCACGGAGAGAGTTGGGATTTCACTATTTTCAAATTTGAATTTTCTCAAATTTTGAAAAGGGGATCATTTTGGTTTTAATTATTTTCCTCTCCAAAAGTATTTCAAATTAAAATATATGAGAGGAGATAATATGACTTCTCCAAAATAAATGAAATATTGGAGGAAAAATGTTAAAATCAAATAAATAATTTTATTTGGGTTTTATTGATATTTTATTTGAATTACAAAAAAATATGCATTTTTCAAAATTGCATTCTTAGGCCAAGAAAATGTACACTTTGTTCTAAATATTTTATTTAGATGGTGAAAATTGTTTTGGGCATTTTTTGAATTTTTTATATTTATTTAGGATTTTTACGGCGGAATCTGTTAAAAAAACAACGAACCGACCTAACAGGCCGTGCCCGAGCCGGACTCCTCTGGCCAGGCCTTTATAAGCCGGCCCGAGCCGCTGCCCCAGCCCACCCAGCCGCCGCCCGAACCCTAACCCTAGCGCCGCCAAGCCGCCCGCCGCCCGCCGCTCAAGACCGCCGCACAAGACGCCATCCATCCGCCGTCCTTCACGCCACGCCGCCATGTTCATTGCTCGCCGCCGCCGCCGCCATCAAGATGCCTCGCCGCCGTCGTCCGCAGATCCCGCCGGAGTTCGATGCCGCCGGTTTTCTTCACCTGTTTTTCGTCGGTTTTATTTTCGGTAAAAACCCTAGATCGGTTTTTAGATCGGGTTTTATTTCGGTTATTTTTTTGGTTTAGTTTATTTAACGAATGTTCGTTCATTTAGATCTGGTAGTGAACGATTTTCATTAGATTGGTTCTGTTAACGAAAGTTCGCACCATAGTTTTTTTTCTTTCTTTTTTTCTACCAGGGACCTATTCGTGATTATTTTGATCGTAGATTAGCCCCTAATTTTCAAACCCTCGTAACTTTTCAACCGTTTGTCCAAATCTAGTGAAACCAACGCCAAAATATTCATCTCGAGCCCCTCTTTCGGTTTGAATAACTTGATCAAGGTTTTGACAAATTAAAATGTGGTTTCAAGAAGATTTGAATTCGAAGTTCTTTTGACCGTAGTTTCAGTTCCGTAGCTCCGATTCGATTGATTCTTTTTGCAGATCGAATATCTTCAGTTGGATTTTCATATTCGATCTTTTATTTGAGTCTTACCCGTGCATCTTTTCTTGATTTCTTATGTATGCTATTGTTTATTTGCGATAGAGTTCCCGAAGTGCGAAGCGTGCTACTACGAGCCTCTAGGGTTTGCGGGTTGTCAGCAAGGCAAGTAACACATTGATCATACTCTTTTCATACCCAGTTTTTTATGCATTAGTTGCAACCGTCAAACATTGCATGAGTAGGATTGTTAACTTGTGGGTATTGGGAAGTAGATGATGAGGTAGAACCTATTGCCCTATTTATTACGTGATGCTATTATTGCCATGCTATGCTCGTTGACGTGTTTGAGAGATCCATGACAGATGTGAGTGTTTAATTAATGATTCAACTTAGGATGGCAACTTTAATACACATCTGGGTGGATTGTTGGTTTGGGCACCTGGGGTTATACTAGTGTTGTCCTAGGAGATCCCGGGGTTATACCGTGTGATCCTCCTATGGTCCGCCACCCAGGCTCAAAGGGATCATAAGATTATACATACTAGAAACTTCCGTGTGCAGCCACAAGCTATTATGGGCTCTAGCATAGTTGAGTAAGTTGCATGACCTCTTCCAGTGGTAGGCTAGCAGATGTAGGGGATGTAGGTTGGTACAGTCTACCCGCGGTTAGAGTTAATGCTTCTGAAAGACTGTGTCTCAGTCATCCGTTTCTCAAACACCATGTAGTGCGAGAAATCCAAGGGAGGAGATCGAGTCTTGTGGGTAAAAGTGCGCAAACCTCTGCAGAGTCTACAAACTAATCATGGTTAGCCGTGTCCCCGGTTATGGACGTCTTGAATATCTGATACTTGAATTATTATTTGATCTCATCACTCTAAATTAATTTGTTGGGTTGTTAATGATTACTTTTAATTGGGATTGTGATGGGGGTACCATTCTCAATGTTTCAACAACCATGATAGTTAAGTAAAATATATTCCTTTGTAGTAGGGAAAAATTGGCTTTTCGCAAAACAATATAACCATAGAGCCTCCACCAGCCATATATGCATGTAGTGTTAGCATTTATTCTGTTCATTGCTCTACTGTGTTATATTGCCAGCATATTCCATGTGCTACCCGTTTCGGGCTGCAACATATCATGTTGCAGACTTCTCAGACAAAGAGTAAGGTGCGCTAGGTCGTTGTCCTGCACTCAGCTATGCCGTTGGAGTTGATGGACTCACTTTATCTTCCACGCCTTCTGTTGTTATCTTAATTAGATGGCCTTAAACCATATTTATTGTAATAAGTTCTCTCTTGAGACTATCGATGCAATAAGTGCGTGATTGCTACTCTGTTATAAATCCATTCAAGTATTGTGTGTGTCAGCATTACCGATCCAGGGATGACACTGAACACAGAGATTGGACCGTCTAAGGTCGGATCGCTACAAGATGGTATCAGTGCACACGCTGAATGTAGGACACGACCACTAAGATGAGCCATAGGTCACTCTTCGCTACTCATTTCTGAATCCTCTCCATTTTCTACTCGTTAGGATGGCGGACTCAAGGAACAAGTTTGCACAACCGGATGAAGACACACCTTTTGGACGACACTTGATGGAAGTCACTAGGTACCTGAACATCGGAATACCAAGCTTCACCGGGACCTACATCGCCACTTTACCAGAGGAGGAGCGATGGATGATCCGAGTTCAAGTTCCAGGCAGGACATTGACGCTAGTAACTCAGCCCATAGAGTTTTCCTTTGATGCACCAACTTGGAGTCTAGGAAAGAGCATGGAAGCCCACATTGCCATGGGAAGCATCGGTGAATTATATCACAAGGATCTTAAGGACACTATCTACCAGATATGTGGGCGCCGAGATGAGCAATGGAAGATGATAAACACCAGGAGAGACAGGTCCATTGCCACTTTTATTCAGGAGCTAAACCAGCACATTCGTCGCCTGGAAAACCAGATGTGCGCAAGCATGATAGATTTGAAGAAGGCGATGACCAGGAACACGGAGCTAGAAGAGGAAATCAAGTCTACACGCGACAGATATGAGGAGGAAATCGCAATACTCGTGGAGAAGAATGACGACCTGACAAGGAAGCTAGGAGTATTCATGGGAGACCCCGCGCCAGGAGGACAAGACGACGAACCCAAGGGAATTCGTTCTGAAGACTACATCATCATCGACGACACCGACTCCGACCCTGATGGTAGTGATGATGATTATGAAGACGAAGCTGGAGCAGATATCATGGAGTCTTCCACCGATCAAACTTTCTAGATGACCACCACATGACTAGTAGTATTCCCCCATGTATATAGTAGTAGTCCGAGCACTTTTGTAACGATAGTTCTAGACCGATTGTATGCCCTTGCTTGAATTGATTTGGTGTGATATGAATGTGTTTGTCTCTTGTGCATATGGGTAGTGCTTTCTCATTAGTCCTCACTCTATTCTAATATCTCCCCTCTAAACCCATCAGATGCCTCCGAGACGTGACCCCGGATTTGTCTTCCCACCGGAGATCACTTAGTTGATCCAGCAGCAAAATACCTTGATACGGCAATTAGTCCAGAACCAAGGCAACAACAACAACAACAACAACAACAACAACAACAACAACAACAACAACAACAACAACAACAACAACAACAACAACAACAACAACAACAACAACAACAACAACAACAACAACAACAACAACAACAACAACAACAACAACAACAACAACAACAACAACAACAACCCTCCACCACCACCTCCAGTTGACAACTTAGCCCGTTCTCTAAGGTTGCAGCCGCCGGTGTTTTCCAGTAGCACTGAGCCAATAGTTGCTGATGACTGGCTACACAGAATTGGAAGGGAGATGACAACCGCAGGTTGCACAGATGCAGAGAAGGTGCGTTTTGCCACACATCAATTGGATGGACCTGCAGCCTCATGGTGGGATAATTATACAGCCACTTTCCCTATAGCCAATGTCACTTGTGAGCAGTTTCAGCAAGCATTCCGCATAGCTCATGTCTCAACTGGAGCTATGAGCATGAAGAAGCGTGAGTTTCGCAACTTGTACCAGGGAAACCGTACTGTGGCTCAGTACGTAGATGAGTTTAGTAAGTTATCCCGCTATGCCCCAGATTATGTGGCCACAGATGCCGCTAAGCAGGAGAAATTTATGGAAGGGCAGAATGATGAGATGAGCATGCAGTTAATGGTGGCAACATTTAACAACTACCAGGAGTTGGTAGATAAGGCTTTTATGATTGAAGGGAAGCAACAGCAGATTGAGAGCCGCAAGAGGAAGTATGGATAGGGGAAGTACAATTCAGGAGCCCAGCAGCAGCCTCGTTAGACCCCGAACTCGGGAGGATATACCCATAACCATGGAGGCCATAACCACAATGGAGCAAGTTCGCATAACCATAGTGGTCCCAAGAATGGAAACGGGAATGGAGCAGGCAGAAATCAGAACCGCTCTAACCCAGCCACACCCGCCAAGAAGGATCAGAGTCACATTACCTGTTTCAAGTGCGGGATGACTGGACACTACACCAATGATTGTCCTGAGTTGAAGAATGGCAATGGAAATGGAAGCTCTGGGAAGAAGCCCAACCCTTTCAACAGGGAACAAGTGAACCACGTGAACGCGGAGGAGGTTGAAGAGCAGCCAGATGTAGTAATCGATAAGTTTTTGGTTAAGTCATTTACCGCTCTCGTTCTTTTTTATACTAGTGCATCGCATTCATACATTTCAAGGGGATTTGTGGACAAGTTCAAGTTACCTATCGTAGCCCTTAGGACACCTTTGTTAGTAAGCTCACCAGGTGCCGAGTATATGGCCAGCTGATGGTGCGATCGGATACCCTTAACCATTGGTAGCCATGTTTTCCCCTCTGACCTAATAATTTTGGAGTCACAAGGATTGGATGTGATACTAGGAATGGATTGGTTATCAAAGTATGGAGGAAACATTAACTGTGCTAGTAGGTCAATTCTACTCACCACCCCAGAGGGGAAAAGGATCAAGTATATGTCCAGGCATTCGCCAAGGAGGACCCAAGTAAATTCCCTCTCAGGAGTTGTTCAGGAGGAAGTGCCTGTAGTGAAGGATTACCTGGATGTATTCCAGAGGAGTTACCAGGCATGCCGCCCCATCGAGACATTGATTTTTTTGATAGAGTTATTGCCAGGCACCGGACCAATATCGAAGAGACCATACCGAATGCCTGCAAATGATCTGGAGGAGATCAAGAAGCATATTAAGGAGTTGTTGGAGAAAGGTTACATTCGACGAAGTTCATCACCATGGGGAGCCCCAATACTCTTGGTTGTGAAGAAGGATGGATCGATGAGAATGGTTGTTGATTATAGTGCATTGAATGAAGTAACGATCAAGAACAAGTACCCACTACCGATGATCAATGACTTGTTTGACGAGCTGCAAGGAGCTAAAGTATTCTCCAAGATCAATCTGCTATCAGGATACCACCAACTGAAGATCCGAGAACAGGATATACCTAAGATAGCTTTCACCACAAGGTACGGGCTATATGAGTATACGGTTATGTCATTTGGATTGACTAATGCCCCTGCCTATTTTATGAGTATGATGAATAAGGTGTTCATGGAGTTCTTGGATAAGTTTGTGGTGGTGTTCATTGATGATATCTTGGTATACTCGAAGAATGAATGGAAACACAAGGAGCATTTGCGTTTAGTTCTCGAGAAGCTCAGGGAACATCAGTTATATGCTAAGTTCAGCAAATGCGAGTTTTGGTGGAAAGAAGTAGGATTTCTTGGACATGTTATATCAGCAGAAGGTATAGCAGTAAATCCTACCAAGGTTCAGTCAGTCACTGAGTGGTTGGCACCCACCTCCGTTGAAGAGATCTACAGTTTTCTTGGACTCGCAGGATATTATCGAAGATTCATTGAGAATTTTTCTAAGATCGCGAAGCCTATGACGGAGTTGTTGAAGAAGGACACCAAGTTCAAATGGACAAAAGAATGTGAGACAAGTTTCCAGGAGTTGAAGAAACGTTTGGTTACAGCCCCAGTGTTGATTCTGCCGGATGTACGCAAGGATTTGCAAGTGTATTGCAATGCTTCTCGCTTAGGACTTGGAGGAGTGCTTATGCAGGACGGAAGAGTTGTGTCATATGCCTCATGACAGCTTCGACCACATTAGTTGAATTATTCCACACATGATTTGGAGTTGGCAGCCGTAGTGCATGCACTCAAACCCTGGAGACATTTTCTTATTGGAAACCGTTGTGATGTGTACACGGATCATAAGAGTTTGAAGTACATTTTCACGTAGAAGGAGCTAAATCTCAGGCAAAGGAGATGGTTGGAGCTCATAAAGGATTATGATATGAAGTTGCACTATCATCCCGGCAAGGCCAATGTCGTAGCAGACGCTTTGAGACGGAAGAGTTATGCCAATACCCTCGTAAGCGGAGGATTGCCAAAGGAGTTAGCGGAAGATCTCAGGGAGCTTCGTTTGGAGATAGTTCCTAGAGGTTTTGTAGCAGCATTGGAGGTTCAGTCAACATTATTGGGAACAATACGAGAAGCTCAGAAGGATGACAAAGAAATTGCCGAGATAAAGGAGAAGATGAGTAAAGGAAAGGCCAAAGGTTTTCGTGAGGATGAACATGACACCTTGTGGTTTGAAGACCGTGTTTATGTGCCCAATAATGCAGAGATCAGGAAGTTGATACTATAGGAAGCTTATGACTCGCCATACTCGATACACCCTAGAAACACCAAGATGTATATGGATTTGAAGGAGCATTTCTGGTGGACTGGAATGAAGAAGGATATTGCCGAGTATGGTGTCATGACATGGCACCAACATGCTGCGGTAAATTGTTTTGCCGAATTGGGACATGCTTTGGTGTAAGCTTCTTGCAAACCGGAGCATCCCTCAAGAAGGCTCGTGGTTCCAAGAGGGAACGTATCACCTTCGTGTGCGAAACGACAAACGTACACTGCCTTCTCCCGCCTTAATTTTTTTACACGGGCGGATTAGACGAAATAGAAGTACTGTGCTAAATTTTGGAATTATTCCGGGTTCGTTTGGCCTTTTTATGCATTAATTGAGTTTCTGCACATTTAATGTGCATAATTCAAATTTGAACTACAAGCATAGGCTCCAGTGCACCAAAGTTGTTTGAAAAATCACATGTGTGTCCTTGGGTGAATTTCTAGGTCCAATGCAAGAGATGGGAGTGAAATTCAAACATCTGGGCGCCGTGGCTCGGCCGGAAAGATTGAGAAACTTGGTTTTTTAATTCCTGTAAATCCAAAACACGCCTAAAAATCATGAAACTTGGCATGGTGTCATGACATGGCACCAACATGCTGCGGTAATTTTTTTGGCCGAATTGGGACAAGCTTTGGTGTAAGCTTCTTGCAAAACGGAGCTTCCCTCAAGAAGGCTCGTGGTACCGAGAGGGAACGTGTCACCTCCATGTGTGAAACGACATACGTACAGTGCCTTCTCCCGTCTTAATTTTTTACACGGGCAGATTAGACCAAATATAACTACCATCCTAAATTTTGGAATTGTTCCGGGTTCGTTTGGCCTTTTTATGCATTAATTGAGTTTCTGCGCATTTAATGTGCATAATTCAAATTTGAACTACAAGCACAGGCTCCAGTGCACCAAAGTTGTTTGAAAAATCACATGTGTGTGCTTGGGTGAATTTGTAGGTCACATGCAAGAGATGGGAGTGAAATTCAAACATCTGGGCGTCGTGGCTCGGCCGAAAAGATTGGGAAACTGGGTTTTTTAATTCCTGTAAATCCAAAACATGCCTGAAAATCATGAAACTTGGCATGGTGTCATGACATGGCACCAACATGCCGGGGTAATTTTTTTGGCCGAATTGGGAGAAGCTTTGGTGTAAGCTTCTTCCAAACCGGAGCTTCCCTCAAGAAGGCTCGTGGTTCTGGGTAGGAACATGTCACCTCCGTGTGCGAAACGACATACATACACTGCCTTCTCCCGCCTTAATTTTTTACATAGGAAGATTAGACCAAATAGAAGTATCGTGCTAAATTTTGGAATTATTCCGGGTTCGTTTGGCCTTTTTATACATTAATTGAGTTTCTGGGCATTTAATGTGCACAATTCAAATTTGAACTACAAGCACAGGCTCCAGTGCACCAAAGTTGTTTGAAAAATAACATGTGTGTCCTTGGGTGAATTTCCAGGTCCCGTGCAAGAGATGGGAGTGAAATTCAATCATCTGGGCATCGTGGCTCGGCCGGAAAGATTGAGAAACTTCATTTTTTAATTCATGTAATTCCAAAACATGCCTGAAAATCATGAAACTTGGCATGGTGTCATGACATGGCACCAACATGCTGTGGTATTTTTTCTATCCGATTTGCGAAGGCTCACACATTAACAATCAACGAAGTCATTTTGGAACAAGTGCTGTCAGGTTACAAATTGGAAACACAAGTATTATTGAAACCGTGGGCGTTCTACTTACCATTTACTTGTGACCACGCGTCCCCTTTTTTTTATTGGCTAGGAGGTGCCGTGCGGGGTAGCTATTTGAATACGGGAAGTGTGCGATTTGACCGCTACCCGTCGTGCACCTTTCTTCCAACGTCTCCATTAATGGCGCCCGAGCACCTGTTCTACGGCATGGCTATATGTCTCACTGGACTGAGATTTAAGGGAGAGAAATGAAAATATGAAAAGAAAGTTTTACACGGATCTTGATGTAAGATCCGACGGACCCATATAGCATCGACTGCGACTTATAGCAAGCATGATGAATATAAGGACGATGACAGTGGATAATAATTCTCTTACATATTTAGAAACATAATAAAAAAATCCACATGTGGCAACGCCCGAAATACACAAGGGCAAAAGAAGAAGGAAGACAACGATCTAGCTCGCTGATCTCTACTTTCTTGATGCGTTGCTGGAGGCCACGGGAACTAGTCTCCGCGGCGAGCAGCGATGAGCTCTTTCTTGTCCTCAAGATGCTGCTTGAGAGTATCCACGGATTCCTCCACCAGCCTTCTGTGCTCGATGCGCAGCACGGCATTCTCGTCCATAAGTTTCTCGACGATGACGCCGGTCCTCTTCAACACAGCAGTGGTCTGCTCCTGCTGCTCCGCACTTCCGACGATCTTCTCCCTCAGTAGGTCGCCCTCGGCCTGGAGCTTAGCATTGCTCTCATTTAGTTGCCAGATGAAGCAGATAGACTATTCAAACGAGGCGTTCAGGTCATCCTGCAACCTCGCCCACCTGGAGATCTGATCCATCTGCCTAAGGACGAGGGCACGCATGCGCCTGTAAGAGTCCTCATCTACCCGTGAGACATTTTCCCAGGCCGCCACGGCGGGGGAGGACATCTCTGCTGCATTCACGATGCGGCGGGACATCTTTTCTGCTTCTGGGTCATGGCCGGCCAAGTCTGATGCATCGACGGTGTGGCGGGACCTCCATGCTGCTTCGGCGGCATGGCGGGACCTCTGTGCTTCTACGGCCGTGCGGCAGGACATGTTGGTTGCTTTCGCCACGATGCGGGACATCTCTCGTGCTTTCGCTTCCAGGCTCGCCTCTCCCTGGTGGCAATCTCTCGACCCAGAACTCACGCTCGCCATGGAGGACGCAAGGGAATGATGCTGAATGACTTGTTTGTTTTTGACTTTTTGTGGATGAGGAGTTGAGGACGAATGTGTAGTCATCTTGGAGTAGTAGTATTTATAACCGCGTAGTAATACGCTCCTCAGGGGGGAAACTGTTTAGGTTTTGATCGGTGTGAACAGGTTTGCAATTTGGAATGTGACGGGACGCGGCCTCCCTGTTCTTCTAAAAAAAATTGTGACGGGACGCATGCTCAAAATTTACTGACGGTTATAAGTGTGGCACTATTCCCGGAAGGCGTAACGTGGGCACGTACGCCTTCTCGGCCGCATACGTGGCATTTGCACCATAGGGTGCACCGCATTAGGCAATGTTAGCACACGTCTTGTTCCAACAATCGTGCGTGCTCGTTATTACCATCACGCACACTTCTTTTAGGGGCTGTTTGGTTCGAGACTAAGTTTGCCTAAGGTTGCCACACTTAAGGTTAGGCAAGTTTGACCAACTTGGCTGGATGTTTGGTTCAAGCCACACCTTAGGCAAGCCACACTAGGGTCCCACATCACATACACTCAAAAAGTGTGGCAAGATTCCCTTAGGCTTGCCAACTTGTGGCTCTCATTTTGAAAAACTAACCTTAGGCAAGTGTGGCAACATTGCATGGTAAAGTGTGGCATGGTTAGGCCTAGAACCAAACAGCCCCTTAATTAGAATGTGTGTGCATGTCCAGCGCACACATGTTGATCTATCTAACAATTTCAGTTTGTTGTTGCTAATCGCAAACGGTTCATCCATGTGAAGTGTATGCCGTCAATCGCATACACTTTGATCTGGCCGATGATACGTCTCCGTCGTATCTACTTTTCCAAATTCTTTTGCCCTTGTTTTGGACTCTAACTTGTATGATTTGAATGGAACTAACCCGGACTGACGCTGTTTTTAGCAGAATTGCCATGATGTTGTTTTATGTGCAGAAAACAAAAGTTCTCGTAATGACCTGAAACTCCACGGGATGTTTTATAAAAATTAATAAAAAATCCCCGCCAAAGATGAAGACCAGTGGGCCCACACCCTGTCCACAAGGGTGGGGGCGCGCCCCCCTCCTGGGCGCGCCCCCTACCTCGTGGGCCCCCTGGAGACCCTCCGACGCCAACTCCAACTCCATATATTGGCTTTCGGGGAGAAAAATATCAGAGAGAAAGTTTCATCGCGTTTTACGATACGGAGCCGCCGCCAAGCCCTAATCTCTCTCGGGAGGGCTGATCTGGAGTCCGTTCGGGGCCCCGGCGAGGGGGATTCGTCGCCGTCATAATCATCAACCATCCTCCATCACCAATTTCATGATGCTCACTGCCGTGCATGAGTAATTCCATCGTAGGCTTGCTGGACGGTGATGGGTTGGATGAGATTTATCATGTAATCGAGTTAGTTTTGTTAGGGTTTGATCCCTAGTATACACTATGTTCTGAGATTGATGTTGTTATGACTTTGCTATGCTTAATGCTTGTCACTAGGGCCCGAGTGCCATGATTTCAGATCTGAACCTATTATGTTTTCCTGAATATATGTGTGTTCTTGATCCTATCTTGCAAGTCTATAGTCACCTACTATGTGTTATGATCCGCAACCCAAGTGACAATAATCGGGACCACTCCGGTGATGACCATAGTTTGAGGAGTTCATGTATTCACTATGTGCTAATGCTTTGTTCCGGTTCTCTATTAAAAGGAGGCCTTAATATCCCTTAGTTTCCATTAGGACCCGCTGCCACGGAGGGTAGGACAAAAGATGTCATGCAAGTTCTTTTCCATAAGCACGTATGACTATTTACGGAATACATGCCTACATTACATTGATGAACTGGAGCTAGTTCTGTGTCACCCTATGTTATGACTGATACATGACGAACTGCATCCGGCATAATTATCCATCACTGATCCGGTGCCTACGAGCCTTCCATATACTGGTTCTTGCTTATTTACCTTTCCGTTTCTACTGTTACAATCACTACAAAAATACCAAAAACATTACTTTTGCCGTCTTTACTTTTGTTACCGTTACCGCCACTATCATATTACTTTGCTACTAAACACTTTGCTGCAGATACTAAGTTTCCAGGTGTGGTTGAATTGACAACTCAGCTGCTAATACTTGAGAATATTCTTTGGCTCCCCTTGTGTCGAATCAATAAATTTGGGTTGAATACTCTACCCTCGAAAACTGTTGTGATCCCCTATACTTGTGGGTTATCAAGACCTTTTTCGGCACTGTTGCGGGAGCATAGCTCTATTCTTTGAGTCACTTGGGATTTATATCTGCTGGACACTATGAAGAACTTGAAAGATGCTAAGACAACAATTTATCCCTCGCCACGAGGGAGGTAAGGAACTGCCATCTAGCTCGCACTTGATTCACCTTCCGATATGAGTAAGCTAGCGACACGTAAACCTGCTTACGCTATTCGTTCCGATATGTCGCATGTTATTGATGATGCCACTTCTGCTATGCATGATACTTATGATGAAACTACTTCTATGCTTGATACTACTGTGCCCCTTGGTGAATTTCTAGATGAACAAATTTCTAGGTCTAGAGAAAGAGAAAATATTGAAACTGAATACAATGATGAAAGTGATGATGAAAATATGCCTGCTATTCCTGAGGGTTATCTTTTGATGCTGAATCTTCGCAGCTATTTTTGCTTGTAAGGATAGATATGAACTTAAGAGGCTGCTAGTTAAATGGAGTAAAGAATCTCTTAGAGATAGGATGAGACCTGACCCGCTTTTGCTACTTCACCTATCGTGTTCTGATAAGGATTATGAATTCTCTGTTGATCTGATATAATTACTTTGGTTGAATCTGATCCTTTTATGGCTATGAATCTGAAACTGTTGTGGCACATCTTACTAAGTTAAACGATATAGCTGCCCTGTTTACTAATGATGAGAGATCGCGCTACTTTTATATACTCAAAACATTTCCGTTCTCATTAAAGGGTGATGCTAAGATATGGTTTAATTCTCTTGATCCTGGTTGTGTGCGTACTACCCAGGATATGATTTATTACTTCTCTACTAAATATTTCCCTGCTCATAAGAAACAAGCTGCTTTGAGGGATATATATAATTTTGTGCAAATTGAAGAAGAGAGTCTCCCACAAGCTTGGGGGAGGCTTCTCAAGTTACTTAATGCTTTGCTGATCATCCTCTTAAGAAACCTGAAATACTTGATATCTTTTATAATGGACTAACCGACGCTTCAGAGATTACGGATAGTTGTGTTGGTTCTCTTTTCGAGGAAAGAACACGGATGAAGCTGAAATTTTATTGAATAATATGTTGACAAATGAAAATAATTGGGCACCTCCTGAGCCAACTCCTGAGCCAGCTCCTGAGCCAATTACTGAGCCTATTCCTAAACCAACTCCGAAGAAGAGAGGTGTTCTATTTCTCAGTCCGGGAGATATGCAAGAGGCAAAGAAATCTATGACAGAAAAAGGTACTAAAGCTTAAGATGTTAAGAATTTACCTCCTATTGAAGAAATACATGGTCTTAATTTACTGCCTGTTGAAGAAGTGTATGATCTCAATTCTTTATTCACTGAAGAACCTCCTGATCCCGATATCACGACACAGGTAGTAAAGGTAAACTCTCTCTACAGATATGATAAAGCTGAAGTACCTCCTACTAAAATTGCTAGTCAGTGCTTGGATGAGTTTGATAACTTTATGTTTAAGCAAGATGACTTTAATGCTTATTTTGGTAGACAATTGAAACATAATACCTTTATGATTAAACGCTTGAGTGATTATATGGCTAATATTAGAGGTGAACTTAAACTTGTTAGCAAACATGCTTCTATGGTTACCACTCAAGTAGAACAAGTACTTAAAGCTCAGAAAGAAGTGCTTGATGAAATGAATAGGAAGAAAAATGATTATGTTGTTAGAGTGGCTACTAGAACTGGTAGAATGACTCAGGAACCTTTGTATCCTGAAGGCCACCCTAAGAGAATCCAGCAAGATTCTCAGAGAAATAATATTGATGCACCTACTTCTTCTAAGAAGAAGAAAAAGAAAAATGATAGAACTGTGCAAACTTCTAGTGAACCTATTGCTGAACCGCCTGATAATCCAAATGATATCTCTATGTCTGATGTTGAAACACAATCTGGTAATGAACATGAACCTAGTGAAAATGTTAATGATGATGTTCATGATGATGCTCAACCTAATAATGATAATGAAGTAGAAGTTGAACCTGTTGTTGATCTTGATAACCCACAATCAAGGAATCAACGCTATGATAAAAGAGACTTCGTTGCTAGGAAACATGGTAAAGAAAGGGAACCATGGGTTCAGAAACCCATGCCTTTTCCTCCCAAACCATCCAAGAAAAAGGATGATGATTATTTTGAGCGCTTTGCTGAAATGATTAGACCCATCATTTTGCGTATGCGATTGACTGATATGCTCAAAATGAATCCTTATGCTAAATATATGAAAGATATTGTTACAAATAAAAGAAAGATACCGGAAGCTGAAATTTCCACCATGCTTGCTAATTATACTTTTAAGGGCGGAATACCAAAGAAACTTGGAGATCCAGGAGTACCTACTATACCATGCTCCATTAAAAGAAATTATGTTAAAACTGCTTTATGTGATCTTGGAGCCGGTGTTAGTGTTATGTCTCTCTCTTTATATCGTAGACTTGACTTGAATAAGTTGACACCTACTGAAATATCTTTGCAAATGGCTGATAAATCAACTGCTATACCTGTCGGTATTTATGAGGATGTGCCTGTTGTGGTTGCAAACGTTACTATTTTCACAGACTTTGTTATTCTTGATATTCCCGAGGATGATAGTATGTCTATTATTCTTGGAAGACCTTTCCTTAATACTGCAGGGGCTGTTATTGATTGCAACAAAGGCAATGTCACTTTTCATGTTAATGGTAATGAGCATACGGTACACTTTCCGAGGAAACAACCTCAAGTTCATAGTATCAACTCTATTGGAAAAATTCCATCGATTATATTTGGAGGTTTTGAATTTCCTCTCCCTACAGTCAAGAAGAAATATGATATACTTATTATTGGGGATGTCCATATCCCTTGAGGTAACATAGTGTTATTCGAAATTTCTCCGGTTCCATGATTATCGGAATGAGTTTGTTAACAAGACTTGATCAACCTTGTTAGTGGATTCTTTTTTATGAGCATGAGATGGATGAAACTAGAAGCACAACCTTCTGTACCCTCTTTATATTTTCTGTTACTTAGTAGAAATAAAGTAAAATAGTATTTTTCTGTTTGTTTCCTGATTTATCCGTGCAATATAAAAATATCCCGAAAATAAAAGTCCTCAGAATGCCATGCCAATTTAATATGATTTTTTTGGGAATATTTGAGGATTTTTAGTGCAAAAATTACAGCGGGGGGAGCTGCCACCTGGCCACGAGGGTGGAGGGCGCGCCTACCCCTGGCACGCCCCCCGCCTCGTGGGCCCATGGTGGCCCTCCTCCACTTATCCCTGCACCCATCTTCTTCCTCTACCTCACACAAACCCGAAAAACCAACTCAAGCTCGTGTTCCAGCCACTTTTGCTGTGATTTTCGATCTCCTTGCTCAAAGCACCTCTCGCAAAACTGCTTGGGGAGATTGTTCCTTGGTATGTGACTCCTCCATTAGTCCAATTAGTTTTTGTTCTAGTGCTTTATTCTTTGCAAATTTGTTCTGCATAGGTGACCATGTTCTTGAGCTTGCATGTCAAATTTATATGGTTCCAAGTAGTTCTAATGCTTGATATATGCTCTAGGCACTTGTATGAGTAGTTGCTATCAGTTTTATTGAAGTTGGTTCACTTTTGTTTGAAGTTACTAAAAATTTCAGATTATTTCAGAAATAATGAAGAGACTTTTGAGGGGCTCGTCGAGCCAAAGCTCGAGGGGAAAACAAAAGGAAGAAGAGCAGAAGGCCAAATTTAATTTGCCTCGCACCGCGGAGGTCTGGCCGTGTGAATGGCCTTCCGATGACTTCTTGAGGTGAGCCGGGATTTATGAGGATTTCCATCTATTAATTGAGAACGCCAGCCTCACCGACTTCCTCCACGACCAACGTCATCGGTCCTTACATCGTTCCGTGGGCGGTTGTTCAAGCCTATCGGAATCCTGCACCAGCCCCGGAACCAGAGCCACAAGATGAGCCTCCATGACAGTCTGTTTATTTTTCGGATCCTAAGGCGGTTGCCAGCCAGTGGCAGTCAGAGTCCTCTTCCTCACATTATGATCCCAACTATTCTTCATCGCAGTACGACCCCAGCTACACCTACGGGTATCCGCCAGGCTATCCCTGGCAATAGACCAACTTAGGCCAAAAGCCTAAGCTTGGGGGAGTACGTATTTCTCACCCACATTACATTCATGTTCACACACACTCATTGCTAGATGTCGGTGCTCATACTCTTTCATTGTAATATCCATGCTAGTTTATTTTCTTTTTCTTGCTTTCTTCTTGTGTGTTTAATAAACCTTAAGAAAAACCAACAAAATTATTAGTAGTTTATTTTTCCTGCTGTAGTAGTAATAATTAAAAAGAAAACCCAAAAATATTTCCCGTTCTTCTTTTGCTTGTTGGGAGCTTTCCCGTGTAAATAGTTTTTATTTCTTTTCTTTTCTTTGGGGGTCAGTAGGAGAAGACTATGATTAAATTGTTGTAGTGGCTCTTATATGCATCATTGTTGATTTAACCAAGAGCCCGTATTGCCTTGTCTTCTCCTGTTTATCGAATGCTCGCAGATTCCAGCTTAGTCCAATGCACATGCACTCTTATTATTATTCACATCGTTCGGTCGTGCAAGTGAAAGGTAATTATGATGACATATATGATGGACTGACTGAGATGGGAAAAGCTGGTATGAACTCGACCTCTTTTGTTTTTGTAAATATGATGAGTTCATTGTTCTTGATTCAGCTTATTATGAATAAACATGTTCGCAATGACAATTAGAGATCATAGTTGCTTGTGCCATGCTTGATTAGCTATGAGTTATAATGGTTTACCTTGAGTGCCAACATGCTATTGAGATGATTATGATGTGGTATGATAGGGTGGTATCCTCCTTTGAATGATTTAAGTGACTTGACTTGGCACATGTTCACGCATGTAGTTGAAGCAAATCAACATAGCCTTCACGATATTTATGTTCATGGTGGATTATATCCTACTCATGCTTGTATTCAATGTTTATTAATTTTAATGCATGTTCATGACTATTGTCGCTCTCTAGTTGGTCACTTCCCAGTCTTTTGCTAGCCTTCACTTGTACTAAGCAGGAATACTACTTGTGCATCCAATCCCTTAAACCCCAAAGTTATTCCATATGAGTCCACTATACCTTCCTATATGCGGTATCTACCTGCCGTTCCAAGTAAATTTGTATGTGCCAAACTCTAAACCTTCAAATAATCATTCTGTTTTGCATGCTCGAATAGCTCATATATCAACTAGTGCTGCCCTTATCTTCCGTGTTAGGCGGGTTATTCTCAAGAGGAGTGGACTCCGCTCCTCACTCACGAGAAAATGGCTGGTCACCGGGATGCCCAGTCCCATGCTTTATGCAAACTAAATCAAAATAATTGCAAACAAAACTCCCCCTGGGACCCGTTGAATGTTGGAGGCACTCGTTGTTTCGAGCAAGCCATGGATTGATGCTTGTGGAGGAGGGGGAATATAAACTTTAACATTCTGTTTGGGAACCGCCTATAATTTTTTTAGCATGGAAGATATCGTCATCTCTTAGTTGTTATGTTGACAATGAAAGTATGCCGCTCAAAATATATTTTCCCTTTATTTCAAAATCGAGCTCTGGCACCTCTACAAATCCCTGCTTCCCACTGCGAAGGGCCTATCTATTTACTTTTATGTTGAGTCATCACCCTCTTATTAAAATCACTAGATGGAGAGCACAGCTGTCATTTGCATTCATTACTGTTAATTTATATCGGGTATGACTATGATTGGATCTCTTTTACCATGAATTACAATGTCTAGTCAGTCCTTGATCTTTGAAGGTGCTCTGCATTTATGTCTTGCGGTCTCAGAAAAGGCTAGCGAGATACCATCTTGTTATATCATATTATGATTTTTTTGAGAAAGTGTTGTCATCCGAGATTTATTATTATGACTTGCTAGCTGATTATGCCATTGATATGAGTAAACATGAGACCTGAGAATTATTGCAAATGTGGTTAGTTATAATATTTGCTGAAAACTTGAATGCTGGCTTGACATAGGTACAACAACAAGAGCAAACAGAGTTTGTAAAAGTTTTTCTTTTTCTCTTTCAGTTTGTCAACTGAACTGCTTGAGGACAGGCAAGGATTTAAGCTTGGGGGAGTTGATACGTCTCCGTCGTATCTACTTTTACAAACACTTTTGCCCTTGTTTTGGACTCTAACTTGTATGATTTGAATGGAACTAACCCGGACTGACGTTGTTTTCAGCAGAATTGCCATGATGTTGTTTTATGTGCAGAAAACAAAAGTTCTCGGAATGACCTAAAAATCCACGGGATGTCTTATAAAAAATAATAAAAAATCCTCGCCAAAGATGAAGACCAGGGGGCCCACACCCTGTCCACGAGGGTGGGGGCGCGCCCCCCCTCCTGGGCGCGCCCCCTACCTCGTGGGCCCCCTGGAGACCCTCCGACGCCAACTCCAACTCCATATATTGGCTTTCGAAGAGAAAAAAATCAGAGAGAAAGTTTCATCGCATTTTACGATACGGAACCGCCGCCAAGCCCTAATCTCTCTCGGGAGGGCTGATCTGGAGTCCGTTCGAGGCACCAGAGAGGGGGATTCGTCGCTGTCGTCATCATCAACCATCCTCCATCACCAATTTCATGATGCTCACCGCCGTGCGTGAGTAATTCCATCGTAGGCTTGCTGGACGGTGATGGGTTGGATGAGATTTATCATGTAATCGAGTTAGTTTTGTTAGGGTTTGATCCCTAGTATCCACTATGTTCTGAGATTGATGTTGTTATGACTTTGCTATGCTTAATGCTTGTCACTAGGGCCCGAGTGCCATGATTTCAGATCTGAACCTATTATGTTTTCATGAATATATGTGTGTTCTTGATCCTATCTTGCAAGTCTATAGTCACCTACTATGTGTTATGATCCGCAACCTCAAGTGACAATAATCGGGACCACTCCGGTGATGACCATAGTTTGAGGAGTTCATGTATTCACTATGTGCTAATGCTTTGTTCCGGTTCTCTATTAAAAGGAGGCCTTAATATCCTCTAGTTTCCATTAGGACCCCGCTGCCATGGGAGGGTAGGACAAAAGATGGCATGCAAGTTCTTTTCCATAAGCACGTATGACAATTTACGGAATACATGCCTACATTACATTGATGAACTAGAGCTAGTTCTGTGTCACCCTATGTTATGACTGTTACATGACGAACCGCATCCGGCATAATTATCCATCACTGATCCGGTGCCTACGAGCCTTCCATATACTGGTTCTCGCTTATTTACCTTTCCGTTGCTACTGTTACAATCACTACAAAAATACCAAAAACATTACTTTTGCTATCTTTACTTTTGTTACCGTTACTGCCACTATCATATTACTTTGCTACTAAACACTTTGCTGCAGATACTAAGTTTCCAGGTGTGGTTGAATTGACAACTCAGCTGCTAATACTTGAGAATATTCTTTGGCTCCCCTTGTGTCGAATCAATAAATTTGGGTTGAATACTTCACCCTCGAAAACTGTTGCGATCCCCTATACTTGTGGGTTATCAGCTGACCCGTTTCTGTTCTATTGCCTAATCGCAAAATGTTAATCCTTCTGAAGCGTATGCCCTCAATGACACACACCTTGATCTGGCTGACCGTTTCTTTTGTGTGTCCTAATCACAAACTGTTCATCCGAGTGAACCGTATGCTCTATATCGCACACGCCTTCATGAGGCTTCCTGTTTCTTTTGTTCCGCCTCATCGCAAACAGTTCATTGGACTGAACCGTATGCCTTGGATTGCACAAGCAACTAAAATCTGAATCGTGTTTGATGGCTCCGCCATCGCAAACGTTTTGCACCTTTTTTGACGGTTCTTTTACACCGCCGTTTGCGATTATTGCATCGCACACAGTTTCGTCGAAGGGTCTCTGATCGTAGTGTCGCGTTAGCAACATCATGCAGTAGTGGACGGTTTTCCGTGCCCCATACTTGATTGGGAGGAGGGAGATGATGACTGTTAACATATCATCGGGGAGGTTGCTGATGAAGTCTAGGCCTGCTGGAGTCGCTTGCGGTTCTTACTCCCCTGCCTCCGCTTGTTGGCAGCCCCGTTCTCCACCTCCGGAGGCTCCTTGTCAGCGGCGCTTTCTGATAGAAATCGGAGTATAGGGAATATTTAGTTAAAATAGGGCAATAGAAAAGTGTATTGGTAACTAGAAGTTATCAGGTAGGAATATAGTAAGAAAATGGAATAACAATTGGTTGCTTAAATACTACACAATTCATTTGATATTGCTGGGTAAGTCAACATGCAGATACTTGAAAATAAAACTTACTTCAAACAAAGTCTAGATGGATGATATCGTTAGGGAAGTTAGCATATATCTCATGACTAGGCCCTTTTATGTGCAGTGCAATTGTAGTGGCAGCTTTCAGTACGTAAAACTTAGAAATCTCTTTCCAAAGGCTAGTGCCAAAATAGGAGTCACCACGTTCATCAAGTCTTACAGTAGCAACGATTGTAAATCCATTGTTTGTGTTCAGTATGACATCCCTGCAGTATTGATTTATGTAAAGGGGAAGATTGTGCACTATAGATTCTGTTGCATAGCAAGGGACGCGCTGCAGAAAATGGTAGGATTGTTAAAGAAAATATGGTAACGTGCAAATATGGGCCCAAATTTAAAGAACTGTATAGGAGTTGAAATCGAAGGACAAAAATCTATAATTAAATAGATAGGGTAAACATGATTCATGGAAATATGAGAGTAATCAAAAGAACAATACATCATTAATTTTCCTAATATAGAGAGAAGAGGGGAAAAATCCCCTTTGACGTATATGGTGCATGTGGCACCTTTTATCCAAATGTAGCAATATTTAGAATATGTTCAGGAGTAGGCCATGCCAACCGATTTAGGGTGAGATTGAACATACCGCGCGCATCCTCAAGTCATCTGGTACAGTGAGATGGAGTGTCTGGCGGAGGCCGCAAATTCCTGATGTGTCTGTGCACTATACACTCTATGAATGAAAGAAAACCCTCAAATCAGCTCGAATAAAAATAAATTCACGGTGATTCCGGCTGGTGATTAAAGGAGGCAGATGAACTGGGATAAGAGATGAGATAATATCTCATTAAATAAGTTACCTTGTTGTCCATGAGAAAGAACCCTCAGTACGGCAGATTCCCCAACCGAGCGGAGCTAGGTCAACCGCGAGCAGCATCGAGAAAGTCGATGGCTATAGGCGGCGGCAAGCGGAAGTGGCGAAATGCGGTGGGGTTTGTCGGCAGCCTGGCAGCGGCGGCAGGCATCGATCTAAGTGGTTACCGGCACGATAGGCGGTGCCATGCATAGATGCGGAGGAGCTTGTGCAGGTGTGAATGTGGACCGGAGGGGCTGGCGGGCAGGGTGAGGGTTTTTGTGACGTGGGGATGGTGAGGGTTTTCTTTTTTCTTTTTTGAATTGGGTGGTGAGGGTTTTCTATCCCACAAAGAATTTCAGAGGCAACAGTTTTCTAGAACCAACACTACAAAAAATACACTTCCGTGATGATACGTGTTTGTCACAATAGGTCGCATTTTTTGTCATGCATGTACATCCATGACAAATTTATGACAGAATCAAGATAGTCATACCTGTCCTGTTGTAGAAGTGTTCCATGACATTACCAAAATTATCATCACGGAAGTGTCCACTTCCATGACGATAAATCGCGTGTCACAGAAGTGCTTTCGTCAAGGGTGACCGACACGTGGCATCCACCGTAACGGAACGCCGTTAAGCTATCGGGTCCGGTTTGGATCCAATAACCCGTTAACAGCCCCGACCAATGGGGATTTTCCACATGTAAAATCATCATTGGCTGGAGGAAACACGTGTCGGCTCACCGTTGGGACAGATGTCATCCACTCATTGGACCCAAAGCGCCTATGATACGTCGACACGTGGCACGGCCCAATAGAGGCCCATTCCTGTGAAAAGGCCGGCTCGTTTGACTTGGTTAAAAGGTGGCGGGCCGGCCAACGGCAAGCCTGTTAACGGCCTATTCGCATATAGCCCATTTATAGCCCGCTAACCCAGGGACCATTTACGGCCTATCCGAATTAGGCCCAGTAGCGTCATCTGGGCCATCCAATATAATTCCAGCCCGTTTGAACTTCCGGCCCATGTATGGCCCATGACGTCTTTTGGCCCATCTGAGGCCCTTAGTAACCCTCGGCCCGTTAACGGTCCATGGTAAAACTGGCCCGTGATGAACAATGTATCACTTTATACCCATTGACGACCCATTATACCGTTGGGCCGTTTCCAGCCCATGTTATCTTTCGGCCTTCTCAGGGCCCATTTATTCTTGGGATCATTTCCAGCATTCGTTTACTTACGGCCCGTTACATGCCTTTCCTGCTTTTGGGCCAAATTCAGCCCGTGAATACAGTCGGCCCGTTTGTGGCCCGTTAATCTGTTGGGCCATTTTCATAACATCATCAAATACGGCCGATTAACTGCCCGTTATGGTCAGCCCATAAAACGTACGATTTCCACTCTAGCCCGTTTACGGCCCCTTATATGGCCCGTACAAGGCCCATATATGAGACGGCCCGTAGAAGGCCCATTGACCCGACGGCCCATAGAAGGCCCATGGATCCGCTGGCGCATGGAAGGCCCATGGATCCAACAGCCGATAGAAGGCCCACGGATCCAACAGCCCATAGAAGGCCCACGCATCCGACAGCCACAGAAAGCCAGGGATCATCCATCCCGTAGATGGCCCATGGAACATACGGCCTGTGAAGGGCCATGGTCACTACAACGTTTGGGCGAGTTGGCCCCCGTTTGAACGATATAGCATATTCAAAGAATTATCCTACTCTATACTATCACCTCTAAAAAACATACACTATAAAATAAAGAGACTAAGGCATAGAAACGTAGAATAATCCTACACTATACAATAAAGAAATTACAGCCGATTATACCCACTGGGCATTATGGTTTGGCACCAGTGATAATAAAGCATACAAAAATAGCAAATTACATACACTGGGCAAATACAGCTCATACATCATGGACGCGCATCAACATAACTTACCATTTGAACTATAATCTCTTCAGAAAATTGGATTGGCCGGATTTAGATAGCAGAAATTTCAGTCTGCAAAATCTCCAATTCCTTCGTTGTTACCTCAGTGTCTTGTTTCATTTTTTTGACTCCTGCATCTAATACTTGCATGTCCAGTCTCAACTTGTTGACTGTATGTTCAGAATCATGTACATGTTGTCTTGCCACCTCTAGTTGATGCTCGAGAACATCAACACATTCCAATTCCAATCCATAATCATTCGTGCTTGCCATGCCGCCTTTCGCTTTCATGAAGTTTGTGTTGGTGTCACTTCATCCTGAAATGTTTCTGTAAGTACACATGACTAGGGCAAAAATATAGTTACAACAGTGAAGCGAGCAAGACAGACTATTTTGTACATGGAAAAACATGACTAATAATAATGTTACACGTCATGAAGCATAAGCGGTGATATTTTAAAATTATAAAAAGGTAGTCGATTGCAGCTGCATGATACGACATCTCTCTTAGCTCACCAGAGGAGCATGATGTTGGGGCCCAATCCAAAACACAGACAAGTTACAAATTTAGACAGCACGTTGCATAAAAGGAAGCAAGCAGTTGGCCATTATGTAGCTCAATTAAAGTCTTAGGGAGCATAATGAACAGCAGATGATTTCATACAAACATACTACAGCAAGCAAAACTATGCAATCATTAGCCTAGTATAAACTAGATTGTGAGCCTCGTTCAATAATAGTTGGTTAATAGACTTCAAAGCTTCAGGCACACTTCGGCAGAGTAATTAAATGGTAAGGCCTTTAATTATGTCAACTAATAGTTATACAAGTACCCAACATCGGCATCATTCTTTGGGCATCTCATTAGCGAGGACAAATAAAGCAATTGAAAAGAGCAAATTAACTATGCAGAAACAAACAAGGAATTGAACTGTTGAGTTGGATCTGATTACTTACCTACTTGAGTTTAAGAGGCTCAGCACAGCTCCTACTTCTCTTGTAAGGCTCCTTCCTAACATCTTGTACTTGGAAATCCTCAATCTTATCTTCATTGCACCCCCTCTGCAAGGTGACACAAACTAGTTACTCGTCTCCTTGGAAGATAAATATGCATACTTTCCAGTATGTGAACACAAAAGGATGAGATTATAACAAAACAATGCCACATAATGAAACATGCCACATCTCTTGCACTTCCACACAATGAAATGAGCATTTACTATGTGTGCACTATGTAAAAACTAGGCATACCTTCGAACTGGACCTCCAGGTACTCTTGGAGAGCCTACTTTAGTGTACAACCAAAACTTTATGTCACCTATGAGTTAGAAAAGGCCCCACTACAGCAGCCCTTAGTGTTTAAATTGTTTACAAGCTCTGCTAGAATGTTAGGTCAAGAACAGCAAGTAATCAAAGCAAACAGTCCTAGTATGGCTGGCTGATGCAAACAAGCAATTGAATAGATGTGTGAGCAAATCTTACATATCAAGAAAAGAAGCAAAGAAGGAGGCTTAAAGACCATCACTTGACTGACCAGATTTAAGGGGCATTTAAACATCATGTGCAACGTATGAACTAACATAAACATTGCATATTCCAGATTCTACAATGGAATGCACATGTATTAAGTTATGCCATGTATGATGATGCCTAAATGTACACTATAGCAGGCAGGAGTGATTCATCATTACGCACAATTGAATTGCAGGTTAAGGGCAGTTCTATTCCGCCTTTTCAGGGCTTATTGTCAAAATAAGCTATAAAAGATGTAAAGAAGTCATTTTTGAGTTATGGGCTTGGGCTTAACTAATTTCGCTTTGGGGGGTGTTTGGGTAGAACCTCACTAAAAATTGAAGGAAGGGAATAGTGAAATGACTCTGTTATGCGCCTATATTACACTCAAAATGCAACTGGTGACGCCTTGCGTCACACCTCACCCTCAAGTAAAACAAACACGTAAGCGTTCATTGCCCTGCCCGCTTGCATCTCCTCTCCCTTTCCCTCTACCTCGATCCCCGCCTGCAGCAATAGGGTTCCTCCAGCAAGCCGTTGCCACTGGTCCCATCTGGCCTGGTCCTCGACGATGCTCTGTCCAGCTAGGCTACATGGCCGGCGGGTAGGGGCAAATCTCCCTGGTGTAACATCCCAAATTTTCAATTTGGAATGTTATACTTACATCATTCATGCATATCATATTTTTGCTCCATTTCGTTTCGCGATCCTCAAAATCCTAAGCAACTCAAGGACCCTAGGAGAGAGTTGGGGATTTCCCTGTATTACTATTTGAGTTTTATCAAATATTGAAACGAGGATTTTGGTTTTAATTATGTTTCTCTCCGAAAATATTTCATATTAAATATGTGAGAGGAGATAATATGGAGGAAAAAAATATTACAATCAAATATTTGATTTTATTCATATTTTATTGATATTTTATTTGCATTAGAAAAATTGCATGTTTTCAAAATTTCATTTTAGGGCCAAGAAAATGTTCATCTCCTTCTAAATATTTTGTTTAGACGGTGAAAATTTGTTTTGGTATTTTTAGATTTTTATTTATTTTTCTAGGATTTATTTAGCTTTCGGCGAATTAAAAAAAAACAAAATACTCGCCGACCGGGCGAAGCTCACCGAGCTGCCCACCGCCAGCGCCTCGTCTCCCTCCAGAGATCGCGCTGCGCCGCCGCCATGACCGAGTCGGCCGGGACTCCTCCCGCCGCCTTGACCCTCCCCAAGCAACCCCCTTTAATACGCCGCCGGACGCCCACCACCACCACGAACCCGCCGCCCGCGAACCCGCCACCAGCGCCCGCCAAGCCAGCGACACGCTGCCATCGCCGCCCCACCACCTAGGGCGCGCCACCTCCATTGTTGCCGTGCCGCCGCCACCGTGCATTCCGCCGCCGCAGCCCCACCTCGTCGAGCCTCGCCGGAGGTACACGCCGCCGCCGCCGCCGCAGCCCCACCTCGTCGGAGCCTCGCCAGAGGTACACGCCGCCGCCGCCGCCGTTTGGTTTATTCTAAAACCGATCCGATTTTTTTAGAAAACCCTAGTTCGTTTTTATAGATCGGTTCGCCGGTTTTCCCGGTTTAGTTTATTTAGCGGACGTTCCTCTGTACGTTCTATTTAACGAACGGTTTTCGCTCGTTAGTTACAGACAACCAATGTTCGTTCGTTAGCCTATTCGTCATTTTTTTCTTTTTCTCGGATTTTCCACGATTATTTTCGATCGCGATCTCTATCTGATTTGACTTTAGTCCAGATTAGTAAATGGATCTTGTTTCTTTCGCAGTTTGAGTTTCGTTGCTCCGTTTGATTTGATTCTTTTTGCAAACCGGAGTTCTTAAGTTGAACTTTCTGGTTAGTTCTTCTTATTTGAGATCTACCCGTGCTTCTTTGCTTGATTGCTTATGTATTCTATTGTTTGTTTGCGATAGAATTTCCGGAGTGCGAAGCGTGCTACTACGAGTCCCTAGGTTTTGCGGATCGTCAGCAAGGCAAGTAACACATTGATCATACTCTTTTCATACCCAGTTTTTATGCATTAGTTCCAATCCTCAAACACTTCATGATTAGGATGTGATTAACACGTGGGTTGGGAAGTAGTTGATGAGGTAGAACCGATTACCCTTTTATATTCAAACCATTGGGAGTTACTTCTACGTATTGCTTATATTGCTATGCTATGCTCGTAGACGTGGATTGGGTGAGTGAAATCCATGACATATGTGAGATGATTAGTTAATGGTTCAATTTAAGGTGGCAACTTTAATACACATCTGGGTGGATTGCTTGTCGGGCACCTGGAGAATCCAGTGTTGTCCTAGGATATCTAGGAGTACCCCAGCGATCATCCTAAGGTCCGCCACCCAGGCTCAAACGGAACGGAGATATTTTCATGCTGGAAACTTCCGTGTGCGGCCACAAGCTATTATGGGCTCTAGCATAGTTGACTAAGTTGCATGAACTCTTGAAGAGGTGGATCTGCAGGTAGAGGGATGTAGGTTGGTATGGTCTGCCCGGAGTAAAGAGTTAATGTTTTTTGAAAGACCGTGTCTCGATCATCCGTTTCTCAAACACCATGTAGTGCGAGAAATCCAACGGAGGAGATCGGGTCTTGTGGGCAAAAGTGCGCAAACCTCTGCAGAGTGTACAATCTAATCATGGTTAGTCGTGTCCCCGGTTATGGACAATCTTGAGTATCTAGTACTTGGAGTATCCTAAGTATCTCATCACTCTAAACTATTATTGTTGGGTTGATAATTACTTTAGGAGGAACCTTCTCAATGATGTTTCAACTACCATGATAGTTAAATAAAATCTATTCATTTGTTGTAGGGAAAAAATGGCCTTTCGCAAAAACTATAACCATAGAGCTTTCCACCAGCCAAATATGCATGTAGTGATAGCATTATTCTGTTCTTGCTCTCTTGTGTTATATTGCGGCATATTCCATGTCTTGACCCGTTTCGGGCTGCAACGTATTATGTTGCAGACTTTTGAGACGAGGAGTAAGGTTCGTTAGGTCGTTGCCGTGCAGCTCAGCTACGCCGTTGGAGTTGATGGACTCACTTTATCTTCCAAGCCCTCCGCTGTTATCGTATTAGATGGCCTTAAGCCATATTTATTGTAATAAGTTCTCTTTTGAGACATTGGATGAAATAAGTGTGTAATTGCTACTCTGTTATAAATCCTTCGAGTACTGTGTGTGTCAGCATTACCGATCCAGGGATGACACTAAAGCACAGAGACTTGACCGTTTGAGGTCGGGTCGCTACAAGATGGTATCAGAGCACACGCTGAGTGTAGGACACGACCACTAAGATAACCCATCGGTCACTCTTCTCTACTCATTTCTGACTCCTCTCCATTTTCTACTCTTAGGATGGCGGATTCAAGGAACAAGTTTGCACAACCGGATGAAGACACCCTCTTTGGACGCCACTTGAAGGAAGTCACTAGGTACCTGAACATCGGAATACCAAGCTTCACCGGGAATTACAATGCCACTTTACCCGAAGAGGAGCGCTGGATGATTCAAGTTCAAGTACCAGGAAGGACGTTCTCGCCAACCACTAAGCCCATAGAGTTTTCTTTTGAAGCACCCACCTGGATCCTAGGCAATAGCATGGTAGCCCACATTACCATGGGACGCATTGGAGAAGTCTAGAACAAGAATCTTAAGGACACTATCTATCAGATATGTGGGCGCCGAGATGAGCAATGGGAGATGATCAGCACCAAGAAGGACAGATCCATTGCAGCTTCCATCCACGAGTTAAACCAACACATTCGAGCCAGGAGAACCAGATGTGCGCAGATATGATAGATTTGAAGAAGGCAAAGACAAGGATCATCGAGTTGGAAGAAGAACTTAAGTCTACATGCGATGGATATGAGGAGGAAACTGCAACACTATTGGAGAAGAATGATGACTTGATAAAGAAGATCGGAGTATTCATGGGAGACCCCGCGCCAGGAGGAGAGGATGACGATTCCACTTGCTCGGAGAACTACATCATCATCGATGACACCGACTCCGACCCTAGTGAAGATGACTTTGAAGACGAAGCTGGAGCAGACATCATGGAGTCTTCCACCGATCAAAATTTCTAGATGACCACCAGATGATTAGTAGTATTCCCCCATGTATATAGTAGTAGTTGAGAACTTTTACGATAGTTCTAGACCGTTTGTATGCCCTTGCTTGATTGATTTATTGAAATGATTGTGTTTGTCTCATGTGCATATGGGTAGTGCTTTCTCACTAGACCCCTTTTCTATTCTAATCTCTCCCCTCTAAAAACTGCCAGATGCCTCCGAGACGTGACACCGGATTTGCCTTACCACTGGAGCTCACTCAGTTGATCCAGCAGCAGAATGCCTTGATGCAATTCTTAGTCCAGAACCAAGGCAACAACAACAACAACAACAACAACAACAACAACACACCTCCAGTTGACAACTTAGCTCGCTTTCTGAGGTTGCAACCGCCAGTGTTTTCCAGTAGCACCAAGCCTATAGCTGCAGATGATTGGCTACGCCGTATTGGAAGGGAGTTGACCACCGCAGGTTGCACAGATGCTGAGAAGGTGCACTTTGCCGCACATCAATTGGATGGACCAGCAGCCTCATGGTGGGAGAATTATATGGCCACTTTCCCCATAGCCAACTTCACTTGGGATTAGTTTCAGCAAGCTTTTCGCACAGCCCATGTCTCAACTAGAGCTATGAATGTGAAGAAGCGTGAGTTTTGCAACTTACGCCAGGGGAAACGTACTGTAGCTCAGTACGTGGATGAGTTTAGCAAGTTGTCTCGCTATGCCCCTGATGATGTGGCCACAGATGCCGCGAAGCAGGAGAAGTTTATGGAAGGGCTGAATGATGAGATGAGCATGCAGTTGATGGTGGCAACTCAACAACTACAGGAGTTGGTAGATAAGGCTCTTATGATTGAAGGGAAGCAGCGGGAGATTGAGAGCCGTAAGAGGAAGTATGGGCAAGGAAAATACAACTCTGGAGCTCAGCAGAAGCCCTGTCTAACCCCAAACTCGGGAGGACTTGTTCATAACCATGGAGGTCATAACCACACCGGAGGAAGTTCGCATAACCACAATGGTTCTAAGAATGGGCATGGGAATGGAGTAAGCAACAATCAGAGCCGCTCCAATCCAGCCACACCCGCCAAGAGAGACCTAAGTCACATTACTTGCTTCAAGTGCGGGAAGACTGGACATTATGCCACAGAGTGCCCTAAAGCGAAGAATGGAAACGGTAATGGGAGCGCTGGCAAGAAGCCCAATCCATTCAACAAAGGACAAGTGAACCACGTTAATGTGGAGGAGGTTGAAGAGTAGCCAGACGCGGTTATTGGTAAGTTTTTGGTTAAGTATTTTACCGCCCTTGTTCTTTTTTATACTGGTGCATCGCATTCATACATATCAAGGGGGTTCGTGGATAAGTTCAAACTACCAACCCAAACCCTTAGGACCCCTCTGTTAGTGAGTATATGGCTAGTCGATGGTGCGACCAGATACCCTTAACCATTGGTAGCCATGTTTTCCCATCAGACCTAATAATTTTGGAGTCACAAGGATTGGATGTGATATTAGGCATGGACTGGATGTCAAAGTATGGAGGAAGCATTGACTGTGCTAGTAAGTCGATTTATCTCACCACCCCGGAGGGAAAAAGGATTAAGTATGTATCTGGGCATACACCTAGGAGGAGCCAAGTAAATACCCTCACGGGAGTTGTTCAGGAGGAAGTGCCGGTAGTGAAGGATTACCCGGATGTTTTTCCAGAGGAGTTACCAGGCATGCCACCGGATCGAGACATCAAGTTTTTGATAGAACTATTGCCAGGCATGGGGCCAATATCGAAGCGACCATATCGGATGCCCGCAAATGATCTGGAGGAGATTAAGAAGCATATCAAGGAGTTATTGGAGAAAGGTTACATTCGACGGAGTTCGTCACCATGGGGAGCCCCAGTGCTTTTGGTTGAGAAGAAGGATAAGTCTCTAAGAATGGTTGTTGATTATCGTGCGTTGAATGAGGTGACGATCAAGAACAAATACCCACTGCCGATGATCAATGATCTGTTTGACTAGCTGCAAGGAGCTAAGGTGTTTTCAAAGATCGATTTTCGATCAGGGTATCACCAGCTGAAGTTTCGAGAGAAGGATATACCAAAGACAACATTCACCACACGGTACAGGTTGTATGAATATACGGTCATGTCATTTGGACTGACTAATGCCCCTGCTTACTTCATGAGCAGATTAACAATGTGTTCATGGAATATTTTGATAAGTTTGTTGTGGTGTTCATTGATGATATAATGGTATACTCGAAGAACGAGGAGGAGCACAAGGAGCATTTGCGTTTAGTTCTCGAGAAACTCAGGGAACATCAGTTGTATGCCAAGTTCAGCAAATGTGAGTTTTGGTTGAAGGAAGTCAGATTCCTTGGACATGTTATATCAGGAGAAGGTATAGCAGTATATCCCACCAAGGTTCAGTCAGTCACTGAATGGTTGGCACCCACTTCATTTAGCGAGATCCGCAGTTTTCTTGGACTCGCAGGATACTACCGGAGATTCATTGAGAATTTTTCCAAAATTGTGAAGCCAATGACGGAGTTATTGAAGAAGGATACCAAATTTAAATGGACGGAAGAATGTGAGGCGAGTTTTCAGGAGTTAAAGAAACGCTTGACTACAGCCCCGGTGCTGATTCTGCCAGATATACGCAAGGATTTCCAAGTGTATTGCGACACCTCTCGCCTAGGACTTGGAAGTGTGCTTATGAAGGATGGAAGAGTTGTTTCGTATGTCTCACGACAACTAAAACCGCACAAATTGAATTATGCCACGCATGATTTGGAGTTAGCAGTCGTAGTGCATGTGTTGAAGACTTGGAGACCTTACCTTATTGGAAACCGTTGTGATGTGTAGACGGATCATAAGAGTTTGAAGTACATTTTCACATAGAAGGAGTTGAACCTTAGGCAGAGGAGATGGTTGGAGCTTATAAAGGATTATGACATGAAGCTTCACTACCATCCAGGCAAGGCCAATGTCTTAGCAGACGCCTTGAGTCGGAAGAGTTATGCTAACACCCTAGTGAGCACGGGATTGCCAAAGGAGTTAGCAGAGGATCTCAGGGAACTTCGATTGGAAATTGTTCCTAGAGGTTTTGTTGCAACAATGGAGGTACAGTATACATTGTTAGAAAAGATTCAAGAAGCTCAGAAGGATGACAAAGAGATTGCCGAGATAAAAGAGAGGATGAGCAAAGGAAAGGCCAAAGGTTTTCGTGAGGATGAGCACGACACCTTATGGTTTGAAGACCGTGTTTATGTGCCCAATAACACAGAGATCAGGAAGTTAATACTTCAGGAGGCTCATGACTCACCATACTCGATACACCCCGGAAACACCAAGATGTATTTGGATTTGAAGGAACGTTTCTGGTGGACTGGTATGAACAAGGATATTGCCGAGTATGTAGCCGTATGTGATGTATGTCAGAGAGTGAAGGCTGAGCATTAAAAGCCAGCAGGATTGTTACAGCCTATGCCAATACCCAAATGGAAGTGGGATAAACTTGGCATGGATTTCATCACTGGATTTCCCAGGACCAAATCAGGATATGATTCTATATGGGTAGTAGTTGATCACTTGACCAAAGTGGCTCACTTTATCCCAGTGAAAACCACCTACACAAGTGCGAAGTTGGCCAAGATATATATGACTAGGATCGTATGTCTACATGGAGTTCCGAGGACCATCGTATCAGATAGAGGAACACAGTTTACTTCAAAGTTTTGGCATCAGCTGCACCAGACTTTGGGGCAAGGTTGGAGTTCAGTACAGCATTCCACCCACAGACAGATGGACAGACCGAGAGAGTTAACCAGATTCTGGAGGATAGGTTGAGAGCCTGTGCGCTAGATTATGGATCTAGTTGGGATGACAATTTTCCCTACGCAGAGTTCTCATACAACAATAGTTACCAGGCCAGTTTGAAGATGGCGCCGTTCGAAGCCCTGTATGGACGAAGGTTCAGAACAGCGTTGATGTGGGATGAAGTTGGAGATCGACAGTTGTTTGGACCAGATTTGATCAAGGAGTCTGAAGAGAAGGTTAAGTTGATTCGTGATAGACTAAAGGTACCTCAGTCCAGGCAGAAGAGTTATGCAGATTCAAAACGCAAGGAGGTAACCTATGAAATTGGAGGCAGAGCATATCTGCGAGTGTCACCTCTACGAGGAGTGAAACGTTTTGGAGTTAAGGGAAAGTTAGCCCCAAGATCTGTAGGACCGTATCGTGTTTTGGAACGTATGGGAGAAGTTGCCTACAAGTTGGAGTTACCTGAAGGACTGTCAGGAGTTCATGATGTGTTACACGTTTCACTTTGAAGAAGTTTCATGCTGAGATGGCCGATATACCGCTACGAGATACAGTGCCCTTGGAGGCGATTCATTTGGATAGTGATCTGACCTATGAGGAGAAGCTAGTCAGGATTCTTGAATTTGCCAGCCGAGTCACCCGTAGAAAGGTTATCAAGTTTTGCAAAGTTCAGTGGAGCCACCATGCTGAGGATGAAGCCACCTGGGAACGAGAGGATGATCTTTGCAAAGACCACCCACAACTATTTTCTAGCCAACCCGAATCTTGAGGGTGAGATTCATCTTAAGGGGGGTAGGTTTGTAACATCCCAAATTTTCAATTTGGAATGTTATACTTAGATCATTCATGCATATCATATTTTTGCTGCATTTTGTTTCGCGATCCTCGAAATCCTAAGCAACTCAAGGACCCTCGGAGAGAGTTGGGGATTTCCCTGTATTCATATTTGAGTTTTATCAAATATTGAAACGAGGATTTTGGTTTTAATTATTTTTCTCTCCGAAAATATTTCATATTAAAATATATGAGAGGAGATAATATGACTTCTCCAAAATAATTGAAATATTGGAGGAAAAATATTAAAATCGAATATTTGATTTTATACGGATTTTATTGATATTTTAATTGCATTAGAAAAATTGCATGTTTTCAAATTTCATTTTAGGGCCAAGAAAATGTTCATCTTGTTCTAAATATTTTGTTTAGACGGTGAAAATTTGTTTTGGCATTTTTTATTTTTATTTATTTATCTAGGATTTATTTAGGTTTCGGCGAAATTATTTAAGAAAACTCCCGCGCCCGACTGGGCCGAAGCCCAGCAGAGCCGGCCCACCGCCCCGTGCCTCGTCTCCCTCAGGGAGACCGCGCCAGCGCCGCCGCCCGCGACCCGAGTCCGGCCGGGACTCCTCCCGCGCTGCCTTGCCCCCTTCCCCAAGCAAGCCCCCTCCTTAAATCGCCGCCGGACCCCCCCCACCACGAACCCTACTGACCCGCCGAACCCGCCGCTTGGCGCCCGTTAAGCCAGCGCCGCCTGTTGCCGTCACCGCCCGCCGCCTAGCGCCGCGCGCCGCCACAAGACCGCCCCGCCGCAAGAAGCCACCTCGCCGGAGCCTTGCCGGAGGTACACACCGCCGCCGCCTTTCGGTATACTCTAAAACCGATCCGGTTTTTTTAGAAAACCCTAGTTCGTTTTTTTAAATCGGTTCGCCGGTTTTCTCGGTTTAGTTCATCTAGCGGACGTTCGTCTGTACGTTCGCTTTAGCGACCGGTTTTTACTCGTTAGTTACAGACAACGAACGTTTGTTCGTTAGCCTGTTCGTCAGTTTTTTCTTTTTCTCGGATTCTCCGCGATTATTTTCGATCGTGATCTCTGATCCGATTTTTGTTTTAGTTTATCTTTTCGCTCGTTTATCGGAATCAGGTGATTCAAGCGCCTAGATCTTTGTCTCGAAACCATCTTTATGTTTAATCAACTTGAACAAGATTTTGGTACTGTAAAATTTGACTTTAGTCCAGATTAGTAAACGGATCTTGTTTCTTTCGCAGTTTGAGTTTCGTTGCTCCGTTTGATTTGATTCTTTTTGCAAACTGGAGTTCTTAAGTTGGACTTTCTGGTTAGTTCTTCTTATTTGAGATTTACCCGTGCTTCTTTGCTTGATTGCTTATGTATTCTATTGTTTGTTTGCGATAGAATTTCCGGAGTGCGAAGCGTGCTACTATGAGTCCCTAGGTTTTGCGGATCGTCAGCAAGGCAAGTAACACATTGATCATACTCTTTTCATACCCAGTTTTTACGCATTATTTCCAATCCTCAAACACTTCATGATTAGGATGTGATTAACATGTGGGTTGGGAAGTAGTTGATGAGGTAGAACCTATTACCCTGTTATATTCAAACCCTTGGGAGTTACTTCTACGTATTGCTTATATTGCTATGCTATGCTCGTAGACGTGGATTGGGTGAGTGAAATCAATGACATATGTGAGATGATTACTTAATGGTTCAACTTAAGGTGGTAACTTTAATACACATCTGGGTGGATTGCTTGTCGAGCACCTGGAGAATCCAGTGTTGTCCTAGGATATCCCGGGGTACCCATGCGATCATCCTAAGGTCCGCCACCCAGGCTCAAAGGGAACTGAGATATTTTCATGCTAGAAACTTCTGTGTGCAGCCACAAGCTATTATGGGCTCTAGCATAGTTGAGTAAGTTGCATGAACTCTTGAAGAGGTGGATCAGCAGGTAGAGGGATGTAGGTTGGTATGGTCTGCCCGGAGTAAAGAGTTAATGTTTTCTGAAAGACTGTGTCTCGGTCATCCGTTTCTCAAACACCATGTAGTGCGAGAAATCCAACGGAGGAGATCGGGTCTTGTGTGGAAAAGTGTGCAAACCTCTACAGAGTGTACAATCTAATCATGGTTAGCCGTGTCCCCGGTTATGGACAATCTTGAGTATCTAGTACTTGGAGTATCCTAAGTATCGCATCACTCTAAATTAATATTGTTGGGTTGAAAATTACTTTAACTGGGATTGAGTTGGAGGAACCTTCTCAATGATGTTTCAACTACCATGATAGTTAAATAAAATCCATTCCTTTGTTGTAGGAAAAAATTGGCTTTTCGCAAAAACTATAACCATAGAGCTTTCCACCAGCCAACTATGCATGTACTGATAGCATTATTCTGTTCTTGCTCTACTGTGTTATATTGCCAGCATATTCCATGTGCTGACCCGTTTTCGGGCTGCAACATATTATGTTGCAGACTTTTCAGACGAGGAGTAAGGTCCGTTAGGTCGTTGCCGTGCAACTCAGCTATGTCGTTGGAGTTGATGGACTCACTTTATCTTCCAAGCCTTCCGCTGTTATCGTATTAGATGGCCTTAAGCCTTATTTATTGTAATAAGTTCTCTTTTGAGACATTCGATGAAATAAGTGTGTGATTGCTACTCTGTTATAAATCCTTCGAGTACTGTGTGTGTCAGCATTACCGATCCAGGGATGAAACTGAAGCATAGAGACTTGACCGTTTGAGGTCGGGTCGCTACACCTGGCTGCTCCTCCCTCTGGTGCCGCCCCTCATTCTCATGGTCTCCAGCAGCTGCTCCACTGTGGTTCGTCCAACGCACTACTCCGGCAGGCGTTGCACAACTACGGCTGTCGGGGAAGCTGATCGTGACCCACGAACACCTATGGGACCGAGTCCCTTGTGGTTCGGTGGGGGGTGGAGATTGCACAAAGAGCGGATCGAGGCGATGCACACGAGCAGATTTACCCAGCTTCGGAGCTCTCCGGAGAGATAATACTCCTACTGCTGCTAGGTTGATTGTATTGTTGCTAGGGAGCAATGGGAGCTACAAAACCTAGCACGAGTGAGTGTGGTCTCGAATGAGTCGAATGAACTGAATCATAGCGAACCCTTTTACGTTGCCCTTGGGCCTCCTTTTATAGGCACAAGGGGTCACCACAGGTGGCAAGTAGACAAGGGTAAAACAGGAAAAACAGTGGTTGGTACACCGCTTTGTACAGTGTACAGTGATCTATACCTAACTCTGACGGCAAGGGACAAGAGTAATAAATGTCCATCCCTGTCGCCTGAACAATGCAATAGGGACCGTCAAGTGCGCCTCCGTTTGCCACGATGGTGGCTTGTCAGCGCCGCTTATCGCTGCTCCCCGCTGGCTGCACAGCTCCTTGACACGCGTGCCTGGAATAGCCCCACGGCGACACGTTGGCGGATGAGTGGAGCGGAGATGAAGAGAGGTTACTCGCCGCGGCAAGCATCTTGCCGCGGCTGAATCCTTGTCGCGCGGGAGCTTATCGCTCACCAAGCCTTCCCGCAAGCTCCTCTTGCCGGGCCTTATTCCTTTGTGCCTTGAGTGGCCTTCCGGCAAGCTCCTCTTGCCGGGCCTTGAGTACTTTGTTCTTGATTGGCTCCAAAAGGATCCGCTGAGGATCTTGGCGGTCACCAGGCCAGCCCTGCCACGGGGTGCTGCAACTGCCCGTGCACGAGTTCGGGATACTAGGGTACCCCTACTCTAGTACACCGACAGGAGCCCCCGGGCCTGGGCCACACACAGCGCCGAGCTCTGTTTGGCCAGGCCCAAAACAGTGCACGGGCATGCGCGGCCTGGATTGCGCAGTTATTCGCTTTGGACCCACCACGTCCCCCACGAACGGCACGTACCGGACGTGGCATCGTGGGAGAGATCGTGGGGGCCTTCTTTAATGGGAAAATCGGAACCCCGGACGCCCACTTGCCATTGCTGTCACATCGAAAACCACCGCCGCTCCTCCCCTTCTTCGAGTCCAAAGAGAGCGACGCTCCGCCCCCTCCCCATTGCCACCGGCGCCACCAACGCCGTCGGATTCCTCCACCACCTCCGCCATGGCTCCGAAAGCCGACAAGGGCAAAGGGGTGAAGTCAGCCGAGGCGCAGCGGCTCGCGGCGCTGCGGAAGGAGCGGGCCCTCTTTGATCCCCTGCTCGACGTGAAGGAGATGCGAGAGCTGTATTACCTCTTCTGGTCGACGGAGACGCGGGCGCACCCGCGCACGAGGGTGATCTCCGCCGCCACATCCGAGAAGGTTTCCGTCGAGTACCCTTTCTTCGCGCTTTTCTTCCACTGCGGGCTCTGCCGCCTTTTCAATTCTTTGCGATGTCATGAACACATATGGCCTCCGCCTCCTTGATTTCACCCCCAACGCCGTCCTCACCATGGCCGTTTGCACACCTCTGCGAGAACTTTGTCGGGTCCACCCAAATGTAGCACTTTTCCGCCATTACTTCATGCCCAGCAGAGAGAGGAGAGCCGCTTGCGGAGGGATTGCATGGATCTCCGGGATCGGCAAGAAGGAAGCATATCTTGACGGAGAGCTGCGTAGCAAGTGGGAGGAGTGGAGAGCCGATTGGTGTTGGATTATAGAGGAGGACCCACAGCCTTTCACTGCCTTGCGCGAAACTCCCATACTGCGTGGCAACGATTGGAGCAACTTGGCGCCGGAGGATGCCAAGTTGAAGATTGCCGTGACCGGATCCTGCGCCTCGGGCATGCCGGGCTTACCGAGGAGCTGTTGGCGCGGACTTCTTCGCCTCCGATTGCGCCCTTGCAGGAGAGGGGAGGCCTGCTTGGGAGTTCCAAACGCGGCGGACATCATGAGGCTGCGTCCGGGACTCAATTGGAACTTTACTGTCTTGGAGCTGGATGCCATGCTGCGGAGCTGTTCAAGCTCGATGCAGATCACCCCGAGTGGTTCATGTTGCCGAGGGGAGTCGTGCCCTTGTGCAACAACTCGTCGCTTGACCGCATCCGCGCGATGATGCCGTTGTGCGATTCCCATGGAATCGCCAACTTGGCAGGAGCCCGCCGACGATGTCGTGCAGCAGTTCTTCGACAACTTGGAAGAGGTGCCGATCCGTGCCGACGAGCAGAAGTGGCTCACCCGCGACACCACCGAGCAAGAGATGGCGCGCATTGCCACAAGGTTGGAGGAGTCGGCAGAAGCTGCAGCCGCCGGCGTGTTTGGGTTCACTGTCGAGGAGGCAGAGGCAGCCGAGGCGGCAAGCCTTGCCGATCGAGAGGAGTTCGTCGGTGAGGAGGAGCAGGCCGAGCCCGACGCTGAGCCGAACGAGCCTGCCGGGGGCGCCTCCCCTCCGCCGTCAAGTAGCTTGCCGCGGGAGGAGCCCGCGGCCCCGCCAAGAAGACGCCTCTGCAAGACCGGAGAGGTGGCGGGGCGGCAGACGGCCCAACAGCCGCCTCGCCGCCCGACGCGCTCCACCGCGGCAAGCACTGTTGCCGCGGGAGCGCCTCATGCCGCCACAGCAACGGGAGCGGGGCCTTCTGGAGCCACGGCCCCCGCACCCGCCAAGCGTCCGAGGGAGCCTACTCCTCCAGCTCGTCGCACCGGAGCGGAATTTGACTTCTCCGCTCTCAGCTCCAAGGAAGAAGAGGAAGAGTAAGATCTTGTCGCTGCTACTTGTAATTCTTCAATTTACTGCTTTGTCTTGTATTTGACTTGCTTTATTCTGAGCTCTTTCCTTTTTTCAGGACGCTGGCTCAGAGGGCGTCGAAGAGAGCCAAGACTCCGGTGGTTGTCGTCGAAGACGATTCCCCTGTGGCGACAGGGGGTGTGTCTGAGACCCCGTTGCCGGACCCGGCAACCCTTCATCAGAGCAGCCGCCAGCACAGCCCCCAGCGTAAGTACTTGGTTTACTTCTTACGGTTAGGTGTGCTTGGGTGCTCTCTCTTTCACTGATATCTGGCTTGTTGATTTGTGTAGGAGCAGAGCAGCCTCATCAAGAGGTCCCGGAAGTCACTCCTGAGGTCCTGTCTGCTTCAACCACGCCGCCAAGGGAAAAATCTCCACCAAGGGAGCGCTCTCCGGCAAGGGGGGCCTCTCCGACAAGGGGAGCTTCTCCGACAAGGGGCAGCGCCGCCGACCCTCCGGTGGTGGAGACTGCGGCTACAGATCCCATTGCAGGTAATCTTCTTGACTGAAAATTTCCCTTGGGTTCCTTTTCTTTTGTTCTACTTTTCGAACATTTGCTTGACTTGTTCTTTTCTTTCTCTGATCATTAGATCCATCTGCCGGAGAGCCAATGGAGACTGAGGTTGTCGGCGAGGAGGACGCTCGCGGCAACAATGACGACGCCGCCAACATGGAGAAGGAGGCCGGCGCCGACGGGTCCGCCGCCGAGGAGGCCGCCAAGGCTGCTGGCGCAGAGGCTGGGGAGGGGTCTGGTGATCGTACTGACGGCCCTGAGGCCGCAGGAGCGCCAGGCGCTACGCCAACCACCGATCCCCCCGCCACCGATGCTGCACCAGGCTCCGAAGAGCCCCAGCCCGGCGCCTATCTGAAGGTCGGCAACGGTGTCTTTATCAAGCTCCCTTGGGCGTCAAGCTCCAGAGCACCGGCCGAAGGGGAGACCTTCGACGCGGAACTGCTCGCTTCCGCCGGGCTGTCGCTGGTTGACGCTCCAAGCAGCAGCAGCGGCGAGCCTGAGGAGGAGCAGCTACTGAAGAGGTTGCTGTCGCTCTACCGCGCCCGACAGGCTAAGCTGGAGTCGCGGGAAGCACTTGTCGCGAGGGAGGGAGCTGACATGGAGAAACGCGCAGAAGAGCTTCGGCGCGCCAACAAGGAAACTCTCCGGGACATAGCAGAAGCGCGGGAGCAACTCTCCGAAGAGCGTACGGCCCTTATCTTGGAGAAGGCCGAGGTCGAGGAGCAGCAAAGGCTCGCCGCAGAAGCTCTTCGCAAGAAGAAGTGAGCTAGCGCAGCGGAAGATCAACCTCGACAGCTATGAGGAAGATCTTGCCGCGCGCGAGCAATCAATTAGCGGGGTACTCCAGGAGGCAAAGGACGCCGCCGCGGCTGCCGAGGCCGCCAAGAAGGAATTGGAAACGAGGGTGGCGCAGCTGGAGGCCACCCTCCAGAAGAGCGGCGAGGAGGTCACCGGGCTGAAGCGCGAGCATGAGAAGGACGCCTACACTCTTGGCGAGTTGCAGGGTCATTTTGCTGAGAAGATCAAAGAGCTCGACGCCGCCAAGGACTCCAAGGCAGATTTGGAGCTAAAACTGACCACCCTGACGGAGACGCTGGACGGCGCCAAGGAGCGAGAAGCGGGCCTGTTGGAGAAGATCAAAGCCAACGAGGAGCTGCTGGCGACGCTTGTGACCGCCCAGAATACTCTCAGAGACAGCGTGATGCACTGGACGGAGGGTCTTGTGGATCGCCGCCGCCATCCACAATGAGTGATGGAGCTGGGGATGGTGGACCTCGGTACTCCACCGACGAGCGCCTTCAACCCAGTGCCAAGCTCAGTCTGTTCTTCAAGGGCGTTTTGACGGGTCTCCAGCGGCTCTGGGAGGAGATCCCAAAGCAGCTGGCCGAGAGTCGCGCCAAGTCTGTGCCGGAGCCCTTCAGAAGGTGCTGATGAAGGTGGCCTTCCGCAATCCAGGCGTCAACTTCACCAACGTCCTCAAGTCCCTACCGCCGACTGCTGACGTCGAAGCACTCAAGGCCCTTGTCGCACCCATCGTGGACAGGGTGAGCGGAGTCAAGAGGCTTGACGGAGACCGCGTGGACTAGGCCGCCAAGTTTATCTTTCCCTTGTCGCTGCAGATCATGTTTAGGACAATTTATCAGATCTGCGACAAGTCACTTTTGTAATATACTCTATCTTAGGCAAACGATTGCAATGTTATTCCCTTTACTTGATTTCTTCCCTTGTATGTTTGTGCCCTACGCTTTCAGGGAACTTGTCGGTGTGAGCACCTTTGCCGCGAGCGCTGAGTGCGGAACGTCAGCAGCCTGTTGGCGATGCTGCCTCCGACAAGCAACCTTGTCGCAACTAGTTGCAGCGCACTTAAGTTGTTGAGCGGACTCGAAACAAAATAAGGGTGCGACTAGCTACGAGTTGGTTCCTCCGCGCACAGGTTTTCCATACAAAGTACTATCGTTCGAGGAAGATAACTTAAAATTTAAAACTGATTGCTTAAACTTAGCAACTTAGCTTTTTCGTTGCCCGCTTCCGGCAAGGCGATATTTCCTCGAGCGACACTTGGTGGCCCACACCATTATCTTCTCCTTCCCCGCTAACTTGTGGGCGGATGAACCTTCTTTTCTTATGAGAAGAAAGAAGAGAAAATAATGTTATGGAGCCTAGTGGCTCGTTATTGCTTACGGTGTGGATGCTGCACAATATGTTAGATAACACATGCATAAAGGATTATGAAAGCATGCATTTGACAAGTTGTGCGCAACACATAAGCTTTATCGATGCACGGGTCTCATACCGCTTTGTACAAAGGATTACATGCAACAGCGGCAAGACTTGTACAAAAGGTGGTTGCCGGAACGGGTTCTGGCGACCGCGCCTTATGGGTAAAACTTGCGAAGATGCTCTATATTCCAGGAGTTGCTCACCGGAACGCCATCTTCGGTCTCAAAGCGGACAGCGCGCCAGCCTAGTGACTCGTTTCACCCGATAAGGGCCTTCCCACTTTGGCGTCAACTTGTTGGAATTCTTGGCGGATTGAACGCGCCGAAGAACAAGGTCGCCTTCCTCGAAGCTTCTGGCATTAACTTTGCGGCTATGATAGCGGCGCAAAGCTATCGGTAGCGAGCAGCTCGCTCGACAAAGAGCTGAAGACGATCCTCCTCAAGGAGCAGCGCGTCATCTTGTCACAGCTGCTCTTGCTCAAGCTCATCATAAGCGAGTACTCGAGGCATTCCGTATACGAGTTCCGTGGGGAGAACTGCTTCCGCTCCATAGACTAGAGCGAAAGGTGTCTGGCCAGTGGCTCGATTTGGCATCGTCCTGATCGACCAAAGAACCACCGGCAGCACCTCAATCCAGTTTCTTCCGCACTTGCGCAGCCTGTCAAAAGTTCTTGTCTTGAGTCCCCGCAGCACTTCAGCGTTTGCCCTCTCTGCTTGACCGTTGCTCCTTGGATGAGCAACAGAAACAAAGCAGACCTTGGCGCCAAGATCTTGGACGTACTACATGAAGGTGCGACTCGTGAATTGGGTGCCGTTGTCGGTGATGATCCGATTAGGTATTCCAAAACGGCAAACAATTGACCTGAAGAACTTGATCGCCGATCGTGTCTTGTCACCTTCCTCATCTGCTTCCACTTCCGCCACTTTGTGAACTTGTCGACAGACGTACAAGTACTCAAAGCCCCGACAGCTCGGGGAAGGGGCCGAGATGTCGAGCCCCGGATCAAAATGGCCAGGATAAAGGGATCGCCCGGAGAGCTTGAGCTGGCTGGTGTATCTGCTTTGAATGGAACTGCACGCTTCACACTTGGTTACTTGTGCGCTTGCATCTCGAGGGCTTCGCGAGAAGAAACCTTGCCGGAAAGCTTTGCGGCAAGTGCTCTTGCGCCAATGTGGTGACCACATATGCCTCCGTGTATCTCTCGCCAACAGCTTCGGCCCATCTTCCGGCAAATACACTTCAATTTCACACCGTTGAGTCTTCTTCTGTACAGGATGTTGTCAACAAACTGGTACATACTTGACTGCCGGGCTACTCTTTCTACTTCTTCTTGGTCTTCGGGAAGTTCTCCTGTCTGAAGGAAATGGACGATCTGCTGCGCCCATGTTGGAGCTTGCGGCTCGACAACAAGGACTAAAGGCACATCTGCCGCTGCGGGAACATCAGCTTCTACAAGAAGAACTGCGGCTCACCGAGCTTGATGATCCCGGCAAGCTTGCGGAGCAAAACTTGTCGGGAGCGTCTGCTTCAACGAAACAAACCCTAGGGCTTGTCGGAGCAGACTGCTCCTCAGCAATATCTGCGTTGATTTTGGGGACCTTCTTGGCGGCGGCTTCAGGGAGCTCTGCCGGAAAGTAGTCACCAGAAACCAACTTTCTCTTCTTGCTCTGTCCGGTTGATGGTGTTACAGTTGGTTGAGTCAGCTTGAGCACAAAATTCCTAGTTCCATGTGTAACTTGAGTGCAGCACACTTTGACAAAGCCATCGGCAATATCATTCGGGCTCTTGAACATGCTCCATTTGCAGGCCTTCAAAGTGCTCTTCTAGCTTTCTCACTTCATCAACATAGGCTTCCATCAACGGACTCGATAGTCTTTGTTTACTTGGCGGACGACAAGCTGCGAGTCACCCCCGACAATAAGCTTCCCGATCCCAAGGTCCATGCGATTCGAGTCCGCAAGCAAACCTTCATACTCTGCAAAGATTATTTGTTGCTTGCTCCTTGGGAAAGTGCATTTGGACTATGTACTTGAGGTGCTCCCGGTGGGTGCGATAAGCAGCACGCTTGCACACCGCGCTTTGCAGCGAGAAAGCACCATCAAAGTACATCAGCCACTCTTTACTTGCTTCCTTGACGGGATGCTCGTCTTTGGAATTTCTTCATCTTATGCTACGCCCATTCTGCTATAAACTCTGCCAATGCTCTGCTTTGGATAGTTGAAGTGCTTTCAAACTTGAGGCCAAAGCTTGTCAGTTCCAGTGCCCACTCGACAATCCTGCCTGTTGCTTCTGGATTTTGCAATATCCTTTTCAGCGGAAAGCGAGTGACAACTGTTATCTCATGTGCTTGGAAGTAATGGCGCAGCTTTCTCGAGGCCATGAGGAGGCCGAAAAGCAACTTCTGCACACCAGAGTACCTTGACCTAGCCCCCTGCAGAAGGGAACTGACAAAGTAGACTGGGCGCTGCACCATCCTTTTCTGCATCTTCTCGCAATCCTGCGCAGATCCGTCCTTGTCGGGACCAGAGCTTGACGGCGAAGCCCCCTGCTTGTCGCTGGATGCATCTGCCTCGGTTGCCGGCTCATCATCTGCCTCCCTCTCCGCTACTAACGCAGCACTAACCACTTGATTGGTTGCCGCTATGTATAGCAGCAACTTCTCTTATGCCTAGGTGCGACAAGTATTGGAGTGGAGGATAGGTACCTCTTTAAGTCTGCAGCGCAGCCTCCGCTTCGAGTCCATTTCATTGGACCTGCCTTTTTCAAAATCTTGAAAATGGCGGTATGCGCTCACTGACTTAGAGATAAACCTGCTGAGAGCAGCCACGCAACCGGCAAGCCTTCTTACATCCTTGACGCGCTTGGGTGCTTCAATCTGCTCAATGGCCTTGATCTTGTCGAGGTTGGCTTCAATTCCCCTCTGAGACACGAAGAATCCGAGAAGCTTGCCGGAAGGGACTCCAAACACACACTTCTCGGGATTGAGCTTGAGGTTGATCTTGCGCAGATTTGCAAAAGTTTCATCCAAATCTTGAACCAGAGTTGCTTTGTCCTTGCTCTTGACCACTATGTCATCCATGTAGGCTTCTACATTTCTGTGTATTTGGGGCTCAAAAGCATCGTGGACCACTCTTGCAAACGTTGAACCAGCATTCTTCAAACCAAAAGGCATCCGTATGAAACAGTAAGTGCCACATGGTGTAATGAATGCGGTTTTCTCTTCATCCTCTTCTGCCATGAAGATCTGATGATATCCTGAATATGCATCAAGAAATGAAAGCAGATCACATCCACCGTGGAGTCAACAATCTGGTCGATACGGCAAGGGAAATGGGTCTTTGGGACAAGCTTTATTAACATCCGTGAAGTCAATACAAAGTCTCCATTTCCCATTTGCCTTTCGTACAACTACCGGATTGGCCAACCACGTGGGATGGAGTACTCCTCTAACAAGGCCTGCTGCTTCCAACTTCTTGATCTCTTCGCTATGAATTCTTGGCGCCCACCGCTCGCTTCCTAACTTTTTGCTTGACGGGCCACGATGAGGACAGACAGCTAGGTGGTGCTCAATTACTTTCACAGGGACACCGGGATGTCGATGGTTGCCATGCAAACACATCGACGTTCGCCCTCGCAGAAAGCAACGAGCTCGCCTTCCTATTTAGGGTCAAGCGTGGCATCGATGGTGAAGGTACCACCGGTGCCGCCCTCCTTGGCGGGCACCTTCTGGTCTTGGCGGAGCCGCCATCATCTTCTTGCACTTGCCGGTGGAGCTCGATGGTGCGCCCTCGACGGTAGCGCAGCACTCCGAAGAGGTGCGCTTGCCGGAGTGGGCATCAGAGCTCTTGCCGGACAAGGTGGTCTTGTTCTTCCCCCCGGGAGCTTCAGCGGCAAGTGGTTTGTTATCTGTCGCAGCTGCTGCATCCCGGTAAATCTTGTCGGCGCAGATAAGCGCATCCTTCTTGTCGCCATGGACAGAAATGACGCTCATCGGGCCGGGCATCTTGAGTAAGTTGTAGGCGTAATGAGAGGCTGCCATGAACTTGGCGAGTGCTGGACGGCCAAGTATCCCATTGTAGGGCAATGGGAAATCAGCAACGTCGAATGTGACCCTCTCAGTCCTGAAGTTTAGCTCACTGCCAAATGTTACTGGCAATGTGATCTTCCCTTTCGGCTTGCTCCTTCCTGGGTTGATTCCTTGGAAAGTGCCGGTCTTCGAGCTCATTGTCAGCATTTGAAGCTTCCGGAGCACTGCAGAGGAGATCAGGTTCAGGCCGGCCCCGCCGTCAACCAACATCTTAGTGACCTTGAGGTTGCGGATGGTTGGTGAGACCAACATCGGCAAGCACCCGACCGCAGTTATGCGATCATGGTGGTCCTCAATGTCAAAAACGATGGGCGTCTTTGGACCACTCGAGAGGTCTACGTGACTCCACGGATGGTTCTCGCTGCATTGACCTCCGCATCCATTGCTTGAGTTGGCGGTGTGAGGTATGCAGAGAAGCACCACCGTCTATGCAGAGAACCTCTGTTGCCTTCTGAAACTCCTGCTCATCAGCTTCATCGTCTTCCATGTCTTCGTCTTCGTCGTCGTCTTCATCCTTGTTGCGGCCGCGGGGAGGTCTGTCTCCTTGCCGCAGCTTGGCCTTGCCGCGGCGTCCTCCCCGGCCGGGTCTCTTCTTGCCAGCTGCCCCTGCACCTTCTGGGCCTTCTCCTTGTCTCGCCTTCGTACTCAGCCTTTCAGAGTTCAACGAGCTGCTCGACTTTCTTGCAGCTCGAGGTCATGGCCCTTGGTGCGTTGAATTTTACAAGATCGCTTTTGCGGAGCCGCCCTGCTTGTCGTCGGGCGTCACATAGCTTGGCGGTTGGTGTCGTGGCAACTTCCTTGCCGGAGCCACCATCCTTAGCCTTCTTGGCGCCACTTCCGTCGCCGGACTGCTCGACGACTAGTACCTCTTTGCTCTTCTTCTTTCTGTTGTTCCGCCGCCGGCTCTTCTTTGCCGGGGCGGTCTCCTCACTGTCAGATTCTGCTCCAACATTCTCCCCTGGGATTCTTCTTCCTTCTTCAGCCCGTGCACACTTGTCGGCCAAGGCATATAGTTCACTGATGTCCTTGACTTTGCACATCGCCATCTCCTCCCTCATCCTGCGGTTCCGCATGTTCTGATGAAACGCGCTGATCACCGCGGCAGGGTGGACGTCTGGGATGTTGTAGTGCACACGGTTGAATCTCTGAATGAACTTGCGCAGGGACTCTCCTTCCTTCTAGGCGAGTAGGTGAAGGTCACTCTCTTGGCCATGAGGCTTGTGGCCGCCTGTGAAGGCGCCGACAAACTGATGGCATAAATCTGCCCAAGAAGAAATGGAACTGTCCGGCAAGTGCATGAGCCAAGATCTGACATTTGGCTTGAGCACCAGCGGGAAGTAGTTGCCGAGGATCTTGTCGTCTCGTCCCCCCGCAGCCTGCACCGTGATGGTGTAGATGCTGAGGAACTCCGATGGATGCATCCTGCCATCATACTTTTCTGGCACATCTGGCTTGAAGTTTTTCTTGTCGAGCCACTGGACTTGCAGCAGCTCACGGGTGAACGCAGGGCAACCTACCGCGTACGACAAGTCACCTGGTTCCCCTGGCGCATGCATGTCAACAGAAGGCCCAGCGCGCTGATCAGATTGACGCCGCGCTTCTCTTCGGCGCTCGATGCGGGTTCGAGCGTCTTCTTGTTGCCGTTCCTTAAGAACTTGGCGCTGATCACGGCGAAGCTCAGGATCCGGACGACGCGGTGGAGTCGCTGTCGAGGTGGATCCGAGGAGCTGGTGATCTTGGCCTTCGGGAAGGGGAGTGCATGGTAGTGTCACCCCGCAGGTCTTGCCGCCACCGCTCGTGCCTTGTCGCCTCGCCGCAGCAAGGACGCAGTTGGTTGCCACGGACGCCGCCGCTGGCAAAGCCGGCGAGACTCGATGGTGGCCCTCCACCGCCGACCTTGTCGGCCGTTGGAGGGTAGTCTAGAAGCAATTGAGCTCTCGCCAAGGCTTCCGCTGGAGTGGTGGGTGGCAAAGGCGTACGGCGCGAGGAACGGGATGTGCTCGAACTTCTAACCAAGTTAGGAGGAGCAGCATCCCGCCCAAGCGATCGTACTCCGCTCGTACCCGCATGCTGGCGTGCACGCGGGTCTCGAGGGCCTCGGGATCCTCCAGCTTGGCCTTGATCCAACGAGCGTATGGCGCTACGAGCACCATGACGCTGTCGGTCCCGCGCCTCCTGAGATGGACGCGGTGCGGATTCGACGCCGAAGCCTGCGCCGCCTTGTCCTTGACCTGGCGGCGTCGTGGGCTCTCGACGACGCCCGTTCCTCCGCCGGCGTCTTCCGCACCACTCGCAGCTCTGGTGGTGGTGGGTTTGACGCGACGGCTCTGCTGCCGCCAAGCCTTCTTCTTCGGTGGCATGTTGACGAAGATGATGAAGAAGTTGCTCGTGAACGCCGGATCAGGTTCACACAGCCTCGACGCCTTTACCGGGCGCGCCAAAGATGTCGGGGAAGTTGATCGTGACCCACGAACACCTATGGGACCGAGTCCCTTGTGGTTCGGAGGGGGGCGGAGATTGCACAAAGAGCGGATCGAGGCGATGCACACGAGCAGATTTACCCAGCTTCGGAGCTCTCTGGAGAGATAATACTCCTACTACTGCTTGGTTGATTGTATTGTTGCTAGGGAGCAATGGGAGCTACAAAACCTAGCCTGAGTGAGTGTGGTCTCGAATGAGTCGAATGAACTAAACCGCAGCCGAACCCTTTCTACGTTGCCCTTGGGCCTCCTTTTATAGGTACAAGGGGTCACCACAGGTGGCAAGTAGACAAGGGTAAAACAGGAAAAACAGTGGTTGGTACACCGCTTTGTACAAAGGTATGATGATCTATACCTAACTCGACGGCAAGGGACAAGATTAATAAATGTCCGCCCCTCGCCTGAACAAAGGCAATAGGGACCGTCAAGCGCGCCTCCGCTTGCCATGATGGTGGCTTGTCGGCGCCGCTTATCGCTGCTCACTCGCTGGCTGCACAGCTCCTTGACACGCGTGTTGGAATAGCCCCACGGCGACACGCTACGGATGAGCCGGAGCGGAGATGAAGAGAGGTTACTGCCGCGGCAAGCATCTTGCCGCTGCTGAATCTTTGTCGCGCCGGAGCTTATCGCTCACCAAGCCTTCCCGCAAGCTCCTCTTGTCGGGCCTTGTTTTTTGTGCCTTGAGTGGCCTTCCGGCAAGCTCCTCTTGCCGGGCCTTGAGTACTTTGTTCTTGATTGGCTCCAAAAGGAGCCGAGGATCTTGGCGGTCACAGTGCCAGCCCTGCCACGGGTGTCTGAATCGCCTGCGGCACGAAGTTCGGGATACTAGGGTACCCCTACTCTAGTACACCGACAACGGCTGATGCCACACTGCGGCAGAAGGCACCTTATCCCCCTCCCTACCTCCCAGGCCGTGGCCTTGAGGTGCTGTTGAAGGATGAGCTCATCCAAAAAGGTGAGGGTCTCCTTTGATTTTTGCCAAATTTTCATTCTGATCCACTATACGATGAATTGCTATGAGCTGCTTCTGCTGCTGCTATATGATGCATTGCTATGTGCTGCTCCTGCTGCTGCTATATGATGAATTGCTATGAGTTGCTGCTGCTATATGATGAATTGCTATGAGCTGCTGCTGCTATATGATGAATTGCTATGAGTTGCTGCTCCTGCTATATGATGAGCTGCTATAAGCTGCTCCTGTTGCTACTGTATGATGAATTGCTATGAGCTGCTCCTGCTAATGCTATATGATGAATTACTATGAGCTGCTCCTGCTGCTGCTATATGATGAATTGCTATGAGCTGCTCATGTTGCTGCTATATGATGAACTGCTATGAGCTGCTCCTACTGCTGCTATATGATGAATTGCTATGAGCTGCTGCTGGTATATGATGAATTGCACACTGCTGTTGCTGCTGTATGATGAGTTGCTATGAGCTGCTGCTGATATATGATGCTTTCAGGTGGTGCTACTATATGATAATAACCAGCCACTTGGACCATCGAATTTCAATAAATAATTGTTCTTCATTTAAATGTGGGTCATTGCTCCTACTTCTTCTTCGTTTAAATTAGGCAATGGGATCTCTATGGAGAATATTGACCAAAGTAGATTGTGCCAAGTATATGGTATCTTTGTATTTGCATTTTGAGCAAATAGTGATGGTCTGTTTTCCTATCATATTAATTACTACACTGGGTTCAATTTGTGATGTTTGCAAGTCAAATTAATTTTCATATGGGCAGCAAAATGAAAAAATATAATGCAATCTAGACTTTTCACTTATCATACCAAAGATAAGCTGAAAACGCAATGAAAAGAACTGGTTGGCTTATTACATGGAGCTTATATTCACATGTGCTTATTTTCTTAGGATAACTCTAATAACTGTCCCTAAGAAACATGGCCAATAGAACTGACATACAAATAACATGTCACGATGATTGGAATGGAGGAGTGACGTACCATAGCACACTGTATAGGCTCACCGCTGGCTCTCCTTTTTTTGCGATGTTCCATGAAATTGCCACATACATCTTGTACTTTTTCATTGTGTAACCCAATCTGCAAGTTGGCACGGCTAATTTCAGACATCTCTACATGATAATACATTGCATATCCCTTGCGCATATTTAAACCACCAATTAATGATTGTGTGCGTAGCATAAACTAGCCATGACTCTATGTGCTGGACTAGCAGGCACTCTAAGGGAGCCTAATGTAGTGTACTAGAATTCCTACATGCCACCTACAATTTTGTGTAATGTACTGCCTCTGTTCCTAAGTATATGTCTATTTAAGAATTCCAGTATGGACCACATACAGATGTATATAGATGCATTTTCGAGTGTAGATTCACTCATTTTGCTCCGTATGTAGCCTATATTGGAATCTTTAGAAAGACTTATATTTAGGAACGAAGGTACGAGGTAGTATCATGTATGACATCTACATATTTAATTTAGCAGCCAGTAGTGGAAATCATTGTCTGCACAAAGGGATTACTGGTCGAAAATCCTAGCAAAGGACGCTGGCAGGCACAGAACAATACAAGAGAGAGAGAAACGCTTACAAGATCATAGCAATGCCTCGGTCCAGGATCTTGGTTTGCCAAGCTGTTAGATCCAGAAGAAACATCGTCCTTGTAGTTTTTACCAGCTGCATAACAGGTAAAAGCAACCTGTTAGTATATTTGAAGTACATCGGGCAGGTGATGCTGGACGGGTTTAAAGGTGACAAGTACCTAGGCCATGGCGGGTGCTTGGCATCTTGCCAGGCGGTGGGAATCAGGTTAGAAATGTCAAGGGTGATGACGCTGTGCTGGCTATCAGGGTCCGGTAAGGAGATCTAGAACTGTCGAGTAGGGTGTTTGTGGAGTGGCTCCGGTAGGGTGGACTATGGTGTGGGCGAAGCGGATCTGTGGCCATGGACGAGGGCGTAGGTGAAGCTGCTCTGGTGGTTGGGTTAAGGATGATGTCAGAAGATGCTCCGGTAGGTTGGATGAGGGTGCGAGGAAGCGGATCTGAGGCCGTGGACTTGTGAGTTGGCAAAGCGGCCCCGGTAGGGTTGAAAATGGTATAGGTGAAGCTACTCCGGTGGGGTTGACGATGTTGTCGGTGAAGCGGCTCCGATAGGGTTGAGGAAGGTGTCGGCGAAGAGGATCAGAGGCCGTCGACGGGGGCGTCGGTGGGGCGGCTCCGGGGGGTGTGGACGAAGCATCTCCGTTGGATAGTACAAATGAGTCGCTGCAGATGCGCTACGGTTGACGAGAGTACCGACGAAGCAGATCCGGCGCCGTGGACAAGGCCGACACTGAATGGGCTATGTTATAGTGGTGGATGAGCAGTCTACTTGTTTCTAGGGGAGGTGGGAGGGGTAGATGCGGCCGCAGAAGCAGATCCGGTGAGGTGGATGCCGCTGGCAGTGAATGGGCTCTGGTACGCCGGTGGATGAGCAGTCTAGGGTTTTGAGAGGGGAGGGGAGAAAGGCCGATGAAGTACGGACGGCATGATGTGAGATGCTCTAGTGCTCTGGAGTTAGTCATTTTTGCGGGAGGGGGAGAGGAAATGGGGGTGCCGTGTAGTGGGGGGAACCAGAAGTTGCCAAAGCAGCCCCGACCTATTATGTAGATGAGGGCGGTATTGTAACTATTGGTCTCCGTGCACCAAGGACAAAAGGGGGATTTCGCATGCTAAAGACTAAGGTGGCGGAAATTTTAGAAGGAGGCGGGAGATTTTACCGCCCGCGGGATCGTTCGTATCTAGTTTCAACTAATTTTGGACCGTGCTAGCGGGAAGGTCATGCGAGACTGTGTACACGGGGCACACATCAACAGTTAATAACTGGTGTGTCCACCCCAGAAAAAAAGACAATAACGCGGGATGATGCGCCGATAACTTGGACGTTCACACGGGCGCGGCCAATCGTACGGGTGTAGTGGCGCGTTCACAAAAAAGGGATCAAACGCTCAGCCTATGTATTTCTCGTGTAAATAGATAATTTAGTGCAATTGGTTATTTACTTTAAACATAATGCATTGACGTGTTAGTGTAGAGGTGCACAAAAAGAAGTCCGCTACTTAAAAGTGTTACCTCATATGATTACATAGCCTCCATTTCATAAATTACGTACCCGTTGAATTCATATATGAATATTACATATATTACTTTATAATAGAACCTTAAATCATCCAAGACTAATGATTTTGAATGCAAGAGTAACAATGGTTCATGTACATGATAACTATATTGGTTGTTTGAAGAAACATCACTGTAACTTTGGCATGCACAACTGAAAAGGTTTATTTAAATAGAAAAACATGTGATATGTGAGTGTCCAATATTTATAGCGTTGAATCGATATTGTACCTTTGTCCATGATACGAAGTAGATATTGATTTATGATCAAGCGATGCATGTCCACAATTGCTAGATAGTGTTATGTGAATGAATTGTGCAATCTCTCTCTCACACGCATACATATCTCATTTCCTTGTGCTCATCGGAATCACACACGCGCACTTCATGTATTTCTCTCCCTCCGTCAAGGTTAGAATTCGTCTTTCTACCCCGTCCTACAAGCCTCTCACACAAAAACACACACGCTCTCTCTGTCGAACACACCCACCCCTTTAATTCCGCCCACCCACAGCCACTAATGTCTCAAAGTATAATAATGTCTCTCACACATATGTGTAATGTTAACTCGAGTTTCGGAACCATATGAATACATACAATGGGATTCCAACGGAGCACCTTTTGTTTTGAGATTTCGCTCTCTCTCTCTCTCCAACACATTGTTTCTCGCTTCATTTTTTTTGGCACTTGCATGCACACAATTTTGTTTATCTTCGTGATGCTTTAAGTATGCCTCTCACAAATTCTATCTACCTATCCCTTAATATAGCTAGATATGTGTCACACAAACTCCTTCTCCCTACTAGCAAGATGCCCATGCGTTGCACCGAACATCAAGATGCATTTGTATGAGTAGTTTATCTTGTGGGAGAAAAGGATGAACGAGGGAATGCCTTATTTGCAAATGCGGAGAGGGGTGTGGGTATCTTTTTGCAAAATTGCCACAGTTTCCTTCCTATCCGTCGGGTATAAATTGGATGGCCTATATTGCAGGATGGCAGGAACACCATCATCACCAACTCTGTTTTTATATGAGTAGGGATATGTAAGTGTCCCCCCCCCCCGCCCCCCGACACACACACCCACACCCACACAACCACACACACACACTTCCCAACACCGAAGGAGTAGGGTGACACCTCGATCTTGATACTAATCTATCGACTGGCTTCTCTCTCAAACACACACACACACGCACACACACTACTCGACACCGAAGGAGTAGGGCGGCACCTCGATCTTGATATTAATCTATCTACTCCTATTTCAAACACACACATACACACACACACACACACACTCGCTAGTTGTGCCTCTGTGCCTACCGCGCACACTCTCGATACGTCTTTCTCTCCCTCCCCCTCCCCCACCCCAACAATGACAGCAGAAGGTTGACAACTCAATCTGATCATAATATGTCAATTGGCTTCTCTCTCGAACATTGTGTCTCTGTGTCTCGCTCAGTAGCCCCCTCGATATGTAGACTTCTCGCGCGCGCACAGCTGTAGTGACGATGATGTTGAACCCAGTGTGCCTCATTTTCACCGGCTTCATGTGATAGTTTTCACCATGTTTTCTGTTAATTAACAAGGCAACCTTTTCTTTTTTACTACTAGTGAATCCAAAATCATTCGGGGCAGACATAAAATATATCACTTCAACCCAATTATCGCAGTAAATATTTTAAAAGAAACTAGCTAGATGCCCGTGCGTTGCACGGAAAATCAAGATGCATTTGTATGAGTAGTTTATCTTGGAGAGAAAATGATGAACGAGGGAAGGCCGATTGCTTAACGTGGAGAGGGGTGTGGGTAAATTTTTGCAAAATTGCCATAGTTTTCTTCCTATCCATTAGATATAAATCCGACGGCCTATATTGCAGGATGGCACGCACACCATCATCACCAACTATGTTTTCTACTCTCTCTGTTCCTAAATATTTGTCTTTTGAGAGATTTCAACAAGTGACTACATATGGAGCAAAATGAGTGAATCTGCACTCTAAAATATGTCTACATACACATCCGTATGTGGTAGTCCATTTGAAATCTGAAAAAGACAAATATTTAGGAACGGATGGAGTATAAGAGTAGACATGGAGATATATCAGCAGCATGGTCTACAACAAAAATGTGCTGGACTGGTTAGCGCCGGATGCTCGCAACGTGATGACATGATTTTGAATTCTTTCTTTAACTTTAGATTTTATATTATATATTACTTATTTAATATATACTTCTTTCACTACTGTACTGACAGTGGAACCCACAGAGTACTTAGAATACAAGATTAAGGATGGACTTGTTTCTTTTTAACTTTCATCGACGGTTATAGCCACCTCGCAAGTCACGTGTACACTTGTACATGCAATTAACTTTTTATAGAGGGACAATCATACACGCAATTAACTCAAATGGATTGGATGTCACTCTATTATTTCTAGCATAAGAGCATCTCCAACGGCAGCCAGCAAATTTCCTCCTGTTTCCTTCCGCGGAGGACGACATCAAATGCCAGCGGCATACATTTTCACAACTCTAACCAACCAGATGAAATTTGTGCAAACACGGACTGATTTCATATAAGCATGAAGGATTCATATAAAAAAGCCGGATCTTCATATAAACATGATGGATTTCATTACATTTACATGAACTAAGCGGTGCCAATCCGGCTATCTTGGTATAATTAATACTCCCTCCGCCCGGAAATACTTGTCCTAGAAATGGATGTATCTAGACTTATTTTAGTTATAGATACATACAATTTATCCATTCTTAGAACAAAAAATTCCCGCCAGCTGGAGAGGGAGTACATAATCTAAATGGTCGCCCGCGGATCCCTTTGTCTTCCTCATGTTCGGCAGACACTTTGTGGGGTCGACGAAGGTCCTCGAAAGAGACGAAGAAGCAAAGAAACCACCTGAATGCGTAGTCGTGGCCTCGGCGGTGGCCTTCATGGGACCCGAGTGGCGGCGGCCTCCCGTGTTCTACTTCTCCTCGATGATGGCGGCGGACACGGAGAAGCTGGCCACCGACTCGTCGCTGTCCACGCACCAAGCTTCGTCTCGCTCGCATGCATGGCATCGCCAGCAGCACGGGAGGTGCGCCCACAGACACGGGAGGCGCGGTACGACGTGGCAGCGACGACGCCCGTATCGGTGTGCTCGCCGCCGTGCCGGCGTGGAGCAACTCGCCACTCCTCATCGAGCTGAACTGGAGCGGCGAGTTGCTGAACCACGCGCCTGCTTGGGGCGGCAACTAGCTCCGTCGGGCCAAGCGAGGTTGGTGAAGCACCGAGCGGCCTCGCCCGTATCCGGAGGGCTCGGAGGGCCACCCAACCGGGTAATATGCCGGAGAACGGCTCCTCGGAAGCCATCGGAAGCGTGGAGAAATTGGTGAAGGCGGAGATGGGGGAGCGGCGGAGGGGTGCGATTCTTGCCCACTGTCTGTCTGGCCTCATGTAAATAGAGGGCAGACGGTAGGAGCTTGGCCGGCGTCTGGCCTCGTTTAAACTGAGGGCGGACGGGAGGAGCTCGGCCGGTGTTGCGTTTAATTCCGGCCCGCTCATGAACGGACGTGTGGCCGGAGTAGGTTTCTCGGTTTGCATGCGGGTTTAACGGAGGGGTTTGATGGAGGCGAGGAGGCGTGTTCAGCCGGGCGTGCAGCGGGCGGCGCACTACTATTCGATTTGACAGCGGGCGGCGCAGTTCCCGATACGGCTTTAATGCAGACGAGCGAGGGAGTAGCGGTTCCCGAAATGTTGAACGACCAATGCATCCTCCTTCAATTAATGCATGAGGGAAGTAATGGGAGGAGGACCGGGAAAAGAGGCTGCACAATGTGAATGCAACACAGTTTCCCCTCATATAAAGGCGCCCCTCCATTCCAATGCATCTCCACATCGTACGCACCTAAGCATTTGCCCAAGCACCTACACTAAGCGCAAAAGAGCTCACTCGAGACCCATGGCAGCGATGCGCATGAGCGACCAGCGGCTGTGCCAGATGGTCCACGACATCGGCCTGCGGCATGGCGCCGAGGATCGTCTCCAAACGGTGTTGGAGACCGGCTGGTGGATGGCCGCCGTCGACGGCAACTACGACTCTTAGTTGGACCAGATGATCGTTGCCACCACCAACAAGTTCACCGTCCTCAAGAAGCTCGCGGATGACATCGCCGTACTCCTCCAGCCCGCGTGCCCGGGCTCCTCATTGCCTGCCACCCTAATCGGCCTCCATGGCCGGAACCTCTTTCAAGCACTGGTGGCCCTGCGACTACTCGCCGACGCCATGAAGAATGTCCACCTAGAGGTTGCGCTCGCCGCGAGGTGCCTTGCCCTGCAAGAATTTGTCGACCGACACATCCACGTGTACGAGCAAATCGTGTACATAGGTATCTACAGGGCCAGTGAGGACGCTACGACGTTGGCCTTCCTCAACCGGCTGGAAGCCTTGGATACCTTTGCTGAGAAGCACCTCGACCTCGCCACTAAAACCGCCGCTCCTTAGCCGCTGGTCAGTGGCCCGACGCACTAAGTTGAGGAGGAAGAGGTCGTACGTTGATGGATGCATCTTTCTTCTTGCCTTCTGTAACCACCACTGCGATCGCATCATCATCGTGGCCATAATTCTTATTGTGGTGTTGCATTCTCGTTCCAGTCAATACCGACATGTGCGATCCCTTTGCTTAATTATATGCATCACTGTAACTAGTACTCCATCCGTCAATTTATAAGTTGTGCTTACCTTTTCCATCAACTTCGTGCAACGCGCGGGCATCTTGCTAGAAACACTAGAACATGTCGGACCGCGTGTGACCAAACCGACGATGCGCCAACCTAGCTACTACGTACCCTGCTTATCTGGCGGAAATAGCCCCGCCCTAGCGTTTCCAATCGTTATTTCTATCTATCGATCGTGCCAAGGAGCAGAACCAAAATGTTATAATTTATACATGTTTCTATACTCCTACTCCTATACAAGACTCGGTTGGTGATGGTGGTGTGTCTGCCATCCGTCGTTTCTGACCATTAGATCCGCAGCTAATGGCTGTGAGGTAAGTTGTGGCATTTTTGCAACAATAGCCCACTTCTCTGCTCCAAGTTGGAGAAAACCCCTTATTATCTTGAAAGCAACCACATCCCTGCCTCACCTCATCAAAACAGCCTAAGAAATATATACTCATATAAAAGACTCAGTTGGTGATGGTGGTGTGTCTTCCATACGTCGTTTCTGACCATTAGATCTGCATCTAACGGCTGTGAGGTAAGTTGTGGCATTTTTGCAACAATAGCCCACTTCTCTGCTCCAATTTGAAGAAAACCCCTTATTAACTTCAAAGCAACCACATCCCTCCCTCACCTCATCAAAACAGCATGAGAAATATATTTTGAGTGAAAAGTACTCCCTCCATTCCTAAATATTTGTCTTTCTAGAGATTTATCAATAAGTGACTACATACGGAGCAAAATGAGTGAATCTACACTTCAAAATATGTCTATATAATCCTTATGTGATAGTCCATTTGAAATCTCTAAAAAGTCAAATATTTAGGAACAGAGGGAGTAATATATTAGGAGTATATCAAAACAAGAGTGATTTGTTTCAAGTTTGTGAACAAGTACTACTATTCTACTACTTTGGATCCGTCGCAATGCACGGGCACATTGCTAGTAAAAGGAAAAGGCCTGCCGCGTTCGCGTCGCACTCCCCCCACACACGCCCGGGAATCGGGAGTACTCCACGGCCCTTCCGGCACGACACGTAGCTTAGGGAAGGCGTGTTGCCTAGCATTTTCACTTTCATGTGGGACCGCCGTTGTGCAAACCGACTATTGGCAAACCGCACCCCGCCCGCCGCCGGGTTGGAAAACAGAAATGAGGGGAAGATCTAGCTGTAGCACAGAATCCAAGAAATTTGGTGTCAGATGGGGCTCGTTGATATAGTAGGAGCATTCTGTACTACTCTGCTCCTACTAGTACCAAGTTTGTACTATACAACTAGTACTACCACTATACAACTAGTAGGTACGTGCACGGCACAACATCGTAGGAACAAAAAATGGGAAGATCTTGTTTGGGTGATTTATATTTTTTCTGTCAACGTAGTATGAATAATATGATGTGGGGGGCACCCATGAAGCTTATGTGGCTTGGTTGCATGGCTACGAAAGGTTAGAGAAAAATAAATAGATAATGTGTTTAGAGTGCACTCCACTAAACATATATACTTTGGATCCATTGCAACGGGCCGACAAATCTATATCTATAACCCCTATATAGTGTGTGAATAACTTTGAAAGTTGGTCGTTGGATGAAGCCAATCCGACGGTAAAAAGATGGCAAATCCGAGCACTACTGGTCGTTGGATATCATCTACATTCCACCAGATTCTGCCACATGTAGAATCTAGAAGACTCCATGGTTGAACTTCATTCATGACTAACTTTGCCAGTGTCTGAAAAAAATGTGGCTAACAAAATGGCCACCACAAGTGTGGCAAGATTTGGCAAGAAGTTGAGTCTATGACATGTGGACCATGTAGCTAGAAAAGTGTGGCAAGCCACAAGTGTAGCAATGAACCAAACACATACGTGGTGTGTTTGGTAGGGTGTATGAAGGGTGCATGATCCCAAGAGTTCCCTTCTCGACCCATTTTTGGGTGTTTGGTAGAGTGTATGGAGGGTGCATGAGTCCACACTAGATTAGCACACATACACTAGAAGCATGCATGAAGAGAGCATACATGAAGAGGGGTGTTGAGTTGAGCATGCATGAAGAGGGAACAACTATGCTGAGACGAGAACGCAACCAAACACACTTGTGGCATGCCTAAGCTTAGGCGTGGCAACCTTAGGCTGCAAACCAAACCATAACTTTGAAAGTTGGTCGTTGGATGAAGCCAATCCGATGGTACAAAGATGGCAAATCCGAGCACTACTGGCTGTTGGATATCATCTAAATTCCACCAGATTCCGCCACATGTACAATCTAGAAGATTCCATGGTTGAACTTCATTCATGACTAACTTTGCCACAACTAAGCTTAGGCAAAGTGTGTCTGCCACAAAAAATGTTGCTAACAAAATGGCCACCACAAGTGTGGCAAGATTTGGCAAGAAGTTGAGTCTATGACATGTGGACCATGTAGCTAGAAAAGTGTGGCAAGCCACAAGTGTAGCAATGAACCAAACACATGCCGGCACGCCTAAGCTTAGGCGTGGCAACCTTAGGCTGCAAACCAAACCATAACTTTGAAAGTTGGTCGTTGGATGAAGCCAATCCGACGGTACAAATATGGCAAATCCGAGCACTACTGGCCGTTGGATATAATCTACATTCCACCAGATTTTTCCACATGTAGAATCTAGAAGACTCCACATGTAGAAGCATAATGCACAAACCACCAGAATCTCATGCGTGCAATGCACGTGTACCTTACTACTAGTTGGTAATAGTAAGAAACAAATTCCGGGTTTGGCACGAGCTCATACTGCGGGAGCACCACAAGGCCTGCCGCAGGAGTTACATTTCCCTCTCGGGGCCCACGGGACCGAACTTCAGTGGCTTAGTGCCCGGCCTATGAGAGCAAGTACAATAAGGTGATGTAGGCGAGCTGTAAGACATTAAATATTATATTTTTGCTTAGATGGACGAGAGAGAAGATGAAAGAGAAGAGAAGCGGGCTACTAGTTAACAGTCGGCTGCAGCATGTGCTCCTAGGCATTTTATGAGAGAGCGAGGTGGGTCATGTTACAACAAAGTAGTACATATTAATATTCAACTATTATACTTGAGCAGCCAGCTTGGCTATATGTGACATGGCAACATCATATAGCCAGCAGCCAGCTATATTATTAACCATGCTTTGAGTCAATGACATGCGGACGTTAAATGCGGCTGGCCCACATGTCATTCTCATGGTGATGGTGTGGTTTGCGACTCACTCCTTCGAGATGAACCGGCTAGTGGTGGCGTGGCCGTGGTGAGGGTGCCACAGCTGGGTGTCGGGGCGTTACGAGGCGTAGATGGCCACACATGCGAGTACTACCTGTAGTACAAAAGTACTCCAGCTGAGGATTGATGCCCGGGACGAAATGTGTCACAGCCGCTGGACGAAAATTCGATGGTGCGGGACGTGTGGTGTCATGGTTTCGTGCGGCGTCGTGGGAATCGCGTGTGGCTGTGGTAGAAACTTGATGCTCGCCGCATTTAAGGTGGCCAACATGTCATGCACACAAAGGAAGAGGGGCGGTGCGGCCGAGATGGGTGAGGCGCACGTCGGGGGACGTGGTGCCGTCGGTTGGGGCGACGTCGTGGGAATCGCGAGTGGCAGTGGATGAGACGTGATGGTCACCGTAGTTGAACTTCCATGGACAAGCTGTCATGTCTACGGACACATGCATTGCATATCGATCACTAGAAGGAGTAGTAGAGAAAGCTAGGAGGATAAATAGTTCCTTATAGTCAAGCGGACCCATGCTACTACTTGTTCCAAAGACATGCACACCATCGAAATAGTCCATCTATATCAATATACATAGAGAGGGAATATTTTTTTACAAGAGAGGAAATAGTTCATCCATCCATAATGCCTTGCTTCTTCTTCTTCTTCTTCTTCTTCTTCTTCTTCTTCTTCTTCTTCTTCTTCTTCTTCTTCTTCTTCTTCTTCTTCTTCTTCTTCTTCTTCTTCTTCTTCTTCTTCTTCTTCTTCTTCTTCTTCTTCTTCTTCTTCTTCTTCTTCTTCTTCTTCTTCTTCTTCTTCTTCTTCTTCTTCTTCTTCTTCTTCTCTTCTTCTCCTTCTTCTCCTTCTTCTCCTTCTTCTTCCTTCTTCTCCTTCTTCTCCTTCTTCTCCTTCTTCTCCTTCTTCTCCTTCTTCTCCTTCTTCTCCTTCTTCTCCTTCTTCTCCTTCTTCTCCTTCTTCTCCTTCTTCTTCTTCTTCTTCTTCTTCTTCTTCTTCTTCTTCTTCTTCTTTATACGCTCGTACGTCAAGGGATAATTCTCCCATCCAGACGACCTTAAGGCCAGCGTCTCGTCACCCTTCTGAAGATTTGTTCCTAGCACAAAATTTGCTACGTGGTGTCGGTTTATCACAATCTTCTACAGGAATTTTTATTCTTGTTTGTAGGTCAGGGATGCTTTACAAATCAAGGTTGTACGGCTCCAACTTCTGTTTGTCCCCTACGATGGCTGCCCCACAGAAGTATATGTCATCCCGAGACAAGAAATCGTGAAGCTCACCTGGTATGGAGGGTGCGTGTATGATGTGGTACACCAAAACATCATCTTCGAGGCACAACTAAAGGACAGCAGCGCGTTGGATCTTCCCAGTGGCACGCTCTGTGTACTCTGCATCGAGATCGATGACATTCATCTCCAACTTTTGGAGGGAGTTGGATACATTGTTGATCCACTTCCGAACAACCCTTGGGTGGTCGGTGACTGTGGCAACTATGCTCAACGAGCCTTCGACGAGGACATGTTGGACACTAAAAACCTGCATCTCGATCTCTTTCGCCATTTGGAACCGCTGGACCGGAGGGCTATGGTTTGGAGAATTAAGATTAGATGGCTAATATAACTAAAGAAGATGATTATTTATAGGGGCTTCGGAAGAAGAGGTTAAAACAATGTGAATGCAGTGTGGTTTGGATGCAAATGAAGATCAAGGTGTAGTGAAAAAGCCGAGGAAAATCGGTTCCCGATGGAGAAGTAAATGGGAGATGTTATGCACATGCATGAGGAGAGGTGTGGTGGTTTGACTGCTGCATGCAATGGATTGGACGGGCTCTTCGGTTGCCTTTTCTCTCTCCCACACACACAGAGTGGCCCACTTGCATGCTGCAGTTTGTTGGCTGGAGTCGGGCTGTAGCTGCTCATGCATACGCTAATTAATGTTGTGAATGCGGGGCATGGAGGGAAATGGGCGCATGCAAAAGGGTATTACGCAGACTAATTAGAGAAATACTGAAAAAGTTATGCGCAGACAAAAGAGGACCGAAGGAAGTACTACTCATGTTCCTACTACGGTTAAGGAATATGCGGTTATCCTCAAAAAAAGAAAAGTCCTTCGCACTTCCGCATGCACGAGAATTTGGTTCTGCTCGCAATATGGATGATAGTTGGAGGATGAAGTGAACCCAGAGGCATGCTAGCACGGGAGTGTACTCATGTTCCTACTACTCCTACTAGTAGTAGTAGTACAACTGTGGTACACTTGATGGTCAAAATACTATTATTCATCCGGTCCTCACAGTGAAGTGACAAGACCCTGCGCTCGAGGTGACACCAGTCCAGGCGGCGTGTCCGGGTTACTGAAGTCAGCCTCACCTTGTGCACTGTGCAGTCACTGTCACCGCCGTTGTATAGCATGCCTCGCCTCGTCTCCCTCTCCCCTAGCACCACTCCATCTCCATCTCCGTCTCGCTGGAGATCCTGAGGTCACTCTTTATTATCTCACTGTGCCCCGCATACCCTCACCTCGCTCGCCTCCCCCAGTACCACTATTCCCTCGCTAGCCGCTCCAGCACCGACTGCCTTCTCCTCCGTAAATCAAGCCCCCCAAAAACCCACCTTCCAAACTCCACCATGGCCGAACGCGAACCGAGCAGGATCCATATGAGCCGCGATTTGAGCTATCTCCCCAGTGACGTCCTCGACCTCTGTTGTTCGTGTATGGATATATTGAGCGCCCTGCGGCTGGCTGCATGCTCGAGGGGCATGCACACGGCCATCGTTGAAGCGAGGCCTAAGCTTTTCAAGACACCCTGCTTGCTGCTATCTGGTCTTGCGAGATTGGCTCACCATGATACGGGGGCGTACATGATGCTCCTCGACTTCAACCCGATCTCCATTAGCCGAAACTTCTTTGCAGGTATGTAGTGGGTCGCCGTACATCATTTCCCTCGACTTTGATCCGATCACCATCGCCCGAAACTTCTTGGCAGGTATGTACTGGGTCGGCATGAACTCCCACTGGATGGCTGCCATCAGAGAAGACAGTAAAAAGTTGGTGCTCGTGAACTTCCAGACCTCCCATGAGATTATCCTTCCTCCGTTGGATTATATAGAGTATTACCATCGCGGTCCTAGTCATCTAGATTACCGCGTCAGTTGGACGGACCTTATTTTGCAGAAGATTGTAATCTGCCAAGTGCCCACATGACATGCGGATTACACAGACTTCAAGCTAATTGCCTTGTTCGCCAAGGGACTCGCCTATCTTTACGCCGGTGCCTTCTCTAGATGGAGACAACTCAGCTCACAGTGGATCGTCGTCAAAGCTGATACACACTTCTATGATGCTATTGAACACAATGGCATCATCCACGCGATCGACAAAGCAGATGGCACCACGTATAGCTGGGACAGCGCATGTAAGTTGTTTCCGTCTCATGTTAATGATGACGCCATGACACTGTTTGAACTTTTTGTACTGATTGGCATATCCCTGTTTGAGCAAAATTTGAGTAGAACTATGGCAATGTATTAGAGACGCCGTAAATCAGCTATATTTGGAATGAGTTAATTCATGTGATTGTGATCATGTCATTACAGCCAATTTGTACCCCTGAATAATCAAACGGTTAGGAATATATGGATATTCTCCTTATTTTATAGTAATCTATATACTACTACTAAATATGAGTGTGTATCAATGGCCATGTTAGTTTCCTCATTTTCATGATGTAGAAACATGCACCACACTGTTGGTTTCATCTAACCATACATTAGGGAAGTAAATGTGCATATGGAGAACTCTATATTTGGAAGTAGTGAAATCATGTAATGCTTACCATGTGTACATACCTATATTCGCCCTTCAGCAATCAATGGCTAGAATAATATCCTCACAAAAATTTGCCTACAGAACACGAGTATATAACAATGCATGGTCTGTTAGTTACCTTGAAGAATTTGTTTGTGAGGATGAACATGATTCCATAACATGCATGACATGGTAGTTTCTCGTGAAGAATCGATTGCGAGATAACATGAGTATAACCATGCATGGCACTTCTATATTTTTGAACCCAAGATACATTTCCTGTATTTTCCTCCCAGCCCAACAGGACATATCAATGTTGTTTCTTGCATTATCCTACTCATACTCGAACAATGTTGATCTTACATTAACAATGCCTGTCCTTTTGATATGATGCAGTGTCCCTACAGATTCATCGCCTTTGTAATCACACCACCTTTGCCAAAAACAGGAAGCACAACTGGTCCTCGCTCGATCAGACGACGGAAAAAGACTGATGATCATTCGGACACATGAGCCGGAAAAGTTATATTGCAAAAAACCCACTGTATACAAGCACCATGAAATACGTGAGTATCCGGACAGTGGCTGTTATGTCTATGAGCAGGATACCAGCTTGTTGGGGCCTTTAGGATTTTTTTAGTTGGAGGCGGGTAAACAGCCTTGGTTCACACTCTCTGCTTGTCGGACTCAATTATCCGATTAACCAGGAGATCACCGTTGGCAAGGACCTTGATGGCAGAGAGGCTCTGTTTGCTATGGAAAACTGTGTCTACACGGCGAGCCCTAGGAGTTCGGGAGGAAACTCCCCTGATTGTCAACAATACAGCCTGTAGCCAAAAGAAGGTGAGAATGACAAAGGCATCCGGATTAACTTTGATCCTTGGATGTCTAAATTACGACAGGCAGTGATGTGGTTCAAGCCTTCAGGTTGATAGGTAATTGGGCTATTGCATTGAAAGGGTGGAGTACTGGTGTCTCCGGATCATTGGTCGCTGAAGCGGGGCTACAAATTATGATGGTGTTGTATCATCTCTTCGAATGACTTTGTTGTCTTTGCTTCTTGTCCTGGATGGGTCGTTCTTTCTTTTGTTATGCATATTCCTTGTCATTTGGTCATCCTCGTCTATGTCACTCTTACTATGTAATAGTTGGCTCTGTTTAGAATGTCATTCTCGTCTGGATCACAAGAGTCTGAGCGCTGCAGATGGGTGCGTTTTGATGATGTAGCAAGACTTCTTATGAGCTATCATGTCTTGCTGTTTATGTCAGTAGTAGTCACTAGTCAGTGTTTGAATGTTGTATATATCGTTGTTTCGAACTGTTTATTGTCTCGAACTACTGGTGGGCTAAATGAGGGCATCACCATTCTCCGGTGTTCAGAGTGTATCTCCTTTTTTCAAGTTATATAATTTGAGCTCAATGTCTTTTCGATGATGTGCACTTGTTTGGGCCAGTGAGGTGTCGTTGAATATGGGCCGAGTAGTAACGCAAGCCAAACAGGTCAATTATGACTCTTAGGCCGGGCTCTCCAAAAAAGAAAGAATAAGGACTCTTAGGCCGACAAGTGGGCGGCACCGGTGTTTTCGTGCACTTGCACGCCGAGAGCATATTGGCGCGTGTTGGAATTTCAAGCTACCTTTTCATCCCCAATCTCCCGCCCCTCTCCCACCTCTGGAATCTCGATTCCTACTCCAGTTCCCTAAAATCCCCCTCCTGTACTCCCTGTACTCAAGCTCACTATCATGTCGCCGGTCAACGCGGATCTCCAAGCTGGAGATCCTGAGGTCCGTCCTGCCTTCGGTCGCTGCGTGGAGTCGCTCAACAGTGGCATGGCGGCGCTTGACGACCAGTTTGCCGGCAAAGTGCTGATGGTAACCATCAACGGCGACCGGCCTCCCGTCTCGCCGGACGACCTTGTCAAAGCTCTTGGCATTGCGCACGACATCCAAATAAGTGACTTGCTCATCGAAGTCTGTCCGCCACCGGCTGATTTCTTTGTCAGGTTCCGGACAACTTTCTACTGCAGTCGTGTGTTCGAATCTTCCCGGCGTTTGTTCTACGTTGGCGCGCTGGTGAGCTTTGATCGGTGGCACCCAGGATGGGGCTCGGTGCCCTCTGAGCTTGAGTTTTTAACAAAGCTTACCTTCCATGGCATGCCTCGACGTGCTTGGAACAGCGAGTCCATGAATGAGCTTATCAACGACCTTGGAGGTGAGCTCGTAAGTATGTTTGTTCCTCCAAACAGCTGGGCTTTGACGGTTATGGCATGGATGAATAAGCCGTCCACCATAACGAAGGTGACTGGTGTTGAGATACCAGTGCAGGAACCGGGGTTGTACTATTCATCGGCACCAAGGCCGCCGCGGACCACGTTAGGGATGTACCTGTATGAAGTGTTCGTGCATGTCAAAGAAGTGGTCAATCCATCAATTGAAGTCCTGCCGCCGCCGCTGGTGCCAGGGTCCGTCGACGACGTCCATTACAGGAGTCAACGTCAGACTTTCCCCGTGTTGCTCGGAACGATGGATGGCACAGGGCCTACTCCATCGCGCGGCGGAGGCCACTGCTTCTTTGGGAGAAGAGGCAGGGCTGGCTGCCTGGATGTGCTCTAATTTGAGGTAACAACTGAATCTTGTCAGATACTCCCTCCGTCCCAAAATTCTTTTCTTAGATTTGTCTACATACAGATGTATCTATTCACATTTTAGTGTTAGATACATCCGTATCTAGATAAATCTAAGACAAGAATTTTGGGACGGAGAGAGTACTAGTTAAATCCGAGCTATGGGTGTGAAGCACTGATGTGCCGGTACATTTGATTGTGACCTGTTCTAATTTTGTACCTGAACTTTTTTTTACAAAGGGTTGTACGTCAACTTAATGTGCTAGCAGAACTTATTGTGTTGTCTGTTTGTTTCCTTTGCACAACATTCAATATATTTCCCTGTCATTGATAAAGAAGATGAACCGTTATGTACGAGTTCGTTGGTTTCAACATAGCCCTACCCGTAGCGATCCACTGCTTCCATCCTGATTGTGCCGCCTGCGTGAAATTTGTGTATGCAAGTTAAGGGTGCTATGATGTTCTATATGATTGTGTCAACTATATAAGTTTTTACTGAGCATCAGCAATGCATATGGCTTAAAGATGTATTTACGAGCATCGACCGATTGGTCTCTCTCTCTCTCTCTCACACACACACACACACACACACACACACACACACAAGTGGGACCCGTTGAATTATTTCCTTGCTCGTGACAACTTTTAATTAGGTTCCACTGTAATCTAACTTTTTTCTTAAGTTATTAACTGAGCTCAGTGACTTCAAAAAGTTGTACAGAAGCATTGTTTGGGCCTTTCCGGCGTCGCTGAATGTGGGCTGAGTAGCCATGCTAGGTTGTACTGTACTACACAGGCCTTTTTTTCAACATCAGCAATGCAACTAGGCCGACAGTTGTACACAATATCCGGGTCAACTTGTTATTCTCCGCCCCGCTGGGCTGCAAACTTTCCAAGGAGGTATGCATTAGGCTTAACAAGAAAATGGACTTCAAGAAATAATAAATGGGATGTAATTCTAATAACTGCGCAGTAACTATAAAAAGATGCACTAAACGCGTAATTAGTTTAAAAATATATTATTTTTGGAATTTGAAAATTTTAATTTCATTACTTGTTGCGCGCGCAATATTTCGTTGGATTTTAACGTAATACAACTTTATTTTGAAACTATATTTAATCTGACTAGAAATTTCAGATAAAAATATTTGGGATCCCATAAAAATGTGGGAATTATTTTTGAGCGGTTGGTTGAAATTATTGATCGTTGTCCTAGCTAGAAAATGGGTTGTACTTTTAACAAACTGTAAATGGGTTGTAGTAAATTCCATTGGAATTAAAAAATGGGTTGTACATTCTTACAAATCGCAAATGGGCTATATGTTCTCTGCCACACACTTGTGGGCCTTCTAAGTTGACGCGTCCCCTAAAAAAACAAAGTTGACGTGTATGCAAGGCTTTGTCAACAACACACGGTTTTGGCAGCTGTGGCCATTGGATGTCCATCCAACAGATGTCCTGCTTCTTCTTCGATCTCGGATATTCTTGCTTCAGCCGCCCAAAAAATGATTCCTCCCCCTGACATCTGGGGCGCACCGTTTCGGAGGCTGACCAGTGGGCCTACTAAGTTGACGCGTACCAAGGGCTTCGTCAACTGAGTCAATATAAACGATTCTAGCTGCAGTGACCGTACGATGTCCATCCAATGGTCGTAGTGCTTCTTCAACCTCTGGTCTTCTTGCTCCAGCCGCCCAAAGCAGCACCGGTCGTGTCGCGTGCTCCTGCCTCCCGTGGTCGGCTATGATGCCGCGGAGGCCTCCCCGCCCCCTACTACTCCCACCGCTGGCCAGGCCGTCCCTCTACTCACCCACACCCCCTGTTATTCCGCGGCGACAGCAGCCTCACACCGCAGTCGAACCAGGGAACCCTCGTACTCTTCGCGCGGGCTTCCACTGCCGCGTCTTCCCCGGCTCCGCGTCGTCCCCTTCCTAGGCCTCGCCGTCGTCCACCGCCCTGGTGCTCTCAGCGCGGCATGGTCAACATGGTCAAGGAACGGATTCCATTGGACGTGGATCGACGTGGAGAGGTCGACACCGGGTGCACGATTTACAAAGAAGGAAGTGCCTCCTTATTATGCGGAAACTAATGATTCCTCCACCTGGCAGCAGGGACCCACCGGACGGGCCACCGTATTTCACGAAAAAAAAAGTTTCCCCCTGACTGCTGGGACCCACCGGACGGGCCACCGTATTGCGCGAAAAAACGTTCCCCCCGCTGTCAACTCGGACCCACCAGAATTGCCTCCTTATTACGCACTAAAAAATGAATACTCCCCCTGCTGGTTGGGACCCACCTTGGTGGGAGGCTGACTTGTGGGCCTACTAAGTTGACGGGGATGTAGTGCTTTGTCAACTTAGTCAATAAGAACAATTCTAGCTCCAGTGACCGCACGATGTCCATCCAACGGTCGTAGTGCTTCTTCAACCTCTGGTCTTGTTGCTCCAGCCGCCCAAAGCAGCGCCGGTCGTGCCATATGCTCCTACCTCCCGTGGCCGGCTGTGCTGCCGCGGAGGCCTCACCGCCCCCTACTATTCCCACCGCTAGCCAGGCCATCGCTCTGCTCACCCACACCCCCTGTTATTCTGCGGCGACGGCAGCCTCACACCGCAATGAACCAGTGAACCTCGTACTTCTCACGCGTGGGCATCCACTGCCGCGCCTTCCCCGGCTACACGTAGTCCCCTTCCTAGGCCTCGCCGTCGTCCACCGCCCTGGTGCTCTCAGCGCGGTGTGGTCAACGTGGTCAAGGAACGGCTTCCATCGGACATTAACTATACATGGAGAGGCTGATAGCTGGGTCCACGGCCGAAGCAAGGAAGTGTCGCATTGTTACGCGCAAAATAATTATTCCTCCACCTGACAGCGGAAACCCACCGGACGGGCCACCGTATTTTGCGAAAAAAACGTTTCCCCCTGACTGCTGGGACACACCAGCTACATCTTCGCATGCAAGGAAGTGCGTCCGGGCAAAAAAAAACGATTCACCCCCCTGACTACTGGGACCCACCAGCTACATCTTCATAGGCAAGGAAGTGCCTGACAGTCGGGACCCACCTGGTCGAAGCATACGTAGCGTTATCATTCTGGTCGCGAACGTGTACGTACATACTGGTCGATGTAGAGGCGCGCATTTGTTGTAGTAGAGACGCGCACGTAGCATGTACACGTACGTACAGCGGCCAGTGTGCAAGAAAGAAAATACGGCCACGTACGTACATACGGGCAAGGTCTCGAATGCCTACTCGTGCATACGTACGGCCAGAGCTCGTGTACATGGCTGGGTCGAAACGGAGAAACATCATCGTCATGGTGTTCATGGGGAGCCAACCGGCTGGGTCGGAACGGAATGCGTCGTCGTGTTCATCGGGAGGGCTTGGACGGAACAGCCGATGGAAACGAGGCCTGGCGTACCGCAGACCGGAGGAAACGGCCTTGTGTTTGACCGGCCACGTTCGAAACGGGATCTTGTTCATCGGGAGGGGTCTAGCGTACCGCAAAACGGAGGAAACAGATCTCCTATGGTCGAAACGGGGGTCCTGTTGATTGGGAGGGGCGTGGCGTACCGCAAAATGGAGGAAACGGACTTGTGTTGGAGCGCTACGGTCGAAACGGGGGTCCTGTTCATCAGGAGGGGTGTGGCGTACCACAAAAAGGGACTCCACGGGATATTGTTCATCTCCACCGTCGACCCCCTCCAGCCTCCACGGGCTACTGTTCATCCACTGTCGACCTCCTACAGCCTCCACCTGCGACTGTTCATCCACGGGCTCCTGTTCATCCAGCCTCCACCGCGTGCTACTCCACTGGCTACTGTTCAACCAGCCCTCTCCACGGGCTCTTGTTCAACCACCCCTCCACGGGCTACTGTTCATCCTGCCCTCCACGGGGTGGTCCTGTTCATCCAGCCCCAACCGGCTCGAACGATCGGGGTCCTGTTCATCCACCCCCACCGGGAACTGTTCATCCAGACCCCCCCAGCAACACTCACTGTTCATCCAGAGGCAACGCCACGGGTCCCGCTCATCCACCCCACTAGGAACTGTTCATCCAACCCCCCCAAAGAACGCCATTGCTCATCCAGAGGCAGCATCGATCGACTTCAGTTAGCAGCAATAGCGAAGGAATCACTCGATCGGGTTCATTATCACCATCGATCGATCGCTCGGGTTCGATGAATGCGCGCGCTGCGGTAATCGCCGGGTTCAGTTAGAGCCCAACGCCTCGCTCGGGTTCAGTTAGAGCCCAACGCCTCACACCCACGCGCGTGCGTGTACGAGAGAAACGCGCATCGCTCGGCCCCGACCACCCACCGTAACCGGGAACACCCCGATATTTTCCTCGCCCTCGCTTCTACCATGGTTTTTTCCGTCATGGACGACTCAAAGAATATCATGCAGCTGCGTCTCCGGCCCGCCCAGGATGAAAAGCCCATTTTCTGTCATGATTTTTTGTCATAGAAGTAGGACCCCACCACATCTATGATGATACCGTGTTTTGTCACAATTATTGTCATAGAAGTGTCATAAGTATGACAGAAAAGATTTTTGTTCGGCCCAAAATGTCACGGATGTGTCCTTTTTTGTAGTGCAACCATGTGTGATTGATGCAACAGGTAAAAGGAAAGTCATTGCAGACGGTTCCAATTTTGGGAACCATGTGTGATTGACGTACTACCTCCGTCCTGGTTTATTGGTCCCCTTTGTAATTTGTACCAAATTTTGACCAAATATTTAACTAAGAAACATTTATGCATGTTAGCAAAAATTATATCATTGAACACCATGCTCAAATATCCATCCAACGATATATTTTTTGGTGACCTACACTAACATTTTGTCAGTTAAATCTTTGGTCAAAATTTAACACAAATTACGAAGGGGGCCAATAAACCAGGACGGAGGTAGATTCCATCAACTGAACTGATTGCATCCATATCCCATGGTTAGACATAAGTAAACATAGATTAAACATACTCAGACATAGATAATAAGTGTACACGTACACAAGCATAGTTCAACCATAAGTACACAGTTCAACCATTATTAGGCATACTCAAGCGTACATAGTTCGATCCCACATCTCATCTCACATGCCGGCACTATCCTGAAGCTTCTCCAGGTACTCGGCGTGCGTGCTATGCGCCACCCTGCAAGAATACTTCTGCTTGAAGGGGCCAACGGCCCGTCCTCTTGCATGCGCCAGAACACTTTGATACGCGTCATGAAGCTTGTGGTTACAAAATGGGCATCGATAGCCGTCGTTCCAGGTCCTAATACGCCTGTTATGCATTCCCATGTAACTCTCCCTCGGGATTTGCCTCTTGTACCTCCTCTGGCCTTCTTCATCCTCCCTGTCCACATCATCAGACAGCACCTATACAAATAGTAAAACAAATTTGGCATCAAAACAATATTTACATGCCGTGAAGTAGGATTAGGAATTTATGCCTATTTTTTATACATATCCATATATTATGGTTCGATTTTTAAGCACAGTCGTCTATGTACAGACCAATCTTGAAGAAAATAATTGGACAAACATATATGTAGGTTATTCAAAATCAATTGTCAAGTCCTGGCTAGGAATTATTAGCACGAACACTAACCCTAGTCGGATTACTAGTAGAAATCATTTGCATAGATGAAACAACTGATCACTTATCACTTGTACCACATTCAAACAATCAATACACTACACGGGTCTAACGAAACTTACTCAGATTTCTTGGATTGGGGGAACATAACCATAGGATTTCTATTCCAAAAAGGGGGGAGGTAGGAGTAACTAGAGAAACCTTAGAATCTATTTGACACATAAATGGGTATAGATGACTAACCAGTTGTCCATCGTCGTCGGAGTCATCGCCGGAGTTGTCGTCGGAGTCATCGCCGGGGTTGTCGCCCGAGTCGTCACCAGAGTCGGTGTGGAACTCCGCCTCCGGTGGTGGAAGCTCGATGCTGTCGACGACGTCAGGGTGCAGCTATAACACGCCGGCGGTGACGCCAACTCTGTCTCCATCTCCACACCGTTCTCCATTGCTTCAGTAGCCCTGGCGTCGCCACTCCCTCCGATCGGGAGCTTCGACGGCATCCTCATACACTAACAGCTTTGAGGACTTAGAGCGTCGTCGAGCATGCAAGCGGAGAGAGAGGATTGTGTGTGTGGCAAGGATGGGGGTGCGGCCGCTCGGGCGCTCCATTAATATGGAGTAGTGGGATAGAGGCGGGCGGCGGTCAAACCGCTAGCTCGCCTCCCGGTGAGCCTGTGTACCGGACTGCTGGCATGCCTACCGTCGTTTCACACAGCTACTCGCATGCCTCCCAATGAAACTGCGTAGCGAGCATGCCACCGTCATTTCACTCACCTGCACGCACACCTCCCGATCTGCCTGCGTGGCGGACTACTCGCATGTGTCCCGTCAACTCAAGCCTGTTCGCACGACACACGGGTCGCGCGGCGACACCTATATATTTTTCTATTTGGATGATTAATGCTGCTGCTTTATTGCTTAACCGAAGCATGTCATGTGTCCATTGTTGGTCTAATGCTCACGGTTCGAATAAATAATCTATTTGGGATATTGGTTCCCAATTATTAATAATCTCCCATTTGTAATTAGATAAAGATTACATCAAAACTGGTCTCAAATTTGACAAAAAAAGTACAATGCCACTTTGTATTGGTTTCCATATGACAATACGATAAATTTCATGAACTTCAAATAAGTTTTGGATGTACTAGAATTTAAAAATCAAGATTCTAAATGTTTGAAATTTGTTGCACGGGGAGTAAACATGCACCCAGTGAGACACATGTGTTTTTGCAATCCATTTAGGTGCACTGTCACATGTGCATGTAGCTCAAATTTGATTTTTGCACATTATACCCATAGAAAATCAATCAATTAATATACTAAAACATCTTAATGATCTCTGTTTTTTTGTCGAAATTATAATGTCCCTCCTTTGGTAACATATGTTCACCGCCAGATAATTTAACATGCATCGTAGTTGCGGTGGATTCGCGGTGTGTGTGTGCAGCGTCTGGGTGGCGGGTGGCTCGCAGTACACTACGAGTTGTGAGCCATCGTGTGGGTTGGCCATTTTGTTAGGCAGGTGCCACATCAGAGTCATGAATTCGTTATTTAAAACATTACACAACCATTTCAGACATACATGTTTTGGCCACATGCAGTCGATGGTTTTCATACATGACAATTGATACTCGTGTGTGACGCTTTCTATGGGACCGCGAGGTCGTCGTCCATCACTTTGACGAACAGCCGACAGTGAGGTTAATTTGACCTGCAAGGTAGAATCTTTTTTGTTTGTGTTATGGTGGTAGATAGTATGCGTCGAAGAGGTGGGAGGGGACTAGCATATATACTATATGTACGTGTCTGTGAACAAGTACACCTCACTCAGTGTCGGGAATTTTCAGTTTCCGAGGCATGTGCCACATCAAAGTTGTGAAATTGGCTATTCAAACATCACACAGCACCTCTTTGGGACACGTGTATGCAGGCGGTGGTTATCCTAGATAGGACACTCCCGTGTGACGCTTCCATCTGCGGGCCCACGAGGCCATCGTCGATGCATGCATCACTTTGACCTACATCGGGAGAGGCTAATTAATTTCACCATCATCGAGGATTCTTCTTGGGTTGTATTATGGTAGGAGCATATAGTATGCGTCGAAGAGGGGGAAGGGGACCATCATATGTAGTACGCTTCATGAACCTCGCTCTGTGTGGGGGGTTTACGGTTTTTGAGGCATGTGGCACATCAAAGTTGTGCATTTTGGGTATTCAACATATGTTTGGCCCACATGCAATGCAATGGTGGTTGTCCTCTCGCACCCACTTAAGCAGTTATCAGCGATAATCATGCTTTCCATCTCTGGGCCCGCTTGGTCCATCACTACTTTTTTCCTGACAACAAGAGAGGTTAATTTGACTTATGAGGGAATTGTTTTTTCTTGTTATATGATATACATACATACATACATACATACATACATACATACATATATATATATATATATATATATATATATATATATATTTCATGCTCTGGGATGACATGATACAGTTTGAGCACACCCACATGCATGTGTACGCATGAATCCCACCCATCGAGTCGAAGTGGCTAGTGCAACGACACGTCATGAACCAATCTCGCTCTTTGTGGGGACTGTACGATTCTTGACGCACACGCCACATCAATGTTGTGAAATGGTATTCAAACATGCATGCACGCATCACCTCCATACATATGGATGTATTGGTTGTCCTCGAACAGTACACTCCCTCATGTGGTTACGGCAACAAGCCAATATATTCGTGGGCCCGCGTGGATATCCATGATCACCTTGACCGACAACAAGATAGGTTACCATGTCGGATTCTTCCTTTGGTTCGTGTTATCATAGTATGGGTCCTGGTGAATTCAGACTATAATTAAGTTTGAGCGCATATACTATGCACGCATGCATGCATGAATCCCCGTCGTCGACTTGAAGTGTGGTGTAACATACATATGCATCGTCAACCTAACCCTCACTCGGTGTGGGGATTTCTAGTTTGAAATCACGGTGCCACATGAAATTTGTTCCATTGTGTGTATTCAAAAACACAACTCTCCATACATATGTTTGGGCCACACGCACACAATGGTTGTCTTCGGTGACTAGCTACTTGCGTGCTTATTGGCGAGCTAACCCATCTCCGGGGTCGCATGGACGGCCATCACTTTGACCAACAACAAGAGAGAGGTTGTACGACCAAGGTGGATCATTCTTGGTCCGTTTTACGATCCATCTTGGTGAGATGCCTCTCTGGCCCGCCGACTGAAAGTGTGTGTGGGGGGGGGGGCTGCTATACTTTGCACTTTGCTAGGTGATCCTCGGTTGGGGTGCATGCATTCATATCTTACGATTCCCTTCGTGCTGACACAAGGGGGCTGCTAGCTACTTCGCACTTTGCTAGGTGAACCTCGGTTGGGGGGGCATGCATTCATAGCTTTGGATTCCCTTCGTGCTGACACAAGGGGGGCAAGCAATATTGTGTGCTTTGCGAGATAGGTGCCACATCGAAGTTGCATTTGGTATTTGAACATCAACCACCCTTTTCATACATAAATTTGGTCTACATGCAAGCGTGTTCGTGTTCTGACCCTGTCCCGCATCATTTTCGCCACATTTATGAATATTAGACAAGTCGGATGACGCAACAGACACGGTTCACTCAAACTAACCGTGTGCCACGCTGGTGCCCCTGTCACGCACACATCCGCACAGTACATTGGGCCCCACGAGGCTTCCCCTCTCAAAAACATCTACCCGCCTGCAGCTTTATTCTGTTTGATAACACACAGTTATTGTGTTTCAACCGTGTGTGATGTTTCTTTTCCCAACCCCACCTGCATCCCTCGAAAATATCTGCCCGCCTCGAGGGTTTTTCTGTTTCATAACACACGGTTGTTATCTTCGGACTGTGTGCGATGCACCATCATCAAAATTTTCAATAGGCTCTGCATTTCAATCCCGTGTTTGACTCCCGCATAGTAAAATTTTTAGTACCAGCGTCATTTCCTCAAACACACCCCCCGCCCCTCCACACACACACACACCAAAACCTCCTCGGGCACGCACACACACACCCCCCCTCCCTCGCTCGAAACCCTAGCAAGGTCGCCGCCGCCGCCACCGCAAGACCTCCATTATCAATATCTGCCGATTTTCCCGTGCAGCTTACCCACCAATCTCCATACCCAGGCCGCCCTGAGTTTCTTAGATGACGCCCGCCCCTTTGACGGAAATATGTCGTAGAGGCAATAATAAAATTGTTATTTTATATTTCCTTATATCATGATAAATGTTTATTATTCATGCTAGAATTGTATTAACCGGAAACTTGATACATGTGTGGATACATAGACAAAACACCGTGTCCCTAGTAAGCCGCTACTAGACTAGCTCGTTAATAAAAGATGGTTAAGTTTCCCAACCATTGACATGTATTGTCATTTAATGAACGGGATCACATCATTAGGAGAATGATGTGATGGACATGACCCATCCGTTAGCTTAGCATATTGATCGTTCAGTTTTATTGCTATCGCTTTCTTCATGTCATATAAATATTCGTTTGACTATGAGATTATGCAACTCCTTGGAAAAGCATGCCACTTATGATTCACCCTCCTCTCAAGCATCCGCAACTACGAAAGAAGAATTAAGGTAAACCTAACCATAGCATGAAACATATGGATACAAATCAGCCCCTTACGAAGCAACGCATAAACTAGGGTTTAAGCTTCTGTCACTCTAGCAACCCATCATCTACTTATTACTTCCCAATGCCTTCCCCTATGCCCAAACAATGGTGAAGTGTCATGTAGTCAACGTTCACATAACACCACTAGAGGAAAGACAACATACATCTCATCAAAATATCGAAGGAATACCAAATTCACACGACTCCTTATAACAAGACTTCTCCCATGTCCTCAGGAACAAACGTAACTACTCACAAATCATATTCATGTTCATAATCAGAGGGGTATTAATGTGCATGAAGGATCTGAACATATAATCTTCCACCGAATAAACCAACTAGCATCAACTAGAAGGAGTAATCAACACTACTAGCAACCCACAGGTACCAATCTGAGGTTTCGAGACAAAGATCGGATACAAGAGATGAACTAGGGTTTGAGAGAAGATGCTGCTGGTGAAGATGTTGATGGAGATTCACCCCCTCCTGATGAGAGGATCGATGGTGATGACGATGGTGATGATTTCCCCCTCCCGGAGGGATGTTTCCCCGGCAGAACAGCTCCGCCTGAGCCCGAGATTGGTTCCGCCAAGGTTCCGCCTCGAGACGGTGGCGCTTCGTCCCGAAAGATTTCTTATGATTTTTTTCCAGGGCAACAGACACCTTATACCAGAAGATGGGCATCGGGGGGCTTCCATGTGGCCCACGAGGCAGGGGGCACGCCCAGGGGGGTAGGGCACGCCCTCCACCCTCGTGGACAGTGAGTGGCCCCCTCTGCTGCTTTCTTTGCCCAATATTTTTAATATATTCCAAAACTGACTTTCATAGAGTTTCAGGACTTTTGGGGTTGTGCAGAATAGGTCTCTAATATTTGCTCCTTTTCCAGCCCAGAATTCCAGCTGACGGCATTCTCCCTCTTCATGTAAACCTTGTAAAAATAAGAGAGAAAAGGCATAAGTATTGTCACATAATTTGTAATAATAGCCCATAATGAAAGAATTATCAATATAAAAGCATGATGCAAAATGGACGTATCAACTCCCCCAATCTTAGACCTCGCTTGTCCTCAAGTGGAAGCCGATATCGAAAAATATGTCCACATGTTTAGAGATAGAGGTGTCGATAAAATAAAATACGGACATGAGGGCATCATGATCATTCTTAGAATAGCAACATATATATACTGTCATATGATTTCTTATGCTAAAGTAACAATCTATTCACAATGTCAAGTATGAATCAGAAACTTCATTGAAAATCTAGCAAACTATAATCTCAGTCATTGAAGCAATTGCAATTTATCATAACATCGGAAAGAGTCAATATAAGAGCTTTTCAACAAGTCCACATACTCAACTATCATTTAGTCTTTCAATTGCTAACACTCACGCAATACTTATGGGCATGAAGTTTTAATCAGACATAGAGAAAGATAGCTTATAGTCTTGCCTCCCAACCTTTTACCTCAAGGGTAACATCAACAATAATGCTTTATGAAAACCCACATCCAATTGGATATATATATATATATATATATATATATATATATATATATATATATATATATATATATATATATATATATATATATATATATATATATATATATATATATATATATATATATATATATATATCGTGATCTTTCCAACACATAGTGCTTGCCAAAGGATAAAGTGTAAAAAGGAAAGGTGAAGATCACCATGACTCTTGTGTAAGGTATAAGAAAAAAATAAAAGATAGGCCCTTCGCAGAGGGAAGCATAGGTTGTCATGTGCTTTTATGGTTGAATGCACAAAATCTTAATGCAAAAGAACGTCACTTTATATTGCCACTTGTGATAGGGACCTTTATTATGCAGTCCGTCGCTTTTATTTCTTCCATATCACAAGCTTGTATAAAGCTTATTTTCTCCACACTAATAGATCATACATATTTAGAGAGCAATTTTTATTGCTTGCATCAATGACAACTTACTTGAAGGATCTTACTCAATCCATAGGTAGATATGGTGGACTCTCATGGCAAAACTGGGTTTAAGGTTATTTAGAAGCACAAGTAGTATCTCTACTTGGTGCAACAAATTGGGCTAGCATGAGGGGGAATGGCAAGCTCAACATGTTGGATGATCCATGACAATATAATTTATTTCGGATATAAGAAAACATAACCCATTACGTTGTCTTCCTTGTCCAACATCAACTTTTTAGCATGTCATATTTTTGTGAGTGCTCACAATCACAGAAGATGTCCAAGATAGTAGATTTATATGTGAATACCTCTCTTTCTTTATTACTTCCTCTTAATTGCAATGATGACCAAGACTATGTTTGTTAACTCCCAACAACTTCTATTCATCATACTATTTATATGTGAAGTCATTACTCTCCATAAGATCAATATGATCTCTGTATTTCTTTTTTTCTTTCTTTTTTCTTTTATTCCCTCAAGATCATATCAAGATAACCAAGCTCTCGACTCAAGACTAATCTTTATTATATATAGCTCACGGACTCGATTACATAGATAAGGGTCAACACAAAAACTCAAAGCTAGATCATACTAAACTTTATTCTACTAGATCAAGATATAACCAAAAGGACCAAACTAAGAAAAACGTAAAGAAAGAAGTGTGATGGTGATACGATACCGGGGCACCTCCCCCAAGCTTGGCAGTTTCCAAGGGGAGTGCCCATACCCATGTATTTATGTCTCTCTCTTTGGAGGTAGTGATGTGATATTCTTTGCGATGATGCCCCTTAGGATATGATTCTCTTCCTCGAGCTTACTGACTTGTTGCTTGAGATCCATTACTTCCCTACGGGGCTTACCCATGATGGCTAAAGCTCCTTTCACCCATGGATGTTTCATAGCTGCTGGGAACAAGTAACACTCCTTTTCAAATTTTCATAAGAAAGAAATCTAGCATTGGGAGGGATGACCGAGTTTGGAATTGCTGAGGTCTGAAGTTCCTCCATCGTGAATCTAGCTTGGAGACGGGAGGTAACTTCTTGATCCTCCTCCATGGCATCTATCCTTTTCAAGTCGTCCACCATCTCTTCCTCCATTGATGGCCCAAAGTGGTCAGCATCACTGTTTGCTCCTGGCCCCGGTGTTGGATGAGACACCCGACTCTCCCCGACTGACTCTTGAGAAGACATCTTGCTCTAAATCTACTGTAGAAACAACTCAAAAACAAAAAAAAACAGATGATTGTGTCGTGGTACGGTGGTCAAAACCTTCGTGAGATTATATAATGATTTTTTGTCCACCAAAAGAAGTATCGTGCAAGAAAACGGAGTCTGGAGGGCACACGAGGTGCCCACGAGGCAGGGGGGCGTGCCCTCCACCCTCATGGATGCCTCGTGTCCCTTTCGGACTACTTCTTATTATCCTATTTCCTTAAATATTCCAAAACGGAGAAAAATTGCTAATAGAACTGTTTTGGAGTCGGTTTACTTACCGTACCACATACCTATTCCTTTTCGGAGTCTGAAACATTCTGGAAAGTGTCCCTTATGTACTCCTCCGGGGTTATGGTGTCAATAACATTGGTTTCAACATTTATGGGATTACCTGAGATATAATGTTTGATTCTTTGACCGTTCACCACCTTTGGATTTGCGCCTTCGAATTTGTTGAACTTTATGGCACCGGAATGATAGACCTCCACGATAACGTAAGGGCCTTCTCATTTAGAGAGGAGTTTTCCTGCAAAAAATCTTAAACGAGAGTTGTATCACAAAACATAATCACCTACATTAAACTCATGCTTTTGTATCCTTTTGTCATGCCATCTTTTAACCTTTTCTTTAAACAGTTTGACATTCTCAAATGCCTGGGTTCTCCACTCGTCAAGTGAGCTAATGTCAAATAGTCTCTTCTCGTTGGCAAGTTTGAAATCATAATTGATCTCTTTAATGGCCCAATATGCCTTATGTTCTAGTTCGAGAGGTAAGTGACATGCTTTTCCATAAACCATTTCATACGGAGACATACCCATAGGATTTTTATATGCAGTTCTATAGGCCCATAATGCATCATCAAGTTTCTTGGACCAATTCTTTCTAGATCTATTAACAGTCTTTTGAAAAATTAATTTAATCTCCTTGTTACTCAGTTCTACTTGACCACTAGACTGTGGGTGGTATGGAGATGCAATTCTATTATTAACATCATACTTAGCAAGCATTTTACGAAAAGCACCATGAATAAAATGTGAACCACCATTAGTCATTAAGTATCTAGGGACTCCAAACCTCGGAAAAATAACTTCTTTAAGCATCTTAATAGATGTGTTATGATCAGCACTAGTAACCTAATCAACAGACTAAAATATGTGTATACCCATTAGAGGAAGGAAATGGTCCCATATAATCAAAGCCCCAAACATCAAATGGTTCAATAACAAGTGAATAGTTCATAGGCATTTCTTGACATCTACTAATATTACCAATTCTTTGACATTCATCACAAGACAAGACAAACTTACGGGCATCTTTGAAAAGAGTAGGCCAATAAAAACCGGATTGCCATACCTTATGTGCAGTTCTATCTCCAGCGTGGTGTCCTCCATAAGCCTCGGAGTGACACTTGCATAGGATCTGTTCCTGTTCATGCTCAGGTACCCAACGTCTAATAACACCATCTACTCCTTCTTTATAAAGGTGTGGGTCATCCAAGAAGTAATGTCTTAAATCATAGGAAAACTTTTTCTTTTGTTGGTATGTGAAACTAGGTGGTATAAATTTAGCAACAATGTAATTAGCATAATCAGCATACCATGGAGCAATACGAGAAGCATTTATGACAGCTAATTGTTCATCAGGAAAGCTATCATCAATAGGTAGTGGGTCATCAGGAACATTCTCTAACCTAGATAAGTTGTCTGCAATGGGGTTCTCAGCTCCATTTCTATCAATAATATGCAAATCAAATTCTTGTAGCAAGAGAACCCATCTAATAAGTCTAGGTTTAGCATGTTTATTTTCCATAAGATATTTAATAGCAGCATGATCAGTGTGAACAGTTACTTTAGAATCAACAATATAAGGTCTGAACTTATCACAAGCAAATACAACTGCTAAAAATTCTTTTTCAGTAGTAGCATAATTTCTCCGGCACTGTCTAGAGTTTTACTAGCATATTGGATAACATTTAATTTCTTATCAACTCTTTGTCCTAGAACAGCACCTACAGCATAATCACTAGCATCACACATAATTTCAAAGGGTAAATTCCAATCAGGTGGCCGAACAATAGGTGCAGAAATCAAGGCTTTCTTAAGTATTTCAAATTCTTCTACACAATCACCATCAAAGACAAAAGGAACATCTTTTTGTAAGAGATTAGTCAGAGGCCTAAATTTTTTTTGAGAAGTCTTTAATGAACATCCTATAAAAACCAGCATGACCAAGGAAACTTCTTATACCTTTAATGTCCTTAGGACACGGCATCTTTTCAATAGCATCAACTTTAGCTTTATCAACTTCAATACCTCTTTCAGAAATTTTATGCCCCAAGAAAATACCTTCATTAACCATAAAGTGGCACTTCTCCCAATTCAAGACAAGATTAGTTTCTTCACATCTCTGCAAAACTCGATCAAGGTTGCTTAAGCAATCATCAAAAGAAGTTCCATACACGGAGAAATCATCCATGAAAACCTCAACAATCTTTTCACAAAAGTCAGAGAATATAGCAGTTATACATCTTTGAAAGGTAGCAGGTGCAATACATAAACCAAAAGCCATACGTCTATAAGCAAAGGTACCGCAAGGGCAAGTAAAAGTGGTCTTTTCCTGATCCTCTTTTAACACAGGTATTTGAGAGAAACCAGAATAACCGTAGAAAGCAGAAATGTGTATGTTTGGATAATCTTTCTAGCATTTGATCAATAAAAGGTAAAGGGTAATGATCCTTTCTAGTAGCTTTATTTAATTTGCGGAAGTCAATTACCATTCTATAGCCTGTAAAAATTCTTTGTGGGGTCAATTCATCTTTATCATTAGGAACAACAGTAATACCTCCCTTCTTAGGGACACAATGGACATGACTTACCCACTGACTATCAGCAACGGGATAAATTATACCTGCCTCCAGAAGCTTTAGTATTTCATTTCTTACCACTTCTTTCATCTTAGGATTTAACCGTCCTTGGTGATCAACAACCGGTTTAGCGTCTTTCTCCAATTTTATTTTGTGCTGGCATAGAGTGGGACTAATGCCCTTAAGATCATCAAGAGTATATCCAATAGCAGAACGGTGCTTCTCCAGAGTATTCAATAATTTCTCTTCTTCCTGCTCTGAAAGTTTAGCACTAGTAATAACAGGATATATCCTATTTTCATCAAGATAAGCATATTTAAGAGTATCAGGTAATGGTTTAAGCTCAAACACGGGATCACCCTTGGGTGGAGGAGGATCCCCTAAAATTTCAGCAGGCAAGTTGTGTTTCAAAATAGGTCCCTGTTTAAAGAATACTTCATTGATTTCCCTTCTTTCATTCATAAACATATAATTTCATGGTCTAGGAAATATTATTCTAAAGGATCATTAGGAGGCACGGCAATAGAAGCAAGACAAATGATTTCATCTTTACTAGGCAATTATTTATCATGTGGTGGTCTACGAAATTTAGCAAAATTAAAATCATGAGACATATCCCCTAAACCAACAGTAACAATATCCTTTTCGTAGTCTATCTTAGCATTAACAGTATTCGAGAAGGGTCTACCTAATATAATGGGACAAAAGTCATCTTGTGGGGAACCAAGAACAAGAAAATCTGTAGGATATTTAACTTTCCCACACAAGACTTCAACAGCTTTAACAATCCAAATTGGTGAAATAGTATCTCTATTGGCAAGCTTAATTGTAACATCAATATCTTCTATTTCAGTAGGTACAATATCATGCATAATTTATTCATATACGGAATGAGGTATTGCACTCGCACTAGAACCCATATCACATAAGCCATGATAGCAATGATCTCCTATTTTAACAGAAACAACAGGCATGCTGTCGGTGTACTAGAGTAGGGGTACCCTAGTTCCCCGAACTCGTGCACGGACAGTTGCAGCGCCCCATGGCCGGCCGGCCTGATGGCCGCCGAGACCCTCAGTAGCTCCCTTGGAGCCATTCAAGAGCAAAGCAGTCAAGACCCCGACAAGAGGAGCTTGCCGGGAAGGCCACTCAGTATGCTAAGGAAACAAGGCTCGGCAAGAGGAGCTTGCCGGGAAGGCTTGGCGGCGCTGAACCCCCAAGCGACAAGATTCCCGCCACGGCAAGGCACTTGCGGGACGGGCAACCTCTCTTCATCTCCGCACCAGCTCATCCGCAACGTGTCACCACGGGCTCTCCCAAGGACGCGTGTCGGGGCTGTGCAGCCAGCGGAGAGTAGCGACAAGCAGCGCCGACAAGCTACCATCGTGGCTAACGGGCGCACTTAACGGTCCCTGTTGCACTGTTCGGGCGACCGAGACGGGCATTGATGACTCTTGTCCCTTGCCGTCAGAGTTAGGTATAGGTTACTGTACACTGTACATAGCGGTGTACCAACCTATGTTTTTACTACCTTACCCTTGTCTACTTGCCATATGTGGTAACCCCTTGTGCCTATAAAAGGAGGCCCGGGGGCAACGTAGTAGGGGTTGGGTTCGGCTCGATAGAAGACCGCACTCACGCTAGGTCTTGTAGCCCGCATTGCTCCCTAGCAAGAAGACAAGATAATCCACAAAGCAGCAGTAGGAGTATTATCTCCCCGGAGAGCTCCGAAGCTGGGTAAAAATCCGCTTGTGTGCATCGCCCCGATTTGCTCTTTGTGCAATCTCTGCCCCCCTCCGAACCACAAGGGACCAAGGTCCCATAGGTGCTCGTGGGGCACGACCAGCTCACCCCCGACATCTTTGGCGCGCCAGGTAGGGGGGCGTCGAGGCTGTGCGAACCTGATCCGGTGGTCGCCTGAGCAACTTCATCGACATCTTCGTCAACATGGCGCCGAAGAAGAAGCCTTCGGCAGCAGCTGAGCCGTCTGCGTCGAACCCACCACCACCGGAGCCGTCAGGCGGTGGGGGAAACGCTGGCGGAGGGACCAGCGTCGCTGAGAGAGCCCACGATGCCGCCAGGTCCAAGGACAACGCGCGAAGCGTCGGCGTCGAATCGCACGCGCCCATCGCAGGAGGCGCGGGACGAGACAGCGCCACGATACTCGTGGCGCCATACGCCATTGGATCAAGGCCTGCTGGAGGGTCCCGAGGCCCTCGAGACCCGCGATGCGCTTGACATGCCGATGCGAGTGAGAGTGGGGTACGGTGGGCGGGATGCTGCTCCTCCTAACTTGGTTGGGAGTCCGAGCACATCCGTTCTTCGCCCGTACACCATTGCCGCCAACCACACCAGCGGAAGCCTTGGCAAGAGCTCAATTGCTCCTAGATTACCCTCCAACGGCCGATAAGGTCGACGAATGGAGGGCCACAATTCAAAGTCTCATCGGCCGCTTAACGGCGACGCCCCACGGCAAAGTGCGCCGCGGCCGCGACGGGCGACAAGGCGCGAGCCGATGGCGGCGAGACTTGCGGGGTGCACCCACCGTACACTCCCTTCCCGAAGGCCAAGATCGCCGACTCGCGGATCCACCTCGACAGCGACTCCACGGCGTCGCCGGATCCACGAGCTCATCGCGACCAACGCCAAGTTCTTCGAGCGGCAAGAAGAGGACGCCGAACCCGTATCGGCGCGCCGGGAAGCGCCGTCAATCGATTAACGCGCCGGGCCCACTGTCGATATGCATGCGCCAGGGGAACTAGGCGACTTGCCGTACGCGGTGGGTTGCCCTGCGTTCACTCGTGAGCTGCGGCAAGTCCGGTGGGCCGACAAGAAGAACTTCAAACCAGATGTGCCGGAGCAGTACGACGGCAGGACACATCCATCGGAGTTCCTCAGCATCTACACCATCGCGGTGCAAGCTGCGGGGGGACGAGACGACTAGATCCTCGCCAACTACTTCCCCTTGGTGCTCAAGCCAAATGTCAGATCTTGGCTCATGCACTTGCCGGATGGCTCTATTTCTTCTTGGGCAGATTTGTGCCATCAGTTTGTTGGCGCCTTCACAGGCGGCCACAAGCCTCATGGCCAGGAGAGTGATCTCCACCTGCTTGCCCAGAAGGAGGGGGAGTCCCTGCGCAAATTCATCCAGAGATTCAGTCGAGTGCACTACAACATCCCAGACGTCCACCCTGCTGCAGTGATTAGTGCATTCCATCAGAATGTACGAAATCGCAGGATGAGAGAGGAGATGGCGATGTGCAAAGTGAAAGATGTAAGCGAGCTCACGCCTGGCCGACAAGTGTGCACGCTTGAAGAAGGAAGAAGGCTCCGGGAGAGAGTGTGAGCAGAGTCGATAGTGAGGGACCGCCCGGCAAGGAATAGCCGCGGCGGAACAATAGGAGGAAGAAAAGCCAAGAAGTACTAGTTGTCGAGCAGTCCGCAAGGATGGTGCCGCCAACAAAGCCAAGACCGGTGGCTCCGGCAAGGAGGTTGTCGCCGACGCCGACCGCCAAAGCTGTGGCGACGCCGACAAGCCGGACGGCTCCAACAAGCAAGATCTTGTAAAATCCACCGCACTAAGGGCCACGATCTCCAAAGCTGCAAGAAAGTCGAGCAGCTTGTTGAGCTACAGAAAGCTGAATACGAGCGGCGAGACAAAGAGAAGGCCCAAGAAGGTGCAGGTGCTGCAAGTAAAAAGAGACCCGGTTGGGGAGGACGCTGCGACAAGGCCAAGCAGCGGCAAGGAGACAGACCTCCCCGTGGCCGCGACAAGGAAGAAGATGAAGATGAAGATGACGAGGATTATGAAGACGATGAGGCTGATGAACATGAGTTTCAAAAGGCAACATAGGTCCTTTGCGTCGACGGTGGTGCGTCTCTGCATACCTCGCACCGCCAACTCAAGCAATGGATGCGTGAGGTCAATGCAGCAGAACCATCCATAGAGTCACGCAAACCTCTGAAGTGGTCCAGCACGCCCATCATCTTTGACATTGAGGATCACCCTGATCGCATCACTGCGGTCGGGTGTTTGCCGATGTTGGTATCACCAACCATCCGCAACCTCAAGGTCACAAAGATGCTGGTTGACGGCGGGGCCGGCCTGAATTTGATCTCCTCTGCAGTACTCCAGAAGCTCCAAATCCCTGACAGCGAGCTTGAAGAAACTGGTACTTTCCAAGGAATCAACCCAGGAAGGAGCAAGCCCAAGGGGAAGATCACGTTGCCGGTGACATTCGGCAGCGAACTCAACTTCAGAACAGAGAGGGTCACATTCGACGTCGCCGATTTCCCGTTGCCCTACAATGGCATACTTGGCCGTCCGGCGCTCGCCAAGTTCATGGCCGCCTCTCATTATGCTTACAACCTACTCAAGATGCCCGGCAAGAGCACCAGGTCCGGCAAGAGCTCTGTTGCCCACTCCGGCAAGCGCACCTCTTCGGAGTGCTGCGCTACCGTCGAGGACGCACCATCGAGCTCCGCCGGCAAGTGCAACAAGACGATGGCAGCTCCGCCAAAGACCAAGAAGGTGCCCGCCAAGGAGGGCGGACCGGTGGTACCTACACCATCGGTGCCACGCTTGATCCTAAATAGGAAGGCGAGCTCGTTGCTTTCCTGCGGGCGAATGTCGATGTGTTTGCATGGCAACCATCTGATATCCCCGGTGTTCCCAGGAAAGTAATTGAGCACCACCTAGCTGTCTGTCCTCACGTGCGGCCCGTCAAGCAAAAAGTTAGGAAACAGGCAGTGGAGCGCCAAGAGTTCATAGCAGAGGAAATCAAGAAATTGGAAGCAGCAGGGCTCGTCAGAGGAGTCCTCCATCCCACGTGGTTGGCCAATCCGGTAGTGGTACGCAAGGCTAATGGGAAATGGAGACTTTGTATTGACTTCACGGATGTTAATAAAGCTTGTCCCAAGGACCCATTTCCCTTGCGCCAGATCGACCAGATTGTTGACTCCACGGCTGGATGCGATCTGCTTCGTTTCTTGATGCATATTCAGGATATCATCGATCTTCATGGCGAAGAAGATGAAGAAAACCGCATTCATCACACCATGTGGCACGTCATCGCTTTATACGGATGCCTTTCGGTTTGAAGAATGCTGGTTCAACCTTTGCAAGGGTAGTCCATGGCGCTTTTGGACCACAGATACACAGAAATGTAGAAGCCTACATGGATGACATAGTGGTCAAGAGCAAAGACAAGGCAACCTTGGTTCGAGATTTGGATGAGACGTTTACAAACCTGCGCAAGATCAACCTCAAGCTCAACCCCGAGAAGTGCGTGTTTGGAGTCCTTCCGCAAGCTTCTCGGGTTCTTTGTATCTCAGCGGGAATTGAAGCCAATCCCGACAAGATCAAGGCCATCGAGCGATCGAAGCACCAAAAGCGCGTCAAGGATGTCGGGAAGCTTGCGGTTGCGTGGCTGCTCTCAGCAGTTCATCTCTAAGTCTGCTGGCGCATACCGCCGTTTTCAAGATTTTGAAAAGGCAGGTCCAATGAAATGGACTCCGGCGAGGCTGCGCTGCAGACTTGAAGAGATACCTATCCTCCACTCCAATACTTGTCGCACCTAAGCCACAAGAGAAGTTGTTGCTGTATATAGCAGCAACCAATCAAGTGGTTAGTGCTGCGTTAGTAGCGGAGAGGGAGGCGATGATGAGCCGCAACCGAGGCAGTGGCCCGGCGACGAGCGGGGCTTCGCCGTCAAGCTCTGGTCCCGACAAGGACGGATCAGCGCAGGGTGCGACAAGATACGGAAGAAGATGGTGCAGCGCCCGGTGTACTTTGTCGGTTCCCTTCTGCAGGGGCTAGATCGAGGTACTACGGTGTGCGAAGCTGCTTCCGGCCTCCTCATGGCCTCGAGGAAGCTGCGCCATTACTTCCAAGCACATGAGATAACGATTGTCACTCGCTTTCCAATCAAGAGGATTTTGCAGAATCCGTAAAATGTGCAGGATTGTTGAGTGGGCGCTGAACTGTCAAGCTTTGGTCTCAAGTTCGAGAGCACTCCAACTATCGAGCAGGGCATTGGCAGAATTCATAGCAGAATGGACGCCAACGCAGGATGAAGAGATTCCGAGACAAGCATCCCGTCAAGGAGGCAAATAAAGAGTGGCTATTGTACTTTGATGGTGCTTTCTGCTGCAAGGCGCCGGTCTTTGGCGTCTTGCTTATCGCACCCACCGGAGAGCACCTCAAGTACATAGTCCGGATGCACTTTCCCAAGGAACAAGCAACGAACAATACTGCAGAGTATGAAGGCTTGCTTGCGGTCTCGTGGATTGCAGTGGACCTTGAGATTAAGAAGCTCATTGTCGGGGAGACTCACAGCTTGTCGTCCGCCAAGTGAACAAAGACTACGAGTCCGCTGATGGAAGCGTCACGTCGATGAAGTGAGGAAGTTGGAAGAGCACTTTGAAGTCTCGCAAATGGAACACGCTCCAAGAGCGCAGAATGATATAGCTGATGGCCTCTCCAAATGTGCCGCACTTAAGTTACCCGTGGAACCAGGAATTTTGTGCTCAAGCCGACTCAGCCAACCGTAACACCTTCAACGGAGATGAGCAAGAAGAGAAAATTGGTTTCCGGCGACTACTTCCCGGCAAAGCTCTCTGAAGCCGCCGCCAAGAAGGTCCCTAAAACCAACGCAAATATCACTAAGGAGCAGTCTGCTCCGACAAACCATGCGGTTTGTATCGTTGAAGCAAACGCTCCCGACAAGCTAGCTCCGGCAAGCTTGACGGGGTTCATCGAGCTCCGGCAGACCCGCAGGTCCTTGCCGTAGAAGCTGATGGTCCCGCAGTGATAGATGAGCCTTTAGTCCTTGTTGTCGAGCCACAGGCTCCAACATGGGCACAACAGATCGTCCATTTCCTTCAGACAGGAGAACTTCCCAAAGAGCAAGAAGAAGCGGAAAAAGTAGCCCGGCAGTCAAGTATGTACCAGTTTGTTGACAACATCCTGTACAGAAGAAGACTCAACGGAGTGAAATTGAAGTGTATTTGTCGGGAAGATGGACAGAAGCTGTTGGCAGAGATACACGGAGGCATATGAGGTCACCACATTGGCGCAAGAGCACTTGCCGGCAAAGCCTTCCGGCAAGGTTTCTTCTGGCCAGAAGCCCTCCAGGATGCAACTGCACAAGTAACCAAGTGTGAAGGTGCCAGTTCCATTCAAGACAGATACACCAGCCAGCTCAAGCTCTCCAGATGATCCCTTTATCCTGGCCCTTCTCGGTCCGGGGGCTCGACATCCTCGGCCCCTTCCCCCGAGCTGTCGGGGCTTTGAGTACTTGTACGTCGCAATCGACAAGTTCACAAAGTGGCCGGAAGTGGAACCAGCGAGAATGTGATAAAGACATCGGCCGTCAAGTTCTTCAGTCAATTGTTTGCCGCTTTGGGATCCCTAACCGGATCATCACCGACAACGGCACACAGTTCACGAGTCGCACCTTCATGCAGTACGCCCAAGATCTTGGCGCCAAGATCTGCTTTGCTTCCGTTGCTCATCCGAGAAGCAACGGTCAAGCAGAGAGAGCAAACGCTGAAGTGCTGCGAGGACTCAAGACCAGAACTTTTGACAGGCTGCGCAAGTGCGGAAGGAACTGGATCGAGGAGCTGCCGGTGGTTCTTTGGTCGATCAGAACGACGCCAAATCGAGCCACTGGCCAGACACCCTTTGCTCTAGTCTACGGAGCAGAGGCAGTTCTCCCCACGTAACTCGTTATACGGGTCACCTCGAGTGCTCACTTATGATGAGCTTGAGCAAGAGCAAGCTGCGACAAGATGACGCTGCTCCTCGAGGAAGATCGTCTTGAGGCTTTGACGAGCTGCTCGTTACCCGCAAGCTTTGCGTCGCTACCATAGCCGCAAAGTTAATGCCGAAGCTTCGAGGAAGGAGACCTTGTTCTTCGCGTTCAATCCGCCAAGAATTCCAACAAGTTGGACTTGAAGTGGGAAGGCCCTTATCGGGTAAAACGAGTCACTAGGCCCGGCGCTGTCCGCCTTGAGACCGAAGACGGCTTTCCGGTGAGCAATTCCTGGAACATAGAGCATCTTCGTAAGTTTTACCCATGAGGCGCGGTTGCCGGAATCCGTTCCGGCAACCACCCTTTTGTACAAGTCTTGCCGCTGTTGCATGTAATCCTTTGTACAAAGCCGGGCGCAGACCCCGTGCATCAGTAAAGCCTATGGTTGCGCACATTTTTTGGTTAATACATGCTTTCATAGTCATATGTGCATGTGTTTACTAACAATCTTGTGCAGCACCCGCATCCGGTAAGCGATAATGAGCCATTAGGCTTCACAACTTTCTTTTTCTCTTCTTTCTTCTCAAACAAGAAGGAGGTTCATCCACCCACAAGTTAACCGGGGGGAGGAGAGGAGGAAATAATGATGTGGGCCGACAAGCGTCGCTCGAGGAACCATCGCCTTGCCGGAAAATGGACAACAGAAAAGCTAAGTTGCTAAGTTTAAGCGACCAGTTTTAAATTTTTGAGTTATCTTCCTCGAGCGATAAGTACTTTGTATGGAAAACCTGCAGCGGAGGAACCAAATCGTGACTAGTCGCGCCCTTACTTTGTTTCGAGTCCGCTCGACAACTTAAGTGAGCTGCGGATAGTCCGCGACGAGGTTGCTTGTCGGATGGCGACCCGCTGCGAGGCTGCTGAAGTTCCTTTTCGGCGCTCGCGGCAAGGGTGCCGCACCGGCAAGTTTCCCGGAAAGCGTAGGGCAGTAACATACAAGGGAAGAAATCGAGCAAAGGAAATAACGTTGCATTCGATTGCCTAAGATGGTGTATATTACGAAAATAGCTCATTGCGGCACTAGCTAAATCATTCTTAGAACTGAAATAACAGCGAAGAGAAGAAAGGTGTGCCGGCGTCCAAACCCCGACAAGCTAGAGTTGCCGGGGGCTGCGGCGAGCCGGAGTTGCCGGGGTCTGCGGCAAACCAGAGTTGCCGGGGGCTGCGATATCAGATAAGCCTTTCCTCCTTCCTCAAACATCCCTCTTTCATTAAAAACATTCTACTCGGATACAGTCCGTGGAGAGTGAAAAACATGAAAGAGAGGATTACAAGTTTTAAATGCGATAAGGCCGAAGGCTTACAAATTAAAAGATAAGATGCCCGTAATCCCTTTTCTGTCCCTATCTTTGGAGGTAGGTTGAGGAGGCGGAAGGGCAAAGAAGCGCCTCGCTGAGCTACAGGTGCCGAAGGCACCAAGAGAACATGTCGGGGCTCTCCGGCTTGACGGGGATGGCGGCGCGAAGCGGGGCTCAAGGCGGGCGGCGGGGCGTCGGACGCTGTCGAGGGCACTACGCCTCGACTCCAACTTGACGGCCTTGTCGCCATCCCTCTTCCCTTCCGCAGCCTCCCCACGCCAGCCGCCCAAGGAGACGACCCGGGAGTTCAAGGAGCAGCGACACGGATGATGGGGTCGCTGATAGCGCGCGAGCGGGCGCCCGGCGACTAGTTGGGCCCGCTACCCTCATCGTCGCTGTCGCTCTCCTCCTCGTCCACTCGCTCGAGGAGGAATCGTTCTTGTCGGAGGAGCTATCCACGCAGCACCTTGCTCGAAAGTGCCAAGATCCCGAAGACCTTGACGGAGAGGAGGTCACCCTCCATTAACTTAAAATGGAGGGTAAACCCGCAAAGACAGGTTGTGGATGCGGCGAATGTCTTCCATCCACGGTCAAGGTACATCACATTAGGGGCTGGGAATACAACGCGGACTTGCATGCCGCTGATCCCACAGCCCCTCATGTGCAACCTCAACGTCTCGGGCGGATCCGACTCCATCGCCATCGCGAACGGAGCTGGAAGCCGGAGACGACGACGAGGCGCCCGGCGCAGCTTGACGAAGAACTCGCAAGGGTCGTCCCCCATATGGACCGCCGGCGGGGGCGGGGACGGCGCGCCGCCCCGCCCGCCTCTTCCCCGAGCGCCTCGAGCTCGTCCACGACCTCGTCCTCGGAGAGGAACCGCCGACGGAGGCGGAGACGGCGCACCGCCTCGTCCGCCTCTCCCCCGGGCTCCTCGACCTCGTCCACGACCTCGCCCCCTCCCTCTTCCCCTTGCGGCCGGCTCCGCCACCCTAGGCATGGGATTGGGAGGGGTGCGCTGCCTAGCTGCGACCCTCGCCGCCACCGATGGAGAACCAAGGTTCCTTTTCTCCATGGCGAATGAGAGAAAGGGGAGCAGAAGCTGAAGAAAGGAAAGGATGGGAGAGTGCGGGCTTCTGCGCTCCCCTTCCGCCCTTCTTAAAAAGAGCAAGGTGGGGGCTCGGCCACCCGCTCGGCGAATCAAGGCGCAGGAAGAGCAGGGAATCAGGACAGACCTGCTGCCTCTGCTCGCAACGGCCAAGTTTCCCACTTCCACCGCCCGTGACCCCGAGTGCATGGGAACCACGTGGCGGAGATGTAGAACTGAGGCGACGGATGAGGCGACCTCACACGTCGCCCACTCCACCCACGACACCACAATTAACGCGTGCCGTTACAGAGAAACGCGGTGGGCGCGTGCCGTTCGTGGGAGACGTGGTGGGTCCAAGGCAAATAACGGCGTAATCAAGACCACGCAGCACTGTGCCTGTTTTGGGCCTGGCCCAACAGAGCTTGGCGTCGTGTGTGGCCCGAGCCGGGGCTCCTATCGGTGTACTAGAGTAGGGGTACCCTAGTTCCCGAACTCGTGCCGCAGACGCCTTGGCGCCACGGCGGGCGGCTGATAACGCCGAGACCCTCAATAGCTCCTTGGAGCCATTCAAAACAAAGCAGTCAAGACCCGGCAAGAGGAGCTTGCGGGAAGGCCACTCGAGCAAAGGAAACAAGGCTCGGCAAGAGGAGCTTGCGGGAAAGCTTGGCGGCGCTGAACCCCCAAGCGCGACAAGATTCCCGCCACGGCAAGGCACTTGCCGACGGGCGACCTCTCTTCAGCTCCGCTCCAGCTCATCCGACAGCGTGTCACCACGGGCTCTCCCAAGGCAGCGTGTCGAGGGGCTGTGCAGCCAGCGGAGAGTAGCGACAAGCAGCGCTGACAAGCTACCATCGTGGTGAACGGAGGCGCACTTAACGGTCCCTGTTGCACTGTTTGGGCGACCGAGACGGGCATTGATGACTCTTGTCCCTTGCCATCAGAGTTAGGTATAGGTTACTGTACACTATACATAGCGGTGTACCAACCTATGTTTTTACTACCTTACCCTTGTCTACTTGCCATATGTGGTAACCCCTTGTGCCTATAAAAGGAGGCCCGGGGGCAACGTAGTAGGGGTTGGGTTCGGCTCGATAGAAGACCACACTCACGCTAGGTCTTGTAGCCCGCATTGCTCCCTAGCAAGAACACAAGATAATCCACAAAGCAGCAGTAGGAGTATTATCTCCCGGAGAGCTCGAGCTGGGTAAAAATCGCTCGTGTGCATCGCCTCGATTTGCTCTTTGTGCAATCTCCGCCCCCCTCCGAACCACAAGGGACCAAGGTCCCATAGGTGCTCGTGGGGCACGACCAGCTCACCCCCGACACATGCCTACAACAGGTCTATGTTTATTTTAAGTATCGGGTCTAGCTATTCTAGCAGCTTCATCACAGAAGTAAATAACATGCCCATCAATATTATCGACCAAGAGATATTTAACCATAGCAATACTAGGTTCAACTTTAATTTTCTCAGGGGGTGTAGGTGTTCTAGCATTACTCTTATGAACCACAGTTGAAGATTTAGCATGATCCTTTATTCTAACAGGGAAAGGTGGTTTCTCAATATAAGCGGTAGGAACAATAGGATCAACATTATAAGTGCTAGTCTTTTCTTCAACTTTAATAGGTTCAACTACTTTTACTTCAATGGGAGGATGATATTTAAACCACTTATTCTTAGGGAGATCAACATGAGTAGCAAATGAATCACATAAAGAAGCTACTATCTCAGAGTCAAGTCCATATTTAGTGCTAAATACACGAAAAGCATCGGTATCCATAAAAGATTTAACACAATTAAACTTAGGTGTTATACCTGAATCCCTACCTTCGTCGAGTTCCCAATTTTCAGAGTTGCATTTAATTCTTTCCAATAAATCCCGTTTGAATTCAATAGTCTTCATCATAAAGAACCAGTACAAGAAGTATCGAGCATGGAGCGATTATTGAGAGAAAGCCGGGCATAAATTTTTTGAATAATAATTTATCTTGAGAGCTCATGATTGGGGCATGAGTATAACATTGACTTAAGACTCCCCCAAGCTTGATCGATACTTTCTCCTTCACGAGGCCAAAAATTATATATATAATTATGATCACGATGAACCACATGCATAGGATAATACTTCTGATAAAATTCCAATTTCAATCGCTTGTAGTTCCATGATCCAATATCATCACATAGCCTAAACCATGTCAATCCCTTTCCCTTCAAAGATAAAGGGAATACCTTCTTCTTGATAACAACCTCGGGCATACCTGCAAGCTTAAATAATCCACAAACTTCATCCACATAGATTAGGTGCATATCGTGATGTAATGTTCCATCTCCTATAAAAGGATTAGCTAGCAGTTTCTCTATCATACACGAAGGAATTTCAAAGTAAACATTTTCAGTAGGTTCAGTAGGTTGAGGAGCAACTCTTTGCTCTACTGGTCGGTGTGAAGATACCCCAAACAAGCCCCTCGAAGGATTATTTTCCATAGTAACAAGTGACAGTAAATTACAGCACACTATATAAATTTTTCCTTACCAAATTCCACCTACCAAAGGCGCTTCACTCCCCGGCAATGGCGCCAGAAAAGAGTCTTGATGACCCACAAGTATAGGGGATCTATCGTAGTCCTTTCGATAAGTAAGAGTGTCGAACCCAACGAGGAGCAGAAGGAAATGACAAGCAGTTTTCAGTAAGATATTCTCTGCAAGCACTGAAAGTATTGGTAACAGATAGTTTTATGATAAGGTAATTCGTAACGGGTAACAAGTAACAAAAGTAAACAAGGTGCAGAAAGGTGGGCCAATCCTTTTTGTAGCAAACGACAACCCTGGACAAACTCTTATATAAGGAAAGCACTCCCAAGGACACATGGGAATTATCGTCAAGCTAGTTTTCATCATGCTCATATGATTCGTGTTCGTTACTTTGATAATTTGATATGTGGGCGGACCGGTGCTTGGGTACTGCCCTTCCTTGGACAAGCATCCCACTTATGGTTAACCCCCCTCGCAAGCATCCGCAACTACGAAAGAAGAATTAAGGTAAACCTAACCATAGCATGAAACATATGGATCCAAATCAGCCCCTTACGAAGCAACGCATAAACTAGGGTTTATGCTTCTGTCACTCTAGCAACCCATCATCTACTTATTACTTCCCAATGCCTTCCCCTAGGCCCAAACAATGGTGAAGTCTCTTGTGCTCGACGTTCACATAACACCACTAGAGGAAAGACAACATACATCTCATCAAAATATTGAAAGAATACCAAATTCACATGACTACTTATAAGAAGACTTCTCCCATGTCCTCAGGAACAAACGTAACTACTCACAAATCATATTCATGTTCATAATCAGAGGGGTATTAATGTGCATAAAGGATCTGAACATATAATCTTCCACCGAATAAACCAACTAGCATCATCTACAAGGAGTAATCAACACTACTAGCAACCCATATGTACTAATCTGAGGTTTTTAGACAAAGATCGGATACAAGAGATGAACTAGGGTTTGAGAGGAGATGGTGCTGGTGCAGATGTTGATGGATATTGACCCCCTCCCGATGAGAGGATTGATGGTGATGATGATGGTGATGATTTCCCCATCCCGAAGGGATGTTTCCCCAGCAGAACAGCTCCGCCGGAGCCCTAGATTAGTTCCGCCAAGGTTCCACTTCGAGACGGCGACGCTTCGTCCCGAAAGCTTCCTTTTGAATTTTTTTTTCAGGGGAAAAGACACCTTATACCCGAAGATGGGCATCGAGGGCTTCCAGGTGGCCCACGAGGCAGGGGGGCACGCCCAGGGGGTAGGGCGCGCCCTCCACCCTCATGGACAGTGGGTGGCCCCTCCGGTGCTTTCTCCGCCCAATATTTTTAATATATTCCAAAACTGACTTTCGTGGAGTTTCAGTACTTTTGGGGTTGTGTAGAATAGGTCTCTAATATTTGCTCCTTTTCCAGCCCAGAATTCCAATTGCCGGCATTCTCCCTCATCATGTAAACCTTGTAAAATAAGAGAGAAATGGCATAAGTATTGTGACATAATGTGTAATAACAGCCCATACTAAAATAAATATCGATATAAAAGCATGATGCAAAATGGACGTATCAAACCCACCTTGAGGTAGGGCCTCGTGAGTCCCGCGCTGGCTCACGAGTGCCCATATACACCTCCCCTAGTCCTGCCGTGCTAGCCACGTGTATGGACGGGGCGGTACATGCCCTAGAGTATCCCCCGAGGGAACTCCCACTAACGCACCAATGGAAGCCCCACGCTCCGTGCTAGCAGCTGACACTGTCGAGGAACGGCTATGCCCATGCCAAGTGGAAGCACCATGCTCGCTCTGGTGAATAAACAACTGAGCGCACCCTAGTGGTTGCAATAACCTCAGGAGGGCCGATGGGCTCGCCGCCCGGCCTCACCATGCTTTTTTCCCTACGGGAGTGCTGAGCGAGGGGGCTGGGCATGGGGGCTACGCCCAGGTCATGCCTGGCGCACGCCACCTCACCAGGTCTCTAGCACCTGGTTTTCTCGTGACCCTCCTAGGAAAAAGTTGGCGAGGAAAGGTATGGGGACTTCGGATTAACTTAGATGCTGCTCACGCTTCCTTCATGAGGGATGTTCGAACGTCAATGGGGACCCCTGAGCATCGCGACACATGGGCCTCACTGGTCACCCTCGCCCCTTGGCCTTGTCCAAGCCCCAACGATGGTTGAGGTATGCCCATGGTCGGGCCCTGCCGATGCACAACACTAAGGCAAACAAGAAGGAAAACGAGCATGGAAAGGAAATTTTAGAGTCCCGACAGTTATTACAAAACACAATGTTCCACGAATTTAAGCAGAACTTCTCACGCCTCCGTGGGGCATGATGGATGTTGCAGGGTCAAACTAGGAGGAAGCATCGCCGTCGCCTTGGCTGCCGCTGTCGCCCGCCTTGGGGAGCCTGCCGTCGATGATGCCGCCACCAACTTCACTGTCGGCTCCGGTCGCCGCATCCACGGGGTCGGGGACGTAGATGAACTTCTTCAGTAGGGCTTCCACCTGCTTCTTCACGGCCTATCCAGCAGCTCTGCGGGACTCAGAAGCCACCGGTTCGGTCAGGGTGCTAAGGTCGAGGGTTGGATCCCGTAGGTGGAGGTGGCTGAAGACACGTGTTGCGGCCGCGGTGAAGAGCGCGCGGCACTCCCCCTCCACCATGGAGTACACTCCAGTAGCGACGCCTTCAATCACTTCGACAAGCTTGGGGAGAAGCCCAGCAAGGCCATCCTCCGGGGTCACCAGCGGCTTCTTGTACCCTCCCCCGTACAGGGAGCGCAGCGCCTCGTGGGACCTCAGCTCGAGGGAGACGAAGGCTTCACGCTCCATGGCTGCCTTCTCCTCGGCTGCACAGAGGGTCTTCTCCCTGGCTTCCACCCGGGCCGTCGCCTCGAAGGCAAGCTGGGCATGGGACGCCTGGGCCTTGTCCACCTCCTCCTTCAGCTTGCTCAGGCGGTCCCGCTCCGCGGCTTGGTCCTTGGTTGCCTGGGCTAGCTTGGCGTCGTGGTCGGCAAGCGCCGCCTCACGGGCCTTGAGCTCCAACTCCTGCTGCTAGAGCCGTTGGCTGTGGGCGTCCTGCTCCTCACGGAGAGTCTTCAACTCCGCCTCCGCCTCGCTACAGCGCCCCTTGAATAACGCTGCATCAGCCAGTGCTGCGTCACGAGCCACCATGGCCTCGCCAGCCTCCTTCCTGCTCTTCGCGATGGCAGGCTCAGCTCAGTTCCAAGACGTCCTAACAGACGCGTCGGCCTGAAGCCACCCCTAGATCAGCCCCATGCGTACCATCACCATGCCCCTGTCCGCGTCCTGGAGATTGGTCCGGAACTGATCTTGCGCGGTGTAGGCCTCCTCCAGAGCTCCAGCCCTAACGAAGGGTCCACAGTCCGCCAGCACAAGGATCTGGCGCATGAGTTGGCATCACCGCAGTAGCAGGGGAAGCTGGGGGCTCTGGAGCATCCAAACCCCCCGCGGGCGTGACGGGGACGGACGGCTCAGGAGCCTGCTGGCCCAGGGGGTGGCCGCCTCCTGAGGCTCCACCACCGTGCTTTCAGGGGGTCGCTCTGTCACAAGGAAGCGCGAGGAGATCTCCTCCGTCTGTGCCAGGGTCGCTGCGGTCGCGGTGGGCAGTGGTACCTCCGGTGTCCCGGCTTCATCCTTCCTCTTCTTCACCACGGTCTCCAACCTGGTCACCAGGAGGGGAGTATTGTGGGCACTGCATCAAGGATGGCAAACAAAGATAAAGTAAGATGCTTACCCGTCAGCAGCAATGTACGCCCTCTTCCTAGCCGGGGCCAGGGCGCCCCAATCTTCCTAAGCATGGGCTTCGCCACGTCCTGAGGATTGGCGGGGCACACGACGGCTGGCCTCGATGCGGCGTCGACTGTTGGCATGGCGGAGGCATCTCCCAGAGGAGGGGCACCACAACGCTTTTTTCGGAGTCGTTCGGCCTGGCCTCTGCTGGGCTGGAGAAGCGGCTCCGGACCTCGTCACCACCCCAGTGGAGCGTGGGGGCTCCACGGCTGGGGGTTCCATGGTGTCGTCATCGCCGGAGAAGCCACGAAGAAGCTCGCCCTAAGACGGGGGAGAGTTCTCTGCCACATCGTCCAAGGTCGCCTCCGAGTCATCCTCGTCCTCTTCCCTGGAGTTCTCGCTGGAAGACACCGGCACTGGAGGATTGGGGAGCATGGGCGGCACGAGCCCCAACTCATTGAAGGTGGGCATGGCGGCAACCTACGCTGCCCCGTCGGCATGATGGTAAAGTGGGATGTAGGCCGCCGGGAGGCTGCCCAGGTCCTTCTCAAGCATGGTGTGCATGGTCTTGACCAGTTCCTCGCCTGCCAAGCTCCTTGAGTGTAGCCGAATGTCGTCCTTGGCGCCCTTGAGCTCCCACATGGGACGCCTATGCACCTGGAGCGGGGCCATTCGCTGCGTCCAGAACTCCTTGACGAGCATGGCCCCCCATCAGCGCTCCGGTCTCCATGAAGACCCACTTGCGCCAGAAGTTCTCCACCTTCTTCCCAGTTGGCAATTCCAATTGCGCGTGGTGGCCCCTAGCGTCCATGAAGACCCACTTGCGCCATAAGTTCTCCACCTTCTTCCCAGCCCTCATGAGCGTGTTGCCACTGTGGAATGCTGTGAAGGAGACGCATCCGGAGCGTTGGTTCTGGTCGTACATCCGGAGGTAGATGAAGTGGCGGAGGAGTACGACGGAGGGCATCACGCCCACGAATGCCTCGCAGTAGAAGGCAAGGATGCACAAGAGAAGGATCGAGTTGGGCTGGAGGTGCTAACCTGAACCTGGTAGTAGTCGAGAACGGAACCTGGTAGTGGTCGAGAATGGCGGTGAAGAACCCGGAGAAAGGTGGGACAAGCCCCGCAAAGACGTTGTGGGGGAAGAAGGGATAGAACGTCTCCGCCAAGGTCCTAGGGTCAGCGGAGCCAGCTAGGAGCACCATCTCATTCTGCTCATTGTGCTTGCTCGCCACCAGCAGGAGCGCGGCGGCGAGGTGTCTATCTTGGGTGATGGAGGATGTGCTAAGGGCCTGCGCTAGAGAAGATGAGGACCCCATGGCTTGCGCGGCCGGCTTCGCCTTTCCGGATGCCATCTGCGTAACCTTGGAAGGAAAGACATGGAAAGGGGGAGAAATTCCACCAGATCTAGAGACGCTCTCGGCAGGAGGAAAGGGGATCTAGAACAAGGCAAAGAGGAGGAAATGAGGGCTCGGTGGCAGGTGCCAGTCATTTTGTCAGCTTGAGCAGTTGCTGATGCAGCATGGGGAAGTGGAGACGCCCACGTCCCATCAAGCACCATGTGTCGGCTCCGTCCACAGGCGATTGGGACTCACGGCGTTTTGCCCTTGCCCTTTGGCTTTGCCCCAAAGCCAAGTCCGAGCACGCCTTGGGCTCGGGGGCTATTGTTGGCATTCTGGGAACCAGGATACCCAATCTTGCTTTCCTGCGGCCCATGCCGTGACTCCATCGGTGGCCTGGTACGGCCCATCTTCAGCACCTTCAAGACAAGACCCTCGTGAGGGACCATGCCTCACAAGGCGGACGACATCAAGACCTCCGGAGGGAGCGGCCTCCCCGGGCTGGCTCCTGAGGAGCGGAGATTTCTATGCAGGCGCCCACCTCATGAGGTTGAGGTGACGCTAGCCATGACGATCAAGGCCAGGCGGGCACCAGCGGGTGCAGAGGTGCGGGTTTCCTCTTTGGTGCTAAGGAGGCAAGCGCAGGCGCAGGGTCCCGAGGAATCAGCCAAAGGTTTCCATTCTCGTGCAACAATACCAAGACCGCTAGGACGGCAGGACGGATGTCATCACTGAGCCGACCACAAAGTCATGACCAGGAACTTTGTAGGCGAAGACCACCTTTCGTCAGGATAAGATGTACTACTTGTCCCCCTTCAAAATTGGCCACTATGGGATCCCTTCCCGCCTTCTTTCGAGGGAAGAGGACCGAGGCCACTATAAATATAGCTTAGCCACCACTATAAAGGAGAGCTCTGGCTGGATCAGACCCACACCTCACTAGCCCACACCCACACCAGAGCATACCTCGTGAGGTTGTTCTTTCCTTGTACTAGTTCATCTTCAGCCCCTCGTGAGGCTAATCCACCACAAAGCAGGAGTAGGGTCTGACACCGCAGGGTGGCCCGAACCTGGGTAAATTGATGTACCCCTCTTCTTTCTTGTTCATAAAGCTAGGCCATGGGGGTGACGAACTGGTTGGCCGGAGAGGTTGAGTTCCTTGCACACGTCCCAGAGTTCGAACCTTTCTTGGATGTGCGGAGCCCTGAATCCGAAAGAACTGACAACTCAACTGCTAATGCTTGTATTCTTTGGCTCCCCTGTGTCGAATCAATAAATTTGGGTTGAATACCCTACCCTCGAAAACTTTTGTGATTCCCAATACTTGTGGGTTATCAAGGACACATGCTTATGAGAATGCTAAATTATTCAAAGAGAAATTAAAAGATGGCATGATAAAACAATTCTGAAATAGGAATTTCATATATGTGATAAAGTTCTTTTGTACAAGTCTCATTTAAGATACTTTGCAGGTAAACTACTCTCTAGGTGGGAAGGACCGTATATTGTTAAAAACATTACTGCTCCAGAGCCATCAAGATCAATAACGCCGAAGGAAGCAACCCTAAGGTGGTTAATGGCCAAAGAATTAGACGTTATATTGAAGGTACCCCCATTAACGTTGATTCGGTCATTATTCAAGTAACTGAACTTGAAGACTACATCGAAGAGACCTTCTGGAGTACTTCGGAACCCTCAAAAAGGAAAAGGTATGTGATAAGGTAAGTAAACTGACTCCAAAAATTCCATAAAAATTATTTTCGGTCCGTTTTGGAATATATAAAAATTTAGGAAAATAAGAAACACCCAATAAGGTCCATGAGGATACCACAAGATCAAGTGGCTCCGCCCCTAGGGGCACGCCATCATATCTGGTGGGGCCCTCCTTGACCTTCCCAACTTTGTTTTCCTATCGGAGAATTATCCTCCAAGATAAAAATTCATTATATATATCTTCAACTATTTTGACCTCCATATCGCAAGTTTCTCCTCTTCTTTTTTCGAGCTATTTTCTATCAGGATCTAGATTGCCATGTCGCCATCAAGCTCATCCAAGGACAAATTATTTGAGAAGGTCATCAATCCCTATCTTCCGGAGGTGATGAAGCACCCTCAGACCATGGATCTTAATGAGGGGAACCGCATCCGGCACGTTCAAGGACCAAAGAAGGAGGGAGACAAGAAGGCCAGGCTAGAAATTGTGGAGCAGGAAATCTTCAAGTGCCTAAGGATGGTGGAGCGTGGACTTGATGCCAACCATTGCAAGATCAAGGATTTGGTCCATGGCCAAAAGTGGAACACCAACAAGATCGGGAAGGCCACCGACAATCTCCATGTCCTGATTGAAGAACTCAGAGCAAAAGTTTATGAACTACAAAACAAAAATTGTGAGTATGAATCCAGGTTAAAAGGATGAGCTTAGCTGTAGATTACAGGATTCCAGAGACACGTTCTTGTTTCTTTGATGGGGAACCTATGCCGTGGAAGATGGACGACAAGCCCACCACTTCATCAACATCGTCACCATAGAAGGAAACTTGAGTAGGTATGGGCACCACCCTTGGCTTGTTCCGAGCTTGGGGGAGGTGCCCGGGTATCGTATCACCATCACTTTATCATTATCATCTTTCTTGGTTTGATCTTTAGTTCTTTCGTGATTTAGAATAAAAGTTTTAGTATGATGTATTTATCTCGTTGCACTGCTATGCATGTAACGGGTGTGAAAGTTACAATAAAGGGATAATTATTTATGTGCCCTTACTTGAGTCCCAGTTGGCAGTTTTGCCCCTAGTTTCCAAAAACACTCGGTCTTGCCCAAGCCACTTTGCTCTTCTTGTCATTTTTTCCTTCCGTCACGGTTCCGTCCAGTTAGTGCCATTTGACCGTGGGTTGACTGTCAGTGGACTGTTTGTTGGACAATTTTCTCCTTGCTCTTCACTTTGTGATGAGACACAGACAAGTGGGACCCACCACCCTCCCAGATTCTCTTTTATTCTCACCTGTCAGTCAAACCCTAGTCCCAGATACCCTCCCCCTCTCTCAAATCCTATCCCCTTCCCCACGCACAGTGCTCCGCCACCATTGTTCGAGCAGAGAAATTGTGCAACCAGCCATGCCGACCTCCCCGTCGGTGGCCACACCAGTGCCCGCGTGCAGCCTGATGCAGTCGATTCGGTCGGTGGCCAACTGTGTCGACCATCGCATGATGGACCATGGTAGGCGGAGGCGACGATGCCACGGGTCCGGCCGGTAGTGGAGCCATGGATCTCATCGATGGCCAGTGAGGGAGGCCAGGCGGGTTCCCGGTGGCGGCGGTGCCACGGTTCCCGTCGGTGGTCAACCACCTAGGCAGAGGTGCCATGGATCCCATCCCGTAAGTGGCCAACTGCGCCATCTGTCGCGTGATGTAGCGTGGTAGGAAGCGACGACGATGCTGCGGGTCCGGTCGGTGGTGGAGCCATGGATCCCGTTGATGGCCAACGGGGTTCTCGGTGGCGGTGGCACCGCGGATCCCGTCGATGGTCAACCACCTAGTCAGAGGCACCATAGATCTCGTTAGCGGCACCACCAATCTTGTAAGTGTCCAACCTAGGTGGTCGTTGGGCCACGGATCCCATCGGAGGCCAGCGGGGGCTGCAGCGGCGATGGCCGATGGCCAACCTTGGCGCCTGTCATGTGGAAAAAAGTCATTGTGGGTGTAGTTTCACGGGGGTGTCTGGATCCGATTCCAATGGCACCAGCGAGCTCATCCTCCTATTCTCATTCGACAAGGAGGACCTTGTGAGCTCCAGCTCCGACTGAGTTGGCTCCAGCGAGCTCATCCTCCTACGGAGTGCGGCCTCTAATCATTGACTGGATGTAATTAGCTAGGATTTAACTAGTTGTTTGTCACACCCTGATTTTCATTCCACAACACTTAAGTCAAGAAATCATGCAAAATGTGGTTTGACAAAAACTTTTGAGTGTTCTGGACTTTGCTCGATTTGCTTTTTGTGTGTTGTTTGCAATAAATCCTCCAACTCTTATACAATCCAAACCCTTGCCCAATGATCATGCCATGTGTATAGAATAGAATAGTATTTTCTTGTAAAAATAATTTGGCCAAAAAGTATCTTATAAATTAGGTTTTCCAAAAAATCCTACGTTAAGACTTGAACTACAAGTACTTAATCTGGGATGTGAAAAATCTTTCAAAAATTGTATTTGACTCCTATTAGATATAGGACCCCCATGAACCAAAAAATAATTATTTTAAAAGTTATTTTGCTATTTTATTTACAGGCTTTTTCTTTAGGCCAGAAATGGTCTTTAATAGGGTAAAATTATTTTAATGTTTCACAAATATTTGAGAAAATTTAGGGAGACTCAGTGGACATATATTTTCCATATATATGAGTTTCAACACATGGTCATGTTCAAAATATTGGACAAAACCCTCCAAAACAATTTCTGTTCATTTCAAGTATTTGAAATATTTCTATAAGAAATATTTTAAAAATAAATCCAAGAAAATTCTAGAAAGTCACATATGCATAGTGTGTTGATCTTTCAAAGTTTCATCTCAATCAAAATCATTTTGGTTAACAAAAGTGCCCCAAAACCCTCTCTGTCCAGAACCAAACTTGAACAACTCTACATTGCCAACTTTCTTCTTTTTACCTAAATTTTTGTGGACATGCCCACATCTCCAAATGATGACACAACACCAAGTGGTGCATCAAGGAGAATGGTTTTGCATGACTAGATCTTGGAAAACCCATTTCTGTTGATTTCTAGGGTTTACAAAAGTTGCACTGGCAACTTTGCCCAAATGAGCTCAAATTTGGTGGAACAACCTATTTCTAAATGCCATTCCATCCTGTTAATTCTCATGGCAAGTGGAATTCATTATCTTGCCCAAACCAACAACAAACACCTTCTTCCATTTTTCCAAAATCATCATTTGGACCTCTTCCACTAATCTCCATGAGCCCAAATTTTTACCACAGCTGCCCCAGGTCACCTCCTACCTCCAGTAATTCTTCACTGGCCTCAGCACAATGATTGAGGGGTGAAACCCCATTTACCCTTCTGGACATCAGCATTCTTCTCCTTTCTCACCTCCCTCCTCATTCCAGTGGCCCTCCATGGCATCCAACACCCCTCCCACATTCTTTACTCCCCCCTAGAGCTACCAGACACCATTGGCCGCGCCCACATTGCATAGAAAATGGCCACGCCGGCCATTTGGGCGCTCTGGAGCGTGTTATAGTGCGTTCCTGCACTGTAGCCGCCCCCTGCCAAGCACCTCCGGCCACCTCGGGCCTCCCCATCGCGCCCGACGATGCTCCTCGGCGTTCGCAACACGCCACGGCCTGGTCCCCCTCCTCCTTCTCCCTCCTCTCGCCCCAGCTCGCACGCGCGCCCGCCGCCCGAGAGCTCCAATGAGCACGCTCACACACATGATGCTCTGGCCCTCCCCCGCTCTCCCTTTGCCTTTCCCTTTGCCTAGGCCTCGCCTACAAATGCCCTGGACAAGGCATTGGGTGCCAGTTCGGCCCCTGGCACTGCATTGGCCACGGCCGTGGACGCCGCCCACAGTGTGCCATGGCCCCACCTTATAGCCACCCCAGGTCCCTCTCCCCTCTCGGTTCACTCCCTCATCCCCAAGAGACCACCTCGAGCAGCCTACTCCTCCGCCCGCGCCTTCCTTCTCCTCCTACCACTGCACGGTCGCCACTTCGCCTAGCTCAAATTCAAGCAACACCGAGCTCACCTCCCTCCCTTTCCTCCACCCAAAGACTCCCCGTGGTCCGGCGACCCTCCCCACCTCCTCGAACCGTCACGGGGATGCATGACTGTCGAGAGCCACGGATGGACGACGACCTCCCCCGCCACCGCCAAAGCTGCGGTCACCTCGGCCCCCTCTGGCGGCCGTGACCTGCACTAGCGGATGCGCCACTCCGTGCTGAGCTCGCCCATAGGCGGAGGCGCCGGCTATCGCTGGACGAGCGCTGGTGTGCTCTCTGCCTCCCCTACTCTGCCTCGAGCAGGAGGTAGAGGATGACCGCCCCGCCAGCTAGCAGGGGGCCCGCCCGTCAGCGACAGAGGCGACCGAGCCGGCCCACCAGTCGGGCTAAGTGGAAACGGCTTCGGGCCGATTCGCTGTCTCACTGGTAGCGCCCTCTCGCGAAGACGCCTTGGCGCCACCTCCTCCTCAGCAGCCGAGCCACTGGGCCGAGCCCAGTAGGCGCTGTTTAGCTGGGCTTCGCCTAGTGTGCTTTACAAGGTTGACTTCTTTTCTTCCTTTTCCTTTTCATAAATATTTAAAAATTCCTAAATAATTCAAATGGGCTCCAAATTTGATGATTCAAATTTGTATAACTTCATAAATTCATGATCTATCACATGGTGCAATTTGCATATTTTTCCATAAAGATTTTCTTCACAAACATTTATCAAATCTTGTTTTTCCATTTATGTGATGAACTTTAGAAATCACAAAGAGCCCATTTTTTTATCCAAATTCCATGACTCAAATTCCTAGATACTTCTAAGTTCATAACTTAGGCGTTGAACATTTTTCCCAATACTTTATGTGCCACATGAAATATTGGTCCATTTCTCCATATATTGCCAACTTTCCAAATTCATAGAAAAATCATTTTAACTCCAAATCTAGTGAAACCAACTCATAGGTGCTTCTAAAATCATCCTTTGTTAAATGGGTGCCTCTGCTCATTTTTCAAAATATTGTTTCTGTACACTTCTTGCAAATTCATTAATACCTTGATTCAATCAGATTGAATGTTCAGAAATATCCACTGATCCAAATCCAATGAAACCACTCTGGTTAATTTTCATATAACCAGAAAAGTCCTAGAAAAGTCAACATCATATTTTTAGAGCACTTTTATTTTTGCCTTGATGTGTTGTTTATTGTGATTGCTTCCGCCGTTAGTTGGCGAAGTAGACGCAGTACTTGAAGATGGACCAGAAGGTTTGAAGACTCTGAAGGACAAGGCAAGCAGCCCTTTGACCATGTCTAAGAAACACTTTTTATGCATGTCATATGGCACTTTTATTGCTTGCATCGAAGTCATGATGATGTTGGTGAGCACTTAAGGTGGTCTGCCTCCGTTGCTTTTCTCGTTGACACTTGCATGATGCATGACCCTACCTTTCTATGAGGGTTATGCGAGTGGGTGTAGTTAGGATGCTAAGTAGCTCCTGCGCAAATGGGATGGGTATATGCATGGTGAAGGAAACCAAGTTGTTTTCAAGGACTTCTCAGGAACCCCATCGGGTGCCACTAATGCCCGAGGGAGATGGTGAGCTAGATTACCGCTTGATAAAGAAGTTGTGTACCGGAGCAAGTTGTGTGGGAGTGTTTTCGAAAATGGATTAGATTTAAGATTTTTCAACTGTCCCAACCTTACATGCGCAACCACTCTACCCTTATATGGGAAATGGCATTATTGATTAGCTAGGCCGATACTAGCATGGTGCCCACATTACTAGTGACGGGGGTGACACGGAGTCACTCTCGGGACGTGGTCGTGCCATGTAGGGCGGCCATGACTGTTTTCACAGGGCATCAGACACACTGTTGGTAACCCGTGCCAGTGGTCTGTGATGAATATGGGAGCGAGGCTCCACAATTTTAAGATATGAAATGTTGGGCACGAGGGTTACTACCAATCGAGTGGACTCTATGTTAGTGTTGTCTAGGGAAAGATAGTGATCGGGTGCTTACCCCGGGTACTGTCGGATTTCGGGTTCCGGCAGACCCTTGAGGTTCGAACACTCGGGTGCGCGCGGAGATCCGACCCTCCACCATCTCGTACCTCGCCGAATCGCAGGGACCTAAACTACTAATAGAGCAGCACAAGAGACACAAGATTTATACTAGTTCGGGCCACCGTTGTGGTGTAATACCCTACTCTAGTTTGTGGTGTGGTGGATTGCCTCTTGGGCTGATGATGAACAGTACAAGGAAGAATAGCCTCGCGAGGGTCTGTTCTTGGCGGGTGCGATGAACTGCTAGGTGGTGTCCAGTCGCCTCTCTCTATCTCTCGCTTGTTCTCTTGCTATCTTTCTGTATGTTCGTCTAGATTCCAGATCCCTCTACCATGTGGGTGGCTAGTCCTATTTATAGGCGAAGGCCCTGGGCCTCTTCCCAAATATTGAGCGGGAAGGGCGCCAACAATTGGCCATTTTGAAGGGGAACAGCGGGTACACTTATCCTGACTAAAGTTGGTCCTCGCCTGCCAAAGGCTCTGGTGATGACCCCTGCTTGGGCTCCACGATGACTCCCTTCCAGCCGTTGGGCTGATCTTGGTCTTGTTGCACCGAAACGGATGCCTTTGCTTGATGCTCTCGCCTGCGCTTGCTCCCTTTGCACCAAAGAGGAAAGGAGAACACTGCGCGGGCTGGTGATGCAGCGCAGGGATACATCGTTCGGTCGTTTCCGGTAGAGCTCTCCATCCATGATGTTGTATGACGTGGCTTGCAGCGCCACACGCTCTGCCTCCTCCTCCTTCTCCGGCAAAGTCCCACGCGTTAAGTAACTCTTGAGCTCCGTGATCTAGCACTCCTCTTGAGATTCCATCGTTAGGAGCTGGCGTGCTCCTGAGGCCGCGCCACAGGCTGGGGCTCCCGAGGCAGGTGGCTGAGGGAGCTCCTCCCGAGGCTGTGCTGTGCTTCATAACGGCGGCAGGGCTGAGGGCTTGAAGAGCCGTTCCTCAAAGACGCCCGGCTCCTGGGGTAACCTCCTGGAGGCTCGTTTGGCGATGTCGTCGGCCTCTTGATTGGTGCCACGGGGCACGTGCTGCAGCTCCAACCCCCAGAACTGTTTCTCCATCCTGCGGACCTCCGCAAGGTAGGCCTCCATGTGTTCATCTCTTGGCTCGTACACCTTGTTGGAGAAATTGACGAGGAGCTGCGAATCGCCCTTGATGGTAAGGCGCTTCACCCCTGTGGCAACGGCAGCCTTCTGACCGCTATCAGCCCTCGATTCTGCTATATTGTTGGAGACCTTCTCGCCATCTTTGGAAACAGAGCTGCATGGCATAGTAGAGCTTGTCCTGGCGGGAGATATGAGCACTTGCCCCAGCCCCAGTATACTGTCTGGAGAACGCTCCGTCAAGTACATGACCCAACCCTCTGGCGCCGCTTCGGGAGAGGGACTGATCTCGCCGGCCCCGAGGCCCGGTGTTCTGTCCATTCGCCACGAAATCTGCCAGTAGGCCCCTTGATGACTCTGGTTGTCTTGAACTCGAGCTGGAATGCTTGCAGCTCAATGTTCCACTCGGCGACCCTTCCGGCCGAGTTGGGGCTCTTGAGCACCCTCTCCAGGGGGTATGCCGAGACAAACTTGATTGGATGACCCTGGAAGTAGTGTCGCAGCTTGCGTGAAGCCACCAACAGCGCGAGGAGGAGCTTCTGCGGCATGGGGTACCGTGCCCTCGCATCCCGTAACACGGTGCTGACGAAGTACACCGGGTGCTCGACGAGGTTACGGGCGTCGGCGCTGGTGGCGTCTTCCGAGAGCTGTGGTGCCTCCCGAGGCGACGGCGCCTCCGGAAGCTGGGTGCTTGGATGGGGGGCCTCTCCTGCCCTTGGTGCGCTCTGCTGCGACGGCTGATCTTCTTCCATTGCGGTGTCTGGCTTCGCTAGTTCCTTCGATTCGGTCTTGCCTTAGCTCGGGTGGCCGCCGTGGTCTTGGCTCGACGCTCCTCCCTAATCGCCACCGAGCTGCGCTTAGCAGAGTAGGGAGTGGCGGCGAGGTAGAGTACCAAGGGCCGAGGGCGCAGGCCACCATCACCGGAGGGCTGGTCAGTACCTCTTGAGGTCTTGAACGCTTTGTCGGACTCTTCACCCATTCAAGGGCCCTTTTTCTTCATCAGCTGGAAGAAAGGCAGCGCCCGCTCCCCCAATCGGGAGATAAACGCCCAGCGCCGTTACGCGCCCCGTGAGCTTCTGCATTTCCCTGAGGGTCTTTGGTGGGCTCATGTCTTCAACTGCCTTGACCTTTTCTGGGTTGGCCTCGATGCCTCGGTGGGACACGAGGAAACCCAGGAGTTTGCCCGAGGGAACTCCAAACACACACTTCTCCGGGTTGAGCCGCAGGCTCACTGCGTTGAGGCTCGCGAAGGTTTCTTCCAGGTCTTGTATCAAGGTCTTGGCCTCGCGAGACTTCACCACGATGTTGTCGACGTAAGCCTCCACATTCTTCCCGAGCTGCGGGCCCAGGGTGATGTGCATGAGCCGCTGGAAGGTTGCCCCCGCGTTGCGCAGCCCGAATGGCATGCATGTATAGCAGTACACTCCACACGGGGTTAAGAAGGCCGTCTTTTCCACGTCTTCCACCGCCATCTTGATCTGATGATACCCGGAAAAGGCGTCCAAGAAGCATAACAGGTCACACTCGGCGGTGGAATCGACGATCTGGTCGATGCGAGGGAGCGGGAACGGATCCTGCGGGCATGCTTTGTTGAGGTTGGTGAAGTCGACACATGCGCCCTTTCCTCCCTTCTTTGGCACCACCACGGGTTGGCCAGCCAACTGGGTATCGGACCTCGCGAATAACTCCCGCGGCTTCTAGCTTGCGGGTCTCTTGGACGATGAAGGCCTGCTTTTCACTGGACTGCCTTCTCGCCTTCTGCTTCACAGGACGCACGTTGGGGCACACGTTGAGGTGGTGTTCGATTAAGCCCCGTGGGATCCCCGCCACTGATCGGGCTCCTGTGCTAACACCTTGTTCGCGACGCAGAGCTTGACCAGGCTTCTTCCTGCTCGGGCTCGGGTTGGCGCCTATGGTGAAGGTGGCGTTTAGGACCCGCCATCGCCGGCTGTGTATCTCGCTTGGTCTCCGCCTTGTCTTGAGTGAACAACTACTTCTTCTTGGTCGGCGCAGCCCCCTTGGGCTTGAGGGCTTCCGCTTCGGTGGGTTGCGCCGCGGCCGCCGTCTTGAGGGTGAGCCCGAGCGCTCGCAGCGCACCTTCGGTATCTCCAGGTACGGTGAGGACGCCGCTGCTCCCGGGCATCTTCATGAGGTTGTACCCCGGGTGTGTTGCGGCCATGAATTTGGCCAATGCTGGATAGCCAAGGATGGCATTGTAGGGGAGGCCGATGGGGGCAATGTCGAAGTCGACCAGTTCCGTGCGGAAGTTGTCGTAGGTGTCGAAGGTCACTGGAAGCCGGATTTGCCCCAAGGGGCTGGATGACCCTCCTCCTACGCCCGAAAAAGGCCGGCTGGGCTGCAGCCGCTCCCTGGGTATGCATAGGAGGTTGAAGGCCTCGACTGAGAGTACATTGAGGTCGGCGTCGCCGTCGATGAGGGTCCTGGTGACGGCAACCTGGCATATGGTGGGCGTGCAGAGCATGGGGAGCGTACCCGAGCCGGCCGAGTTGGTGGGGTGGTCCCGAGAGTCGAAGGTCAGCCCGGCCGGCGGCTCCGTCCGGCCCGAGGGAGCCCCTGCCGCGTGGAGGCAGCGCCGACCCGGTGGATGAATGCCTTGACATGGCGGCTGGAAGGCGGCGCCTGCGAGTCGCCCAGGAGGGCCGCGACGACCGGAGGAACCGGCGCGACGGGACGGGTGACGAGGAAGCTGCGCGGCTCCTCCCCTGGGGTCGCCGAGGAGTGCAGGGCGATGTTGCTGCTGTTCCCCGCCGGGCGGTGGCGGCATTGACGGCAAGTGACGGGAACGACGAGGGCCCGCCGACGGGAGCCGCTCGGGCGACATGGGAGGCGAGGGCGGCTCGGCGCGCGCGGCCCGATGGGCGTCGACATGGTTGCGGTGGTCGGGAAGAACGAGGCGACGAAAGGCAGATTCCGCGCACTTTACCGGGCGCGTCAAATGTCGGATTTCGGTTCCGCAGACCCTTGAGGTTCAACACTGGTGCGCGGAGATCCGACCCTCCACCGCCTCGTACCTCGCCGAATCGCAGGGACCTAAACTAGTTCGGGCCACCGTTGTGGTGTAATACCCTACTCTAGTTTGTGGTGTGGTGGATTGCCTCTTGGGATGATGATGAACAGTACAAGGAAGAATAGCCTCGCGAGGGTCTGTTCTTGGCGGGTGCGATGAACTGCTAGGTGGTGTCCAGTCGCCTCTCTCTATCTCTCGCTTGTTCTCTTGCTATCTTTCTGTATGTTCGTCTAGATTCCAGATCCCTCTACCCTGTGGGTGGCTAATCCTATTTATAGGCGAAGGCCCTGGGCATCTTCCCAAATATTGAGCGGGAAGGGCGCCAACAATTGGCCATTTTGAAGGGGAACAGCGAGTACACTTATCCCGACTAAAGTTGGTCCTCGCCGCCAAAGGCTCGTGATGACGCCGCGCTTGGGCTCCACGATGACTCCTTCCAGCCGCTGGGCTGGTCTTGGTCTTGTTGCATCAAACGGATGCCTTTGCTTGATGCTCTCGCCGCGCTTGCTCCCTTTGCACCAAAGAGGAAAGGAGAACACTGCTGCGGGCTGGCGCCCTTGGTCGTCATGGCTTGCGTCATGGGCACCTCGCGAGGTACCCTGCCTTGAACTCTCCGCCTCCTCATGAGCCAGCTCGACGAGGCCGTGCTCGAGGAAGCTCCTCGTCGTCTGCCCGTGAGGCTTGGCCCTCGCGAGGGTCTTGAGCTTGCGCTGATGAAGATGGGCTGTCCTGGCCTCCTTTGAGCCACGCCAGCAGTCAGCAGAGCAAGTCTGGGACCCCTTCCCTTAGCGCCGACAGTACTTGAGGTACCACGGGTCGTGGATGACACGGAAGTTCCCCGGATCTTGTGGGTAAAGTGTGCAACCTCTGCAGAGTGTTAAACTATTCAAATAGTCGTGTCCATGGTCAAGGACAGTTGGGCGGTGCTGCTTAAAATACGTCCAGAGTTTTACACACATGTGTGTGTGTTGATGAAGCTAATTGGGTTAAGTCGGATGACTTGACACGATGATCAAGTTGCATTGGTGTCCAACTCTGCTTATGTTCATATCTGCAACTTGTCCATACGGATATCTGTACTCCCATGATGCATGCTTTACTTGTTGATAGATCATGTCATTGCACTCAAAACTAGCTTTCTGCAAACTACCTACTTAGTGCTATATCATTGCATTATTGTGCCTTGTTCCAATCATGGGTTGCTTGTGAGTACATTCAAAGTACTCATTGGCTTGCAACTGGTTATTTAATTGGCCAGGCATGGAAGAGTAGTAGTTCGAAGAAGAGTTCCCTGGAGACGAACATGCGAACTAGGACGCTTTCCCAGTCAGAATGCCTGTAGGGTTAAGCCATATGGCATAGGTTCTACTTACCTACGAAGATTTTCGCTGCTTAAGTTTATTTGGTATTCAGCCCTTGTGGCTTTATCTATGTAAGACTTGACCATAATGGTCATAATTTGTGTAAGACGGTATGAATGGATGTAAGACTCTTGTTTTTCAGCTTCTGTGTGTTCAGTGAGCATTGATCTCTGGGATCACTGTACATGTGCATTCGGTGATCACGACTTATGAGTCGGGGTCCCCACATGGTTGTGGAGTAATGTTTAATTAATTTCATCTCGATCTGACATATTTTAATTATTGTTGTTTTATTAAACAAATGTTGTGATAATTATTGTACCAAATTGTTATGGGAAATTTCAGTGTTTTTTAGAAAATGTCAATGTCCACTAGATATTGGGATGGTTTGGTTCGTCATGGGTCCCACTGGTAGTAAGATGAGAGATGGATGGCTTTCTCAGGATGGGTCATGTCGGTGCACAAAAGTAGGGGCTCTCTTTTGTGCCCCTTTACCTGTGCATGGGCAGTCAGAGCCGCACCCGCGACCACACTTAACAGGGCAGAGGAGGGAAGCAGAAGTGTAAGGCTACTAGAGCAGCGCTCCAACCAAGGGCGCAGAAGAGGGAGCGATCAGACACGCTTCCTCCCGGCAAGAGCCTTGCCGTGGTGGCCTACACAGCCCCGGCAAGAGCCTTACCGGGGCAGCTCGCCCAACACCAACATCGCAGCCACCCTTGAGCCTGAGAGTTCCGACACCATCAACAACATTGGAACCAAGGCTCGGGAAGTACCTGCATGATGGCATTCAGATCTTTGTGAAGACAGAGAGCCTAGAAATCCTAGATGAGGACCAGAAGACAAGACAATCGCAAGGCTCCTTGCCGAGGATGCCCACGATGCCCCGGCAAGGCTCCTTGCCGAAGACACTCGCAAGGCCCCGGCAAGACTCTTGCCAAGGGCGCTCACAAGACCCCGGCAAGACCCTTGACGGGAATATACGCAAGACCGCGGCAAGACCTTGCCGCCCCATCACCGCCCCAGCTCAGCGGCCAACCCACCAACTGAAGCAAGTACCCACGTGGCAGTCCGTGGGTACTAATCCAACTAGCCAAACACCTGCGCGGTGGCATACAGATCTTCGTGAAAACCCTACCACCACGCCAACTCAGCAGCCTGCCAGCCTACGTGGCATTGGATGCCTCGTTGGCCTGGACGCGTGTCGGAGCAAGGCGGAGCGGCGACGGACGGGACGAGCCTCGTTACCGCCCCTGATAAAGCAAGTGGACACCTAAGTAGCGCATTTAATGCACTTTGTCCTGTAATGACACGCGATAAGCTTGTACTCTGTATACCTTTCCACCTCCTGTGTGCCACTGTGGCAGCCCCTTTTGACTATAAAAGGAGGCCCGAGGCGTACTGAAGGAGGATTCCGATCTTTTGGACGACACACACATTGTAGCTAGTTCAAGAACACAAGAACACTCAAATATACACCAAAGCAGGACTAGGGTATTACGCATGCTCGTGGCCCGAACCTGGGTAAACGGCCCTCGTGCTGGCTTCTAGACCTGCTCTTTGCACAACCTCGCGCCCGCCAACCGTAGCAAAAGGGATCCCAGTGATCCCATAGGTGTCGTTTCCGCCGACATCTTTGGCGCGCCAGGTAGGGGGCGCAGTTGTAAAAATCTGTTCTAGGAGTTAGTCTAGCAGTTGTTCATCGCCATGGCTCCCAAGAAGAAGGCGATCACGGCGATCGGTTCATTCGGGGCCGAACGGCCCGTGCCAGGGCGAGCGGGCGACGGGATGGTCACGGATGGAAATTGAGGCGCTGCCCGCGAACACCCACATCGCTCTGGCAGCCAAAGCTTGGCGAGTGGCATCACTCGTGCACGAGACAATGAGCCACACGCCACCAAGTTTAAAGACAGAGTCGTGCCCCCCGCAGGCGGCGCGGGGCCCTCCAAGGGCAGAGCCGTGCCACCTATAGGCAGCATGGTGACCTCCAAAATGCCTACGCCAGCGCCCGCAGCGCGCTCCTCTCAGGTTGAGCGCGACGAGCAGCGCTACCGCACCAGTAACCCCGGGCGCCGCCGGAGGAAGAGTCCTATGCATCATTCACGGGACGTAGAAGACCAGCATGCACGCCGAGGCGCTGGCGAAAATGGCGTGCAGCCGCACGGCCGTGATAGGGCTCCTTCTAACGTGGTTAGAAGTCGGAGCGTGTCACGGTACACGCAGCTTTCGCCACCACCCTCTCGAGCAGAGGCCTTAGTGCACAGTTGCTCCTCGACTTCCCTCCTGCTGCGGAAAAGCTCGACGAGTAGAGAGCCACCATCCGGTGCCTCGTCGGCATCGCTAACAAAGACGAGCCGCGACTGATACGTCTCCAACGTATCTATAATTTTTGATTGCTCCATGCTATATTATCTATTGTTTTGGACAATATTGGGCTTTATTATCCACTTTTATATTATTTTTGGGACTATCCTATTAACCGGAGGCCCAGCCCAGAATTGTTGTTTTTTGCCTATTTCAGAGTTTCGCAGAAAAAGAATATCAAACGGAGTCCAAACGGAATGAAACCTTCGAGAACGTGATTTTTGGAACAAACAAGATCTAGGAGACTTGGACCCTACGTAAGAGAAGCTTCCAGGAGGCCACGAGGTAGGGGGCGCGCCCACCCCCCAGGGGGCGCCCTCCACCCTCGTGGGACCCATGATGCTCCACCGACGTACTTCTTCCTCCTATATATACCTACATACCCCTAAACGACCAGAGACGGAGCCAAAAACCTAATTCCACCGCCGCAACCTTCTGTACCCACGAGATCCCATCTTGGGGCCTGTTCCGGAGCTCTGCCGGAGGGGGCATCCATCACGGAGGGCTTCTACATCAACACCATAGCCTCTCCGATGAAGTGTGAGTAGTTTACCTTAGACCTTCGGGTCCATAGTTAGTAGCTAGATGGCTTCTTCTCTCTTTTTGGATCTCAATACAATGTTCTCCCCCTCTCTCGTGGAGATCTATTCGATGTAATCTTCTTTTTGCAGTGTGTTTGTTGAGACCGATGAATTGTGGGTTTATGATCAAGATTATCTATGAACAATATTTGAATCTTCTCTGAATTCTTTTATGTATGATTGGTTATGTTTGCAAGTCTCTTCGAATTATCAGATTGGTTTGGCCTACTAGATAGATCTTTCTTGCAATAGGAGAAGTGCTTAGCTTTGGGTTCAATCTTATGTGTACTTTCCCAAAGGATGAGGGGCAGCAAGGCACGATTGTATTGTTGCCATCGAGGATAACAAGATGGGGTTTTTATCATATTGCATGAATTTATCCTCTACATCATCTCATCTTTCTTAAGGCGTTACTCTGTTTTCATGAACTTAATACTCTAGATGCATCTTTGGATAGCGGTCGATGAGTGGAGTAATAGTAGTAGATGCAGGGTGAGTCGGTCTACTTGTCTCGGACGTGATGCCTATATACATGATCATACCTAGATATTCTCATAACTATGCTCAATTCTGTCAATTGCTCAACAAGAATTGCTCACCCACCGTAAAATACTTATGCTCTTGAGAGAAGCCACTAGTGAAACCTATGGCCCCCGGGTCTATCTTCAGCATATTAATCTTCCAACACTTAGTTATTTACTTTTGTTTTTTACTTCGCTTTTATTTTACTTTGCATCTTTATCACAAAAATATTATCCTATCATATCTATCAGATCTCACTCTCGTAAGTAACCGTGAAGGGATTGACAACCCCTTATCGCGTTGGTTGCGAGGAGTTATTTGTTTTGTGCAGGTATGAGGGACTCGCGCGTAGCCTCCTACTGGATTGATACCTTGGTTCTCAAAAACTGAGGGAAATTCTTACGCTACTTTGTTGCATCACCCTTTCCTCTTCAAGGAAAAACCAACGCAGTGCTCAAGAGGTAGCAAGAAGATTTCTGGCGCCGTTGCCGGGGAGGTCTACGCAAAAGTCAACATACCAAGTACCCATCACAATCCCTTATCTCCCGCATTACATTATTTGCCATTTGCCTCTCGTTTTCCTCTCCCCCACTTCAACCTCGCCGTTTTATTCGCCCTCTCTTTTTCGCTTGCTTTTTGTTTGCTCGTGTGTTGGATTGCTTGTCACGATGGCTCAAGATAATACCAGATTATGTGACTTTACCAATACCAACAATAATGATTTCCTTAGCACTCCGATTTCTCCTCTTACCAATACCGAATCTTGTGAAATCAATGTTGCTTTGTTGAATCTTGTCATGAAAGATCAATTCGCCGGCCTTCCTAGTGAAGATGCCGCTACTCATCTAAATAGCTTCGTTGATTTGTGTGATATGCAAAAGAAGAAAGATGTTGATAATGATATTGTTAAATTGAAGCTATTTCCTTTTTCGCTTAGAGATCGTGCTAAAGCTTGGTTTTCGTCTTTGCCTAAACATAGTATTGATTCTTGGAATAAGTGCAAAGATGCTTTTATCTCTAAGTATTTTCCTCCCGCTAAGATCATCTCTCTTAGAAACGATATTATGAATTTGAAGCAACTTGATCATGAACATGTTGCACAAGCTTGGGAGAGGATGAAATTAATGATACGTAATTGTCCTACTCATGGTTTGAATTTGTGGATGATTATACAATTTTTTTATGCTGGATTGAATTTTGCTTCTAGAAATCTTTTAGATTCGGCCGCGGGAGGCACTTTTATGGAGATCACTCTAGGAGAAACTACTAAACTCCTAGATAATATTATGGTTAATTATTCTCAATGGCACACTGAAAGATCTACTAATAAAAGTGTTTCTTCTGATCCTAATGATATGCCTTTGTCTACTTTGATTAAGAATAATAATGAATCTATGGATGTGAATTTTGTTGGTAGGAATAATTTTGGTAACAACGCTTATAGAGGAAACTTTAATCCTAGGCCTTATCCTAGTAATTCCTCTAATAATTATGGTAATTCCTACAACAATTCTTATGGAAATTTTAATAAGATGCCCTCTGATTTTGAGACTAGTGTTAAAGAGTTTATGAATTTGCAAAATAATTTCAATGCTTTGCTTGAAGAGAAATTGCTTAAAGTTGATGAATTGGCTAGGAACGTTGATAGAATTTCTCTTGCTGTTGATTCTTTAAAGCTTAGATCTATTCCTCCTAAGCATGATATCAATGAGTCTCTCAAAGCGATGAGAATTTCCATTGATGAGTGCAAAGAAAGAACCGCTAGGATTTGTGCTAAGTAAGATTGCTTTATGAAAGCGTGTTCTTCAAATTTCTATGAAAATATAGATGAAGATCTAAAAGTTATTGATGTGTCCCCTATTAAATCTTTGTTTTGCAATATGAATCTTGATAATGATGGGACTGAATATGATCCACCTTTACCTAGAAGGTGTTCCAAGAATTCGGAGTTTTTAGATCTTGATGCTAAAATTGATAAAAGTGGGATTGAAGAAATCAAAACCCTAGATGTTGCTAAACCCACTATTTTGGATTTCAAGGAATTTAATTATGAAAATTGCTCCTTGATTGATTGTATTTCCTTGTTGCAATCCGTGCTAAATTCTCCTCATGATTATAGTCAAAATAAAGCATTTACTAAACAAATCGTTGATGCCTTGATGCAATCTTATGAAGAAAAGCTTGAGTTGGAAGTTTCTATACATAGAAAACTTTATGATGAGTGGGAACCAACTACTAAAATTAAGATTAAGGATCATGAGTTCTATGCTTTATGTGATTTGGGTGCTAGTGTTTCCACTATTCCTAAAACTTTGTGTGATTTGCTAGATTTCCGTGATTTTGATGATTGCTCTCTAAACTTGCACCTTGCGGATTCCACTATTAAGAAACCTATGGAAAGAATTAATGATGTTCTTATTGTTGCAAATAGGAATTATGTGCCCGCAGATTTTATCGTTCTTGATATAGATTGCAATCCTTCATGTCCTATTATTCTTGGTAGACCTTTACTTAGAACGATTGGTGCAATTCTTGATATGAAGGGAGGGAATATCAGATTTCAATTCCATTAAAGAAAGGCATGGAACACTCCCCTAGGAAGAAAATAAAATTGCCATATGAATCTATCATGAGAGCCACTTATGGATTGCCTACCAAAGATGGCAATACCTAGATCTATCCTTGCTTTTATGCCTAGCTAGGGGCATCAAACGATAGCGCTTGTTGGGAGGCAACCCAATTTTATTTTTAGTTTTTTGATTTTTGCTTCTGTTTAGGAATAAATCTTTGATCTAGCCTCTGTTTAGATGTGTTTTTATGTTTTAATTAGTGTTTGTGCCAAGTTAAACCTATGGGATCTTCTTGGATGATAGTTATTTGATCTTGCAAAAATTTCCAGAAACGTTCTGTTCACGAAAATAATTGTTAAAAATAACCAGAACGTGATAAAATAGTGATTCAAATTGCTACTGATCAATAAACAAATTTACTAGGTCTTCCTATTTTGGCTGATTTTTTGTAGTTCCGGAAGTTTGCGTTAGTTGCAGATTACAACAGACTGTTCTGTTTTTGACAGATTCTGTTTTTCATGTGTTGTTTGCTTATTTTGATGAATCTATGGCTAGTAAAATAGTTTATAAATCATAGAGAATTTGGAATACAGTAGGTCTAACACCAATATAAATAAAGAATGATTTCATTACAGTACCTTGAAGTGGTCTTTTGTTTTCTTTCGCTAACGGAGCTCACGAGATTTCTGTTGAGTTTTGTGTTGTGAAGTTTTCAAGTTTTGGGTGAAAGATTTTGATGGATTATGGAACAAGGAGTGGCAAGAGCCTAAGCTTGGGGATGCCCATGGCACCCCCAAGATAATCTAAGGACACCAAAAATCCAAAGCTTGGGGATGCTCCGGAAGGCATCCCCTCTTTTGTCTACTTCCATCGGTAACTTTACTTGGAGCTATATTTTTATTCACCACATGATATGTGTTTTGCTTGTGGTGTGTTGTATGATTTGAGTCTTTGATTTTTAGTTCACCACCATCATCCTTGCTTTACACACCTTTTGAGAGAGCCATACATGATTTGGAAATTATTATAATACTCTATGTGCTTCACTTATATCTTTTGAGTCATATAGTTTTGCTCTAGTACTTCACTTATACCTTTTAGAGCACGGTGGTGGATTTGTTTTATAGAAACTATTGATCTCTCATGCTTCACTTAGATTATTTTGATAGTCTTACATAGCATGGTAATTTGCTTAAATAATCCTAATATGCTAGGTATTCAAGATTAGTAAAAACTTTCTTATGAGTGTGTTGAATACTAAGAGAAGTTTGATGCTTGATGATTGTTTTGAGATATGGAGGTAATAATATCAAAGTCGTGCTAGTTGAGTAGTTGTGAATTTGAGAAATGCTTGTGTTGAAGTTTGCAAGTCTGTAGCATGCACGTATGGTAAACGTTATGTAACAAATCTGAAACATGAGGTGTTCTTTGATTGTCCTCCTTATGAGTGGCGGTCGGGGATGAGCGATGGTCTTTTCCTACTAGTCTATCCCCTTAGGAGCATGCGCGTAATGCTTGGTTTTTGATGACTTGTAGATTTTTGCAATAAGTATGTGAGTTCTTTATGACTAATGTTGAGTCCATGGATTATACGACTCTCACCCTTCCATCATTGCTAACCTCTTGATACGTGCATTGCCCTTTCTCACATTGAGAGTCGGTGCAAACTTCAGCGGTGCATCCAAACCCTGTGATATGATACGCTCTTTCACACATAAACCTCCTTATATCTTCCTCAAAACAGCCACCATACCTACCTATTATGGCATTTCCATAGCCATTCCGAGATATATTGCCATGCAACATTCCACCATTCCGTTTACCATGACACATTCATCATTGTCATATTGCTTAGCATGATCATGTAGTTGACATAGTATTTGTGGCAAAGCCACCGTTCATAATTCTTTCATACATGTCACTCTTGGTTCATTGCATATCCCGGCACACCGCCGGAGGCATTAGTATAGAGTCATACTTTGTTCTAGTATCAAGTTGTAATCATTGAGTTGTAAATAAATAGAAGTGTGATGATCATCATTTTCTAGAGCATTGTCCCAAGTGAGGAATTAAAAAAAGAGAAACGCCATAAAAAAGAGAAGGCCCAGAAAAATGAGAGAAAAAGAGAGAAGCGACAATGCTACTATCCTTTGCCACACTTGTGCTTCAAAGTAGCACCATAATCTTCATGATAGAGAGTCTCTTGTTTTTTCACTTTCATATACTAGTGCGAATTTTTCATTATAGAACTTGGCTTGTATATTCCAACAATGGGCCTCCTCAAGTGCCCTAGGTCTTCGTGAGCAAGCAAGTTGGATGCACACCCACTTAGTTTCTTTTTTTGAGCTTTCATACATTTTTATCTCTAGTCCATCCATTGCATGGCAATCCCTACTCCTTGCATTAACATCAATCGATGGGCATCTCCATAGCTCATTGATTAGCCTTGTTGATGTGAGACTTTCTCCTTTTTTGTCGTCTCCACATAACCCCCATCATCATATTCTATTCCACCCATAGTGCTATGTCCATGGCTCGTGCTCCTTTATTGTGTGAAAGTTTATAGGTTTGAGATTACTAAAGTATGAAACAATTGCTTGGCTTGTCATTGGGGTTGTGCATGATGAGAGCATTCTTGTGTGACGAAAATGGAGCATGACTAAACTATATGATTTTGTAGGGATGAACTTTCTTTGGCCATGTTATTTTGAGAGGACATAATTGCTTAGTTAGTATGCTTGAAGTATTATTGTTTTTATGTCAATATAAAATTTTATCTTGAATCTTTCGGATCTGAATATTCATACCACAATTAAGAAGAATTACATTGAAATTATGCCTAGTTGCACTCCGCATCAAAAATTCTATTTTTATCATTTACCTACTCGAGGACGAGCAGGAATTAAGCTTGGGGATGCTTGATACGTCTCCAATGTATCTATAATTTTTGATTGCTCCATGCTATATTATCTACTATTTTGGACAATATTGGGCTTTATTATCCACTTTTATATTATTTTTGGACTAACCTATTAACCGGAGGCCCAGCCTGTAATTGCTGTTTTTGCCTATTTGAGTTTCGCAGAAAAAGAATATCAAACGGAGTCCAAACGGAATGAAACCTTCGGGAACGTGATTTTTGGAACAAACAAGATCCAGGAGACTTGGACCCTACGTAAGAGAAGCTTCCAGGAGGCCACGAGGTAGGGGGGCGCCCCCCCCCAAGGGCGCGCCCTCCACCCTCGTGGGCCCCACGATGCTCCACCGACGTACTTCTTCCTCCTATATATACGTACGTACCCCCAAACGACCAGAGACGGAGCCAAAAACCTAATTCCACCACCGCAACCTTCTTTACCCACGAGATCCCATGTTGGGGCCTGTTCCAGAGCTCCGCCAGAGGAGGCATCCATCACGGAGGGCTTCTACATCAACACCATAGCCTCTCCGATGAAGTGTGAGTAGTTTACTTCAGACCTTCGGGTCCATAGTTAGTAGCTAGATGTTTTCTTATCTCTTTTTGGATCTCAATACAATGTTCTCCCCCTCTCTCGTGGAGATCTATTCGATGTAATCTTCTTTTTGCGGTGTGTTTATTGAGATCGATGAATTGTGGGTTTATGATCAAGATTATCTATGAACAATATTTGAATCTTCTCTGAATTCTTTTATGTATGACTGGTTATCTTTGCAAGTCTCTTCGAATTATCAGTTTGGTTTGGCCTACTAGATAGATCTTTCTTGCAATAGGAGAAGTGTTTAGCTTTGGTTTCAATCTTGCGGTGTCCTTTCCCAGTGACAGTAGGGGCAGCAAGGCACGTATTGTATTGTTGCCATCGAGGATAACAAGATGGGGTTTTTATCATATTGCTTGAATTTATCCCTCTACATCATGTCATCTTGCTTAAGGTGTTACTCTGTTTTCATGAACTTAATACTCTAGATGCATGCTGGATAGCGGTCGATGAGTGGAGTAATAGTACTAGATGCAGGAGGAGTCGGTCTACTTATCTCGGACATGATGCCTATATGCATGATCATACCTAGATATTATCATAACTATGCTCAATTCTGTCAATTGCTCAACTATAATTCGTTCACCCACCGTAAAATACTTATGCTCTTGAGAGAAGCCACTAGTGAAACCTATGGCCCCCGGGTCTATCTTCATCATATTAATCTTCCAACACTTAGTTATTTCTTTGCTTTTTACTTTGCTTTTATTTTACTTTGCATCTTTGTCACAAAAATACCAAAAATATTATCCTATCATATCTATCAGATCTCACTCTCGTAAGTAACCGTGAAGGGATTGACAACCCCTTATCGTGTTGGTTGCGAGGAGTTATTTGTTTTGTGCAGGTATGAGGGACTCGCGCGTAGCCTCCTACTGGATTGATACCTTGGTTCTCAAAAACTGAGGGAAATACTTACACTACTTTCCTGCATCACCCTTTCCACTTCAAGGAAAAACCAACGCAGTGCTCAAGAGGTAGTAGCGACCAACGGGACCCTCAGGCCGACGCTGTGTCGAACCACCGCATGCCGGTGGTGGAAGGACAGGAGGCACTGCGGCCACGGTGCATTCTCCTCCTCCACGCCAGTCACTGCGGGTGCCGGTCCGTCAGGACGACGCTTGTGGTAACATTTCCATAGCGTCGTCCGACCCACAGACACACCGTGATCAACGCCAAGTTCTTCGGGAGCGAGCCCATGAAGACGCTCGAACCACTATCAAGCGGCGGCGCGAAGCGCGCCATCAGTCGGATTGGCGAGCAGGCCCACTATGGACCACCCAGCTCCGTGGGGCTCTGGTGGCCTACCTTACGAGGTGGGTTGCCCAGCCTTTACCCGTGAGCTAAGGGAGTTCCAGTGGCCCACTCACCGCATGTTCAAGCCTGACGTCAGCAAGAAGTACAACGGCAAGACTCACCCGTCGGAGTTCCTTAGCATCTACACCATCGCGATGCAAGCTGCCGGAGCTCGCGACGACAAGGTGCTTGCCAATTACTTCCCGTTGGCGCTTAAACCCAACATCATGTCATGGTTGATGCACTTGCCAGTGGATTCTATTTCTTCTTGGTCGGATTTGTGCCATGAGTTTGTTGGCGCCTTTACCGGAGGCCACCAAGCTCATGGCCAGGCAAGCGACTTGCATATCATTCCCCAGAAAGAAGGTGAGAACCTACGCAAGTACATACAGAGGTTCAGCCGGGTCCAGTACAACATCCCGGACATTCATCCCGCCGCTATCATCAGCGCATTCCATTAGAATGTGCGCAACCGCAAGATGCGTGAAGAGCTGGCGATGAACAAGGTGAAGGATGTGGCAGAACTCTATGTTCTAGCCGATAGGTGTGCTCGGGCTGAAGAGGGAAGGAAGTACCCCGGCGAATACGCCGGTGTGGAAACCGATTCCTCAGACGAAGACGCTGCCACCCCGGCAAAGAAGGGCCGACGCCCCAACAGGAAGCGCTAGGGCAAGGCCGTGCTTGCCGTCGAGGGATCCGATGACGCCGGCGCGGCCAAGAAGACCAAGGCAGACGACCCCGGCAAGTAGGTTGCCGGATGCGCTGCTTGCCGGGCCTTGGCGGCTGCCGACAAGCCAGGAGGCTCCGACAAGCAGTACTGCAAGATCCATCGCACCAAGGGCCACGACCTTCGGAATTGCCGGCAAGTCGAGCAGCTCGCAGAGAAGCATAAAGCCAAATATGAGAGGCGAGATAAGGAGAAAGGCCAGGATGGTGCTGAGGGATCTGGCAAGAAGCGTGGCGGCCAAGCTAGCCGCCGCGACAAAAATAATCAACAAGAAAGGCCTGCCCGAGGCTGCGACAAGAACCAAGAAGACGATGATCATGATGAGGATGACGAGTCCGGCGAGCATGAGTTCCAGAAAGCTACAGAGGCCATGTGCGTCGAAGGTGGTGCCTCGCTGCACACCTCGCACCGCCAGCTCAAGCAGTGGGCGCGAGAGATCACAACAGCGGAACCATTGTTCGATGCTCAAAGGCCACTGAAGTGGTCCAGCACGCCTATCATTTTTGACACCGAGGACCACCCTAATCGCACAACTGCGGTTGGATGTTTGCCGTTGTTTGTTTCACCAACAATACGCAACCTCAAGGTGACAAAAATGCTAGTTGAGGGCGGGGCCGGTCTGAACTTGATCTCGCCCATTGTGATCAAAAGGCTGCAGATTCCTGATGGAGTCCTTGAAGAGACGAGCACGTTTCAAGGAGTTAACCTGGGAAGAAGCCAGCCGAAGGGTAAGGTCACGTTACCCGTGACATTTGGAGGCGAGATGAACTATAGGATAGAGAGGACTGTTTCTTATGTCGCCGAGATCCCTTTCCCTACAGCGGGATCCTCGGTCGCCCAGCACTAGCCAAGTTTATGGCGGCCTCACATTACGCCTACAACATGCTGAAGATGCCTGGGCTGATGACCATCATCACCGTCCCCTCTGACAAGAAAGACGCGCTGATCTATGCCGACCAACTCTACCGGGAAGCAGTTGCAGCGACTGCCGCCAAGGCACTTGCTCCTGCCGCCGAAGCCCCGGGAGGGAAGAAGACCGGCAAGACCCCTTGCACACACTCCGGCAAGCGCACCTCTTCGGAGTGATGTGCTCCCATCGTGGACGTGCCAGAGAGCTCCACCGGCAAGAGCAAGAAATCCAGGGCTGCACCGCCAGAGACCAAGAAGGTGTCCGTCAAGGAGGATGGCATGGGAGGGTCTTTCACCATAAGCTCCACCCTTGACAACAAATAGGAAAGCGCGCTCATCACCTTCCTGCGGGCGAATGTCGATGTTTGCATGGCAAGCATCCGACATCCCCGGTGTTCCCAGGGAGGTGATTGAGCACCATCTTGCTATCTGCCCTCATGCGCGACCTATCAAGCAGAAGGTCATGAAGCAAGCTTTGGAGCGGCAAGAGTTCATCACAGAGGAGATCAGGAAGTTGGAAGCGGCGGGCTTGGTCAGAGGAGTGCTCCACCCAACGTGGTTGGCCAATCCGGTAGTGGTGCGCAAGGCAAATGAGAAATGGAGGCTGTGTATTGATTACACAGACATCAATAAGGCTTGTCCAAAAGATCATTTCCCTTTGCCGCGCATTGACTAGATTGTGGACTCCATTGTCGGGTGTGACCTTCTGTCATTCCTTGATGTTTACTCGGGATACCACCAGATCTTCATGACAAAATAAGACGAAGAGAAGACCGCGTTCATCACCCCATGTGGTACGTATTGCTTTATGCGAATGCCTTTCGGTTTGAAGAGCGGTGGTTCGATATTTGCAAGAGCAGTCCAAATTGGTTTTGAACCTCAACTACATAGAAATATGTAATCTTATATGGATGACATAGTGGTTAAAACCAAGGACAAGGCAACACTCATACAAGACTTAGAAGAGACACTTGAAAATTTGCGCAAGATCAACCTCAAGCTGAACCCTGAGAAGTGTGTCTTCGGTGTTTCGTCCGGCAAACTTCTCGGGTTCTTTGTGTCACAGCGTGGGATCGAGGCGAATCCAGACAAGATTAAGGCCATTGAGCAGATTGAGGCGCCTAGGCGGATCAAGGATGTGCGTCGGCTTGCTAGCTGTATTGCCGCCATGAGCAGATTCATCTCCAAGTCTGCTAAGCGCGCCCTCCCCTTTTTCAATATCTTGAAAAAGGCGGGCCCAATGGAATGGACCCTAGAGGCCGAAGCAACATTGTAGGATTTGAAGAAATACCTCTCCTCAACGCCAATATTGGTCGCACCTAAAACATAAGAGCCGTTGCTGCTGTATCTAGCGGCAACAAATCAAGTGGTCAGTGATGCGCTAGTAGCACAGAGGGAGGTCAATGCGGGGGTGATAGCAACGGCGGGGCTGACCAGTGGCGAGACAGGAGAGTCTGGCGCCACCGGAGCGGAAGCGACGCAACCAAATGAAGTAGTGCAGAAGAAAAAGATGATGCAGCACCCAGTCTACTTTGTCAGCTCCCTCTTGCAGGGGGCTAGATCAAGGTACTCCGGTGTGCAGAAATTGCTCTTCGGCCTCCTTATAGCCTCGAGGAAGCTGCGTCATTACTTCCAAGCACACGAGATCACCGTCGTCACCCGCTTCCCGTTGCGAGGGATATTACATAACCCAGACACGACCGGGAGAATTGTGGAATGGGCCTTGGAACTATCGAGCTTTGGTTTGAAGTTTGAAAGCACTTCAACAATCCAGAGTAGAGTCTTGGCAGAGTTCATTGCAGAATGGATCTCAAGCCCGATGAAGAGATCCAAGAGACCACTCTCCCCGGCAAGGAAACAAGTCGCAACTGAGTTATGTACTTTGACGGGGCTTTCTCGCAGCAAGGCGCCCGGTCTGGTGTCTTTGCTCGTCGCACCACGGAGAGCACCTCAAGTATGTAATCCAGATGCACTTTCCGTGGAGATGTCAAAAAACAACACTGCCGAATATGAGGGGTTGCTTGCCGGTCTCAGGATCGCGGCAGACCTCGGAATCAGGAAGCTCATCATCAGGGGAGATTCACAGCTTGTCGTCAAGAAAGTCAACAAGGATTACCAGAGCCCGTTGATGGAGGCCTACGTAGATGAAGTGAGGAAGCTGGAGGAGCGTTTTGACGGTATACAAGCGGATCATGTTCCCCGAGTGGAGAACGGCATCGCTGACTACTTGTCGGAACGCGCTGCCCTCAAACTGCCTGTGGAACCAGGTACCTTTGTGCTTCGATTAACTCAACCATCCGTCGAACCATCGACAGAGCAGAACAACGGAGGAAATCAGGCCCCGGCAAGTACTTTCCCGCCGAGCTCCCAAGAGCCGCCGACAAAGATGTTGGGGACACTGAGCCTGCCGTGGGGGACAGACTCCGGCAGGGCACCAAGCCCTGGACATAGAGACAGCCGCCCCCATGACGGAAGAGATGCCTTTGATCCTTGCCTTCGAGCCTCAGGCTCCGTCATGGGCACAACATACCGTTCAATTTCTCCAAACCGGACAACTCCCTGAGGAGCAGGAAGAAGCGGAGAAAGTAGCCCATCGGTCTACCATGTATCAGTTTGTCGATGATGTTCTGTACAGGAAAAGACCAAACGGTGTGAAATTGAAGTGCATTCCCCGAGAGGAAGGACTGGAGCTGTTGGTAGAGATGCACGGAGGCATATGTGACTCCCGCATAGGGTCAAGAGCCCTTGCCGGCAAGGCATTCCGCAAGGTTTCTTCTGGCCCACTACCCTCCAGGATGCAACGTCACTGGTGACCAAGTGTGAAGCCTGTCAGTTCCATTCAAAGAAGCTTCATCAACCAGCTCAAGCTCTCCAAACAATCCCTCTTTCCTGGCCATTCTCCGTCTGGGGGCTCGACATACTGGGCCCCTTCCCCCGTGCTATCGGGGGCTTTGAGTACTTGTACATTGCGATCGACAAGTTCAAAAAGTGGCCAGAGGTGGAAGCAGTGAGAAAGGTAACAGCGCAATCAGCCGTCAAGTTCTTCAAGGGGCTAGTCTGCCGTTTTGGTGTATCAAACAGGGTCATCACCGACAACGGCACGCAGTTCACAAGCCGCACCTTCATGCAATACATTCAAGACCTCAGCAGCAAGGTCTGTTTTGCTTCTGTTGCACACCCACGAAGCAACGGCCAGGCTGAAAGGGCAAATGCTGAAGTATTGCGAGGCCTCCGGAAAAGGACTTTTGATAGGCTACACAAGTGTGGAAGGCGCTGGATTGATGAATTGATGGCGGTTCTTGGGTCAATCAGAACAACACCAAATCGAGCCACCGGCCAGACACCTCTCTCCCTTGTTTACGGGGCAGAAGCAGTTCTCCCACGGAACTCACATACGGGTCACCCCGAGTGCTCGCTTATGATGAGCTTGAGCAAGAGCAATTGCGGCAAGATGACGCAACGCTCCTTGAGGAAGATCGTCTTCGGGCGTATGTGCGAGCTGCGCACTACCAGCAAGCCTTGCGCCGCTACCATAGCCACAAGGTTCATGCCCGAAGCTTTGAGGAAGGTGACCTTATTCTTCGGCGCGTTCAGCCGGCTAAGAATTCCAACAAGTTGACGCCAAAGTGGGAAGGCCCTTATCAGGTAATACGAGTCACCAGGACCAGCGCAGTCCGCCTGGAGACCGAAGATGGTATTCTAGTAAGCAATTCCTGGAACATTGAACATCTTCACAAGTTTTACCCGTAAGGCGCGGTTGCCGGGCCCCCCGGCAGACCACCTTTTTGTACAAGCCTTGTCGGCAAGGCATGTAACCCTTTGTACAAAGCCAGGCACAGACCATGAGCATAAATAAATGAAGCGCTGGTGTCCTAAGTTTTAACATGCATGCTAGGTTGAGTCTCTCCCTCGGTTAGGGTTGATAGTGCTTAGCGGCAACTAACTCCTAACCTAGAAGTCGGGTGCGCGTCTCTCTATTCCTTCCCGTCCTTTTTGGTTCGCAGGGCGCATGAACATTTCTGCTGAGCTGTTTGGAAGAAAGAGAACAGGCTGGTGCCCCGACCCCGACGAGCCAAGATTGCCGGGGGATGCAGACCCAAAGATCCGACCGCGGCAAGCCAAGATTGTCGGGGGGCTGCAAAATTAGATAATTCTTTCATCCCCCACTCCTTACTTCCATATGAAACTTGAACGTACGAGACTTCGCTCACCCTTATACCATCATGTTCCCTCTTCCCCGTGCCCAAAAACTCTACTTTGGGCCGGGACTTGGTCGTAGCGCGGTGGGAAAGGAACGGGCGAAGGGCCCAATCCTACTTTGCCCCTACCTCCGCCAAGAGCGTGAGTGTAGTCGAGCTATAGGGCAGGAGGACGGTAGGGTCTGTTGTCGGGTCACAATGTTTATCTTAAGATAACAAGGACTCGTTCCTTGGTGCCGGCCTCGCCCACGCGCAAAAGAAACCTGGCAAACACCCTTCTCTTCATTAATATGTTGTTAACAAGTACAATTCATACAGAATGCATACATGAGCAGGGGGTTACAAGGTTTAAATCTTACTAAGGCTCGTAGGCTTAAAAGCTAAAAAGAGATAAGATGCCCATAATCCCTTTCTTGTCCCACTCCTTAGGAAACGGAACAAGATGGCAGAAGGGCAAAAGGAGCGCCTAGGCGAGGTACGAGCAGCAGAAGACACCAAAAGAACATCCCGACAGCCGTCAAGAAGAGGGCTGGTGATGATGGTGCCGGGAGAAGAGCCGAATGATGAGGCGGCGGACCGGCAATATGCGACAAAGGCGTCGGTGCCCGCGTACTCTGACTTGACGGCCCATCGCCCGCCTTCTTCATCTTCCCTGGCCTTTCCACGCCAACCGACCAAGGAGGCGACCCCGAGAAGTTCAAGGAGCTGGCGATGCAGATGGTGGTACTGTCGGCGCCGCCTAGGGACGGTGTGTCCGATGCCTAGTCAGACCCGTCATCCTCCCGCCCGCTACCCTCGTCGTCGTCGTTGCTGTCCTCCTAGTTACTCTCGCCCAAAGAGGAGCTTTCGCCATCAGTCTAGCTCTCGGCACAGCACCCTAGCCTGTGTCCCGAGCGCCCATAGACCTTGACGGAGAGCAGGTCGCTCCCTGCTAGCCTAAAGTAGAGGACATTCCCATCCATCAAGCAATGGGCACGTGCGAAGGTTTTCCAGCACCGACGAAGAAGCATCACATGAGGGGCAGGGAACCCTGTGTTCACCCGCATGTCGCCATGGCGACACCCCTCCATGTGAAGCCTTAGCCTCGGTGGCCGGTCGATCTCCAGCACCCTCGCAAACACTTCGGGAAGACGAAGGCAGCTACGCGGTGGCCCGCGCAGTTGCAGGATAAATTCCAGCGCCGAATCCCCGACATGACCGCTCGACGAAGCAGGAGGAGATGCTCGAGGAGATGGCGACGGAGATTGTGATGACGCAGGAGTCCCCCGTCCACGCCCGCCTCTGCCTCGACCACCTCGTCGACTGCGGCCCCGGCCGGCGCCTCTGCCTCTAGCGTGGCCTTCACCTTGGGCGTCCAGCTCTTCTTTGACCATCGCCACCCTCTGCCAGGAGGAAGACCCGGTCGCCTCCCCAAGGGCACAGCCACGACCACGCCCTCACGCCATGACAAAGGGAAGGAAAGAGATTAGAATGAGAGAAAATGGGTGCCAGAAGACACTGTCCCCCTCCCTTTATATAGAGGGATGAGGCCGAACGAGCCCGGGTGCGACCGCCCCAATCAGCCAATCCAACCGCCAGAGACGCGAGGAGACAGGACCGACCCGCTGCCCCAATCAGCAATTCCCGGGCCCCCGGCCCAGCATTAAAACCCATGCCTTCTGTGTCCGCCACCTGCCCTCCCCGGCGCATGGAGGACATGCGGCGGGTGAGCCAGGACTCAGATGGCAAGTGGACCGGCCGTTTCGCGCCCCGTGATCGTGGGGCGCGGGTGCCATGATGGCCACGACTCGAGCCTACCTAGTAAATGAGTCACGCCCCTGCGGCTTCCTCTATTTTTCTGAGGAGAACGCGGACCGCCTCTTTACTATTGAAACCGCGGAGTGACGCGAGCATGTTGCGGTCACTCCACACACGACCCCCACGTCACACACGACCCCCATGTTGCGCATTCAACGCGGGTCGTGGGGAAGCGCAACCAACGGAAAAGTTACCACAGTAAAACTCCACCACGGGCACTCAGAGCCGCACCCACGACCACACTTAACAGGGCAGAGGAGGGAAGCAGAAGTGCAAGGCTACCAGAGCAGCGCTCCAACCAAGGGCGCAGAAGACGGAGCGATCAGACAGGCTTCCTCCCGGCAAGACCCTTGCCGGGGCGGCCTACACAGCCCCGGCAAGAGCCTTACCGGGGCAGCTCGCCCTAACCAACATTGCAGCCACCCTTGAGCCTGAGAGTTCCGACACCATCGACAGCATTGGAACCAAGGCTCGGGAAGTACTTGCATGATGGCATGCAGATCTTTGTGAAGACAGAGAGCCTACAAATCCTAGATGAGGACCAGAAGACAAGACAATCGCAAGGCTCCTTGCCGAGGATGCCCACGAGGCCTCGGCAAGGCTCCTTGCCGAAGACACTCGCAAGGCCCCGGCAAGACTCTTGTCAAGGGCGCTCACAAGACCCCGGTAAGACCCTTGCCGGGAATATACGCAAGACCGCGGCAAGACCTTGCCGCCCCAGCTCAGCGGCCAACCCACCAACTGAAGCAAGTACCCACGTGGCAGTACGTGGTACTAATCCAACTAGCCAAACACATGCGCGGTGGCATACAGATCTTCGTGAAGACCCTACCACCACGCCAACTCAACAACCTGCCAGCTGATACGTCCATTTTGCATCATGCTTTTATATCAATATTTATTGCATTATGGGCTGTTATTACACATTATATCTCATTACTTATGGCTATTCTCTCTTATTTTACAAGGTTTACCATGAAGAGGGGGAATGCCGGCAGCTGGAATTCTGGCTGGAAAAGGAGCAAACGTTGGAAACCTATTCTGCACAGCTCCAAAAGTCCTGAAACTCCACGAAACAACTTTTTGGAATTTATAAGAATTTATGAGCAAAAGAAATAGGCCAGGGGGCCCACACCCTGTCCAGGAGACAGGGGGTGCCCCCCCTATAGGGCGCGCTCCCCTATCTCCAGGGCCCCCTGGTGGGCCTCCGGTGACCATCTTCTGCTATATCATCACTTTTACCCTAGAAAAAATCGCGGGCAAGCTTACGGGACGAAACTCCGCCGCCACGAGGCGGAACCTTGGCGGAATCAATCTAGGGCTCTGGAGGAGCAGTTCTGCTGGGGACACTTCCTTCCGGGAGGGGGGAATCATCACCAACGTCATTACCAACGATCCTCTCATCGAGAGGGGGTCAATCTCCATCAACATCTTCACCATCACCATCTCCTTTCAAAACCCTAGTTCATCTCTTGTATCCAATCTTGTATCAAAACCATAAATTGGTACCTGTGGGTTGCTAGTAGTGTTGACTACTCGTAGTTGATGCTAGTTGGTTTACTTGGTGGAAGATTATATGTTCAGATCCTTTATGCATATTATTACTCCTCTGATTATGAACATGAATATGCTTTGTGAGTAGTTACATTTGTTCCTGAGGACATGGGTTAAGTCTTGCTATTAGTAGTCATGTGAATTTGGTATTCGTTCGATATTTTGATGAGATGTATGTTGTCTTTCCTCTAGTGGTGTTATGTGAACGTCGACTACATGACACTTCACCATTATTTGGGCCTAGAGGAAGGCATAGGGAAGTAATAAGTAGATGATGGGTTGCTAGAGTGACAGAAGCTTAAACCCTAGTTTATGCGTTGTTTCGTTAGGGGCTGATATGGACCCATATGTTTAATGCTCTGGTTAGGATTACCTTAATACTCCTTTTTGTAGTTGCGGGTGCTTGAAATAGGGGTTAATCATAAGTGGGATGCTTGTCCAAGTTATGATAGCACCCAAGTGTCGGTCCACCCACATATCAAATTATCGAAGTACCGAACGCAAATCTTACGAACGTGATGAAAACTAGCTTGACGATAATTCCCAATATGTCCTCAGGAGCTCCTTCTTCATTATTAGAATTTGTCCAGGCTTATCCTTTGCTACATAAAGGATTGGGCCACCTTGCTGCAATTTAATTTATTTACTTTTTGCTCGTTACTATTTATCTTATCACAAAACTATCTGTTACCACTTATTTCAGTGCTTGCAGAGAAAACCTTACTGAAAACCGCTTATCATTTCCTTCTGCTCCTCGTTGGGTTCGACACTCTTACTTATCGGAAGGACTACGATAGATCCCCTATACTTGTGGGTCATCACCAGCCTACGTGGCGCTGCATGCCTCGTTGCCCTGGATGCGTGTCAGAGAAAGACGGAGCGGCGACGGACGGGACGGGCCTCGTTACCACCCCGATAAAGCAAGTGGACACGTAAGTAGCGCATTTAATGCACAAAGTGAAGAAGCAGGGGCAAAATTGTCCAACAAAACGCCCATAGATGGTCAACACACGGTCAAACGGCACTAAGTGGATGGAACCGTGACGGAAGGGCAAAAACATAAGACGAACTAAGTGGCTTGGGCAAGAACGATTGTTTTCAGAAATTAAGGGTAAAATTGCCGAGTGTGATCCAACTAAGGGCATAAAATCAATTATCCCTATAATAAATAGGATTATGAGTTTGAGTACTCTTTAGTTTTTCTTTCTTTTGCAGCAGTCATGGCAATAATAATAAAAATTTCATATGCTAATCCCATGGAGACTAAAGACTTTACATAAAAGAACTATAATTGATAAAATTTATTTCAAGGAAATAAGCATTGGTCATTGATGCAATATAGGAAAGAATAATAAAGGAAGAGAGATTTTACATATAAATGTACTATCTTGGACATCTTCTGTGATTGTGAACCCCCATTAATTTTTTTCAAACTTGATCAAATAGTTGATGTTGGGTAAGGACGACAATGTAACGAGTTATGATTGCTTATATTTGTAGAGGATTTATATTGTCATGGATCCACTAACATGTGGTGCTTGTTTAGAATCTTTGAAAGCCAAAAAAAATTGTACTAAGTAGAGATACTAGTTGTGCATACAAATACCCTGAAACCCAGTTTCTTGTCATGAGAGTCCACCATATCTGCCTATGGGTTGAATAAGATCCTTCAAGTAAGTTGTTATCGGTCCGAAGCAATAAAATTGCTTGTAAATATGTATGATCTTTTATTGTAAGATAAAATAAGCATTGTACGAACTTGTGACGGCAATGCAATAAAGTTGATGAACAGCTCAATAAAGGTTCCTATCATAAGGGGCAATATAAAGTGAAGTTACTTTGCATTAAGAGCTTGCACATCCAACTTAAAAGGGCATGATAGCCTATACTTCCCTCTACAAAGGGCCTATCATATAATATTTATTGTTTACCCTCATGCAAGAGTCAAAATTATTTTCTCCTATTCCAACCTCAAGTATTCACCACTTGGCGAGCATCATGTGGTAGGGAATGATCCAGATATATATATCCACTTGAATATATGTAATCATGCGTTATTATTGTTGAAATTATCCCTGAGATAAATACGCTGGGAGGGCATCTTCTTTTGTGTCTGATTGGAATAATTTGTTCTAAAAATATGCTTTGTGTGCGAGCTATCATGGAAGACTATATGATAGTTGAGTATGTGAAGTTTGCTAAACAAAAGCTCTTATATAGATCCTTCTTGGAAACATAATGAATTGTAATTTCTTTGATGACTGAGAACATAGTTTGTTAGTTTTCAAGAAAGTTCTTGTTTATACTTTAGCTTGTGAATGAATTGTTACTTGATCATGCGAAGTTCTATGATTAATAGTGGTTTTCACAATAATGATTATAATGTTGCCATGTCCGTATTTTGTTTTATCAACACACATTGATCATCATTTGGTAGAATGCTCTTTGTGCTTCCCTTATATCTTTTTAGTTAAGTCAAGTTGCTGATGTGCTTCACTGATATCTTTATAGCATGGCTATACTTATGTTCTATAGAAATCAATTGCACTCATGCTTCACTTGTATATTTTGAGAGTTAAATAGGAAGTGGTAATTTGCACGAGCTATATGTTTAGTCTAAAATGATAGGTATAGAAGAGTGGTATAATAAAAACTTTCATGCAGATCACTGAATGTGAATCACAGATCAATGATATTGAAGTTACAATATTTAAGTTCACTATTTAATAAACATTTGTTAGTAAAAATATAGATGTTAAGGTTTGCGATTCACTATTTCATTAAAGTGTCGATCATAGCATAGCAGGGAAGTTGGAGCATAATTTATCCTTGATTGATATCCTTTGTGTGTTCTGAATTAGGGGTGCACGATGGTTAACTCCTCCCAACCTCCTCCCTAGGGGCATGCGAGTAGTATTTTTCTTCGAGGGCTAATAGACTTTCACAATAAGTATTTGAGTTCTTTATGACTAATATCAATTTATGGACTATAAGCACTTCTATCTATCCATATTTTACTAGCTTCTTCAGTACCATGCATTGCTCGTTCTCACCTCGTGACTTGGTGCAAACTTCGTCGACACATCCAAATCATGTGATATGACATACTCTATCACACATAACCCAGATTATATCCTTCCTCAAAACAACCACCATACCTACCTATCATGGCATTTCCATAGCCAATCCAATATATTGCCATACAACTTCCACGTTAGTATTCACATGACTTGAGCATTCATGGTCATTTTGCCTTGCATGCTCATATAGAGTTGACATGATATTTGTGGCAAAGCCACTATTTTTCATTGTTATACATGTTATGCTAAATCATTGCACATCCTGGTACACTGCAAGAGGCATTCATATGTGGTTGTATCATTCAGTATTTTGAGTTGTAAGTAAATAAAAGTGTGGTGATCATCATTATTAGAGCAATGCCCTAGTGAGTAAAAGAATGATGGAGACAAATGAATCATCGGAAAAGTGGGATGAGGTCCATGACATTGTTCTGAAAAAATTGAGAGCAAAAAGATATTAGGGGCAATGCTACTATCCTTTAGCACACTTGTTCTTCAAAGTAGTACCATGTTCTTCATATAGAGAGTCTCCATCATTTTCCACTTTCATATACTAGTGGGAATTTTTACATATAGAACTTGACTTGCATATTCTGATGATGGGCTTCCTAAAATGCACGAGGCCTTCATGAGCAAGTAAGTTGGATGCACACCCGCTTAGTTTCAGTAGTGAGCTTTCATACACTTATTGCTTTAATGCATCTGTTGCATGGCAGTCCCTACTCATCGCATCAATTTCGATTGAAAGGCCTCTCCATTGCCTAACGATCCACCGACTTGATGCGAGACTTTCTCAAATTTCTTCTTCCTTTATGAACCCCTACCATCATTCTCTTTGCCATCCAAAGTGCTAAGTCCGTGGCTCGCGCTCAAATATTGAATGGATTAAAAAATGTTGAAGTGAGAAAAAGTATGATACAATTTCATGTTTGGCATCAGGGTGTTCATGATTTATATTTTGCGCTAGAAAGACCGAGTTATGTCATGCTTACACGACTAAATAAGTAGGAATAACATTCATTGACATATATATTTTTGAAGAGTAATGATTATTTTTCTAGCATTCTTTTATATTTACATTTCGATATATATTAATTCATCATTTCCCAACTGTAACATCCCAAAATTCTAAATTTTGGAATGTTATATTAAATAAATAACTATGCTTGTTGTCTGATTGTTGGTTTGATTGAATGAGTGAAACTGAGTGAAATTTGAAACTTTTGAAAGTTGAATGAGAGGGAATGAAATGACTTTCCCAAAACCTTCTCCTTTGCCTTTTGGATCTCAATGAATTCAAGTTCATTCCAACACCAAACCCTAGAGTGAAGATGACATGACTTCTTCCATTTTGAAATGAATAGGGTTTTGGAAAAGATTTGAATTTCATTTGGGAATATTTCAAATTCAAAGCTTTATGCAACTCAATGATTTTCATGAGGGAAGATAAAATGACTTCTTCAATTATATGAAATATGAGTTGGAAGTTAAAAGGTATCAAGTTGAAAGTCATTTGAAAGTGCTTTGAAACCCTCTTTCAAATTTTGAGTTTTGAATTTGAATTCAAACTTTGGCAAGTGGGAATCATTTCAAAAACTATGCCTGATAAATACTTGATCAAAAATATGAGAGGAGCAAACATGACACTCCAAAAATATCAGAGGAAAACATTGCCAAAATTTTTGGATTCAAATCTGAATTTTATTTGAATTTGAAAAAAATAGATTTTTATAAAGTTTGGATTTTGCCTTTGGAAAAATGTCCAAATGAAAGGGAATATTCCCCTGATCATTTTGGTATATATATATATACCCTATATAAAATATTTATATTTTAAAAGATATACTCTGTTTTGTTTTATTTTAAAAAAAAATTCAAAAAAAGGAAAAACCCATCCCAGGCGCCAGCTAGGCCCCCCTGGCCCAGCCAGCGCCGAAAACCCCCCCACCGGCCGGCCCACCCGAAGGCCCAGAGGCCAGCCGACCCAGCGCCGCCGACCGCCTCACCTCCCTCCTCGAAGCGCTTGGCGGTCGCCCTTCGCCTCGCCCCTCTCTCTCTCTCACCGACAATGGGCCCGCCCCTTCTTCCTCCCCGCCCCACGCCACGCCCGCCATTGCGCGGATCGCGGATCCCGAAGGATCCGGGATCCCGATCTTCCCGATCGCTTCGTTGCAGGGACGAGCCCCCAGCTATTTAAGCCCACGCCCGCACCTCATCCCCCTAGCCTCGCCGGACCCCCTCTCCCCCTCGCTCGAGCACGCCGGAGTCCGAAGCTCCCGCCGCCGCCATACTCGTCGCCGTCGCCGCCCTAGACCACCCCGGTCACCCCCGACTCCACCAAACCCTTCCCCGAGCTCCCCCGCATCCTCCCGGCCACTCCGTCGACCTCCCCGACGACCGGAACCCTCGCCGCACTCTTGCCGCCGCCGCCGCCGTCGCCGAACGCCGGTAAGTCACCGGAACCCTCCTCCCCCGTCCGATGCGCCGCCAACGGCCCAGATTAGATCACCCCCGAAGGGGTATCTTTTTAAATAAAACCGCCTGGTCCGGCCGGTTCGTTACGGTTTATTTTAGTTAGGTTATTTTTATTTTAGCCCGGTCCGTTTTAGTTTAACCCTAGGCCCGTTTAGGCTATTTGACGCATACAATGTACGTTTAGGCCCATTAGGCCTTTTTCTTTTATTTTGTTTTTCTGTTTTAGCAGAATAGTTTCTGTTTTGAAAAATTCATATCTTTTATTCTGTTTATTATTTTAGGTGATTCTTTTTTGTTGGTTTGCAAATTTTATGTAGTTTCTGTAGAATATATATTTAGCTATGTTAAAATTAATTAAAATTGCTTTAATTTAGTTTTAGTCAGAATAGTAAATCTGCTATAAATTGAGTTAGAAAAATTATTTTTGGATGATTCTTTTGTCCCAACTTTATTTTGACATTGCCAAACCATAAAAATTAACTTGGGTATTTTAGGATTAATAAATAAATAGTTTTAAGCAGAATCTTATTAATCCTAATTAATTAACTAGCTCCTGTTTTCCTAATATTTTAATTAGTAAATAAATTTATTTTTAACTTGTGATTGATTATTCTAGGTTAGTTTCTGTCACTCTAATAGATGAACTTTTATTTATAATTAAAAATGTTTTAATTTATTTTTCTTAATAGAAATTGGATTAGGCCTAATAGGAGTTTCATAATAGGTTTTAAATTAATTCTTTTTGCTCCTAGTTGATTAGTGAAATCTTTTCTGTTAAGTTAACCTAAAACCATGATTAGGTTATGTTGAGAAAATTTTATTAAATAAAACTATTTTAGTTGTTGCTTGAAGTAGGAAAAACTTTGAATGGGTTTTTCTTTGAGTTTTCTCTTTGGATTTGGTTTGGTTGTTTTGGTGTGTTATGTTACTTTGTTATGCTATTGTGTTATGTGATCCTCATGCTATATGCTTATTATAGTTATTGTTTGCCTCGGTAGAATTTCCGGAGTGCGAAGCTTGCTACTACGAATCCCTAGTTTTCGAAGATCGTCAACAAGGCAAGTTCACTTTGACCATGCTTTCATACCTATGTTTTATTTGCATTTAGTGGCACTTTTGCAACCACCCCTCAGTAGTGTTATTGGATCCTTGTAGTTGAGTAGTCTGCATGAGGTAGGAACCCATCACCCTGTTACCAAGCCCGGGACGTTATTTATTTTGATGCTACGCTATAGTAGACGGGCTTGGTATGAGTGCTCGAGTGGTGTGAAGAAGGAGGACTCTCGTCAATGACGACAACTCCATGACGGAATCTGCAAGGACTGCATCTTCAAGGCCTCAAGACTTCAAGACTCAAGACAAGAATTCAATACACCCTCTTGGGTGAAGGGCGGTTGTGGGCACCTGGAGAAACCAGTGGTTGGCGGGATGCATGGAGAAGCGCCATGACATCTTGCGGAAAGCTTCACCCAGACTCAAAGAGACGGAAGAATACTTCACGCCGGAAGCTTACTGTGCAACCGCAAGTCATTATGGGCTCTGGCTTGGTTGACCTTAGTTGTGACTCTGGCTGGGGCGGTACTAGCAGATGTAGAACTACGGTAGGATGGGTTGAGTACGGACGGTGGTCGAGGAACTCTTTGGAAGACCATGTTTGGTCATCTTGTTCTCAAACACTCTGAAGTGCGAGAACGTAAAGAGAGGATCGAATCTTGCGGGTGAAGTGTACAAACCTCTGCAGAGGGTTATAACCTAATCGATTAGCCGTGTCCCGATTCACGGACAATTTGAGCATCTGGACTTGGATCTATCTCGAACTCTCAACACCGGATGATAACTTAATTGTGGGCAACCTATGATGATTTGGGCTATGAGACATCGGTTGGCGGAACCATGTCATGATAGAAAACTCTATAGTACAGACTTCATTTATTCCTTTGATGTAGGGAAAATTAAAACCAGCTTTTACATAAACAAAACTCGAGATCTGAGCCACAAAGCCATACTGCATATAGTATAGTTTATCATCTGTTTTCTCTTATTGTGATCTTGCGGTACATTCAATGTCTTGACCTACACGGCTGCAACGTATCATGTTGCAGATATTTTTCCTCGACGAGTAAGAGTTACGATACAGGGTTACGGTCTACACTCAACCTGCCGATGGCGTTGATGGGACTCCACACCCGTTTGATTGTTTCCGCTGAGTATTATGAGGTATATATCATTTACGTTAATTTATACATGTGATTGCACTTTGATATATACATTGATGTTGTGTGTGCCGACATACTTGATCCGAGGATGGCACGAAACACGAGGCTTGACCGTCGAGGTCGGGTCGCTCTGAAATGGTATCGAGCACATGTTGACTGTAGGACGTGACCCTAGAAATCGGAAAGCCCCTTGGACAGGATATCTCAAAAACTTTATTTTCGAAAAGACTCTTACTTCTCATCTTTTCTGACTTTATCAAATAGACCCTCTCACCTCAAATAGTTAGAATATACCCTTATCCTTTGATCACCCGGAGGATCAACTGAAGACGCTCCAAGAAGGATTTGATATCGGAGAACTGATGACCCCTTCAGAGTAAAGAGGATTTCACCATGTATTAGAAGCTACAACAGTTGAAGACTCCGAAGACTTGAAGGATCTGAAGAATTATTTGACCTTTAGAAGACCAAACCCTTGTTACACACTTACGTTAGATGCGATGATTTGTGAAGCTGTCCTTTGTTTGATATTTTCCGACAGCCACAAAATAAAACTTGTTTCTTCAAAAACTATTGTTTGTGTTGTGTGTATATCCTTCCCCATCTCTCTCTCATCTCACCCTAAAACCCCTGAACCCCATAGATGATGAATGAAGTTGGACTGATATTCTCTGGACCGAAGAGGCAGAGCTATGGATGCAGAACATGGAAAAACATTTCGGGAGCAATTTGGTTTCAAGGAAGTATGAGGTTCAATATGCTCTTCAATACTTTACAGAAAGTGCTGCAACCTGGTGGAACATGCATCAAGCCATACAGGGATTTAATGGAGCAAGAACTTGGGAGGAATTCAAGAAGACTCTGACAAGATCTCGTCTTATCCGAAAGCACCATGATACACCAAGAAATAAACCTTGTGCTGCAAGATTTGGAGAAATAGGACACACCGGGAGGAACACAAGGATGGATGCCCTCATTGTGAGGAGAAACACCCGGTGAGGAATGCCCAACTAGTCGGGTGACTTGCTTCCGTGTGAAGGAACCACCCACTACCGGTGCAAATGTCACATTTACTCCACGGTGCAACAAACTATTCGAAGGGGAAGATGGAATGAAAGAAGCCCTGAAGGAAGATCTAGAAGAACCAATAATGAATGAAAGTGTTGAAGACCTGGATGGAGAAGGTCTCAACAGATTTTACTCAATGCACGCTATTCATGTGGAGAAGAAGGACATTTTCACGAGATTGCACCAAGGAAAGAAAGGAGTATCCAGGATATTTCCGACAGCCGAAGTGAAGTTTGACCCCGGAGATAGAAACTCGATCATTACAGAGAAATCCATGAAGAGAAAAGGAAGGCAACCCGAGAACAACGCAATTTTTGCAGAGAAGGACCTAAGTCATATCACTTGTTACAGGTGCAAGGATTTAGGTCATTACGCTAGTAAATGCCGTAAAAGAAGCCAAGAATCCAAGGAGTCCGCATAGTCACAAAGAAGCCCGAGACATGTTGGAAGTCATTTGTTTTTCGCTGCAAGGGGCAGGACATTATGCTATTAAATGTCCCGACAAGATGAAAGCTGGAGTTGAGTAGTTGGAATTTTGATATGGATAATAAGAGTAGTAGAAAGCAATTTCATTTTCATGAGCTCAATGAGTTGAATTATGTAATAGATTACCCTGAGATTGTAATAGTTCATGACTCAATAAAGTTGTAAGGTCACATGCTGAAAAGCTTTAAGGAGTTGTCATATTTTATCTTGGAAATTAATATTCTTGATGAACATGGAAGAAGGTGAGTTGTGATGCATAAACAGGAAATTGGAAATTGAGTTTGAAGTTTTGTTTGGATGATATGCATGTGTGCCCCAGGAGATAAGTACCTTATTCTGAGCATCATTTCTGTTTCACAACTGCAGATGACGACCCTTTATGAGTCTTTCCTTAAGGGCCCTGAAACGATCATGACCGTGACAAGTGATCATGATTACCCGAAGATCCTGAAGGACATGATGAAGCATATTCACCTTGAAGGAGATGCAGTCTACAAAGGCTACCCTTTCATGCAAAAGGGAGTGGAACTTTGGTATGTGGAGGTACACCTCCACCATGTGAAAGGAGTTTGCCCAAAGATGATGGGGCAGTACTTTTTCATTTCACGTGTGCCACAAGCAACTTTCTTCGATGTTGTTCGTGAAGCAGCCATGGAAGCCATACGTCAGATCGGAGAAATACTTGAAGCAAGACTCCGTTATACTCAGGAATACCTAAGCGAAGTGCATACAGAGATGATGGAGGTGAAGCTCAAGGCCACCATGATGAAACAGAAGATTGAAGAATTCAAGGCACATGTCGCACAATTCCAGTGGGACTGAAGAATCCTCAAGGAGGAAGAATGAATGAAGTTGGAAGTAATGTCTGACCATACCGAACCATGTGGGTGGCAGCATTTGTAATAAACTTTTTGGAATTTTGGATTCACGAAAGATGGATAAGGGTGTAATAAAAGATTGATATGAGAATAATGAGATTTAGGGATAAGCTAGTGCATTTTTCTTTGGTGTCGTAGTACTCCGTAAAGCCACAGGATTCAATGAAGCAAGAAATGTGTTATTCATGACGGCCCATAGAAGGAAGCTAGACAATATAAGTTGGAGTTGTGCTTTTGATATGATGGTATGAAGAAACCGAGTACCACTGGATTTAAGGAGGTGTAATATGGAACAAGAAAGTTACCCCAAGGATGAGTTAAAGCTGCACTAGTATTGAAGTGGGCCATAACCCACAGGCCTAGGATTTTGAAAGGAAACTGATATACCCTTGATAAAGGAATAAATTGGAGGAATCAGCAGTCCAATCAGCATACGTTTAGTAGGAGATTACGCAAAAACCTAAGAGTGGTGAAGTACCGATAGATGTTTTGTTTGGCTTGCAGAAACCATGGATTTACTCGAACCCAATTCGAGGACCAGAGAAATTCTGCAATGCTTGTAAGTATGCCCAAGTGTTAGAATACGTGATTCACTGTTTACGTATGTGGTAATGATTCAAATGCAGGATGGATTGGCCCCATACGAAGACTTCTATCATGAACTATCATATGTTGATGGAAAATCGAGAGACTTGAAAACCCTTGAAGAGTGTCGACGCTATAAGCCCTAAAACCATAGAATGGTAGGACGATGGAACCCCTTTACGTGCAATCGATGCCAATCGTAGGTTATACGGTGAGGTTCAACCTAGACCGTTTTCTGCAGGAGAAACCATAAATTGTAGACCACCATGAGTGTTTGAAAGTTGTCTAGAATGGACACGAGCCTATCACTAAGAAGATCCGATCCGGACAACATTCAACTTTGACGAACCGACCCAAGATTACGAGGAAAACTCTATGCTTCGACAGAGGAGCTATTGTAAGATATGTGAAGGACGTACATTGTCAACACTCCGGAGGAAGTATCTGAGTTTATTGGGCTGTAACCTTGCTTTTAAGTGTGGTAGCACCCCGACCTTTCTCGACTGAACTCTTGCTAGAAGACCCCAACCCCTAACCTTTTCGCTAGCCTCTTGAATCTCGAGGACGAGATTCATTTTAAGTGTAGGTTTGTAACATCCCAAAATTCTAAATTTTGGAATGTTATATTAAATAAATAACTATGCTTGTTGTCGATTGTTGGTTTGATTGAATGAGTGAAACCGAGTGAAATTTGAAACTTTTGAAAGTTGAATGAGAGGGAATGAAATGACTTTCCCAAAACCTTCTCCTTTGCCTTTTGGATCTCAATGAATTCAAGTTCATTCCAACACCAAACCCTAGAGTGAAGATGACATGACTTCTTCCATTTTGAAATGAATAGGGTTTTGGAAAAGATTTGAATTTCATTTGGGAATATTTCAAATTCAAAGCTTTATGCAACTCAATGATTTTCATGAGGGAAGATAAAATGACTTCTTCAATTATATGAAATATGAGTTGGAAGTTAAAAGGTATCAAGTTGAAAGTCATTTGAAAGTGCTTTGAAACCCTCTTTCAAATTTTGAGTTTTGAATTTGAATTCAAACTTTGGCAAGTGGGAATCATTTCAAAAACTATGCCTGATAAATACTTGATCAAACATGACACTCCAAAAATATCAGAGGAAAACATTGCCAAAAGTTTTGGATTCAAATCTGAATTTTATTTGAATTTGAAAAAAATAGATTTTTATAAAGTTTGGATTTTGCCTTTGGAAAAATGTCCAAATGGAAGGGAATATTCCCCTGATCATTTTGGTATATATATACCCTATATAAAATATTTATATTTTAAAAGATATACTCTGTTTTGTTTTCTTTTAAAAAAATCAAAAAAAGGAAAAACCCATCCCAGGCGCCAGCTAGGCCCCCTGCCCAGCCCAGTGAAACCCCCCACGGCGGGCCCACCGCGGCCCAGAGGCCAGCCCAGCCGACCGACCGGCCTCACCCTCCCTCGCCGAAAGTGCTTGGCACGGTCGCCGCCTTCGCCTCGCCCTCTCTCTCTCACCGACAATGGCCCGCCCCTTCTTCTTCCTCCCGCCCCACGCCACGCCGTCGCCGCCATGGATCGCGGATCCCGAGGATCCGGATCCCGATCTTCCCGATCGCCCCCGTTGCAGGACGAGCCCCCGGCTATTTAAGCCCCGCCCGCACCTCATTCCCCCAGCCCTCGCGGACCCCTCTCCCCTCGCTCGAGCACGCTGAGTCCAAGCTCCCGCCGCCGCCATACTCGTCGCCGTCGCCGCCCTAGACCACCCGGTCACCCCGACTCCACCAAACCCTTCCCGAGCTCCCAAGATCCTCCCGCCACTCCGTCGACCTCCCGACGAGCCGGAACCTCGCCGACTCTTGCCGCCTCCGCTGCCGTCGCCGAACGCCGGTAAGTCACCGGAACCCTCCTCCCCCGTCCGATCGCGCTAACAGCCAGATTAGATCACCCCCGAAGGGGTATCTTTTTAAATAAAACCGCCCGGTCCGGCCAGTTTGTTACGGTTTATTTTAGTTAGGTTATTTTTATTTTAGCCCGGTCCGTTTTAGTTTAACCCTAGGCCCGTTTAGGCTATTTGACATACAATGCACGATTTAGGCCCATTAGGCCTTTTTCTTTTATTTTGTTTTTCTGTTTTAACAGAATAGTTTCTGTTTTGAAAAATTCATATCTTTTATTCTGTTTATTATTTTAGGTGATTCTTTTTTGTTGGTTTGCAAATTTTATGTAGTTTCTGTAGAATATATATTTAGCTATGTTAAAATTAATTAAAATTGCTTTAATTTAGTTTTAGTCAGAATAGTAAATCTGCTATAAATTGAGTTAGAAAAATTATTTTTGGATGATTCTTTTGTCCCAACTTTATTTTGACATTGCGAAACCATAAAAATTAACTTGGGTATTTTAGGATTAATAAATAAATAGTATTAAGCAGAATCTTATTAATCCTAATTAATTAACTAGCTCCTGTTTTCCTAATATTTTAATTAGTAAATAAATTTATTTTTAACTTGTGATTGATTATTCTAGGTTAGTTTCTGTCACTCTAATAGATGAACTTTTATTTATAATTAATAAAAGTTTTAATTTATTTTTCTTAATAGAAATTGGATTAGGCCTAATAGGAGTTTCATAATAGGTTTTAAATTAATTCTTTTTGCTCCTAGTTGATTAGTGAAATCTTTTCTGTTAAGTTAACCTAAAACCATGATTAGGTTATGTTGAGAAAATTTTATTAAATAAAACTATTTTAGTTGTTGCTTGAAGTAGGAAAAACTTTGAATGGGTTTTTCTTTGAGTTATCCCTTTGGATTTGGTTTGGTTGTTTTGGTGTGTTATGTTACTTTGTTATGCTATTGTGTTATGTGATCCTCATGCTATATGCTTATTATAGTTATTGTTTGCCTCGGTAGAATTTCCGAGTCTTGAAGCTTGCTACTACTGAATCCCTAGTTTTCAAGATCGTCAACAAGGCAAGTTCACTTTGACCATGCTTTCATACCTATGTTTTATTTGCATTTAGTGGCACTTTTGCAACCACCCCTCAGTAGTGTTATTGGATCCTTGTAGTTGAGTAGTCTGCATGAGGTAGGAACCCATCACCTTGTTACCAAGCCCGGGACGTTATTTATTTTGATGCTACGCTATAGTAGACAGGGCTTGGTATGAGTGCTCGAGAGTGGTGTGAAGAAGGAGGACTCTACGTCAATGACGACAACTCCATGACGGAATCTGCAAGGACTGCATCTTCAAGGCCTCAAGACTTCAAGACTCAAGACAAGAATTCAATACACCCTACTGGGTGAAGGATTTGTTGACGGCACCTGGAGAAACCAGTGGTTGGCGGGATGCATGGAGAAGCGCCATGACATCTTGCGGAAAGCTTCACCTAGACTCAAAGAGACGGAAGAATACTTCACGCCCGGAAGCTTACCTGTGCAACCGCAAGTCATTATGGGCTCTGGCTTGGTTGACCTTAGTTGTGACTCTGGCTGGGGCGGTACTAGCAGATGTAGAACTACGGTAGGATGGGTTGAGTACGGACGGTGGTCGAGGAACTCTTTGGAAGACCATGTTTGGTCATCTTGTTCTCAAACACTCTGAAGTGCGAGAACGTAAAGAGAGGGATCGAATCTTGCGGGTGAAGTGTACAAACCTCTGCAGAGGGTTATAACCTAATCGATTAGCCGTGTCCCCGGTTACGGACAATTTGAGCATCTGGACTTGGATCTATCTCTGAACTCTCAACACCGGACTGATAACTTAATTGTGGGCAACTTATGATGATTTGGGCTATGAGACATCGGTTGGCGGAACCATGTCATGATAGAAAACTCTATAGTACAGACTTCATTTATTCCTTTGATGTAGGGAAAATTAAAACCAGCTTTTACGCAAACAAAACTCGAATCTGAGCCACAAAGCCATACTGCATATAGTATAGTTTATCATCTGTTTTCTCTTATTGTGATCTTGCGGTACATTCAATGTCTTGACCTACACGGCTGCAACGTATCATGTTGCAGATATTTTCCTCGACGAGTAAGAGTTACGATCTGGGTTACGGTCTACACTCAACCTGCCGATGGCGTTGATGGGACTCCACACCCGTTTGATTGTTTCCGCTGAGTATTATGAGGTATATATCATTTTACGTTAATTTATACATGTGATTGCACTTTGATATATACATTGATGTCTTGTGTGTGCAAAGATACTTGATCCGTGGATGGCATGAAACACAGAGGCTTGACCGTCTGAGGTCGGGTCGCTACACCAACATTCATACCTTAAAGATTACACGATTAAGACAAGTTAGGTAGCATTCAACATAAGAAAAATCTGTTTTTACCATTCCCCTACTCAAGGACGAGCAGGAATTAAGCTTGGGGATGCTGATACGTCTCCAACGTATCTATAATTTTTATTGTTCCATGATATTATATTATCAATCATGTATGCTTTATATGCAACTTCATATCATTTTTGGAAACTAACCTATTAACTCAGTGCCTAGTGCCAGTTCCTGTTTTTTGCCTATTTCTTTGTTTCACAGAAAAACCATACCAAACAAAGTTCAAACATGATGAAACTTAACGGTGATTTTTCTGGACCACAAGAGACCCTATATGCTTCGGGCGAAGGCTGGACGATCTACGAGAGAGCCACAAGCTCACATGGTGCTCCCCTAGGGTGGAGCCACCTGAGCTTTGATACGTCTCCAACTTATCTATAATTTTTATTGTTCCATGCTGTTATATTATCAATCTTGGATGTTTTACATTGATTTACTAACAAATTTATATCCTTTTTGGGACAAACCTATTGACATAGTGCCCAGTGCCAGTTGTTGTTTTTTGCTTGTTTTTTACTACGCAGAATATCCATATCAAACAAAGTCCAAATGCAGCGAAACTTTTTGGAGATTTTTTTCTGCCTAGAAGACACCCAGGAGGCCTAAGACGTACACTAGATGGGCTCTGTGGGGCCCACTAGGCACCAAGGTGCGCTAGGGCCCCCAAGCGCGCCCTGGTGGGTAGTGGGACACATAGGCACCCCCTCCAATGCCTCTCAGCTCTATAAATACTCTAATATTCTAGAAACCCTAGGGGAATCGATGAAACACAATTCCAGCCACCTCAAGTTCTAGAACCATGAGATCCAATCTAGGGGCCTTTTCCGGCACTTTGCCCGAGGGGTCAACAATCACGTAGGTGTTCTTCATCACCCTTTCCCCTCCGATGATGCGTGATTAGTTTACCATAGACCTACGGGTCATTAGGCAGTAGCTAGATGGTTTCTTCTGTCTTTTTGATCTTCAATACAATGTTCTCCTCGATGTTCTTGGAGATCGGTTTGATGTAATGACTTTTTACGGTGTGTTTGTTGGGATCCGATGAATTGTGAGTTTATGATCAGTTCTATCTATGAATATTATTTGAGTCTTCTCTGAACTCTTTTATGCAGGATCTTTATAGCCTTTTATTTCTTCTCTGTAACTTTGGTTTGGTTTGGGTAACTAGACTGATTTTTCTTGCAATGGGAAGAGGTTCTTTGTGATGGGTTCGATCTTGCGGTGCACATTCTCGGTGACCGAAGGAAACATGACATGCATGTATCGTTGCCATTAAGGATAAAAATATGGGGTCTATTCCTACATGAATATATCTTGTCTATAGCATGGCATCGCTCTTATTGCATTACTCTGTTTTTCCATGAACTTAATACACTAGATGCATGTTGGATAGCGGTCGATGTGTGGAGTAATAGCAGTAGATGTAGGCAGGAGTCGGTCTATTAATCTTGGACATGATGCCTATATACATGATCATTGCCTTGGATATCGTCATAATTATTTGCTCTTCTATCAATTACCCAACAGTAATTTGTTTACCCACCATATGTTGTTTTCTTGAGAGAAACCACTAGTTTTATCTATGGCCCCCAGGTATATTCCCTATCATATTTATTTTCAGATCTATTCTTCTAGAAAACCAAAAATACCTTGCTACAGTTTTCTTTATTATTTTATTTTGTGATTTTGCCAAATCTATTTCTCCAATCTCATACAATTTAATCTATCGCAATACCGAGGAGGGATAGACAACCCCTCTTACGCATTGGGTTGCAAGTATTTGTTATTTGTGTGCAAGTGTTGTTTACATAGTGTTGCTTGGTTCTCCTACTGGATTGATAACCTTGGTTTCATAACTGAGGGAAATATTACCATTGATGTGTTGCATCATCCTCTCCTCTTCGGGGAAATACCAACGCAGATACAAGAAATCAGGAAGAATTTCTGGCACCGTTGCCACGAAGACATCATCAACATCTATCAAGAAACCAATCACAAATCTCATCTCCTTGCAATTACTTTATTTTCCATTTGCCTCTCGTCTACATCCCCATCCCACACTTCTAAAATGTTTTTTGCAAAAATATAAAAAATATCTTTCGTTTGCTTTTCCCTCGTTCAATCTTTTGTTTGTGTGCGATCTTGTTTGCATAGTCACGATGTCTCAAGACAATACCAAGTTGTGTGATTTTTCCAACAATAATAATAATGATTTTATTAGTACTCTGATTGCTCCTCCCGCCGCTAGTGCGGGGTATTATGATATTAATGCCGCTTTGTTGAATCTTTTTATGAAAGAGCAATTTTCCGGTACTCCTAATGATGATGCCGCGTCCCGTATAAGCACTTTCGTAGAATTGTGTGATATGCAAAAGAAAAAAAGATGTGGACAATGATATTGTGAAATTAAAATTATTTCCTTTCTCTTTGCGGGATCATGCAAAAATTTGGTTTTCATCTTTGCCTCATAATAGTATTGGTTCTTGGTATAAGTGCAAATATGCTTTATTTCCCTTAGAAATCAACTCATGAATTTTAAGCAACTTGAGCATGAATATGTTGCGCAATCATCGGAAAGAATGAATTTAATGCTAAGAAATTCTCCTACTAATGGTTTAGATCTATGGATGATTATACAAAAAAATTATGCGGGATTGAACTTTGTTTCTAGAAATCTTTTAGATTCCATCACAGGTGGTACTCTTATGGAAATTACTTTGGGTGAAGCCACTAAATTTCTTGACAATATTGTGGCTAATTATTCACAATGGCATACTGAAAGAGCTCCTACTAGAAAAAAGGTTAACTTTGCTGAAGAAATTAGTACTTTGAGTGAAAAAGTTGATGCTCTTATGAAATTGGTTGCTAGTAAGAATGCTCCTATTGATCTTAATGATGTGCCTTTCTCTACTTTCATTGTGTAAAATAGTGATCCAGTAGATGTTAATTTTGTCTCCGAAACAATTTTAATAACAATGCATATAGAGGTAATTTTGATCCTAGGCCTTTTCCTAGAAATTCCTCTAACAATTATGGCAATTTCTATGGTAATTCTTCTTAAAATAATAATAGGAATCCCTATGATCTTGAGAGTAATATTAAAGAATTTATCAATGCTCAAAAAGTTTTCAACAATACGATAGAAGAAAAATTGAATAAGATTGATGATATGTCTAGAAGCATTGATAGAATTTCACATGATTTAGAAAATCTCAAGATTAAAATATTTCCACCCAAAGTTGATATTAATGAATCAATTAAAGCTTTATATGTTTCCATGGATTAAAGCAAGAAAAGAACCTCTATGCTTCGAGCGAAAAAAACAATTTTTAGAAAGAGCATTTTTGTCCAATTGCTTTAGTAATGATGAGGATGTTAAGATGATTGGTTTTTCTTCTATTGATTCCTTGTTTATTAATATTAAACTTGATGATAAAGGGACTCAATAAGAGTCAACTTTAGCTAGAAGGTGTCCCCATAATTCGGAGGGTGGAAATCTCGTTGAAAAAAATGATAAAAGTGGGTTTGGAGAGGTCAAAACTTTAACTAGTGATGTGCCCACTCTCTTGGATTACAAAAACTTCAATTATGATAATTTCTCTTTGATTGAATGTATTTCTTTGTTACAATCCATGCTAAATTCACCCAGAGCCTATGAACAAAAAAGAGCTTTTACTAAACATATTGTAGAAGCGATGATGAAAGCTTTAGAGGAAAAGTTGGAATTAGAGATTTCAATTCCTAGCAAGTTATATGATGAATGGGAACCCACCATAAATTCAATATTAAAAATTATGAGTTCTATGCTTTATGTGATTTGGGTGTTGTTGTTTCCACAATTTTGAAATCTCTACGTGATGTGCTAGGTTTTACCAAGTTGGAAGAATGTTCTCTTAATTTGCACTTGGCGGATTCTATTATTAAAAAACCTTTGGGAAGGATTAATGATGTTCTTATTCCTACAAATAGGAACTATGTGCCCATAGATTTATTGTTCTTGATATTGATTGCAATCTATCTTGTCCCATAATACTTGGTAGACCATTTTTACGAGCTATAGGAGTCGTGATTGATATGAAAGTAGGGAATATAAAATTTGCAGTTTCCCTAAAGGGTATGGAAAACTTCCCTAGGAATAGAATTAATCCACCACATGAATCAATCATGAGGGCATCCTATCGATCAAAAACCAAAGATGACAAAACTTGAACCTATGCATTATGCCTAGCTAGGGATGTAAAACTATAGCGCTTGTTCGAAGGCAACCCAATAGTTATCTTTGAATTTTTTTGTTTTTTATGTTTTTCAATAATTATGCAATTATACTTATTTTTGTGTTTTAATTAGTGTTTGTACCAAGTAAAGCCTTTGGGGTGATTTGATTGATAGTTGATTTCATTTTGTTGAAAAACAGAAACTTTTGCATCCAATAGCAGAATTTTCAAAATCACGGAAGCAAAGAAAAATTCTGAATTTTTTACACAAGATGGATATACAAATCGCCTACATTTTCCTAATGTTTTAGAATTTTTGGAGTTACATAAGTATGGTCAAAGTCCAGATTAGTACCGACTGTTCTGTTTTTGACAGATTCTTTTTTCGATGCATTGTGTGCTTATTTTAATGAATCTATGGATTGTATTGGAGGGTATAAGCCATGGTATAGTTAGAATATAGTAGGTATAATGAAATAATAAAATATGAATGTGTTTACAACAGTACTTAGAGTGGTGATTTGCTTTATTATACTAACGGATCTCATGAAGGTTTTGTTAAGTTGTGTGTGATTGAAGTTTCAAGTTTTGGGTGAGATCAAGATGGACGAAGGAATAAGGATTGAAAAGAGCCTAAGCTTGGGGACGCCCGTGTCACCCCAAGGTAATATTCAAGGAGAACCAAGCAACTATGCTTTGGGATGCCCCGGAAGGCATCCCCTCTTCTTCTAACGACCATTGGTAATTTTACTTGGAGCTATATTTTTATTCGTCACATATCATGAGTTTTGCCTGGAGCGTCTTGTATTATGTGAGTCTTTGCTAGTTTTGCTTTTTAGTTTTTCACAATCATCCTTGCTGGACACACCTATTTGAGAGAGCTATAATGATGCTATAATTAGTTAGAATTGCTCTATGTGCTTCACTTAAAATTTTTGAGCTATAGAATTGCTCTAGTGCTTCACTTATATCCTTTTGAGCATGGTGGTTCTTTAATATTGGAAGAAACACTCTCATGCTTCACTTAGATCAATTTAAGAGTTAGTAAACTTTTGAAGAAATTCTCTCATGCTTCACTTATATTAGTTTGAGATGGAAAATTATTTATGCTCATGTTCTTCATTTAAATTTGTTCGAGAGCTTGTTATAAGCAATGGTAATATATGAAACTACTCCTAAAGTGATAGATATCCAAGATGGATATAATAAAACTTCCATGAAAATCATTGGATATTATAAACTTGATTCCTTGTAATAGTTTTGAGATATGGAGATAGTAATAAGTGATTCATGTTGGTGAGTACTTATGCTTTAGTAAGAATATTGGTGTTAAGGTTTGTGATTCCCTATGCAAGCACAAAAGTCAATAGTTATGCAATGAAGTTACATCCTACTTGTGGTGCATTATTCGGTGTTAGTTATGTTTAATGCTTGTTTATGATTGTTTTTTTTCTTTTTGGTTGGTTGCTTCTCAATCTATTTGCTAGCCTTCACTTGTACTAAGAGGGAATACTTCTTGTGTATCCAAATCCTAAACCCAAGTTGTGCCAATGAGTCCATCATACCTACCTATATGCGGTATTTCGATGCCATTCCAAGTAAATTTGTATGTGCCAACTCTAATTTTCAAAATGAATTTCCTTTTTGTGTGCCCGTATTGCTCATGAAGCGGCAGGGGGTGGCTGATATTTTCCATGCTAGATATGTTATTCTCAAGATGAGTGTTTATTCACTTGCCATTGCATGAGAGTGTGGAAAGGTAATAGGAATGACCAGTCCTAAAATAAAAAAATGTTTATGTTGTCAAATAATAAATTGCTTGGAAAGTGTTGGTATGGAGGGCACCCGTGGATACGGCTAGCCATTGATTGTGAAAGAATGGTGGAAAAAGGAATAAACTTTATTTTATGTTTGGGAACCACCTATGATCTATATAGCATGGAAAGTATTGGGAATTATCGGTTGTTTTCATTGACGGGAAAAGCATGCCTCTCAAAATATTTTATCTCTGAATTTAAGCTTTGAGCTCTCGCACATCTACAAATCTCTGCTTCCCTTTGCGAAGGGCTTATCTATTTACTTTATGAAATTTTTTACTTTTTTTTACTTTTGAGGCTCCATCTTCTGTTATAAAGCACCAACTAGGGAACACTTTGATCATACTTGTGCATTGGATGTAGCTAATATTCGAGTGTGTTTCATGAATGGATCGATGATTGAGCAAGATGGGCTAGGGGTAGCTTTCTTTAGTGTTGATATTTTGGAAGACATGCTTGCTTGTTGATATGCTTGAGTATTGATGTCCTCATGTCAATTATAGAATATTGCTTTGAATCATCTAAAAGTCCAAATGCCCATGCTACAAAAGAAAATAATATGTGATGAACACGATAGGCAGCATTCCACTTTAAAAAATTTGTTTGTATCATTTACCTACTCGAGGACGAGCAGGAGCTTGGGGATGCTGATACGTCTCCAACTTATCTATAATTTTTTATTGTTTCATGCTGTTATATTATCATTCTTGGATGTTTTACATTCATTTACTAGCAACTTTATATCATTTTTTGGGACTAACATATTGACATAGTTCCCAGTATCAGTTGCTTTTTTTGCTTGTTTTTTACTTCGCAGAATATCCATATAACGAAGTTCAAATGCAACAAAACTTTTTGGAGATTTTTTTCCTAGAAGACACTCAGGAGGCCCAAGAAGTGCACTAGAGGGACTCTATGGGGCCCACTAGGCACCAGGGCCCGCCAGAGCCCCCAGGCGCGCCCTGCTGGTAGTGGGGCCCACTAGGCACCAGGGCCCGCTAGGGCCCCCAGGCGCGCCCTGCTGGTAGTGGGGCCCACAGGCACCCCTCCATCGCCTCTCAGCTCTAAAATACTTTAATATTCTAGAAACCCTAGGGGAGTCGACGAAACACAATTCCAGCCGGCACAAGTTCTAGAACCACGAGATCCAATCTAGGGGCCTTTTTCGACACTTTTCTGGAGGGGTCAACGATCACGGAGGGGTTCTTCATCATCACCCTTGCCCCTCCGATGATGCGTGAGTAGTTTACCACAGACCTACGGGTCCATAGGAAGTAGCTATATGGCTTCCTATTTCTTTTTGATCTTCAATACAATGTTCTCCTCGATGTTCTTGGAGATCTATTTGATGTAATGAATTTTTGCGGTGTGTTTGTTGGGATCCGATGAATTGTGAGTTTATGATCAGTTCTATCTATGAATATTATTTGAGTCTTCTCTGAACTCTTTTATGCATGATCTTTGTAGCCTCGTATTTGTTCTCTAAAACTTTGGTTTGGTTTGGCCAACTAGATTGATTTTTCTTGCAATGTGAAGAGGTGCTTTGTGATAGGTTCAATCTTGCAATCCTCATTCTCGGTGACAGAAGGAGACATGACACACATGTATCATTGTCATTAAGGATAAAAAGATGGGGTATATTCCTACATAAATATATCTTTTCTACATCATGGCTTCGTTCTTATTGCATTACTCTATTTTCAATGAACTTAATACACTAGATGCATGCTCGATATCTGTCGATGTGTGGAGTAATAGTAGTAGATGCAAGCACGAGTCAGTCAACTAATCTTGGACGTGATGCCTATATACATGATAATTATTTGTTCTTCTCAATTGCCCAACAGTAATTTGTTTATCCAACGTATGCTCTTTTCTCAAAAGAAGCCCCTAGTGAAATCTACAACCCCTAGAGCTCTTTCCTATCATATTTATTTTTAGATCTATTCTTCCAAAAAAATAAAAATACCTTGCTGCACTTTTTATTTATTTATTTATTTTGTGTTTTTTCAGATCTATTTATCAAATCTCATACAATTTAATATATCTCAATACCGAGGAGGGATTGAAAAACCCCTCTTACACATTGGGTTGCAAGTATTTGTTATTTGTGTGCAGGTGTTATTTACATAGTGTTGCTTGGTTATCCTACTGGATTGATAACCTTGGTTTCATAACTAAGGGAAATACTTACCGTTGATGTGTTGCATCCTCCTCTCCTCTTCGGGTAAATACCAACGCAGATATAAGCAATCAAGCTTGCGGGCCCCTTAGAGACCCCCTGACCTAATTCTAGTACTATAAATTCCCTAAAATCAAGAAACCCCCAGAGCAAGACTTGAAACATTTTATTGCCACCAGCCTTTGTTTTTCTGTGATCCCATCTGGCGGCCTTTGCCGGTACTCTACCAGAGGGGGAATCAATCTCTGAGGCCATCTTCATCAACCTTGTTGCCTTCATGATGATATGTGAGTAGGTCCATAGCAGTAGCTAGACAGCTCTCTCTCTCTCTTCTCTCTCTCTCTCTCTCTCTCTCTCTCTCTCTCTCTCTCTCTCTCTCTCTCTCTCTTTATGATCTTCAATACAATGATCTCTTCAGAGATCCATTCGATGTAATCTTTACGTGTGTTTGTTGGGATCCGATGAACTGTGGGTTTATGATCAGATTTTTCATTGGAAGTAACTGAGTGTTTTCTGATATTTATTATGTGTGATTTTATAGCTATGTATTTCTCTCAGATGTATCCATAATCTTTGGCCAATTAGATTGATTTATCTTTAGTGGGAAGGTGCTTGGTAGTAGGTTCAATCATGCAGTGTCCTTACTCTATGATAGGAGGAGTTGCAAGGCAAGAATTTGTATTGTTCCTACTAAGGATAAAACGATGGGGTTTAATCATATTGATTGATTCTACTTTGTCTACATTATGCCATCATGCACCAATCATTACCCTTTTTGTTATGAACTTAATACATCAAGATGCATACTAGATAGCGGTCGAGGGGTGGACTAATAGTATTAGATTTAGTAAGATTAATGGTCTACTTGTCTCAACGTAATGCCTATATATTGATCATGTCATGAATATCATCATAACTATGCGCTTTTCGATCAATTGCCCAATAGTAATTTGTTCACCCACCGTTACTATGCTCATGAGAGAGATGCCTCTAGTGAAAGCTATGGCCCTCGGGTCCATTCACTTCATATTTACTAAAACCCTAAATTCCTTGCTGTAGTTTCTTTTTTTTTGCAATTTATCTATCTATCACTATCCGAATTAATCCTTCCAATTAACGAATACAAGGGGATTGACAACCCTCTTGCCCGCAATGGGTGCAAGTATTTGTTGTGTGTGTGTGTGTGCGTGTGCAGGTATTGTTGACATTTGTTTGTTTGAGTCTCCTACTAGTTCGATACACCTTGGTTCTTTACCGAGGGAAATACTATCTGCTACTATACTAGATCACCCTTCCTCTTCGAAAAATCCCAATGCATATCACAAGTAGCGTGAGAATTTCTAGCGTTGTTGCTTGGGGGACTTCATCAAACAAATACAGGTTCCTTCACATGCATTTACCATTTACTTGCTTTATTTTTTACTTGCCTTCTCTTTTTCGTCTCCCTCTACTTCTCTAAAAAATACCAAATCTTGTGTGCCATTGTTGCTTGAGTTGTCATCATGTCTGAGTTTGAAAAGGTTATTGTTGAAAGCGCTAGTGAAGATAGTCCTCGTGAGACTTCTGAGGGAATCACTACTAGGGAAAAGCCTAGCAGCAGCGTGGGTTTTAGGTATATCGATAGCCAGGACCGGCGCTCTTGATAAGACTAACTAACTCATGAGCAAAGACAGCGTGTCCGCTTGGCTATCTTGCTATCTTGTAACATCCCAAATTTTCAATTTGGAATGTTATACATTAGACCATCATCGCATATCATATTCTATTGCATTTTTTGTTTGATCCTAGAAATTATGCGCAACTCAAGGACCCACGGAGAGAGTTGGGGATTTCGTTATTTTCATATTTGAGTTTTCTCAAATTTTGAAAAAGAGGATCGTTTGATTTTAATTATTTTCTCTTCGAATATTTCTTTTACAAAAATAAAAGAGAGAGGATAAAATGACTGCCTCAAAATAAAGAAATATTGGAGATTTAATATTAAAATCAAATAACATTTTTTATTCGGAGTTTTATCGCTATTTTATTTGAATTAGGAAAAATATGTGTTTTTCAAAATTGCATTTAGGGCCCCAATAAATGTTCACCTTGTCCGGCCTATTTTTACAGGACGGGGAAAATTTATTTCGGGATTTTTGGAGTCCGTTTAGTATTTCTTTTCTTTCTTTTTCTGCATGCCGGAATTATTTTAAAAAAAGTTACCGACCTACCGGGCCGTGTCCTTTGGGACACCGACCCGCCGACCCTTTAAGAGGCGAGGGCCCGAGCCGCCAAACCCTACCAGCCCCCGCATTGCTGCCAGCCCGCCAAGATCAGCATCACGCGCCGCCCTTGCAGCGCGACTTCTGCCGCCATTGCTTGCGCCGTCTCACGGATCATGGGAGGTAGCCCCTTGCCGCCTCGGTTTTCGTTAGAAAACCGTCGGTTGTTTTTAGAACCCGCGGTTTATTTTTTTAGATCGGTTTATTTTTTTCCGTTTAGTTATTTAGCGAACGCCCGTTCATTTGTTCGTTTTAACGAACGGTTTTCACCGTTTAGCCGCAGACAACGAACGTTCATTCATTAGCCTGTTCGTGAGTTTTCTTTTTCTCAGATTTTCCGCGATTACTTTCGATCGCGATTTCTGATCCGATTTTCGTTTTAGTTTAACGTTTCGCTCGTTTATCGGAATTAGGCGATTCAAGCGCCTAGAGTTTCGTCTCAAAGCCCTCTTTGTGTTTAACCAATTTAAACAAGTTTTTGCTACTGTAAAATTTGAATTTAGTCCAGATTAGTAAACGAAGCTTGTTTCTTTCGCCGTTTGAGTTTTGTTGCTTCGTTTGATTTGATTCTTTTTGCAAACTGGAGTTCTTAAGTTGAAATTTCTGGTTAGATCTCTTATTTGAGTTTTACCCGTGCCCTTGCTTGATTGCTTATTGTATGCTTGTTTGTTTGCAATAGAGTACCCGGAGTGTGAAGCATGCTACTAAGAGTCTCTTGGTTTCGCGGATCGTCAGCAAGGCAAGTAACACTTTGATCATACCTCTTTCATACCCAGTTTTATTGCATTAGATCAACCCTCAAACATTGCATGGTTAGGATCTAAATTAAATTATGGGTTTGGGAAGTAGATGAGGTAGTACCTATTCACCTGTTTATTACCAAACCTTGGGAGTTACTTCTACTCTATGCTTATATTGCCATGCTATGCTCGTAGACGTGGATTGGGTTTGAGTGTATCCATGACAGATGTGAGATTGTTAATTAATGGTTCAACTTAAGGTGGCAACTTAAATACACATCTGGGTGGATTGAGGCACCTGGGGTATCTAGTGATTGCCTGTATTTTTGGAAATCCCGGGGTACCGTGTGATTCTCCTATGGACTGCCACCCAGGCTCAAAGGGATCATGAGATTATTCATGCTAGAAACTTCTGTGTGCAGCCACAAGCTATTATGGGCTCTAGCATAGTTGATTAAGTCGTGTGAACTCTTACAGTGGTAGACTAGCAGATGTAGGGGATGTAGGTGGTACGGTCTACCCATCGTAAGGTGCTAACGCTTCTGAAAGACTGTGTCTCGGTCATCCGTTTCTCAAACATCATGTAGTGCGAGAAATCCAACGGAGGAGATTGAGTCTTGTGGGGAAAAGTGCACAAACCTCTGCAGAGTGTACAAACTAATCATGGTTAGTCGTGTCCCCGGTTATGGACGTCTTGAGTATCTGGTTCTTGGATTATCATGTGGATCTCATCACTCTTAATTATAAAATTTGAATGGGTTATTGATTACCTTCTAATTGGGATTGAGATGGGGTTTACCATTCTCAATGTTTTCAACACACTTTGTAGTTAAATAAAATATATTCCTTTGCAGTAGGGAAAAATTAGCTTTTCGCAAAACATATTAACCATACAGCCTCCACCAGCCATATATGCATGTAGTGATAGAATTATTCTGTTCATTACTCTCCTGTGTTACATTGCCAGCATATTCCATGTGCTAACCCGTTTTTGAGCTGCAACGTATGATGTTGCAGACTTTTCAAACAACGAGTAAGGAGCCTTAGGTCGTGGTCTTTCACTCAGTGATGCTGTTGGAGTTGATGGACTCACTTTATCTTCCAAGCCTTCCACTGTTATCGTATTAGATGGCCTTAAGCCATATTTATTGTAATAAGTTCTCTTTTGAGACATTCGATGTAGTAAGTGTGTGATTGTTACTCTGTTATAAATCCTTGAAGTATTGTGTGTTTCAGCATTATCGATCCAGGGATGACACTTATGCACAGAGATTAGACTGTTTGAGGTCTGGTCGCTACAAGATGGTATCATAGCACACGCTGACTGTAGGACACGACCACTAAGCATAAGCCCTAGATCACTAATCTCTTCTCATTTCTAACTCCTCTCCATTTTCTACTCTTTAGGATGGCGGATGCAAGGATCAAGTTCACTCAACCGGATGAAGACACCCCATTTGGACGCCACTTGAAGGATGTCACTAGGTACCTGAACATCGGAATACCAAGCTTCACTGGGACTTACAACGCCACTTTACCAGAAGAGGAGCGCTGGATGATTCAAGTTCAAGTTCCAGGAAGGACATTCACGCCGATCCATCGAGCCCATAGAGTTTTCCTTTGATGCACCAACCTGGAGTCTAGGAAAGAGTATGGCAGCTCACATTACCATGGGAAGCATTGGAGAAGTTTACCACAATGATCCCAAGGACACTATCTACCAGATTTGTGGGTGCCGAGATGAGCAATGGGAGATGATCAGCACTAGGAAGGATAGATCGATTGCCTCTTTCATCTAGGAGTTAAACCAGCACATTTGGCCCAGAGAACCGGTGTCTTGTGAGCATGATGATTTGAAGAAGGCGATGACAAGGATCACGGAGCTGGAGGAAGAACTCAAGGCTACACGCGAAGATTATATGGAGGAAATCGTGGTACTAGTGGTGAAGAATGACGACCTGACAAGGAAGCTAGGAGTTTTCATGGGAGACCCCGCGCCAGGAGGAGAAGATGACGATTCCAATTGCCCGGAGAACTACATCATCATCGACGACACTGACTCGGACCCTGACGATAGCGATGATGACTATGTTGATGAAGCTGGAGCAGATATCATGGAGTCTTCGACCGATCAATTTTTCTAGTCGACCACCATATCAGTAGTAGTATGTCAGGACCCCGATTCCAAGTCACATCGATCTAGCCGGTAACACCTCATATCACTTTGCGGCCTCACGCACGGTATTCCCACGGGTGTCGCCTTACCATGGCCGGGACCGTTTAGCCTTTTGGCTCACGTATATGATAGTGTCGCTAGCATCCATATGATGAGAGAACCGGGCCGACATGGCTAGTCGTGAACCCAAAGCGGCACTAACCCATGGGGACAGCATACATGAATCAACTTCGAGCATGTCGATTGACAGCGTGTGAATCCGGGCTGTAGCACTGGCTATGAGGACTCGGTACCGGGCTGTAGCAGAGCTAGGCAGGACTGGATTTCACCGCTTGACATTTCCTGAAGGGACGGATACAGAACGAAGTGAAACACATGAATGCCCGATCAAGTGTTCCCGAGCGATAGTCTTTGGGCTAGCAGGACTCCGTGAACTGGGCTGAGCGGACTACTATGGCTCATGGAAGCACAAGACTACATTTCCCCATAAGAGAGGCTACCAAGGATAAACAACTAGATTGTCGAATCCCACACATAGCAAGCATTTCAATCATACACACAATATGCTCGATATGTGTAAATACAACATGGCATCACAACATAACTCTCGACTCAAGTATTTATTCATTAGGCTCAGGAGCGAGATATTACAAGCATGGGTCTCATGACCCAACATTGAAACATACAAGTCAAAGCACATGCGGAAGCTTAACATGTCCGAAAGTCTGAGACATCTACAAATGAAAAAGGCTTAGAAGCGACTATCTACGAGATCTGCCGAGGGCACAAGATCGTAGCTGAGGTAACAAGCTAAGCGTCAAGTCACAGCGGAACTACTAGCGAGATGGAAGTCTCTGCAAAAACATAAATTAAGCAAACGTGAGTACAAATGTACCCAACAAGACTTACATCAGAACTAACTACATATGCATCGGTATCAACAAAGGGGTGGTGGAGTTAAACTGCAGCAAGCCAGCTTTGACTCGGTGGCTATCTGAACTATATTTGCAAGTAACTCTTTTGAGGTGGCACACGAGTCCACATATTCACCATATCAATACACCACTATGGATCCGCTCCCGTCTCCCTACGAGAACGCCATCCATAGCACTCACGCTTATCTTGCGCATTTTAGAGTATCCACTTTCACTTGTCTATGAACTGTACAGCAACCCGAAGTCCTTTACCGGACACGGCTATTGAATAGATCATATTAACCTGCAGGGTGTACTTCTTCACACGCTCTCGCCACTTACCGCCATGTACACCTCGTGTATCTCGGCAACCTTCAGCTTAAAGCTTTGGCGAGGAGTCGGCCACGACGACTAACCACACAAGTCTCTCGTCCAGGTTTATCGCCTATTCGGGTTCCATCCGCAAGGAGATCCGGCCGGGGTGTCGCTCACGGCCCCAAACGATGTGTGCAGGGTTCCCAAGTCCACCATCCGGGTGCCACTTGGTACACAGACCATTGTGCCTAGTCTGTCCCAAGCCCACCTGCACGGGTGCCACTTGGTAGACTACTAACACTACCTACAAACACCGAAACTAGTTGCAACTCCCGGACAGAGATCAAGTTGATTAATAAGCGAGAGAGGGCGAGTTTACGGAACCCAATGTGTGGTAGTAACTGTTCATGGATCACAAACACGAACTCAGTTCACGAGGACGGCTGCAATGAGACAACCCACCATGTACTCCTACATGGCCTCTCACCGTTACCTTTACCAAATCGTGTTCACACACTTAGCTCACACACAAGAGGACATGTTCACACCTCCGATTCATCCCCGATGAATCGGACTGACTCAACTCTAAGCGAGAGAGGCATGACAAACAAGCATGAATGAGTAGGCACAACATGGCTCAAACAACTCCTACTCATGCTAGTGGGTTTCATCTATTTACTGTGGAATGACGGGTCATGCAGAGGATAAAGGGGTTCAGCTACCGCAGCAAGTAATAGATAAATCGTTGTTGCCCTAATGCAGTAAAAGAGAGCAGGAGCGAGAGAGTGGGATTATATCAGAATGAACAAGGGGGTTTTGCTTGCCTCGCACTTCTGAAGATAGTATAGTTCTTCACCGGTGTCATCGAACTCATCGTCGAAACGTCGTCTACTGAGAGGGGACAACTACCGGCAAACAAGGAAGAACACAATCTATGCAATGCACAATATGATGCATGATCATTACATGTCAAAATGCTGTGATTTGAGCTAATGCAACTAGCAGCAGAATAAATGAAGTTGGTTTGAACCAAGGGTTCAAATTCAAACTCCATATGTGCTTATTTAAATGCAAATTATGCAAATTGCCATATACAGCAACCTTAGGTTATTTGAACATGCATGAAAATGGTATAGATGGATAGATTGGATTTTTCTGATCATTTTTCATATATAATTTGTTTGATTTGGAGTTATGGATTAATTTCTATGATTTTTAGAAGTTTTGGGCGTTTTCTGAAAATAAATAAATCAAATAGATTTATTTAAAATCCAGAAAAGCATTATTACGTCGACTGACGTCGAGAATAGCGCCATCAGTCAAGCTGCGTCAGCCAGAGTCAAACTTGACGCTGGGACCCCCTGGTCAGTGACTAACTAACTAATCTAAATTAATTAGTGTTAAACTACTACTAACTAAAAATGTCAGTGAAGATAACTAAACTTAGTTAAAACTAAAATAGGATTAGCTGGGGCCTGGGCCCACTTGTCAGTGTCAGCAGGGGTAATTAGTCCTAAACTAATCTAGTCAGGGGTGGGGCCCACATGTGCTGACCCCAGGGAGGTCAAACCCCGGGTCAACAGGTCAAACTCGTCGGCGACTCGACGCCGGCAGGGCCAGACACGGCGGCGGGCTGCGGGATTGCGTCTCCGGTGGCCAAACAAGCGGCGGAGAGGCTCTACGCGTGCAGCGCGATGAGGCGCGTCTAACGGGGCAAGCGGGAGCGGCTGGGGTGGACCGAGCTCGTCGGAAGCGAGCTCGCGACGGCGACCGGAGTTCGTGCGGGGTCGAGTTCGGCACTGCGGTGCATGGGAGGAGGAGATGGTGGTGGCTACGGGCTCCTGGTGCTGCGTGGATCACGCTGGCATGCTCAACTTCGAGCTGGTGTGGCTCTAGCCACGTCGGCGACGAGGCACCTGGCGGCGAGCTTGCCGCCGCGTGGTCCGGGCTAGAGGGGGAAAATGACGGCGGGGAGAGAGGGGTTGGGTAGAGGAGCTCACGGCGGGGTCGGAGACGGTCTCAGCGAGCTCGGGGAGGGGCCGGAGCAAGCGGGGCGGCGATGGCGATCTTGGCGGACCGAGGTTGAAGAAGACGGCGTGGTCGGTGTTCGAGGGCGTCCGGCGTCGCGTGAGTCATCACGGAGGCGTAGACGACAGAGGCAGAGCTCATGGGCACGTCAGACGGGCGAGGGGCTGGTTGTTGCTACGGCAACGACGAGCGGCGGCGACGTGCGCGCTCGGTGGTCATGTGGGAGAGAAACAGAGGAGGGGAGAGAGGACTGGAGTGAGCGGTTGGGTTCGGGGACGTGCGTGGCGCTCACAGCCGCGTCGGGGAAGCGGCGGAAGCAGGAGGTGGCCACACGCCCTCGTGCCCACTAGCACGAGGTTGAGGATGACTGGCGCATGGGCCTGGTGGGCTGCCTTCTCTCCTGGGCCAGGTAAGTAACAGGTACTCCCTCCTTCTCTGTTTTCTATTTAAATTACTGTTTTCTAATTATTTGCCTCTGTTTTGAGCTTAGGAAAAATACCAAGGCATTTCCTAAAATCTTGAAAATATTCATGGACACTTGCTGAATTATTTCAGTGGCCCAAAAATAGTTCCAACATTATTTGAACATTTAAATTATTTATAGTATTTAAATGCCCAAAGTCAAATACAATAAGATTTAATTCAAAAATCCAGAATGGCCTAGAAATATGTGCATCATTTTTGGCAGAGGTTTTCACCTTTAACAAAAATCATGAACTTTTCTTAGGAACATTTTGGGTTTATTGAAAAGATTTTATAGTTGACCCTATTTGATTTAATTTTGGTGCTAGGGTTTGTCAATCCCCATTTCAACTTAAATAAAATTTAAACATGATGCAACAAGATGCAAACACCAGGCAGTACCATCAGCTAGGGATGTGACATAGTATTCCACCATGTATATAGTATAGTCCAAGCACTTTTGTAACGATTGTACTAGACCGATTGTATGCCCTTTGTTTGATTGATTGAGTGATATGTTTGTGTTTGTCTCATGTGCATATGGGTAGTGTCTCCCCCTAGACCTTATTCTATTTCTGTTTTCTCATCTTTTCTAAACCCAGCAGATGCCTCCGAGACGCGACAATGGATTTGCTTTCCCACCGTAGCTCACTCAGTTGATCCAGCAGCAGAATGCATTGATGCAGATACTAGTCCAGAATCAAAACTAGGGGAACAACAACAACAACCCACCACCACCACCACCACCAGTTGATCACTTAGCCCGTTTTCTTAGGCTGAATCCGCCGGTGTTCTCCAGTAGCAGCGAGCCGATTGTTGCAGACGATTGGCTCCGCAAGATTGAAAGGGAGTTGACTACTGCAGGATGCACAGATGCGGAGAGAGTGCGCTTTGCCGCACATCAGCTTGATGGACCCGCAGCATCATGGTGGGAGAATTTCATAGTCACTTACCCCATTGACACTGTTACATGGGACCAGTTCCAGCAACCTTTTCGCACTGCCCATGTATCAGCAGGAGCTATGGCCATGAAGAAGCGTGAGTTTCGCAACTTACGACAAGGAGGGCGCACTATGGGCCAGTATGTGGATGACTTTAGAAAGCTAGCACGTTATGCCCCAGATTACGTCGCTACAGATGCAGCTAAGAAGGAGAAGTTTCTGGAAGGACTGAATGATGAGCTGAGCATGCAGTTGATGGTGGCAAATTTCAATAACTACCAGGAGTTGGTGGATAGAGCACTCATGCTTGAAGGGAAGCAGCAGCAGATTGACAGCCGCAAGAGGAAGTATGGACAAGGGAAGTATAATTCTGGAGCTTAGCAGAGACCCCCTTTCACCCCGAACTCGGGAGGACTTGTTCATAACCATGGAGGCCACACTCATAATGGAGGAAATTCGCACAATCATAGTGGCTCCAAGAACGGTAATGGTAATGGAGGAAGTAGCGGACAGAACCGTTCCAACCCGGTAACACCCGCCAAGAAAGATCTACGCCATGTTACTTGCTACAAGTGTCAGAAGACCGGACATTACGCAGATGAATGTCCTGAAGCTAAGAATAGAAACGACAATGGAAGCTCTGGGAAGAAGCCCAACCCTTTCACCAGGGGACAAGTGAACCACGTTAACGTGGAGGAGGTTGAAGCCCAGCCAGATGCAGTAATAGGTAAGTTTTTGGTTAAGTCATTAATGCAGCCGTACTTTTTGATACTGGTGCATCGCATTCATACATATCAAGGGGATTCCTAGATAAGTTTAAACTGCCAACCCAAGCCCTTAGGTCACCCATGTTAGCAACCTCGCCAGGAGCAGAGTATATGGCTAGCCTATGGTGTGATCGGTTATCATTAAGGATTGGTAACTACTTGTTCCCCTCAGACCTAATAGTACTGGAGTCACAAGGATTGGATGTGATATTAGGCATGGATTGGTTATCAAAGTATGAAGGGAACATTGACTGCGCCAGTAAGTCGATTTTTCTCACCACCCCAAGAAGGACGAAGGATCAAGTATGTATCTCGGCATGTGCCGAATAGGAATCAAGTAAATTCCTTATCAGGAGTGGTATAGGAGGAAGTACGAGTGGTGAAGGATTTTCTGGATGTATTTCTAGAAGAGTTGTCAGGCATGCCACTGGATAGAGACAGTGAGTTTTTTTATTGAGCTTTTGCCAGGCACAGGGCCAATATCTAAGAGATCGTACAGGATGCCCGCAAAGGATTTGGAGGAAATTAAGAAGCAGATTAAGTAGTTACTGGATAAAGGTTATATCCGCCCAAGTTCGTCACCTTGGGGATCCCAAGTACTTGTAGTGGAGAAGAAGGATGGATCATTGAGGATGGTTGTTGATTATCGTGGATTGAATGAGGTGACGATTAATAATAAGTACCCATTGCCGATGATCAATGATTTGTTTGACCAGCTGCAAGGAGCTAAGGTGTTTTCCAAGATCGATTTGCGATCAGGGTATCACCAGCTGAAGATTCGATAGTAGGATATATCTAAGACAACTTTTACCACGAGGTACGGGCTATACGAGTATACCTTTATGTCATTTGGCCTGACTAACGCACCTTCCTATTTTATGAACATGATGAACAAAGTGTTTATGGAGTTTTTGGATAAGTTTGTCGTGGTGTTCAATAAAGATATTTTGGTCTACTTGAAGAATGAAGAGGAGCATAAAGAGCATTTGCGTTTGGTACTTGGGAAACTCAGAGAACATCAGTTATACGCCAAGTTCAGCAAGTGTGAGTTTTGGCTGAAGGAAGTTGGATTTCTTGGACATGTTATATCAGGAGAAGGAATAGCGGTAGACCCCACCAAAGTTGTCACTGTGACAAATTGGGAGTCACCCACGTCAGGTGGAGAGATCCGGAGTTTTCTTGGACTCGCAGGATACTACCGAAGGTTCATTGAAAATTTCTCAAAGATTGCGAAGCCTATGACGGAGTTGTTGAAGAAGGACACCAAATTCAAATGGACTGAGGAATGTGAGGCCAGTTTTCAGGAGTTGAAGAGACGCTTGGTTACATCGCCAGTGTTGATTCTGCCAGATCAACGCAAGGATTATGAAGTATATTGCGACGCTTCTCATCAAGGACTTGGAGCCATACTTATGCAGGAGGGAAGAGTTGTTTCATATGCCTCACGACAGCTTAAACCCCATGAGTTAAATTATGCTACGCATGATTTGGAGTTAGCAGCCGTAGTACATGCGTTGAAGACATGGAGACATTTTCTCATCGGAAACCATTGTGAGGTATACACGGATCACAAGAGTTTGAAGTATATATTCACGCAGAAGGAGTTGAATCTCAGGCAGAGGAGATGGTTGGAACTCATTAAGGATTATGATATGAGATTACATTATCATCCCGGAAAGGCTAACGTAGTAGCCGATGCGTTGAGCCGAAAAATTCATGTCAATACACTCATGACCGGAGAATTTCCCAAGGAGTTGGCAGAAGATCTTCGCGAGCTATGTTTGGAAATAGTTCCGAGAGGTTATGTAGCAGCTTTGGAGATTCAGTCTACTTTGATGGACAAGATCAGAGAAGCTCAGAATACGGACAAGGAGATTGTCGAGATAAAGGAAAGAATGAGTAAAGGAAAAGCTAAAGGATTTCGTGAGGATGAGAACGATACCTTATGGTTTGAGGACCGCGTATATGTGCCAAATGATGAGGAGATCAGGAAATTGATTCTGCAAGAGGCCCATGATTCGCCATATTCAATTCACCCAGGAAATACCAAGATGTATTTGGATTTGAAAGATAGTTTCTGGTGGACCGGAATGAAGAAGGATATTCAAAGTATGTAGTAGTTTGTGATGTATGTCAGAGAGTGAAGGCAGAGCATCAGAAGCCAGCAGGATTGCTACAACCATTGTCGATACCTGAATGGAAGTGGGATAAGCTAGGCATGGACTTTATCACGGGATTACCAGGAATCGTTCAGGCTATGACTCGATATGGGTTGTAGTCGATCGTTTGACGAAAGTAGCTCATTTCATCCCATTGAAGACCACGTACACCAGTGCTAAGTTGGCAAACATATACATGACCATGATCGTATGTCTGCATGGAGTTCCGAGGACCATTGTATCAGATAGAGGAACCCAGTTTACTTCAAAGTTTTGGAATCAGTTGCACGAAACTTTGGGGACCGAGCTAGAGTTGAAGTCGCTTTTCACCCATGAGCAGATGGATAGACTGAGAGGGTCAATCAGATTCTGGAGGACATGTTGAGAGCTTGTGCACTAGATTATGGATCTAGTTGGGACGATAATTTGCCTTATGCGAAGTTCTCTTATAACAACAGTTGTCAAGCCAGTTTGAAGATGGCCCCTTTCGAAGCACTGTACGGAAGGAGGTGCAGAACACCGTTGTTGTGGGACGAAGTTGGAGACCGACAGTTATTTGGACTGGATTTTATTAAAGAGTCTGAAGAGAAGGTTAAGCTGATTCGCGATAGACTCAAGTTAGCCCAGTCCAGGCAGAAGAGCTATGAGAATTCTAAACGCAAGGAAACAGTTTACGAAGTTGGAGATAGAGTGTTTCTTCGTGTATCCCCACTTTGAGGAGTGAAGCACTTTGGAGTTAAGGGAAAGTTAGCGCCACGTTTTGTGGGACCATACAAAGTTTTGGAACATATGGGAGAAGTTGCATACAAGTTGGAATTACCCAAAGGATTGTCAGGAGTTCACGATGTGTTCCACGTTTCTCAGTTGAAGAAGTGCCACGCAGAGATGGTTGATATTCCTCTGAGATATACAGTGCCGCTGGAAGCGATACAGTTGGATAGCGATTTGACCTACGGGGAGAAGCCAGTTAAGATTCTTGATTTTGCCAGCCGTGTCACACTCAAAAAAGTAATCAAGCTCTGCAAAGTTCAGTGGAGTCACCATACCGAAGATGAAGCCACCTGGGAACGAGAGGAATACCTACGGAAGGATCACTCTCACCTATTTTCTAGCCAACCCGAATTTCGAGGGCGAGATTCATCTTAAGGGGGGTAGGTTTGTAACATCCCAAATTTTCAATTTGGAATGTTATACATTAGATCATCATTGCATATCATATTTTATTGCATTTTTTGTTTGATCCTAGAAATTCTACGCAACTCAAGGACCCACGGAGAGAGTTGGGGATTTCGTTATTTTCATATTTGAGTTTTCTCAAATTTTGAAAAAGAGGATCGTTTGATTTTAATTATTTTCTCTTTGAATATTTCTTCTATAAAAATAAAAGAGAGAGGATAAAATGACTTCCTCAAAATAAAGAAATATTGGAGATTTAATATTAAAATCAAATAAGATTTTTTATTCGGAGTTTTATCGCTATTTTATTTGAGGAGTTGGAGTTTCCTGAAGAGGTCGCGGTTGTAGTAGGTTGGCACGAAACGTGCTCTCATGACATCCTTCATTTGCGCCTAAGTTGTGATGGGTGGTTCACCATTTGTCTCTCGGCGATCAAGGACTTGTTCCTACCAAATGAGGACGTAATCTTGAAACTCGAGGGATGCCATAGTGATCTTCTTCTCTTCTTCATAGTTGTGCAAGTAGAAGATTTTGTCAACCTTCAATGCCCATGAAAGGTACTCTTCGGGATCATTGCTTCCGGAAAACTTGTGCATGATGAACTTTAGCTTGCCATAGCGTTGCTCTTCATTGTGTTGGGGTCGGGGATGATGACGCCCATGTCGTTGGGGATTGAAAAAATCATGTTGCTCTTGGCGAGGAGGGTTGTCTTCCTCATGTTGTTCTTGTCTTGGGGGATTTCCATTGTCATCATGCACTTTTTGAACTTTAGGTGCTTGGTGAGCTTGTGGAGGATCTTGTCGAGCTTGACGATGAACTTGAGGAACTTGACGACACACACGTGCTTGAAAAATCCTTTCTTGGACTTCATCGTGAAGTGCTTCTTGATGTTCACGAGCTTGTCGTCCTCGGTTGGTTACGGCTCGACTTGATTCGTGAAGGGCACGTTGCGCTTCAAGAGCTTGAGCTTCACGTAGTTGTTGTTCTTGACATTGTGCTTCGGCATCTTGTGTATCTTGGTGTTGTCGCGCTTGCTCCTCTTGTTCTTGTTGTCGTTGGCATTGCCGTTCTTGTGCTTGCGCGAATGCGTTTGGGTTTGACGTTGTCGTTGCTCTTGAGAGTCGGTGTCGTGTAGACGATTGCGGTTGGCTTGACGATCTTGACGCGCGGCACGACGAAGAGTGTTCGATGTCGGTGTACTTGAACAGGAGATAGGGTCGTCGGAGTGTCGACTTGAGCGGCTTCGTCTTGAGTAGGACGAAGTGGTAGAAGAGAGGTTAAACATCATGGTTCGGATATCTTCTTTGAGGGAACTCATGGATGTGTCGAAGTAGTCTCTTGTACGTTGCTCGGATTGTCGTAGGTCAGTTGCGAGGTTGTTCATGCTGTCGCCCAAAGCTAGTTGTTCTTGATGCAAAGCTCGTTGTGCGCCAAATAGTTGATTCTTGGTGACGTAGGAGGTCATGTCATCGTCTTGCTCGATGAAGAGTGGGTTGGTAGAAGTACTTGGCCTATCCATCATTCCAAACAAAGATATGTGAGTGGGAGAAAGAGAAGAACCAATACCAAATGTACCTTGACCGATGTTGAAGACGGATCAATGATCACTCAATGTGTAACAAGGAAATAGCACAATTGGTACCAATTCTTGTCGGTTTCTCACACCTACACAAGTAAAAGCTTATGGTGGAGCTCGGTTAGGATGGTGGCACAAAATTTGATGCAATTGTTAGTGAGCTTCAATAATGTTGGAAAAGATTCACAAATTTGCAAATGCAACAAGTAGACCAATAGCAAGATAAGGTACACGGAAACACACGCGCAAATAGATAAGTGGGGTCGTGCAACCAAGGGGTGAGCCAAAATGTGGAGTCCACAAAAATGCTCTTGTTGCACAACACTAGAGAGACGCTAGCACAATTGCACAATAGGCGGATACAAGCTTGTGCACAACCTACTAAGCAAAAATGCAACGACTTCTATCCCAAGTATGCTATATGTATGGTATACCGATGATATGATCCAAGATGATCGAGTATGACAATCTTAATGTTGTATGATGCTATGGTTCTTACTTATAAGCTCTTTGCTTATCATTCCTCTTTGCTTAAAAGCTTGTTTGGCTCTTTGTTGTTTGAGCTCTTTTCTCATGCAATGCTTCACGAACCAAGATAGCAATTGTGTATGCGATGACAACTTTGTAACACAAGAGATGATATCAAGATATGCAACACGATGATATGGTATGTATGCTATGGGAGGTATGATCACTAATGTGCACAATTCAAGTTGCCGGCAATACTCAAAGGCTAGTCTCAATGGGTAAGCTACGCAAAAGTAAGGCTATGTTGGTTATCAATGCAAATAGCAAGAATGTATGATGATATCACGATACCAAGATGATACCAAGGTGAGGTTGATACCACAATGAAGTAGTTGTTCATAGTAGTCCTTGGCGAAGATGAGCGGTGGCGATGTTGATGTCGAACCGTACCTAGATAGCCGAAACACAATAGGACATGGAAACCACAACTCAAATTCTCAAAGCAAAACGGGTCAAAATTGACAGAGTTGGTAGCGGGAAAGGCTATGGTGGTGCTATGCTATGCGGAAGTGGTGGTGGTATGCGGAAGTGTATGTGGGCACCGGAACAAAAATTGGGCGAAAGGAAGGCGGAAAGGAAATGGTGGATGGAAATGATGTTGTCAAGGGCTGGAAGTCTGGGCTGAGGGCCGGATGTCCGGGCCATGGATCCGTGGATGAACTCGATGAACACCGCGTGGGGAGGTCAAATCCGGGGAAAAATTCGGAAGATTTTGTGGATGGAAATTGGGGAAAAGTTGAGGAAAAGCTAGATCTACCTGCAACACACGAAATCCGCAGATCAAATCCAACAAAACTTCATCACACCAACAAATCACAAAAAAAATTGGAGCTATTTTTGTGGGGCAATTTTCGAATTAGGGACAAAAACAACAAAATCAGGCTAGCAAACACAATGGGGAGGCTCTGAAATCGTGATCAACGTGGCTCATGATACCAAGATGATGTAGGGTGGAACCCTAGATGGAAAATCTTTCACGAAAGGAGCGGATCCCGCGATGAACACGAGGAGAAAACGAGGGGAATCATGAGGGGAAACACGAGAGAATCACTCACACCAACAAGAATAGATCACACATGCGCTAGATCCATGAACAAGCACTACTGCTAAAGTTCTGTGTATAAGGTTTTCCCTAGTAGTGAATGCTTGAATTAGTTCATATTGGTAAAGAACCTCCCTTTAATTTGGACACTAAATCCTTTCATGTTGGGAGTGGGAATATTATTCGAAAAAGTGTTATTCAAGAATTCTTTATGCATATGGCAGCTATTGAATCTAATTAATGAGATATCTATCTTTAAAGGAACAAATAGTTATACAAATTCCATCTCTGCGCTTGTTCTTAAACTTGAAAGAATGTTTCTTTGTACTCATCCCACTTGCAATGATTGTTTTCTGAGCTACCCATCATTAATGATCCTAGAGCAAAAAATATCACTACTCTTATCCTCATGAACGAATTTGATTACATAATTCAAGAAGCTAGAAATATCTTTGATTATTATGACATGAATTATGAGTGTTCTTTGATAGATGAGATTCTCTATGATCAAGACTTTATGTGTATATTTGCATCAAAAGATCATTATGCTTTTGAAAAGAATGATAAAAGAAAGTCCCAAATTTGTCCTTAATCCAACATTTATTTAATAGCACCAATAATCAATATGCTTGGATTGTTAAGGGAAATCAACAACGATTTAATGAGTATTTCTTTAAAAATGCAATCCTCACAAATGATGAATTTACGGTTGCGTGTGAAAGGTCCCTTGATGACCATATTCCCCTAGAAGCAGATTCCATTGACGTCAAAATCCGAGGATAATCCCTTCCATTATTTATGCTCCCCTAATAGGTAGCATATTGTTGAAAAAATGGAACTCTTTAGGTGATCTTTTTATAATAGTATTTACAAGGGGATGACGTACAAGGATGATAATACTTGAAACTATGCATTATGCCTGGTTATGGGCTTTAAACAATCAGGCTTGTTAGGAGGAAACCCAATAGTTACATTTTTTCGCTTTATTTTTTTTCTTGATTCAACATGTTATTGCTACTCTAATGATTATGTATCTTTTCTTTTGAGTTTTGTGCCAAGTACAGCCTTTAGGATGATTTGGATGATTGTTGAATTGATACTATGTAGAAACATAAACTTTGGACCTAGTGCTAGAATTTTAATTTTGTACTAGAATGTTATAAATTTCATAATTTTTTTACACACTATTGGGATAAAAGTGTTTACGTTCTCCTATTTTTCGCAATTTTTGTGGTTATATAAGTATGAATAAAAATTCTATCATTATGTATTGTTCTACTTTAGACAGATTATGTTTCTGTTGCATAGTGTGCTTATTTAGATGATGTTATGGATTATATCGGGGGGTATAAGTCATGGAGAAGTTATAATATAGTAGGTATTATGCAAGGGAAATTATGAATCTATTTATAACATTAACTAAACTAGATGGTAGATTTATTATACTAACGGATGTCATGAGGTTTCTGTTGATTTTTGCGCTGAAGTTCTCAAGGTTCAGGTGAGATCACGATGCATGGAGGAATAAGGAGAGGCTAGACCCTAAGATTGGGGATGCCTAAGTCACCCCAAGGTAATATTCAAGGAACACCCAAGCGTCTAAGATCAGGAATGCCCCTAAAGGCATCCCCTCTTTCATCTCCATGCCATCAGTAATATTACTTGGAGCTATATTTTTATTCATCACATGGTATGTGTTTTGCTTGGAGCGGCTTGTGCCATACTTTTATTTTGTTTTGTTGATTGTCACAATCATTGTTTTGTAGACACACCTATTTTGAGAGACACACATTCATCATCATTTGTTAGAATGCTCTTTATGCTTCACTTGTATCTTTTAAGTTAAGGCAATTTGCTCATGTGCTTCACTTATATCGTTAGAGCACGGAGATACTTACATTTTTTTTATAAATCAATTGCACTCTCATGCTTCACTTATATCTTTTGAGAGTTAAATAGGAAGTGGTAATTTGCATGAGCTATATGTTTAGTCTAGAAATGATATATATAGAAGAGTGGTATAAAAAAACTTTCATGTAGATCATTGAATGCAATTTGTATGATAAACGACATTGAAGTAATAATATGTAAGTTTACTATTAATACACATTAGTTAGTAAAAATATAGATGCTAAGGTTTGTGATTCACTATTTCATTAAAGTGTCGGTCATGGTATAGCGGGGAAGTTGGAGCATAATCTATCCTTGATTGATATCCTTTGTGTTGTCCGAATCGAGGGTGAGCGATGGTTAACTCCTCCCTAGGGGCATGCGAGTAGTACTCTGCTTCGAGTGCTAATAGACTTTCACAATAAGTATTTGAGTTCTTTATGACTGATGTGAGTTTGTGGACTATAAGCACTTCTACCTATCCAAATTTTGTTAGCCTTTTCGGTACCGTGTATTGCCCGTTCTCACGTCGAGACTTGGTGCAAACTTTGCTGATGCATCCAAATCCCATGATATGACACTGTATCACACATAAGCCTTATTATATGCTTCCTCAAAAAAACCAGCATACCTACCCATCATGGCATTTCGATACCCATTCCAAGATATATTTCCATGCAACTTCCACTGTTACTTTTTTCGAGATCATTAAAACTACATCACTTACTAATATATTTTGACAATGTTTTCCATCAGTAGTTTTATTTACCAGTTAAATAGTAGGATAGGCTCCTACTGCATATGTATTAAACTCCAAACTATGTTACATATTTACATGGGGAGGGACCGCACTCCTTGGTTTGGGGGTGGAGAAGACTATCAAAGGTCTATACTATAGAGTTTACAAAGGCAATAATAAACAGCTTTTTTGGCTCAGTAGCCAGAAAGCTTAAGTCGCTAAATTCTGATTTGAATCTTCGCTTCTAGGATGCAATTGTAGGAGAGACACCCCTAAAAAAGTTGTTCATTTTCTTCCACAAACCCCACGCAGCCACAAGGAAGATGTCCACGAACATGGGTCTGTTATGATCCTTCTTTGTAAGCTCCACAAGGTTAAGTCTACCATTATTTTAAGTCCAGTTAATGTCCAAAGTCTTCCCGTAAATATTGCAAAACGTGCAGTGGACAAACAGATGTTCCACTATTTCTTCAACATGGTTTTCATAGAGAAGGCAGTCAAAGTTATTTCCAATGTTAGTGTCTTGTTTTTAGCATGTTACGCATGTCGAGTCTGTCTGAGAGGAGGAGCCAACCGAAGACCTTTAATTTTGGGGTGCTGGTTGACTTCCACAACCACTTGAATGCTTTGTGGGTTTGCACCTCTCTGAAGTAGTATGCATAGTACTCCTCTGTTCTAAAGTCACTCTTCCCCCAAATGTACAACCATATGTCATGTACCTGTCCTAAAATGTTTGTGTCAAGGGTTCAGTTTGCAGCTATCTCACTTCTGCATGAGCAAGGATGGATAAGGGGAGTTGAAACACTGCATGCAGATCTGTGGTTTGTAAGAAGTCTCTAACAGAAATATCCTCTGTTGTAGTGAATGAGTAGGCTCTTGGGAAAGCTTCGGAGATGATGTTTTGATTCTAGCAGTGTTTCCAGAAGAGGGTCGTATCACCACAGGCAACTGCATTGAAGATATCCCCCTGAAGATTGGGTTGAGATGCATCACTTCACGACACGAAAATGATCTGCATGGCTTTGTAGCATGGGGAATAGTGGTGCTATTGTACATGTTCCATATCAGTTGCACCCAGGGGATATAATGTCGGTTATAGAATTTTGTGCAAGAATTTGACAGCATTGCATCATTTTGGATACGTAGGTTGAGCACTCCTAGGCCACCATGTTTTTTAGGATGGAAGATCATATCCCATGTTGCCAGGGAGTTACATTTTACTCCATCATCAGTCTTCTTCCTCAATAAACACTAGCAACGGATTTTATCAAGCTGTTCTACAATCTTGGGGTGTAGTATAATTGTTCCCATGGTGAAGACAAGTAACGATGTAATGATCGAGTTAATTAGTGCCAACTTACCAGCATATGACATCAGTAACATTGTGGCTGTAATCTTGCGCTCAGCTTTGCACACTAAAGGAGTGAGGTGCTCTATTGATGCTTTGGTGGTGCCCAGGGGCAATCCCAGGTACGAGAACAACATGGAGACTGTGGCGCATCCAAAGATGGAGGCAATGCCTTGTCATAGATCTAATAATGTATTAATTGGCACAATCGTGGATTTCTGAAACTTGACATGCAGTCCAATGGACGTTGCCTAGTAAGTAAGGAATTTATTCGTCAGTTTTGCTTATGTTCGGCATGCAGGCATGATTATTAGTGTGTCGTAGGCATACTGAATTACAAGGAAGTATATGTTTCTCTCTTCGTCAAACGGGTGTCTCGGTAATTGCTTGGGCTTGGCATCGTTTATGGCCGCTTGGAGCAATTCTGCAGCAAGCACAAATTTCAAAGGGGACAGTGGGTCCCCTTGGCGCACTCCGCATTTACATGTGAATTGCCTCTCTCGGATTCACATGACTTGAGAATTCATTGTCATTTTGCTTTACATGATCATATAGAGTTGACATGATATTTGTGGCAAAGCCACATTCATCATTGTTTTACATGTTATGCTAGATTTGCACATCCTGGTACACTGCCAGAGGCATTTATATGTAATCATATCATTCATTTTATCGAGTTGTAAGTAAATAAAAGTGTGACGATTATCATTATTAGAGCATTTGTCCCAATGAGTAAAAGAATGATGGAGACCAATGAGTCCTCAAAAAGTGGGGATGAGGTCCATGATATTGTTCTAAAAATATTGAGAGAAGAAAAAGGAGAAGGGGAAATGCTACTATTCTTTACCACACTTGTGCTTCAAAGTAGCACCATGTTCTTCATAGGGAGTCTCCATGATTTGTCACTTTCATATACTAGTGGGAATTTCTACATTATGAGAACTTGACTTGCATATTCCGATGATAGGCTTCTTCAAATGTCTGAGGTCTTCATGAGCAAGTCAGTTGCATGCACACCCACTTAGTTTCAGTAGTGATATTTCTTACACTTATAGATCTAGTGCATCTATTGCATGGCAATCCCTAATCCTCACATCGATATCGATTGAACAATCTCTCCATTGCCTAACGATCCGCCGAGTTGATGCAAGACTTTCTCAATTTTTATCTTCCAAAGTGCCAAGTCCATGGCTCACACTTAAATATTGAGCGGAGTTGCGAATGTTGAAGCGAAAAAAGTATGATACAATTGCTTGGTTTGGCACTGGGGTGTTCATGATTTATATTTTGTGCTAGAAAGACCGAGTTATGCCATGCTTAGACGACTAAATGAGTAGGAATAACATTCATTGACATAGATACTTTGAAGAGTAATGATTATTTTCTCGCATTCTTTTATATTATCGTTTCGATATCTATTAAGTCATCGTTTCTCAACATTCATACCTAAAATATTACATGACTAAAACATGTTAGGTAGCATTCAGCATCAAAAAAATTGTTTTATCATTCCCCTACTCGAGGACGAGCAGGAATTAAGGTCGGGGATGCTGATACGTCTCCAACTTATCTATAATTTTTTATCATGCTATTATATTATCAATATTGTATGCTTTATATGAAATTTTATATCATCTCCGGGAGCTAACATATTAACACAATGCCTAGTGCAGTTCCTGTTTTGCCTATTTTCTTGTTTCGCAGAAAAACCATACCAAACAAACTACAAACTGGATGAAAATTTATGGTGATTTTTTTTGGACCGGGAGAGACCTTGGAAGCTGCGGGGGAGGCCAGAAGATCTATGAGAAATCCACAAGCTTACACGACGTGCCCCCGGGAGGGGGGCGCACCACCTGAGCTTATGGGCCCTTCAGAAGTCCCCCTGAAATAATCCCAATGCTATAAATTCCCTAAAACTGAGAAACCCCTAGAGCAAGACCCGAAAACATTTTATCGATGCCGCAAGCCTTTGTTCTTCCACGATCCCATCTGGAGGCCTCCACTGGTACTCTGCCGGAGGCGGAATCGATCACGGAGGCTATCTTCTTCAACCTTGCTGCCTCCATGATGATGTGTGAGTAGTTCCCATAGGACCTACGAGTCCATAGTAGTAGCTAGATGGCTCTCTCTCTCTCTCTCTCTCTCTCTCTCTCTCTCTCTCTCTCTCTCTCTCTCTCTATGATCTTCAATACAGTGATCTCTTCGAAGATCCATTCGATGTAATCTTTGTGGTTTGTTTGTTGGCATCCGATAAATTGTGGTTTATGATCAAATTATTCATTGAAAGTAACTGAGTCTTTTCTAAGATTTATTATGGCTGATTTTATAGCCTTGTATTTCTCCCCGATGTACTTGTCTTCTTTGTCCAATTAGATTGATTTTTCTTGCAATGGGAGATGTGCTTTGTAACGGGTTCAATCTTGCGGTGTCCTTAGTTCATGACAGGAGGAGTTGCAAGTCACGTATTTGTATTGTTGCTACTAAGGGTCTGATGGGGTTTGATCATACTGATTGGTTCTACTTCGTCTACATCATGTCATCATACACCAAGAATTACTTGGTTTGTTATGAACTTAACACCTCAAGATGCATGCTAGATAGCGGATGAGGGGTGGAGTAATAGTAGTAGATTTAGTAAGATTAACAGTCTACTTGTCTCAGACGTATTATGCCATGAATATCGTCATAACTATGCGCTTTTCTATCAATTTCCCAATAGTAATTTGTTCACCCACCGTTAATATGCTCATGAGAGAGATTCCTCTAGTGAAGCTATGGCCCCGGGTCCATCCACTTCATATTTACTAAAACCCTAAATTCATTGCTGCAATTTATTTTCTTTTGCAATCTATCTATCTATCACTATCAGAATTTATCCTTGCAATTAACAAGTACAAGGGGATTAACAACCCTCTTGCCTGTGTTGGGTGCGAGTATTTGTTTTGTGTGTGTGCAGGTAATGTTGACGTTTTCTTGCGTGAGTCTTCGATAAACCTTAGTTCTTTACTATGGAAAATACCATCTGCTACTATACTACAACACCCTTCCACTTTGGGGAAATCCCAACACATATGACATGTAATAGAAATCGAAGCCACCGACATCATCAATGCCCCTCTCACTGTGGGAAGACTCGTCTCCATGAACATCTTCACCAGCACCATCTCATCTCCAGACCCTAGTTCATCTCTTGTATCCAATCTTTGTCCCAAACCTCAGATTGGTACCTGTGCGTCACTATTAGTGTTGATTACATCTTGTAGTTTATGCTAGTTGGTTTTACTTGGTAGAAGATTATATGTTCAGATTCTTAATCATAAATTATTCTCCTCTGATTATGAACATCAATATGATTTGTGAGTAGTTCCCTTTGTTCTTGATGACATGGGAGAAGTCTTGTTATAAGCAATCATGTGTGGTTGGTTTCAATATTTTGATGATGTGTTATGTTGTTCTTCCTCTAGTGGTGTCATGTGAACATCGACTACACAACACATTAACATACTTGGGCCTAGGGGAAGGCATAGTGGGGTTAGTAAGTAGATCATGCGTTGCGAGAGTGATAGAAGCTTAAACCCTAATTTGTGCGCTATTCCATAAGGGGATGATTTGGATCCATATGTTTCATGATATGGTTAGACTCATTTTAATTCTCTTTTTGTAGTTGCAGATGCTTGCGAGAGGTTGATACGTCTCCAACGTATCTATAATTTTTTTGTTGTTTCATGCTATTATATTATCAATCTTGGATGCTTTTATAAGCATTTTCATGCTATTTCATATAATTTTTTGGGACTAACCTATTAACCCAGTGCCCAGTGCTAGTTCCTTTTCTTTTGCTTGTTTTTTGCTTTTCAGAAAATCGATACCAAATGAAGTCCAGACATGATGGAACTTTCTAGTGATTTTTTCTGGACCACAAGGGACCCTAGAAGGTTCAGGAGGAGGCCAGAAGAGCGAGAAGAGAACCATGAGCTTACCGGGTGTGCCCCTGAGCTCATGGGCCCCAGGCAACTCTATTTGACCTAATACCACCTCTATAAATTCACATATAATCCCAAACCAATGAGTGCCAGCCAAAACACCTTTCCTGCCGCTGCAAGGTTCTGTTCTACTGTGATCCCATATGGAGGCCTTTTCCGGTACTTTGCTGGAAGGGAAATCAATAACAGAGGGCTTCTACATCATCCTTGCTACCTTCCGATGATGTGTGATTAGTTTACTATAGACCTACAGTGTAACGCCCCGGATCCGATGCGCAAGGTGTCTGCCAGTTATTTGCCGTCGTTGCCATGTCATTTGCTTGCGTGTTGCACTTTGTCATGTCATCATCTGCATTTCATATCATGTCATCATGTGCATTTCATTTTGCATACGTGTTCGTCTCATGCACCCGAGCATTTTCCCGTTGTCCGCTTTTGCAATCCGCACTCCTATGTCTCCCGCGCCCTTTTACCTCTTTTTCGAATGCGGGTGTTAAACGGTCTCGGAATGGACCGAGGTTTGTCAAGCGGCCTTGGTATAGCACCGGTAGACCGCCTGTCAAGTTTCGTGCCATTTGGAGGTCGTTTGGTACTCCAACGGTTAACCGGGTAACCGTACAAGCCTCTTTGAGTTGCAGCCCAACACCCCTTTCAAAGTGGCCCAAAACCCACCAAACTCCCCTCCATGCTCTCGGTCGTTCGATCATGATCGCGTGGCCGAAAACCGCACCTCATTTGGACTCTCCTAGCTCCCTCTACCTATAAAACTAGACCTCCCCCGAAAATTCGCGGATGATTCCCCCCCTAACCCTAGCCTCTTCCTCCTCCAGCCGCCGGACGTGTCCACCCCGCGCCGGACACGTCCAGCGCCGCCGCCCGCACCCAATCCGGAGCCGCCACATGGCGCCCGCCGCCCTCCGCCGCCGCAGTTCATGAGCCCATCCGGGCCCGATCCGCGCCCACCGCTGCCCGTCGGCGCCGCCGCCCGCCGTCAGCGCCTCCGCCGCCCGGCCTTCACGCCGCCGCCTCCGCTGCGCCCGTCTCCTGGCGGCAGACCGCCGTGGCGCGTCGCCAGGCGCCGCCTCGCGCCTCTCACGCAGCCGCTGCTCCTCCCTCCTGTCGCCGCCGGCCGGCGCGCCTCCGCGCCCTCGGCAGCGGCGCCGCCGCCCGCTCCGCCGACCCCGCGGCCCCTCGGCGACGCCCTCGCCCCGGCCGCCACGGCCATGGCGCGGTCCGCCGCCTCGCCCGGCCCGTGCCACCTCGCCGGCCCTCCTTCTACTCCGGCGCCCCCGCCAACTCCGGCCGTCCTCCGGCGAGAACCGCCCGGGTGGATGAGATCCACCAGTTCGTGGTTCCAAACGCCCTCGTCCCCGTCCTGTACCGCGCCGTCCCGGATCCCTCCGTCCCGGGTTGACTTCCCGAAGGTGAAAATCGTCTAAGTCCTTTTTCCTGTCATTTATTTTCATGCATTTTCATCGCATCATAACTCTGCATCCGTAGCTCCGTTTTGCGCGTGTAATATGTCAAATTGTTCGTCTCGACGAGTAAATCATTTCACCTCATTTCATCATTTTCATTTGAGCTCATCTTGATGCCCGAAATGCTGTTAGAAGAGTGCTATGTGATGTTAGTTTCTGTTTCTTATCAGGACATGCATTTTGTCATTTTTGCCATGATTGATGTGTGAATCCTATGAACTTGAGTCCTACATGTGTTTTGTAATATGCCATGCCATCTTTACAGGGGTGTATGCCATGTATTTTTGTGATCTCTGTGGTGACTAGCACAAGCATGCAAACTAGGCTTCATGATGTTGCTGATTTCAGCCCCTGTTCTGCTGATATTTTTATGCCATGTTAACTTTATGCTACCGAGAGATCCATGCTTATTTTGAGATACTTCAGTAAGGATGTTTTGTTCTACATGTCTTGCTCTATCCATCCATGCCCTTGTTTGCAATTATGGAGTGCCATAGCTTGAGTCAATCGAGCTCTACTTTTGCTATAAAATGTTTCCTGGCAGATTGTTTACATGTTATTCAATTTTGCCAAGGTTGTTGTTGTTGATCCGTGTATGCTATGATGTTGTTCTTGCCATGTATAGATTCTATGCCATGCCTTCTTACTGTTAATTGCCTTGCCATTCCATGTATTGCTCTGTAGTGAGTGGTTCAAGCTCACCAACATGCCTACTTATTGTTGTTCCTGCCATGTATGAATCTGTAATATAACTTGCCATGTTTACATGGGTGCCATCATATCTTATGGTCCTTTTTGGCTTATGGTCAGTAAGGGACTTTTGTTATATGCAATTAGTAGGTTCATGCCATGCCTTTCTTTGCCATGATAAGTTCCTGTAGCATGTTGTTTGATAGCTCTAAACATTGCAACCTGATGTTATTTTCTGCAAAGTCTGAAACTGTTATTATTTGCAATCTTGCCATGTCATTTTGAGCATGTTCTATTGATTTATGGAGATAGCTCAGTGTTCATGTTTTGTAATGCTTTACCTGTACATCATGCCCATGCCTTTTGTTTTTATTTTAAGATGTTGTAGCATGTTGTTTTGATGCTTGCAATATGCCTAGTTGCTGTTTTGGACAGATTGTTGCTATAACTTGTATTGTGTGTATGTGTTGAACCGTTGCTCCGTTTTGAGTGTGCTCTATATGAAACTTGCGTGATTTTGCATGTAGCTTCATATTATCATGTTGCATCCTTGATTTGAGGTGTTTGCTTGATGTTTGGGTGCATTTCGCATCAATGCCATGTTTAACTTGTTTTGCTCATATCTTCTAGGTCGTAGCTCCGAATCTAATGAACTTTATATGTAACTTGACTAGAATTTCGTGTAGATCATCGTGGTGCATCTTAACTTGCTGTTTAACAACTTGAACATAAGGTTTATTCAGATCTGGACCAATTTCGAAATTTGCATATGAGGACTTACCGGAGTTGTTATATGTTGTTCCCGGCCTCATTTAAACTTGCTTTGGTGTGTTGCTCTTGTTTGCATCATCTCTTGCCATGAGTAGCTTCATGTAGCTTTGTCATGCATAATGCTTGTTGTGCATCATGTCTTGTCTATGTGTGGTGTGTTTACTATGTTGTGTGCTTCTTCTTGTTAGTTCCCGTTTCATTGCGATCGTGAGGATTCGTTCGTCTACGCTTGGTTCGTCTTCGTGGCTTCATCTTCTTCATGGACTCGTTCTTCTTTCTTGCGGGATTCAGGCAAGATGACCGCTACCCTGGATCTCACTACTATCATTGCTATGCTAGTTGCTTCGTTCTATCGCTATGCTGCGCTACCTATTACCTGTTTATCAAGCCATCCCAATTTGCCATGAACCTCTAACCTTTGACACCCTTCCTAGCAAACCGTTGTTTGGCTATGTTACCGCTTTGCTTAGCCCCTCTTATAGCGTTGCTAGTTGCAGGTGAAGATGAAGTTTGTTCCTTGTTGGAACATGGAGATGTTGTTCCTTGTTGGAACATGTTTACTTGTTGGGATATCACAATATATCTTATTTAATTAATGCATCTATATACTTGGTAAAGGGTGGAAGGCTCGGCCTTATGCCTGGTGTTTTGTTCCACTCTTGCCGCCCTAGTTTCCGCTATATCGGTATTATGTTCCCGGATTTTGCGTCCCTAACGCGGTCGGGTGATTTATGGGACCCCTTGACAGTTCGCTTTGAATAAGACTTTTCCAGCAAGGCCCAACATTGGTTTTACCATTTGCCTCACCTATGCCCTTTTTCCCTTGGGTTTCGGAGCCCGAGGGTCATCTTTATTTTAGCCCCGGGCCGTTCTCCTTCGAAAGTGCTGGTCCAAACCGAAGCGATGTCCGGCGCCCACAGGCAATCAGGGTTTATGCCAACCCGACATCTGGCTCATCCGGTGTGCCACGAGACCGAGATATGTGCAGCTCCTATCAGGATTTGTCGGCACATCCGGGGCTTTGCTGGTCTTGTTTTATTGTTGTCGAAATGTCTTGTAGCCGGATTCGAGACTGATCGGGTCTTCCGGGAGAAGGAATATCCTTCGTTGATCGCGAGAGCTTATCATGTGCTAAGTTGGGACACCCTGCAGGGTTTGAACTTTCAAAGCCGTGCCCGCGGTTATGTGGCAGATGGGAATTTGTTAATGTCCGGTTGTAGAAAACCCAAAGTTGATCTTAATTAAAATACACCAACCGTGTGTGTAACCGTGAGTGTCTCTTTTCGGGGTTGATCGAGAGGAGAACACGGTTTCTGGGTTATGTCTGACGTAAGTAGGAGTTTAGGATCACTTCTTGATCATTACTAGTTGACGGCCGTTCCTTTGTTTCTCTTCTCGCTCTCATCTACGTATGTTAGCCACCATATATGCTTAGTCGCTGCTGCAACCTCACCACTTTACCCTTCCTTTCCCATTAAGCTTTGCTAGTCTTGATACCCATGGTAATGGGATTGCTGAGTCCTCGTGGCTCACAGATTACTACACCACCGATTGCGTGTACAGGTTTGCGATGATCATGACGCGAGAGCGATGTTTGCTTGTTTTGGAGTTCTTCTTACGCTTCTTCGATCGGGGATAGGTTCCGGTCGGCAGCCCTGGCTAGCGTGGTGGATGTCGTTTGAGCTTCGTTTATGTTTCATCCGTAGTCGGATGTTGTTCTTGTATATGATGCTGATGTATTCTTGTGGCATTTGTGCCTTATGTATGTATCCCCATCTATTATGTAATGTTGATGTAATGATATCCACCTTGCAAAAGCGTTCCAATATGCGGGTCTATCCTTGGTGGGACCGTCGAGTTACTTTTGGATAGGGTCGCATATTGGGCGTGACATACAGGTCCATAGCTAGTTGCTTGATGGCTTCTTCTATCTCTTTGATCTTCAATACCATGTTATCCTCGATCTTCCTAGAGTTCCATCTGATGTAATCTTCTTTTGTGGTGTCTATGTTGGGATCCGATGAATTGTGGGTTTATGATTAGATTATTCATTAAAAGTAATTGAGTCTTTCGTGAACTTTATGATGCATGGTTATTAAGCTTTGTATTTCTCTCTGATCTATCTGTTTAGTGGCCAACTAGATTGATTTATCTTCAGTGGGAAAGGTGCTTTGTAATGGGTTCAATCTTGCAGTGTCCTCACCTAGTGACAGAAAGGGTAGCGAGGCACGTATTGTATTGTTGCTATTAAGGGTAAAACGACAGGGTTTATTCATATTGATTGGGTTTGCTTTGTCTACATCATGTCATGATTCTTAAGGCGTTACTTTGTTTGTCATGAACTTAATACCATAGATGCATGCTGGATAGCGGCCGATTAGTGGAGTGATGCCTACATACATGATCATTGCCATGAATATGTCATCACTATGTGTGTTTCTATCAATTGCCCAACAGTAATTTATTCACCCACAGTATGCTATGTGTTTGAGAGTGAAGCCTCTAGTAAAAAGTGTGGCCCTGGGTATACTTTTATCATATTACAAAAACCAAAAATACCTTACTGCAATTTTACTTTTGTATTTTATTTTTATTTTTTATCTATCTTTCACTATCAGAATTAACCGTAAGCAATCCACTACCATTCTTACGACTAGTTTATTTTTGTATTTTATTTTTATGTTTTATCTATCTTTCACTATAAGAATTACAAAAACCAAAAATACCTTACTGCAATTTTATGACTAGTTTAAAAGATGCTTGGTGTAGGATTTGTGATGTTCAAAATAGATCAACTCTTAAGCAATCCACTACCATTATTCTTCACAATTTTTACGTGGTGCTACCAGTTGGTATATATTCGTGCTTGACACTATCACTGGAGGGAATTTTGTGAGTAATCACCCTATGGATGCTTTCAATGCCATGGGAAATTTAGTAGGATCACCACCTATTACTATTAATAAAACTACAATGACTTCGGAACATGTTATGCAGAAGTTGGAAGCTATTGAAAATAAAATGCCTAGCATTGAGCATATTGTAAATCTAGACAAAAAGGTCGATAATCAAGTAACTCAATTTGGCTCGAAGGTAGGAACTGCATTAAAGATGTTAAAGGAAGAAGGAACCAATAATTACTGAGGGAATAAAACAAAGTCCTTCTAGAATTGATAAGTTGGAAGAAATTATTAATAATTTGGGTTCCACTTTTTCTTCTGCCAAAACTATCGAGAGGACTCCTCCTAATAATAATCCTAAATTTATGTATGTTCCTGAGAATAAGGAGGCCACATCTAGTAAAGGGACCGAAGATCTAAAAATGAATAGTGTGCATACCAACTTGAACCTATTAATGAGAACAAATTCCTCAACTTTGTCCCTAGGAGTGTGATTATTAAAAACTTGCATGATAAGTCTCCTAGGAAGCGTTCATGTGTAATTGAGGATTTGGAAACTAAGGATGACTATACTTGAAACAATGCCTTACTCCTAGCTAAGGGTGTAAAGCAATAGCGCTTGTTGGATGGCAACCCAATAGTTATCTTTAAAAAATTCTTTTACTTACTATTTGGTGTGTTGACACATTTATTTATACTATTATCATTGTGTTTTTATGTTTCAGTTAGTGTTTGTGCCAAGTAAAGCCTTTGGGATGATTTGGTTGATAGTTGACTTGATTATGTGAAAAAACAAAAACTTTTGCGCCCAGTGCTGGAATTACTATAATTCACTAGAACGTGTGTCGGTGCAACAGACCTTGGGTCTGTTGCCCAACTATGCACGGGCACAAGATCAAGATTGGAGCACCAGCTTAAGTCAGAGGTCGAAGAGCCAAGAGACTTGAAGAACCAACATGTAGCTCAAAGAGATCGAGATCGAAGCCAAAGAAACAGGATGTCGGCAAGAGAAGGGCCTCCCTTGCTGGGCAGGCGAGCCCAGCAAGGGGCGAGGCCACCACCCGAAGCGAGGAACCAAGACTACCCGGCAGAGCCTGCCGGGGCTCACGGGGGCTAAAACACCCCACCAACCACTCAAGTGCAACCCACGTCGCCAATCAATGCGGTGTCAAGCTGCAAGATGATTAAGTGGCAGCCATTCACCACATGGCAGCCATTTCCTACAGAAGAAACCCATAGATGGCACCCGTCCTGCGGCGTGTCAAGGGAACAGGCGCGGAGCTAGCAAGAGAGCCCGGCAGGTCTTGCCGGGCAACCAGTGATGTGACGCTAAGCGGTGCATTTAATGCACCCTGTCAGCCTGCAGAGTTAGGTATGATAGCACTGTTTGCTATCATATCAGTGGATAATGACCACTTTGCCACTGTGGTGACCCCTTAATCTATAAAAGGAGGCCCATGGCACTCGTAGAAGGGGTTAGAGGGTTAGACAGTTGACAAGCCCAAGCCACTACACGTGCGTACTTGCCGCAGCCCCGAGGCAGCCCTTGCCAGGCAAGTGTACTACGCACCACCACATCCATTCCATCATCAATCCACCAAAGCAGGAGTAGGGTCTTACGCCTCGCGGCGGCCCGAACCTGGGTAAATTGCTCGTGTGCTTTCTGTCGTGCTGCCGTGCGCTGATCTGCTCTTTGTGCAATGCGACGTCCCCCTGCCGAACCAGTAAGGGGCCACCCGGTCCCATAGGTGGCCGCAGATATCCCGCGACATCTTTGGCGCGCCAGGTAGGGGGAACGCTTGTGCGAACCTGAAAGCGTGCGCAGCGCGTCATCTTCATCGCCATCTTCATCTTCAACGATGCCATCGACCATGGCACCCAAGAAGAAGAAGTCCAGCCCCTCAGACCAGCCATCCACCTCGAAGGCTCCGCCACTCGCAACCTCTAACGCTGTGGGGGATGCGGAGACAACCGAGGATGTGAGTGCTTCCGGTGGTGTGGTTGGAGCAGGTGGCACCATCACCACTCCCCCCGCGGTCGACCCGGGGGCTGGAGACGACAGAGGAGAACAGCGTCAGCAGCGTCTTGACGGCCACGCTTTGCAAGGCACGGACGAGAGGGTCACTCCGCTTCCACCCCCTCCTCCCGCCAGCAGGCGCAGCCACAAAAACGGTGCTCGGTCCTGGGTGAGCGATCGCTCTCTGGCCACCCTGCTACGGGAGCAGTCACAGTGCATGTGCCTCTTCCTGGATGAGCCTAACGCGACCACTATGCCCGACGGAGCCACGAGCCCTCGAGCACCATTGCCGCGCGACCCCGCTGCCCAGGTGGTCATCCCACAGCAGCGCGGGCGCGCCACCGCCGCCGTCGCCGCCACAGGCACCGTCAAGAGCCAGGCGATGGTGCGGTCAACGTCATCAACTGATATGCCAAGCACAGCCACGAAGGCTATGGCGCGAGCTCAGCTGCTACTGAGGTTTCCGCTGGCTGCCGAGCAGATGGACGAGTGGTGTGCCACCATCCGGAGCATGCTCGGTTTCACTGACGCTGGGGGCTCGCGACGAGCTGGCCCGCCACGACCTCCTCAAGCGATAGCAACCGCCCGTACTCATGGACGAATGGAGGGGGTTGTTCACACGGTGCAGCCCCCACAATGGCAGCCGACGCAGGCGCGGCAGAGTCAAGACCCTGATGACGTCTCGATGGCCTCTTCTGGCCCTCAAGCACATCCAGGCCAACATCGAACCCCGAAGGATAGGCGGCGGGGAGATGCCTGCATCGTCATGGATCGGCGCCACGAAGACCTCCGCCAAACCGATGGGTGCGGTGGCCTCAACATCGGCGATCCTGCGCACGGTGTTGGCGGGTGCCTACCTTTCGAGGTCGGCTGCCCTGCCTTTACGCGAGAGCTGCGACAAGTTCGTTGGCCGTCCGTTCGCACGTTCAAGCCAGAGATACCTGAGAAATATGATGGGAGGCTAAACCCGGCAGAGTTCCTGAGCATCTACACCATCGTTGTTCAGGCTACCGGGGGAAGAGATGAGAAGGTGTTCGCCAACTACTTCCCTTTGGCCCTCAAGTCCAACGTGAGGTCTTGGCTGATGCACCTACCAGAGAACTCCATTTCATCATGGGTAGAACTGTGCCACGAGATCATCGGTGCTTTCACCGGTTGCCACCAAGAGCCTGGCAGGCCCAGCGACCTGCAGCTTCTCCAGCAGAAGGAATAAGAAACCCTCCGTAAGTATTTACAGAGATTCAGTAAAGTTCATAGAAATATTCCAAATATCCATCCGGCAGCTGTTATAGCAACCTTCCAGTCCAATGTGTGCAACCGTCGCATTCATTCTAATATGAATGTACGGTTGCCCAAGACAGTGAAGGAGTTATACACATTGGTGGATAAGTGTGCTCGGATGGAGGAAGGAAGGAAGTTGCCCGGAGAGGAGGATTGCATCAATGTTGTTTCGGAAGATGAGGATGAATCAACCAGTCAGAGAAAGGGCAAGAAGCACAACAAGAAGCCAAGGGATAAAGACGTAATGACTGTAGAAGGTTCGGGCTCACCTAGTACCAGCAAGAAAGCCAAGGCTGAGGCCCCCGGCAAGGAGGCTACCGCGTGCACTGCCTGCTGGGAAGCCGCTACCATGGAAAAAGTTGGGAAAGGTGATGGGCCGTATTGCAAGATCCACCGGACCAAAGGCCACGACCTTCAAGAGTGTTACCAGGTTGAGCAACTCGTCAAGAAGCAGAGAGCAGAGTATGATAAGCGTGATAAGGAGAAAAGTCAGAATGCTGCTGGCTGTAAGGGCCGAGGAGGTGAAGTAAACCGCCCCGGCAAGCCCTTTCGAAACCAAGGAAAACCCGCCAGGGGCCAAGAGAAGGAAGTCTGTGATGATGTGAGTGATGAAGGGAATGAAGAGGAAACCTGTCGTGGTTTTGTCACGGCAGATGTCCTCATGAAAGGACTTAGTCGTGGAGCCATCGCTACGGGTTAGCTTGAAGGGGTTAAAGCAGACACAAGGACGCAAGAGAGTTTATACTAGTTTGGCCCCTTCGATGAAGGTAAAAGCCTACGTCTAGTTGTGATGGAATTGATGGGATTTTGATGACTAGGGAGCAAACAAGCTTCGCCTAAGTCTCGAGTTGTTGTCTGTTTTCCCTGAACCGCCGCCGGGTCGTCCCCTTATATACATGGGTGGCGCTCGTTGGTTTACAGAGTCCCGATGCCGGTTCATAGATGTATCCGGCTCGGTCTCCACTATTCCTAACTTACAATACAAGTTACATACCGACGCCGGTTTACGGCTACAGGCCTTAAACCGGCTATGGGCCTTTAGCCCTCATCTGCCTACTTGGGCTTTAACATACTCAACTACTAACGAAGTTAACCCGGCCTGTCATGGCCGGTTTACACCCAGTAGTAATATCCCCAACATTAGGCCCCAGATTGATTTGAACAGGTTCATGTCAATCCTTAGTAAAAAACTTCATCTTCAGCATCTTTGTGTAGTTTGGTGAACCGCCATGATGTCATCTTCTCTGGTCGTTGTAAACCGGCATGACGTCACCTGTCAAAAAAATCTATCCATGATACCTTTTTCGTTTAATGGATCTGCGACAATCGAGGCGACAGCTCTGTTTCCAAACTCGTGCCCCTTGATTTTCGCGCCTGACACATGTCCCTTGCTTTATAAATAAGACTGAAGGGTCATTTCTGTTTCCCCTTCGTGCCCTTCTGCTTCGTCTTCTTTGTGTCGCCCAGCTTCGGAGCTCCGCCGCCACCGTCGACTTCTGCACCAACCTTGGCCGCTGCATCACCCTGAATATACCAGAGCATCGCGGCGATCTTCCATTTCCTCCTCAGCTCTAGTAAGTCTTCTATCTTTTCATCATAGATCTGTTCTAGGGTTTCCATGTTCTTCAGCGTTCATCGCTTGCTTCTTGTTCATATGATAAATCTTAGACAAGTCTGTAAATCTTTGTTCTGCGTAACGATAGTTTTTATCATCCGTCGTCTCTTGCGCATCTCAAAGCCATAGATCTCCATGTATCCTTGCTCATTGATTCGGTATTGCTCCCTTTTGGACCTTGAATATTTATCTCTTTTCTGAACATGTTCCAGATCCAAAACTGTGATGTAATTTTGTGAAACCTGTTTTCGCACACCTACTCATCTGCAATCTTGACTCTTCAATGTTTCAGACCAGGCGGTTTAACTTTGTAGAAAAATTGACAACTCGGTATATACCATTAGTCCCCTTGTTGAACCGCCAGGATTCCCTAGCTAAGTATTGCCACTTTGCAGAACTCCGGTTTATAAGTAACTGCTTCCGGTTTAGCAATGAATGCATCAATGTATACCCTTCCAACATATTCTTGAACCGGTATTACTGTTTTGCATATTGCACCATGGCCAAGCAAGTGTACGAGTGCAACTGGGTCCCTTCTCGAGTGACCGAGACTCAACTGAATAACCTAGTCCAAACGGGCTCTTTAGGCAAAAAAGATGTCATTCACTGGAGGGTCCCTGGCCCGGAATGTCCTCCAGAACCAAAGATCGAGAGGTTGTTGTTTTTGCTGACCATCTAGCCCGGGGCTTCAGACCGCCCGGTTCAAAGTTTTATCGGGATGTCTTGGCCAACTTCCAACTGCGTCCACAAGATATTGGCCCAACTCCGTAACCAACACCTGTCACTTTCAAGTGCTCTGTGAGGTGTTCTTTCAAGAGGAGCCCAAGTTGAATTATTCAGAGACTGCTTCCATCTGAACCGCCTCACCGAATTTACTGACGGACCCAATAACGAGTTAGGTGGTATGGCGATTCAAAAGAGGAAAGAGGTCACTTACCCTCACGCCAAACTGCACAGCCATCCCAAAGAGTGGAATTCAACATGGTTTTACTGCAAAGATACCTCTCCTGATGGAGAAAATCCCTTGCCGGGTTATCGTCCGGAGCGGCTAAGCAACACACATCCCTTCCCTCAGAGACTGACTGCTAAGGAGAGAAGCAAATATGCTCCTCAATTATCCAAGCTCAGGGCCTTCATGGCTAACGGGTTGACAGGAGTTGATCTTGCTCGCTGCTGGATATCTTGGAGTATATTGCCCTTAAGCATGCGCTCCGGTTTGATGTGCAAGTACACAGGAGATGTACAAGACCCTCTACGGCATATTGAGATCCAGCTGAAAGATGATAAGGTTACTGAGGCTGTGAAGAAGATATTAAATGAACCGGAAGCTGCTTGCTCTCAAACCGGCCTGCCTCCTTTTTGTACCATTAACAAACCGCCAGCCGTAAGACTCATATCTTATGCTTTCATGAAATCTGACTATGCTTAAGCACCCATTGTTGACATTAACATCTTTCAAACAGGGTGATGATCCATTTTGGAGCAATAAGCCTCCACAAGAGAAACCGGAGAAAACAACCCGGCCCAAAACCAGAGTTGTGAAGAAACCGGCCAATAGGAAGAGAACCACTGCATCCTCCGATCCACCAGCTGACGATGATGTGGGTAATCCGGACCTTGAGGTAGAGCTTGACTCACTTGGTTTATTTTTCACATGCCTTATTGATAATGATTATTGCCAGGATGACGCTGAAGTCAGTCACGCTGATGTTGTAGAGGTAATCACTCTTTCTTCCGATTCGCACCCTTTGCCTTCACTAAAAATCCGTCCGGGCAAACCGGAAAGTTAAATTTTCTCATCCTCTTGCTTATTTGGACCCAAACTTTCTTATGAAGACACAACAGCATGAAGCTCGCCAAGACAACCCAAGCATAGCGGACAGGTAGTTACCTCCGCCGGTTTATCAACAGTCCGGTTCGAAACGCCGCTCGAGGTCTCTAACTGTTTCGTCAATGCTTATCCTAAAGCGGGTTGTTTTCGCCAACCTCTTAATCCATCGACGACCATTATCGTGGCACTTCTCATTCTTCTTCCATGAGTCGTCACCACCCAGCTCCCACCACTCAAAACGTGCTTGGGTGAGCCATATTCCTTATAATGTTGTTTGATATATCACTTTCAGTATTCACTGGACTGATCCATCTTTTTCCTTTCAGGGCCAAGCCTAGGCCAAGCAAGAAAGCTCGTCGGGACAAAGCGGCAGAACAAAACGACGCTCCTAAACCGGACAAAATACCAGAACCCGAAGAACACATCCACAACGATGTGCTGAACGACCCACCATTGCAAGATCATGATGTTACTGCTGAAGAGGCACATGTTGATGTCACAGGCCCTTTTAATCAGCCAAGTCCTGTCCAGACTGACAAAACAACGAGCCCATCAAAGCATACTGATAAACCGGCAACCCCAGTGCGGACCGGTGAAGCCAAAGATGATGATGTTGTTATTACGGGCGTTGTTCATTCCGAGCCAGGCAATCCTATCGCTTTATCTAAGCACACTACCAAAGATGAATTTGCTGCATTTGGCAAAGGCAAATGGAATGCCGATTTATCCACTTATGCCGCTCTGAACACCCAAGATCTTCATTCCGGCTACCTGAATCGGCTATATACCAGCCGTGATTATGAAGCCGGTCTGGTAAATATGATGAAGGACAAATATGAGGTAAATTCCATATGACTCTCTGCTTGTATATTTCAATCTGTCAACTCCAATAGCCCCCAAGTGACGGTTTTAAGATATCAACTTAAACCGGGACTTTCCAATGTGAACTTGAACGCAGCCGGTTCAACTTAATGCAGTTAAACCGGGCCTTTATATAGTAAAATTCCGTGTCACTGAAGGACAGAGCAAATAGGCATTAGCCCCCAAGTGCCAAGTTGAATACTTGTATTGAGCTTGGCACTTATATAAAAATTGTATGATGAAAAGCAAATATGCATTAGCCCCCAAGTACCGAGGGCATAACTTGCTATGTGGTTGGTACTTCAATTCTGCACCGTAATCTTTATCAAATGATTATCTGTATGTAGGCTGATCTGAGCAAGAAAGAAAGTCAAATCGCCGATCTGCAAGAAAATCTGAAGTCCCAGCAAGCTGAAACCTCCAATGCAAAAAATGAATTAACCAGCGCTTTAAGCGTCATGGAAAAGCTTAAAGAGGGTTTCAACAAGGAGCGGGCGGATTGGGCCACTGAAAAAGCCGCTTTAACTCAACGGCAGAAAAGGCTGAGGCTGCACTCAAACCGGTGGTGGAGGAATTGACCAGTGTAAAACGGCAAGTGCATGCCATGACCGCTGCTGTCTTTGGTAAGCCTTCTTCATTTCTAAAATAATGAGGCCTTCCCATGTAACTGCCGGTTTAATGACCCTTTGAATGATACAGGGACACATATTGGTCACTTGGGATCAGATGTGCGGAAGAAATTAAAAGCCGCCTATACATTGATAGAACAACTGTATACTGGTGCACAACGGATCATCTGCACTGCTTCTCACAACAATCCGGCGCCGACCTTGATCCAGGACACTATTAAAAGGTTGTCAATGCTTCCTGCCCGGGTTGAAGAGCTAAAAAAATCTGCTGCTAGAACCGGTGCTATAAACGCTTTAATCCGGGCAAAAGCATGGGTGCCGGATTTTGATCCTGTTGAAGCGGCCCAGGGCTTCCCAAGCTTGAAGGAAGACGGGACAGAATTTAGCAAAGAAGATCTCCGAGCTATAAACCGGGAAGTGCACCCTCTAGCTTGTCAATTGGTTGAAGAGGCAGATTTGTCTCACTATCAAGCCCAATACGATGGTAAAAAAAACGAGTGGCTGCACCAATTCCTGAAGCGGAGAACCTTATAACTCCAATCCGTAAGCATACTTACGCTCCTCACATTGAACCGTCGTTGCTGATCAATGATGAAGCTGTATTTCAAGCATTAATGGGAATCGACTAGACAACTGTTGATTTCAAATTACCGGTAGGGAAGCGAAGTTGAAGCAGCGCAAGATGATCCGCAACCATCAGGCCAAGCTGGCGACCAAGCATGAACCGGAAGCCGGTTTAAATTACTGCTCCTTTATGTTATGCAGAAAACAGTTATCTTATCTGGGCACCATGTTGCCTTGTAATAGACTAGCTGCCACACTTGGTTTTGATATGCCTTCGTGCATACTTATTGCAACTTATGCTTCCGTTGAATCATCAATCTTAAACTGTTGTCTGCAGCGAAAAGGCTTAAAACGTCGTTGTGGTTGTATCACCAGGCGGGTCATAATATCTATGTATATGAAATCAAAGATAATATCTTAGATTTAAACATATGATCAAATATGGAAATATATGATACCTGCCATCGTAGGGCATGAAGTTGTCTGTGCCAATCTTGAAATGGAGTTTTAAGAAACCCACTATGCTGGAGGAGAAAACAGCTCCTGTGAATATAAGGTCGGTTTACCGGGTAAACCGTTCCGGGTTACGATGAACACCGGTGTTACTCCATAATAAGATGTTATCCAAAAATCAAACCGGGCAAAGAATCTCCAGATTAAGAGTGGATCGTGTTCCGTCAACTGACAGTCGAACCAGTTTAATAATTGTCGGTATAAAAAACACAACAAGAGAAATATGCAAAAAGAGAAACGAATTTCAAGCAAAGACAAAGATAGAATTGTTTGCAAAAAGAGGTTGTTGAGCTGATCAAGTGGCATTACCATGGTCGGACAGGATCAAGCCCCCGATAGGCGTAGCTATGGTTCAAGTCAGTCAGGTCCCCAAATGATGCAGTGGCATTATGCCGATTAAGAGGTGTAGCGATGGTTTGGGTTTGACCAAAGCCCCCAAGTTATTTTGTGGCCTTGGGCCGATCAAGAGGCGTGACTGGTTCAGATGTGACCAAGTCCCCAAGTGATTTTGTGGCTTTCGCCTATCAAAAGGTGTTGCATTGGTTCGGACACGACCAAGCACCCAAGTGATATGATATAAAGCTTGTTGAAAAAGCTAACTCAAGGGGTAAACCGGAGGCCGCTTTAAGATAAAAACTCCGTGTAACCACACATGATGTAAAAATAACAGAGACCCCGCTTTAGCTAAGGCCCCAGTTTATTGTATTGATCATAATATATACACTGTCATAATATGTACATAAGTAGAGCCTATGGCTCAAGTATAGTAAGGCCGAAGATGAGCTATATTCCACGGCCTGTTGGTCTCCTCCTCTGATGTACGTGAGTCTTTATGCTCTCGAATATTGATCAGATAGTATGACCCGTTGTGCAGATTCTGCTGACCACAAAAGGTCCCTCCCAAGGTGGGGATAGCTTGTGCATATCGCCTGGTCTTGGATGAGCCGGAGCACCAAATCTCCTTCTTGAAAGGTTCGGTTCTAACTCGGTGATCGTGATAGCGATTTAAGATCTTTGCGGTAAATCGCCGAATGGGCAGCTGCGATGTCACGCTCCTCGTCCATCAGGTCCAAAGCGTCTTGCCGCATACCTCGTTGTCCGCTTCAACATAAGCTGCTACACGAGGTGAATCATGACGGATATCATCGGGGAGAACCGCCCGCCCATAGACCATGAAGAATAAAGTGTATCCCGTCGATCTGTTGGGCGTAGTATTGATGCTCCATAATACGATGGTAACTCCTCAACCCAACAACCCGGCGTCGCTGCAAAGGAACCATAAGCCGGGTTTGATGCCTCTTAAGATTTCTTGGTTAGCCCTCTCGCTGGCCATTGACTGTGGGTGAGCCATCGATGAAACGCAAGCGGATGTGCTCACGCTCACGTAACTCCTTCATAGCACCCTTGGACAGGTTGGTACCATTATCAGTAATGATGCTATGTGGAAAGCCAAACCGGAAAATCACCTTTTTGATGAATTGAACCACCGTGGCTGCATCACACTTGCTAACGGGCTCCGCTTCCACCCACTTCATAAACTTGTCAACCGCCACCAAAAGGTGGGTCTTTTTGTCCTTGGACCTTTTGAAAGGCCCAACCATATCCAGCCCCCGAGTCACAAACGGCCAAGTAATTGGAATCATCTTCAATTCTTGAGCCGGCACATGAGTGCGTCTTGAGAACTTCTGAAAGCCATCACATCGCCTAACCAGGTCCTCCGCATCAGCATGAGTAGTCAACCAATAGAAGCCGTGACGAAACGCCTTAGCCACCAAAGACTTTGAACCGGCGTGGTGACCACAATCCCCTTCGTGGATTTCGTGCAAGATTTCATAGCCTTCCTCAGGAGACACACAACGTTGAAACACCCCTGACACACTGCAATGATGCAACTCGCCATTGACAATAGTCATGGACTTGGATCACCGGATTATCTGCTCGCCGTAGTCTCATCCTCCGTAACTCGCCCCGTTCATGTACGCAAGATAAGGAATCGCCCAATCCGAATGACATGAAGAGCCGCCACCAATTGAGCCTCCGGTCGAATAGCCAAATCCTCTTCACCGTGGAGCTTGACAGACGGGTTATACATAACATCCAAGAAGACATTAGGCGGGACCGTTTACGTTGAGAGCCCAGCCGCTTAAAGCGTCCCGCCGCCGTTCTTCCGTCGTCCACGTGATCCACCCGATATCCTTTGAAGTGACCTGCAATAATATCCACCTCACGATGATATGCTGCCATGAGCGGATCCTTAGAATCCCAAGTGCCGATACTTGTTGGGCCACCAAGTCCGAAGTCACCAAGCACTTAACTCGGCTGAGATTCATCTCCTTAGCCATCCAAGACCATGGAGTAAAGCTTCAGACTCAGTTGCATTGTTAGTACAAGGGAACATCAAGCGAGAACGTAATAGTAACTTATCACCTCGTGGGAAGTTAACACGACTCCAGCCCCCGAGCCCTCCAATTTCCTGGACCCATCAAAATGAATAGTCCAATAGGTGTGATCCGGCTTTTCTTAAGGTGCTTGTAGTTCCGTCCAATCATTGATGAAATCTACAAGTGCTTGAGATTTGACCGCCGTCCGAGGAACGTATTTCAATCCGTGCGGCCCAAGCTCTATAGCCCACTTGGCAATCCGGCCGATTGCCTCCTCGTTCAATTATATCTCCCAAAGGAGCAGAGCTGACCATTGTGATGGGATGTCCCTGGAAGTATTGTTTAAGCTTCCAGCTTGCCATGAAAACTCCATACACCAGCTTTTGCCAATGCGGGTACCTTTGCTTGGACTCAATAAGCACCTCGCTGATATAGTAAACCGAACATTGAACCGGATATTCCTTGCCCGCCTCTTTGCGCTCCACCACAATAGCTACGCTGACTGCACGAGCATTAGCTTCCACATATAGCAGCAATGGTTCCTTGTCAATCGGAGCAGCAAGAACAGGCGGATTGGCTAGCTGCCGCTTTAAATCCTCAAATGCTTTATCAACAGCCAAACTCTAGACGAATTGATCTGTTTTCTTCAGCATCTGATACAAAGGGATCGCCTTCTCACCGAGGCGGCTGATAAACCGGCTCAACACGGAAATCCGGCCTGCCAAGCGTTGAACGTCATTGCTACACTTCGGTTTAGCCAGGGAGGTGGTAGATGTGATCTTCTCCGGATTAGCCTCAATTCCCCTGTTGGATACCAGAAAACCCAATAACTTGCCTGCCGGTACACCAAGAACACACTTGGCCGGGTTGAGCATCATCTTGTATGTCCGCAGGTTATCAAAGGTTTCCTTCAAATCGTCAACTAGAGTCTCCTTCTCCCTTGACTTAACCACAATGTCAACCACATAGGCATGTACATTACGGCCGATTTGCCTATGAAGGCAATTCTGTACGCACCGTTGATAAGTTGCCTGGGCACTCTTGAGCCCAAAGGGCATAGATACATAGTAGAAGGCTCCAAAGGGACTTATGAACGCCGTCTTCTCCTGGTCCTTAACTGCCATCTTGATCTGATGATAACCAGAATATGCATCCGAAAACTCAAACGCCACAACCCACAGTAGCATCAATAATCTGATCAATGCGGGAGGGCAAAAGGATCTGCCGGACAAGCCTTGTTAAGATCTCGTAATCCACACATGCGCCAAAGCCGTTCTTCTTAAGGACCAGCACCGGATTAGCCAGCCATTCAGGATGGAAAAGTTCGACAATAAAGCCAGCCGCTAAGAGCCTGGCCACCTCCTCTCCGATAGCTTTGCGCCTTTCTTAAACCGGCGGAGAAACTGCTTCATCGGTTTGTACTTAGGATCGACATTAAGAGTGTGCTCAGCGAGTTCCCTCGGTACACCTGGCATGTCAGAAGGCTTCCATGCAAAAATGTCCCGATTCTCACGGATGAACTCGATGAGCATGCTTTCCTATTTCGGATCCAAGTTGGTACTGATACTGAACTTCTTGGATGAATCGCCAGGTACAAAGTCAACAAGCTTAGTCTCAGCTGCCGATTTGAACTTTAGGGCCGGATCATGCTCTGTAGTTGGCTTCTTCAATGGAGTCATGTCCGCCGGATCAACATTATCCTTGTAGTATTTCAACTCTTCCGTGGCACAAACCGACTCTGCATAGGCCGCATCACCTTCTTCACACTCCAAAGCAATCTTGTGACTTCCATGAACAGTTATTATTCCTTTGTGACCCGGCATCTTGAGCTGCAAATAAATATAACAGGGTCGTGCCATCAATTTGCATAGGCCGGCCGGCCAAATAGGGCGTGATATGGGCTCCGGATCTTCGCCACTTCAAAAGTCAATGTCTCTGACCTGGAATCATGATCGTCTCCAAAGGCCACTTCCAGAGCTATCTTGCCAACAGGATATGCTGACTTACCAGGTACCACCCCATGGAATACCGTATTGGACGGTTTAAGATTTTTATCTGTTAGCCCCATACGGCGGAAGGTCTCATAATATAGGATATTAATACTGCTCCCTCCATCCATGAGCACCTTGGTGAATTTATAACCTCCCACCTGAGGTGCCACCACCAACGCTAGCTGACCCGGATTGTCAACCCGGGAGGGTGATCCTCTCGCCCATACGATCGGCTGTTCGGACCAGCGTAAATAACGAGGCACGGCCGTTCAACAGAATTCACCGCCGCCAGAAGCTTCCGGACTCGCTTATCCAAGCTAGTGGTGAAGACATGATATTGCCCGCTATTCAACCGCTTCGGATTGCTCGATAACCCGATCGCATCGCTGCTGGTTGTAACCACCTCGCTATTCTCGATTATTTTGATTGTTATGTCCACCCCGATTATCATTGAAGCCCGAACCGAATTTCTCCACCGTGACTCGCCCATGGAATCTGGATCCGATACACTACCCGATCCGTGATCATATCGAAAGCATTAGAATTCTTGAACTCCCTGCATAATGTAACAATCCTTCCAAAGGTGGTTGGTTGGCATCTCCTTCGCCCCTGCTTTGGACAGGCTGGTTTAACAGATAGGTCAGCGGTCCGGTTAGGACTTGAGCTCCACCGCGATTCGACGGTTTACCCTTTCACATCGCCCTTGTCCTGCACACTAGTATTAGCCACAAAGTCCATGCCGCTATCCGCTTTACGCTTGCCTCCGTTTCCATGACCTGCCGTGTTGTGTTGCTGCCCTTTGGAGTTGTTGCTCTTCTTTCCCTTCCCCGCCTTGTCATCATCGACTCGAGATCCTTGGTACTATCAGAATCAGCATACTTCACTAACGCAGCCATGAGGGTCCCCATATCGTTATAATGGCGCTTCATCCGTCCCAATTTCAACTTCGAGGCTTAAACCGGCAGTTGCCTTCCAAGGTTATAACCATGAATCGGCGTTGATACGGTCTCGATGAGTGCAGAATTTCGAGACCCGACGCACCAGCCGGGTTGTTGACTCTCCTTCCTCCCCGACACAGCCGCTAAGTCCACTATCGACATGGGCTGCTTACATGTATCCTTGAAATTTAGATAAACCGGCTCGCGAATCGGGCCAATGAACTGATAGAATTGGCCGGTAAGCTCTTTAACCAAGTACGGGCTGTCCTTCAAGCATCATGGTGAAATATTTTGCACACGCCACCATCCACATCAAGCATCTCCATGGCCATCTCATAGCTCTCCACCCATGTTTCGGAGACAAATCGGCGGTGTAATTTGGCACCTTGCGCTGGCCCTTGAAATCCTTGGGCAGGCGACATTGCGTAAAGCGGGACAAGGCAGGGCACCCCAAAGAACTAGAAGTAACTCTGGCTCGACCAAGGTGGTTGGACGAACCGGCGAAGTCGACGAGCTTCATGTCGCGCCGCTTAACTCGGCCTCCTGCGGCGCCCGGCCCGGTCCACCACTTCTCGAGCATCACCAATGCCACCGCCGGGTTATTGCCACGGGCGCCACGGTTTCGCATTACTTGATACGGCCGGTTCATCCATACGCCAGAATCCGCTTGGACGGGGTGGAATGAATTCGGTCACGGCTGTATGAATATGCTTCCTGTTGAATCAAGGCTGTTCGAAGAAGCTCCTTAACCCGGCGTGTATCCACCGCCTGCGGAGAATCACCTTCAATCGGGATGGCCTCCAGTAGTGAAGCGGCAGTGACAAGATTGTCCATTGGATTGGAATAATGACCCAGAGGTGTCGGGACGGCCGAGGCACAACATTGTTCTGCCGAGGCGGCTCCATCAGCGAGGCTGAACTGGCGCCGCCGCCCAGTGCCTCCGCCCGGTTTATCACCGCGGGTTGCTAGTTCCTGCGCCCCGGGTGTTAAATAGATTTTGCTTCAAAACCGGAGGCAAGCGAGATCGGTGCTTCCTCTTCAGACTTCATGCGACGCGGTTCGATCCAAAGATAAGCCTATAGGCTCGCGATCCAAAGCGCCCGCTCGCGACCATCCCGTCGTTTTCGGCTTCTAGGTCGGCCTTGGCATGAGTGATCTGTTCCTCACCTTTGCAACTTCCGCTAGGGCGCCCCGATCCGCCGGGTTAGCCTTCGCCATAAGCGCGCCAGCGATCAAACAGATCGATAAAACTTGAGCCGGCGGGTGCATTGTGGCCTCTCGCCCCGGCAGCCGTCACTGCTGCTGACCCGGAGATCATCACTGCTGCGGTCGAAGAGTGGATCGCCGCCTGTGTACCGGCCATGAATATTCCAACCCGGTTGGGCAGATCAGAGGGGTCCGGAATACTGTCGCCATCGGAACAGCCCCCAATCCGGCCATCTTGTAGCTAATACAACGACTCGGTTTCTCCGGTTGAGGACTCGTCGCCGGAATAAATGACGGGTCTCGCTGCCAGATTCTGATCCATCCTCATATTCTCCTCCGTGGATGACTCCCACGAAGGCACGCTTCACGGCCGGTTTAACCTGGGCAGATCGCGCACGCTGAGCCGTTTCGACGAGGTCGGTGTAGATGTCCGGCTTAGGGCCCGGTTCACCGATCTTGCCGATGAAGACGTGTATGCCACCAAGGGGGACCCGGTACCTGTACTCAATCGAGCCGGCCTCGGGGCCCCACCCCGCATCGTCGATGTAGAGCTTGTCGCGACGACTCTTGGTCATCCGGCCCACAGCGTAGCCCTTGAGTCCTTCGAAGTTACCCTCCAAGAACTTGAAACCATCGTGCGATAGCCCCACAATGGGCGCCAACTGTTGTGGTTTTGTCACGGCAGATGTCCTCATGAAAGGACTTAGTCGTGGAGCCATCGCTACGGGTTAGCTTGAAGGGGTTAAAGCGGACACAAGGACGCAAGAGAGTTTATACTAGTTCGGCCCCTTCGATGAAGGTAAAAGCCTACGTCTAGTTGTGATGGAATTGATGGGGTTTCGATGACTAGGGAGCAAACAAGCTTCGCCTAAGTCTCGAGTTGTTGTCTGTTTTCCCTGAACCGTCGCCGGGTCGTCCCCTTATATACATGAGTGGCGCCCGTTGGTTTATAGAGTCCCGATGCCGGTTCATAGATGTATCCGGCTCGGGCTCCACTATTCCTAACTTACAATACAAGTTACATACCGACGCCGGTTTACAGCTACAGGCCTTAAACCGGCTATGGTCCTTGAGCCCTCATCTGCCTACTTGGGCTTCAACATACTCAACTACTGACGAAGTTAACCCGGCCTGTCATGGCCGGTTTACACCCAGTAGTAATATCCCCAAAAAACCAGTGAGCTGGAATTTCAGAAGGCCACTGACGCCCTGTGCATTGATGGAGGTGCATCTTTGCACACCTCTCATCGCCAACTCAAGCGATGGGCACGAGAGGTCAATTCTATGGAACCAGCGCCTGAGGCCCGGAAGCCGCTCAAATGGTCCCACACGCCCATCATCTTTGATGAGGAGGATCACCCTGGCCGCACCACAGCGGTAGGGTGTTTGCCATTGTTGGTCTCCCCAACAATTCGCAACCTCAAGGTCACAAAGATGTTATTGGATGGTGGGGCCGGGTTGAATCTGATTTCCCCAGCAGTCATCAACAAGCTTCAGATAGGAGAAGAAGAGCTAGAGGTTACCGGCACGTTTCAAGGAGTCAATCCTGGCAGGAGCCGTCCCAAGGGAAAGATTACGCCGCCGGTGACTTTTGGGGGAGAACTGAACTATCGGACCGAGAAGATTGTGTTTGATGTAGTTGATCCCCCCCTGCCGTATAATGGGATTCTGGGACGCCCGGCCCTGGCTAAGTTTATGGCAGCATCCCACTATGCTTATAACACTTTGAAGATGCCTGGACCACTGGGAGTCATCACTATCCCATTGGATGAGAAGGATGCAATTATCTGCGTGGACAAGATGTACCGGGATGCTGTTGCGGCAGAGGTGGTGGCAGCAGTAGCTCCCGCCAAGAAAAGCAAAGGAAAGAAGAGGGATTGTAGGACCTCCGGCAAGGATTCCGGGAAGCATGCCCCCTCTGAGTGCACGGCACCCGTTGACGACGTGCCGGACTGTTCCAACAGCAAGAGATCCAAGGTTGCTGCACCCCAGGTGAAGAAGGTCCCAGCAGGGCTGGCTGGTATTGATGGTAATTTCACTATCAGCGCCACCCTCGATGATAAATAGGAAAGCATGCTCGTTGCCTTCCTGCGGGCGAATATCGATGTGTTTGCCTGGCAACCATCTGATATCCCCAGTGTTCCCACGGAGGTAATCGAGCACCACCTTGTTGTCTGCCCACATGCCCGACCCGTCAAGCAGAAAGTTCGGAAGCAGACCTTGGAGCTGCAACAGTTCATTGCCGAGGAAATCCAGAAGCTGGAGGCAGCTGGTCTAGTCAGAGGAGTGTTACACCCTACGTGGTTGGCAAACCCAGTGGTAGTCCGGAAGGCGAATGGGAAATGGAGGCTTTGCATTGATTTCAATGATCTCAACAAGGCTTGCCCGAAGGACCCATTTCCTTTGCCGCGCATTGAGCAGATCGTGGATTCCACTTCAGGATGTGATCTGCTCTCCTTTTTGGATGCATACTCCGGGTATCACCAGATCTTTGTGTCCAAAGAGGATGAGGAAAGGACATCATTCATCACTCCATGTGGTACGTACTGCTTTGTCCGCATGCCTTTAGGATTAAAGAGTGTTGGGTCCACTTTTGCAAGAGCAATCTAGATTGGTGTTGAGCCAAAGTTACACAGAAACAAAGAAGCTTATATGGTTGACATTGTGGTCAAAGCCAAGGATAAGGCCACCCTTATCCAGGATTTGGAGGAGACATTTGCTAATTTGTGCAAGATCAACTTGAAGCTTAACCCGAAGAAGTGTGTATTTGGTGTTCCCTCCGGCAAGCTACTTGGATTCTTTGTATCCTATCGGGGGATTGAAGCCAACCTCGACAAGATCAAGGTCATTGAGAAGATCCAACATCCAAGGACAGTTAAGGATGTGAGGCGCTTGACGGGATGCGTTGCCGCGCTAAGCAGATTCATTTCCAAGTTTGCCGAGCGTGCCCTGCCGTTCTTCAAAATTTTGAAGAAGGCATGGCCTATGGAGTGGACCCCGGGAGCAAATGCAGCTCTGCAAGAATTGAAGGCTTACCTACCGTCTGTGCCTACCGTGGTTGCACCCAAACCCAAGAGTCGTTATTGCTTTACTTGGCGGCAACCAACCAACTGGTCAGTGCGGCCTTGGTAGCACAGCGAGAGGTTGATGAGGCAGAAAGTGGCCAAGTGTCACGCCCAATATGCGACACTGTCCTAAAGAGACTCGAAGGTCCCACCAAGGATAGAACCACATATTGACACGCTTTTGCAAGGTGGATATCATTACATCGATCCATTACATAATAGTTGGGATACATACAAGGCATAAGAATTCCGCAAGAATACATCAATACATCATACATAGGACAACATCCGGCTATGGATGAAAAACACAAACAGAAACTCAAACGACATCCACCCTGCTAGCCCAGGCTGCCAACCAGGAACCTATCCCTCGAACGAAGAAGAAGCGGAACAAGAACTCCAAAACAATAAACATAGCACTCGCGTCATGATCATCGCATTACCTGTACCTACAACTATTGGTGTAGTAATCTGTGAGCCACGAGGACTCAACAATCCCATTGCCATGGGTATCAAGACTAGCAAAGCTTATGGGTAAGGAAGGATAAGTGGTGAGGTTGCAGCAGCGGCTAAGCAATGTATGGTGGCTAACTTACGAATACCAGAATAAGATGAGAAACTATGCAAACGGTCACAAACTAGTAATGATCAATAAGTGATCCTGAACTACTTACGTTCAAACATAACCCAACCGTGTTCTCCTCTCGAACTTTCCCGAAAAGAGACCATCACGGTTACGCACGCGATTGGTGTATTTTAATAGAGTTTACTTCGAGTCTTCTACAACCGGATGTTAACAAATTCCCATCTGCCACATAACCGCGGGCACGGCTTTCGAAAGTTTAAACCCTGTAGGGGTGTCCCACTTAGCCCATGACAATCTCACGATCCACGGAGACAATCCTCCATCGCGGGACCCTCCGATCAGACTCGATATCCCGGTGCACAAGACATTTTGACAATGGTAAAACTTATCCAGCAAGACCTCCCCGCGTGCCGACACCCTGATAGTAGCCACGCGTATCTCGTCCCAGGCCATGACCGGATGAGCACTACGTAAAGCAACCGAAAACCCCGAAAGAAGGGGTGGCACCGTAAGTGGCTCTGTTTGGGACCAACACCATCAGCGCTCGCCCTGCCCTGTATGTAGAAAATCCTCGGGTTCGCGACGCCCTATACCAATTAATTATTAGGTTCAAGTATTATTATGGAAAATGTTAAAACCAATGTTGGGCCTTGCTGGAAGAGTTTTATGCAAAGCGAAACGTCGAGAGGGTCCCATACCCCTCAACGTGTTAGGGACGCAAAATCAAGGAACATAACAGCGGTATGACGGAAACTAGGGCGGCAAGAGTGGAACAAAACACCAGGCATAAGGCCAAGTCTTCCACCCTTTACCAATTATATATGTGCATTAAGTAAATAAGAGATATTGTGATATCCCAAGAATATCCATGAAATCCATGTCCCAACATGGAACAACCTGCAACTGCACCTACAACTAGCAACACTATAAGAGGGGCTGAGAAAAGCGGTAATATGGCCAAACAACGGTTTGCTAGGACGGGGGAAAAGGTTAGAGGTTTTCATGTCAATTTGGGAGGCTTGATAACAAGTGGTAGGTAGCGCGACATAGCGATAGCATCGAGACAACTAGCATAGCAAAGATAGTAGTGAGATCCAAGGTGACAGTCATCTTGCCTGAAATCCCGCTAGGAATAAGAACGAGTCCATGAAGAATATGAAGCCACGTAGTCGAATGAATCCTGACAAACGCAACGAAACAGGAACTATCGAGAAGGAGCACAACCGGAAAGAAACAAACAACCCGGTAAACACACAACACATGACATGGCATGATGCTCAACCAAGTATGATGCATGACAAGACTACATGAAGCTACTCATGGCCAGAGATGATGCATACAAGAACAACACATCAAAGCAAGTTTAAATGAGGCCGGAAACAACATATAACAATTCCGGTGAGACCTCATATGCAAATTTTGAAATTAGTCCAGATCTGATTAGAACACAATGTTGAAGTTGTTAAACATCAAGTTAAAGTGCACCAAGATGATCTACACGGTTTTCTAGTCAAGTTACATATAAAGTTTAATTAATTCGGAGCTACGGCCTAGAAGATATGAGCAAAACAAGCTACACATGGCATTGATACAAATGCAAGCAAAACAACATTACAAACACTACAAAATAAGCATGCAACAAGGTAACATGAAACTACATGCAAAACTAAGCAAGTTTCATATAGATCATGCTCAAAATGGAGCAATGGTTCAACACACACACTCAAAACAAGATTCAAACACAATCTGCCCAAAACAGCAACTAAGCATTTTGCAATCAAGGAAACAACATGCTACAGGAATCATAAGAGCACAAACTTGATACGCACTCAAAGTACAGATTACATGCTTCAAATAACATTTAAGGTTTAGGTTTATAGGAATCAAGATTAATCCAAGATGATCAATGCAAAAGACAACTTAATAACACAGATTATGACTTGGTGAAAAACAGAGCATACATGTGAGCAGAAATAGCATATTGATATGTTGAAGGCATTAAACAAACATGCTATAGAGCAAGATCACAGCAAACAAAAGCATGTCATTAAAGTACTGGTTAATCATGGCAAAATATTATTACTAAGCATCTCCATATGACCCATTGATCAATGGCAAACAACAAGACTAGATGCAACAAGATATAAGCTGATTCTCAGACTTAGAGGAAATCTAGGAATGCAAAACATAACATCAACATAGCATATTTGCAAGCATGGAACAGAGATCATATTAAGCCCACAATTACCAAACTAAGCATGTGGACAAAGTACTCGTAGTATACTTCAAATCATGTAAAAGGAGCAACTCCAAAAGATGCATAGATCAATCAATAACAAGCTCACAACATGGCATCATGAAGTTAACAGAAAACAGGATCATCATTTAGGCATGCTCATGGCAATGAAAACATATGCCACAGGACATATATGAGGCATCAAAAGCCATGGCATGATAGAGCATGACATGGAAATCTAAACCACTAAAGTAGGAATCTCCATATTATGCATGTAATTGATGGTAGCATCAATGCAAACATGGCAAGTGATATGAATAGTTACAGACTTAGTAGAAGAAAATGACATAGCAGAAACATATTCATGATAGCAACTTTGCAAGCTCATGCCACTCACCACAAAGAATTTTATGGCATCACAAGGTAATCAACAGTAAGAATTCACATCTATCAAGCTAAACATGGCAAAAGAAAGATCATAGGATCCATGGATCATTAGTAAAACACATGGCGAAAATGAACTTCATGTTAACAATCTACCAGCAACGATAGTTAGCAAAAGTAGAGCATGGTAATTACAAGCTACACTACTCCATAATTACAATCAGAGACATTAACGGATAGAGCACAACCATATCTTAGAAACACTCTTACAGAACTACCTCAAAATATGCATTGATATACTTGTGGCAACAATACAACATAGCACCACAATGTAACAGGAAAAGACTTGGCAGAAAGTGTCTGAAATCAGCAACATCAGGTGAACTACTTTGCATGCTTGTGCTAGTCACCACAAAGATCATAAAAATACACGGTCTGCGCCACTGTAAATATGGCATGAATATGCTCCTAAAACATGTAGACATGATGCTCATAGGATGCACACACGAAATGCAATGAAAATGACAAATCAGCAAGTTATGATGAATTCCAACAGACAACATCATATAGCACTTCTGCAATGAGGATTAGGATATCAATATGTATAGTAGCATGCATGCAAATGACACTAATATGAAGGGCATCATGAGACGAACATTTCGATATAACATATGTGCAATTCGGAGCTATATGCATGGAGATATGGCATGATGAAAGGGCACACATAATGCTGGAATCTCATGTTGATTGGGTTTACTTTGTCTACATCATGTCATCTTGCTTAAGGCGTTACTCTATTCAGGGGCGGACCTACGTCAGGAGCCGTGGGGGCAGCTGCCCCCACTTGATTTTTTGCATCGAATGATAGTGCTACCATGTGATTCATTAGTGCCCCCACTAAGCCTAATGACCTGCCCCCACTAAACCTAATTAGTTGGATATTTTTAGAAGCCCAATCGTAACAAAAACAACCCAGTAAAAGGCCATAGCCCGTAACGTAACTTTGTACCCTGCCTACACACGAATACACGACCTAAGAAAAAACACAGAGACAACAGCCCCACACGGGACTCGAAGGAAATCCCTCGTATGTCGCCTCAATCTCAAACTGCCACGCAGTCACCGGCTCGCTGTGGCGCCGCCGGCAATCTGCAATCGTGAATCGTCGACTCCCCATGGTCCATCCCTTGCTGCTCGTGTTCCTGGCCAGCGACGTTGCAGGGGCACACCAGCACTGCGGCACGGGGACGGCGACGGTGATCTCACCTCTCCTGTCCTGCAGTTCCCTGACTTAAGTTGACATCAAGGTAAATCCTAGAACTTTTTTCTTCAAACTTCTTGTTTGTTTGCCTCCATGTTAAAAACCATCTTAATCTTGTTAACTCATGTGTATAGTTTATCAATTTGTGTGATTAGATCAGTTCAATTTTTTTGTATTGATGTTTGAATTTTTGGCACTTAATATTACAGGATAGCTAATGGAGAGGTTTTTCAAGAAATCAACAACTTCCATGATGCCTGAACTAGTGATTTGGAGAATCTTCCTAGGGATCCATCTAAAAGGAAGAGGATTATATAATACAATGCCAATCAGCATGAGGAGATACGAAGGAAAAGTGGAGAATATGTTGAGGAAGATGGTACTGATCCTATTAAGAAACGTCAAGGCAGTGGGATTCTAAAATATTTTCAATCATTTGATATTGTATTCTATCTCCACATGATGATGATTATATTTTCCTAAAAGTGAAGGGAAACGAAAGTTAACGCGCTTCCTAAAGCTCTTGCCTTTTCTTAATACCGGCCTTCTTCAACATTTGCACTACTTCTCGATTTTGATCATGTTTTTCGTTGTTGTTGCAGGTTGTAGATTAGAGTGTTAGAGCAATGTGTCAATGTGCTCTTTTGTAACTTCATAACAAGATATTGTTATATTGATATATATATATATATATATATATATCTATTTTATCTGAGATGGTTAGTTTTCCCTTCACTTTTCAATGAACTTGGTTACCATGTGGATGATAAAGAGATTATCTGTGCATTTTAGTTTACATGGATGTTTTTGGCTTGTTAGTTTATGAATATGGCCATATATTTTTGCCCCCTCTTAATTATTTTCCTGGGTCCGCCCCTGACTCTATTTGTAATGAACTTAATATCATAGATGCATGTTGGATAGCGGTCGATTGGTGAAGTAATAGTAGTAGATGTAGGAAGGACTCGACTTACTTGTCACGGATGTGATGCCTATATACATGATCATTGCCATGAATACGTCATAACTATGCACTTTTCTGCCAATTACCTAATAGTAATTTGTTCACCCACCATATGCTATGTGTCGTGGTTTTGTCACGGCAGATGTCCTCTTGCAAGGACTTAGTCGTGGAGCCATCGCAACTAGGAAGCTTAAAGGGGTTAATCGGGACAAAGGACACGAGAGGTTTATACTAGTTCTGCCCCTTACGGTGAAGGTAAGGCCTACGTCTAGTTGGGTTGGTATTGCTTGATGTTTCGATGACCAGGGAGCGAGACACGCTATGCCCGGTTCTCGATGAGTTGTTTCTTGCCCTAAGCCGCCAGCGGGTCGTCCCCTTATATACATGGGTTGGTGGCCTGCGGCTTGCAGAGTCCCGACCGGCTCATAAATAGTGTCCGGCTCGGTGACTAGTTAAATCTACCTTATGATACAAGTCATGCCATCATGGCGGTTTATCACTATGGGCCTTAAGCCGCATGTGGGCCTTAGACCCTTTATTGAACCGCCATCTTCGTGCTTGGTCTTTGGGCTTCTTTCTGATGAGTCTTATTTGCGTAACCCGGCCCCTCCTGGGCGGCTTACACAAATAGTTACATCCCCAACATTAGGCCCCGGATTGATTTGAACCGGTTCATGTCAACCTTAAAATACCTTAAGAAATAAACCTTCAGCCTTCTGCCTGTGCAAAGGTTTTTAACCCGCAATGACGTCATCTTCTGGATCCGGTTTAACCCGCCGTGATGTCATCTTTACTTAAATTCATATTTTACTCCGCCATATCCTCCAACGGATCTTGCTTTTACTGACCGTTCTGAAAACTGAGGTGTCGGGGCCGCTGGATAATGATGTTTAATCTCCTCGTTTCTCGCGTCATCTCAGTCGGCCCTTCCTTATAAATAGGCACAACCTAGGTCTTTTTTCTATTCTCCCCTTCGTTCGTCTTCTTCCTCTTATTGTCTCTCTGCTGCTCGAGCTTCGCCGCCGCCGCCGCCGCAGATTCCCTCGTCTTCACTAACTCAAGCCGCTGCATCAACCTGACTAGACCAGAAAAACGCGACGGACCTCCGCAGCAACTCTACATCTATAAGCTTCTTCCTCCCTGTTCCTCAGATCTGCATTAGGATTTTCGAGTTCGGCGGTGTTTGTCACCATTCGCCACGAACCCTTGACAGATTCCACCTCCAACGCCTCTTTCTAATCTTAAGATAGTATAAAACTGCTGCGGTAGCTGCTTCGCACCCATTTCGAATGCAAATAGATCCCTTTTCGCTTGTTCAGAGGCTTCCTTCGAGTGTATGAACTTCTCTGCACTATTTTAGGTCTAGAAAATTTTCTTTTCCAAACGACCATTTGATACAAAATAATAGCTGCAACTTGTGAAACATGTTTGTTCCATACTTAGCCGAAAAACTGTATCTGTTAAATCTGCTTCACACGGTAGCTCATGTAGCCGGTTTAAGAAGACAACACTGATTGTCAGCTTTGCTTGCTTCCCGCAGCTTCAGAAAATTTAACTGTCTTTGATACCTGTAGCGACTTAAATATCACTGCATAGTTACCCATATGTCATTAGGCCCCTTCTTAAGCCGCCATCTTGAATAGACTTAAAATGTTTTCCTCCGGGTTAAATTTGGACCGGAAACTCTTAATTTGTCATAGGCTTCAATTTATACAATGGCACCCAAGGCTCCCAAAGCTCCCGTGACCTGCAACTGGGTCAAACCACTGTTACAGAAAGCACTTTGTCTGACTTTGTGAAATCCGGCCATCTGCCCAAGAGAGAGGTCATGTCTTATCATGCTCCTAACCCGTCAGAGGAGAAGCCTCAACCCAAGGAGGGGGAGGTGATCGTGTTTACTGATCACATGAACCGGGGCTTCGCTCCACCCGGTTTAAAATTCTTCAGGGATGATTACATTTCTTTAACCTCGGACCTCAAGACATCGGGCCCAATTCTGTGTCAAATATTTGCAACTTCCAAGTCTTCTGCGAGGTGTACCTTGGGGAAGAACCCAGCTTACTTTTATTCAGAGAACTCTTCTACTTAAACCGGCAGAACGAACACGCCAATGGGCCCAGTCTGGAACTTGGTGGCATCTCGATTCAGCGGCGGAGAGACTGCCTTTTTCCTTATGCTGAACTGCCGAGTCATCCAAAGGATTGGAATCGACGTGGTTTTATCGCGAGGATACTTCTCCGCTAACGAAAATCCTCTCGCTCGCTTCCGCTTTGCGCCTTGAATCCAACCACCCGCTGCCGGATAAACTGACTGCTGTTGAACGTCTGCCACTCGCTCCCACCATTAGTAAAATCAAAGCTCTTTTGGGAAACGGCTTAGATGGTATTGACTTGGTCCGAGTCTGGGTCGCTTGGCGAGTGATTCCGTTAAGCCGCCGCCCCGGCTTAATGTGCACCTACTCAGGCGAGAAAGATGACCCACTGCGTCATAGTCCCGACGACTTACCAGATGATGTAGTAGAGGCTACGATCCAGACGTTGTTGTAAGAGGGCACAGTGACTAGTAATGCCTTTGGCTTACTTCCTTTCTGCAAGAAGAACCCGATCCCTGCAGTAAGTCATCAACCTCAATAACTTACTCCTTACTATGTTATTCTCTGCTTTTACTTCATAACCCCTTATCATTTTTCACAGGCCGATGATAACTTCTGGAAGGTCAAGTATAACCATGAGGCGGCCAAACAAGCCAGAGCGGCAAAAAGAACCGAAAGAAAAGCCGCCAGAACAGGAACCTCAAGGAAAAGGAAGCCAAGCGCTTCAGATTTACTCAAATTGGACGACACTTCTGACGATGAAGAAGAGGTAATCCTTAATTCTCCTGGCTCCTTTATCATTTTTTTATTGACATTCTACCCTTTCAGGAGGATACGGGGAACAGCCAAGCGGTTGACGAAGAGGTAACTAGAATCTCCTCCGACTCAGAGCCTTTGCCAAAGCAAAAAATCCGAAGGGTGACCCGGAAAGTAAGATTTTCACATCCTTTGGCTTACCAAGATCCTCAATTATTTTGAAGCAACAGCAATTTGAAAGCCGTAGGCAGACCCGGACTAGCAAGGATGTAGAGCTCTCCTCCGGCTTACCTGACGTAACCAGGAAGCGTCGGGCTGAGGTTATCTCCGATTTACGCTCTATTTACCCTTTGGCGGGTTTAATTCATCAACCTCTCAATCCATCTGACTCCAATTATCAGGATACCTCTCCTTCCTCCGGCGAGTCTATGCAATCTAGCATGCCGGCTTTCAAAACTGCCCCTGGGTAATATAATTTTGTTTACCTTATGCTTTACCTTACTCATGCTTTTGTACTCATCCTTCTGCCTTTGTCTAGAGCGTGCAAGTGAAAACCAGTAAGAGGGAAAATAAGAGTAAGCCATCCCAAGACCCGGTCGTGACTGAACCGGAGCTGGGCACAGCCGCTCCTGACAGTTCTACTCATCAGCCGCCGCCTGAACCAGCCTCTGACATTCCAGTACCAACCTCTGATCCACCCGCCGAAGATACTCTCAACAGCTCTGATAACCCGGAAGCTCCTAGCCCGGACAAGACAATTGATCCGGAAGTTGAGATTCTGAGGACTTAGTTTGTTGAGCCGGGTCAACCCACTGTCCTTGCCAAGTGCTCTGCCAAGGAGGAGCTTTTGGAGCGCCGAAAGGCCAAGTCAGACATTGCAGAATATACTCATTTGAGCATTGGAGAAATAGTCTCTGCCAATATCAATCAAGTACATAGCAGCCGTGACCTGGAAGTTAACATGGTGAAGAAAATACAGCAAAAATCTGAGGTATAACTTATGCTACTTTTCTTAGTCATACTTACTGTATCAGCCCCCAAGTCTATTGCTTATGGATAAATATGTTGTAGACTTAGAAAACTGCTTAACACTGCTTTGTCCGGTTTAGAAAGAAAATATTTAACCCTGTTGTAATATGATACCTTGAACTTGCGATACACATTAGCCCCCAAGTGTCAAGTACCTTTGCTTGCAAAGTGCTTGGGACTTAATTACCATGAACTGGCATTGTAAGTTTAAAATTCTTCAGCATACATTAACCCCCAAGTGTCAAGTACCTTTGCTTGCAAAGTACTTGGGACTTTAATGTTCTCTTACCATGATTCTGACTATAACCTGGCATCAATGCAGGCCACCACAAGTCAATTTGAGTCAGAGATTGCTGACCTGAAGAGCCGCCTGGCAGCTCAAGAACTTGAACTTCAAAAGGCCAACTCCAAATTTGAATTCAGTGTCTCTGAACAAGAGAAGTTGAAGAAGAATTTTGATGCGGAGAGGAAAATCTGGGCTGATGAGAAGGCCTCACTGGTGACACGGGCCGAGACAGCAGAAACGTCACTTGCTGAAGCATCAGCCGAGCTGTCCGGCTTAAAGCGCCAGATATCTCAAATGGTCTCAGCAATCTTCGGTAAGTTACTATATATAACCTTAAATATTGCAATCCTTCCTTTGATGACTATTTTAAGTGTTATCTTCGGCTCACCTTATATTTATGAACGTAGGCCCCAGGAGCACTAACCTCAAGCAGAATATGTTGATCAAGCTGAAGGCGGTTTACACTCTGGTGGAACAGCTGTACACCGGGTCACAACGTGCTTTGCCGTTGTGGCTTTATCAAATGACGTTCCTGAAACGCCCTCGATGCGGCTATATCTCCCACGTGTCGAAGCACGACTTAGAGGCATAACCGCATTGACAGCAATGTCGCAAGTGAGGTAATCTTCACACAACCCATGTAATACATAAGGGAACAGAGATACATAGTTGGCTTACAATCGCCACTTCACACAATACATGAGTACAACATTACATCATACAGGTACAATCAAGGTCCGACTACGGAACCAAAATAAAAGAAGACTACCCCAAATGCTACACAGATCCCCGATCGTCCCAACTGGCTCCACTCTTGATCACTGAAACGAAACAACACAAAGCACAAAGTCTTCATCGAGCTCCTCCTTGAGCTCGGGTCCATCACCTGCACGGTTTCATCGGCACCTGCAAACTGGTTTGAAGTATCTGTGAGTCACGGGACTCAGCAATCTCACACCCGCGAGATCAAGACTATTTAAGCTTAAAGGTAGGACAGGGTAGTGAGGTGGAGCTGCAGCAAGCGACTAGCATATATGGTGGCTAACATACGCAAAAGAGAGCGAGAAGAGAAGGCAAAAGCACGGTCGAACAACTATGATCAAGAAGTGATCCTGAACTCCTACTTACGCCAGCATAACCCGAAACCGTGTTCTCCTTTCGATCAACCCCAAAAGAGACACTCACGGTTACGCATACGGTTGGTGTATTTTAATTAAGATCAACTTCGGTTTTCTACAACCGACATTAACAAATTCCCATCTGCCACATAACCATGGCACGGCTTTCGAAAGTTCAAACCCTGCAGGGTGTCCCAACTTAGCCCATGATAAGCTCTCGCGATCAACGGCGAATAGACCTTCTCCCGGAAGCCCGATCAGTCTCGAATCCGGCTACAAGACATTTCACAGCAATAAAACAAGTCCAGCAAAACCTCCCGGCGTGCCGACATCCCGATAGTAGCCACAGATCTCGCGTCTCGAGCCACGACCGGATGAACACTACGACGGCAACCGACGATACCCCAAGTTGCCTCGGGCGGCACCGCAAGTGGCTCTAGTTTGACCAACACTTAGACAAGCATTGGCCCGGGGTTAAATAAAGATGACCCTCGGGATGCGCGACTCCCAAGGGAAAAAGGCTAGAGGCAAATGTAAAACCAATGTTGGGCCTTGCTGGAAAAGTCTTATTCAAAGCGAACTGTCAAGGGGTCCCATAAATCACCCGACCGCGTTAGGGACGCAAAATCCGGGAACATAACACCGATATGACGGAAACTAGGGCGGCAAGAGTGGAACAAAACACTGCATAAGGCCGAGCCTTCCACCCTTTACCAAGTATATAGATGCATTAATTAAATAATATATATTGTGATATCCCAACAAGTAAACATGTTCCAACAAGGAACAACATCTCCATGTTCCAACAAGGAACAAACTTCATCTTCACCGCAACTAACAACGCTATAAGAGAGGGCTGAGCAAAGCGGTAACATAGCCAAACAACGGTTTGCTAGGAAATGATGGTTAGAGGTTTGACATGGCAATGTGGGTGGCATGATATAGCAAGTGGTAGGCATCGTAGCATAGGCATAGCAAAAGAGCGAGCATCTAGCAAGCAAAGATAGAAGTGATTTCGAGGGTATGGTCATCTTGCCTGAAATCCCGCAAGGAAGAAGAACGAATCCATGAAGAAGACAAACGGACGAAGTCGAATGAATCCTCACAACTCCGGAACGAAACCGAAGCTAACGAGAGAAGCAAACCGGAAACAAACAAACAACATAGTAAACAACCATCACATAACCATGGCATGATGCACAATCAAGTATGATGCATGTCCGGTTTAATGAGGCATGGCATGGCAATGAGCACAAACAACACTACAAGTTAAGTGGAGCTCAATATGCAACGGGTTGCATATTGACAAAACACCACAACAATTATTTAGTTCTCTCTCGGTTAGGTACTCAACAATATTAAATGTTATTAAACATGGCAAGAGGTGAAGCATAATGAAACTACCTATCTAGGCAAGTTTAAATGAGGCCGAAATAACAGCAACAATTCCGGAAAATCCCCATATGCAAATTATGGATTCGGTACAGATCTGACCTAAAGCATATTTTAGAGTTGTTAAACAGCAACATAAAGTGGACCATGTTAATCAAGGCATTTTTCTACCCCATTTACATATATAATTTATTTAAAATGGAGCTACGGTTATTTAGTTATGAAATAAATCATTTTAGCATGGCATTTAAGCAAATTAAAGCAAACAACAATTATAAACATTTAAAGGTTGTTATCATGATGCGGATGACATGTGCAAGTTTATGCAATATTATGAAAACGTTGACATGAGCATGATATGAAGCATTATGTCACCGTGGTGGAAGAAAGGGGTGCCACGGCAACGAATCCGAAAATGGTGCCACGGCAACATATCGGTTCCGGTAGCTAATGGAGATACCGGAGCAAAAGAAGTGGGCGGACGCGAGTCATGCAAGATGGTGGGGTGTTCCCGATTACCGGGTTCCCACGGAACGGTGGCATGGCAAAAGAGGGGCATCGCAAGGATGATTCGAACACGGCAGTCGTCACGGGTTATACCTTCGGAACGTTCAAACGGGACGGGTTGAGTTTCGTAGAGGGAAGGAGTCGTTCACGGGTCGTCGAGGGAAGTAGAGGAAGTAGTCGTTCACGGGTCGTCGAGGGAAGTAGAGGAAGTAGTCGTTCTCGCGATGATCGCCGAGGGAAGTAGTGGTACACGGCGACGGTAGAGGAAGTAGTGTTTCACGTTCGTTATCGAAGAGGTACTTGACGGTCCGAACCCTTCGGGTTGTCGTGGTACTTGCGATCTCGGCTATAGTAGTCGCATACACGGCGAAGTAGACATTCTCGCTCGATGGTAGTGGTACATCTCGCCATCGGAAGTAGTTGTTCAAGTCCCGTGGATGTTCGGGGTCCACGGGGTCTTCGAGGGTCGATAGTAGTGGTACACGTCATCGGGGTACTTGTCGTTTCCGGTTCGGTGGTCGTCGGGTCGTAGTGGTACTTGGCGCTTCCGCGACGACGGTAGAGGTACTTGGCGATCGTCGGGGCACTTGTCGATCATCGTAGTCGAACTTGACGGAACCGAAGGGGTACTTGGCGCTTGTCGGGTACTTGTCGGTCTCGGGCGGTCTTGGTGTAGATGTACATGGCAAACGAGTGGTATTTTGTTCGCCGCCCCGAACTTTTTAAAAAAATCCACGGAGGCAGTCTTGGCGTTTGGTCTTGCAAAGGTAATCGAACTTGGCGCCAACAAGGCCATGGGGGTAAATGGCGCAGGCGCGCAGGAGGAGATGGTGAAACAGAGGCTATGGTCGGTCACCGATGCAAAGGGGCAACGGCAGCGGAACTTGGGCGCCAAAGCAGCGGCAAACTTGGCGAAGGAGGCGGCAGGGCGTGGTCGCGGGCTCATGACGGAGGGCGGAGGAGCTCATGTCCTGACGTAAGCAGAGGCGCATCGGCGGGCAGAGGTTCCACGGCCATGGCGTCGGGCGGAGCAGAGGGTCCACGGCCATGGCGTCGGGCATGGGAGGCGGACGGCGGCTCGGCGCGGCGAGGAGGGGGCGAGGCAGAGGAGGAGGGTTGAGGGCGGCGGCGCTCCTCCTTGAGCTCGTCGGCGACGAGGAGAACACCGGGGGGTCCGGCCTGGTAGGGGACTCGACGCGGGTGGCCGGAGTTGGGGTCCTCGGCTGCGGGGTGCGAGGGAGCCGGGCAGCGGCCTGCTGCTGGTGGCGCTGCTTGCGGCCGACGGCGACGCAAGGAAGAAGGAGGGGGTCGAGGCGAGTTGGGGACGAGGCCGGACGAGCGAGGGGATCGAGGGAGAGGTGGCTGGCGGCGCAGGGGGAAGAGATGGGGAACGAGGAGATCGAGCGGGGGGTTCGGGCTCCCTGGCGATGCGGTCGGGAGGAGCGAGGGGAGATGGGATCGGGCGAGCGTGCGGCGCTAGGAGGACGAGGGAGAGAGCGAGGGTCGGGGGATCGCTGCGGGCTAGGGTTAGGAAGGGGGCGCGGCTTGGGCCTTGGGCCGGGAGACTAGGCCGGCCTGGAGGGAGGCGCGGCTGGGCCTAGGCCTTAGAGGCCGGCGCGGGGGGAATGGCCAGGAGGCCGGCTGGGCTGGCTCCTCTCTCCACTAATATATATACTTTAGCAGAAAACAGATAAAGAGAAGAAAAGAAAGAGAGGGTTGGGGAAAGGATTTGGACACACGGATAATTTTCCCGGGCTCACAAAAATATGAGGAATTTAACAAAAATGACCCGAGGGTTTTTGGTGGAACTCCGGAAAATGATAGAATAATAATGGCGAGGTTTTTGAGAACAACTCGGAGCAGAAAAGGCATGGGATTTTTGCAAGTGTGTTATGGTGAATTCCAATTAATGGAATAAATTATAATAGCTCCATAACTATTAGGAGGATATGTTATAAAGAGAAAACACCATGTGAATTCCCTCGATTTAAATGGATCGAAAAATCCATACAATTTATTTAGAAGAGTTTCAAAATTAATGATATGATGGCATGATGACATGATGCAATGCAAGAGATGACATGATGAATGCTCAAACAAAACAAACCACACGACAAAACTCGGAAGCCCTGGAAGGCAACTGAAACTCCGGTCTTGGGGCGTCACAACACTCCACCACTACGAGAGGATCTCGTCCCGAGATCTAGGATGGCACCGGAGAAAAGCGGAAGAGGAAGAGGTAAAACAAAGTTGCTTCTCCGACAAACGAGTGAAACCAAAGAACCTTGAGAGGTTGAACAAAATGAAAGAAAGAAAACAATGAAGATGAAGAAAGTTGAAAACACTCTGTTAGAAAAGAGGAACAAGGGATACGACGAAAAACCAAGAGGTTTAGTGATAAAATAGATATTGAAACCACTCTGGTTAAAACTAGATAGACAAAGAATGAGATTGATAAAATTTGGGCAGCACTCCGACTAAAAGAAGGAGGAAAACTTGGATCATTGATAAGCACCATAATAGCAACATTCCTTAGGGAAGGCTTTAGGTGAAATATAGCCCAAGACAACTCCAATGAAGAGATTGATGGATTTAAAATACCTCATTCTTGACAACATGTGAATCATGAAACACGAACTCAAATTGTCGAGAATGACATAACACCACCTCAAATGATAAGGTAGAACGAATTGCACTTCGAAATGCAAGAAGAAGAATGCTTGAACTCCTCAAAACAAAACATGTGTTGAGCACCATGTTTATTTTTAGAGTATAGCTTGACGGATCTTAACTCCGCGAGAAATCTTGATGAACAATTGGAGAAATGAAAAGAATCCTTGACGAACCATGTAGAGCCTCCATGATGAACTCCGGTAAACAAAAGGGTGATAGAAAGAAAGAGAAGTTGACAACACAGGGTGAAGCCTTGCAGTGATAAGATGAAGCTTTGAAATGATATAACCGAGAAAAGTTGGAACTCCGGAAAGAAAAGATGAACAAATGAAATCAAGAATTTTGATGATCCTCCGGAATAAGGAATTGAATTTACTCGATGGAACAAGAATAAGAATTACATTATGCTGATCCTTCACCAATTAAATTGATGGCCAGCAATGGATTAGGCATACTACTTATTCTCGTAGAAAGGATTAAGATAGATATGGCGCAAACTTGAGAAGGTATTGATGGAGCCACTGGTGGGATTGAAACAACGAATAAATTGATATGATAAAGAAGGAAGTGAATTCTTGAACGAACCACCATAATAATTGAGAATGAACGTAGCAAAGGCACAATTTACCAGGAAGAATTGGAAAACGAATAAAGATGCTTGACAAAATTTAGATACATTAGAACGAAGAGATCATGAACTGATTAGAGGATATTTCGACGATTCATCGGTGAGATTTGGAAAACAAGAGTTGAACGTTGGAATGGATAATTCTGAGATGATGGTTTCCGAAGAATCAAACTGAAAAGACTCCTGAAATGCTCCGGGTGGGTTAAAAGAATTCTCACAATCAAAACAATTATGAGGATGGCACGAAGCTAGAACCATGAATCTTGAAGAGAAAGAAGCGAGGTTTAAGAGAAACTCTTCTTCGGTCTTCAAAATTCGAGAATGACGACGAAAACATCACCATGAATTATTGAGGCACTCCGGAATGAAAATTAGAAAGGTTGGACCACAAGATGAAAATAATTTGAAAGATCTTGGAGAAAGACATTTGACTGATGATAATTCATCCTTACATCCAACTTTGCAATGAATTTGGGAATAGCTCCTGAAAATAAAAGAGTCAGGTAAGATCCTGGAAAAAGACCTGTGGGTTAGGGCCCACTCAAAATAACCACCGTTGAACAATTGTTTGAAATAGATATTGCACCGGTAGAGTTAAATGGCTTGAATGAGATAGCATCCTCAAAAGAACTTGAGTGAATTGAGAATGGAAATTAGAATCTTCTGAGATATCTGCAACACTCCGGAACAATTGAATAGCGAAAAGTGGATGATTAAGAGATGCACCGACATGAGAAAGCATTTGAAACGATGAAAAGAGTACGATCAACACTGAAAACTTGACTTAAATCCACCGGAGAAGAAAATTAGAATGGAACAATGATAAGGTTAAAGCTTCCTTAGCGTCTTCATGAGAAAATCACCGGATAAGAACATTAAAGGAAAAGAATGAAGAAACTTCACTCAATAAAATGGATATTTGATTAAGAAATCTGAGTCCTTGAAGAAAAAGGGTGGGAGGGCGGGAAATCAAAACAACTTGGGTCGGATGAAACGAACACCGTTGAGAAAAAGCTTAGAATTGATCTTGCGAATGTTGGAATGATCGGATTCACTTGAAGAGAAGCACGCCGGTTAAGAAAAGAATTAACATGACAGGCTCAGTGATCAAGAAGGATTAGTATTCACATAGCAATATGAGAACACCAATTAGGAAAGGTATGGAATCAACACTTGACTTCAAGCAACTCGAATACCACAAAACAAAACAAAGGATTGGCTTCAAGAATGAGCCGAACAAACACATGATAGAGATTTCGCCCAAAGTGTTCGTGGTGGGGCCCACACGGACACGACGATAGCGGACGTCACGAATGACTAACAAGACGCCCCGAATCAGCATAGCCAAGGATTCTTTAAGACGCCTCGCGACCACTCAGAATCGACCGTGAATGGGCGGACCACTAGACGTTGAACCCCAATCTCAAATCATACATCCGTCGGAAAGAATATCCCGTAAGCTACTAGAATTCCCACCTATAAACTCCCGAAACTTTCTGGTTATGCAATCTGGTGTTGGGGACAGGGACACAAAATATATCACCCAAACTAACAATACCTAGATCTAGCTGTATCCATCCGTCAACACATAACCAAGAAATCCTCGAAATCGTGGTACCTCGACCTTGAAAAACATCCGTTATACAAGTCATGGCAATACTCCCGACTCGCCACAAGATCGGGCTATCAGGTTATCTCACCAACAACTGCACAAAAGAGATTTCGATGTCGGTAAAACTCGGTATTCCGAATCGCAACGATAAAATTGTGACGACAACACCTCGGAGCTCAACTCCCGGACACCGCCACAACCCCTAAATGTCGAGGCACCAAGAACAATGTTCTCGCCACAAAACCATCGAACGATTCCAAGATACCCACGTGATCCTAAAAAAATTTTAGTGAAATTTGAGAAGAGATAAGTCAAACTCTACGTCAGATACCTCACCAGAGCGATTTAAGAGACCGAGGAGTAAAAAGAATCCTACTCCGATATATATAATCCTAAGACTCAAAACATTTTCCATTCTAGACTCAACAACGCCAAGAAACAATCAAGTAGGGGCTCCTAAGTCGGGAAGGCTCGATTACCAACTTGAACGCCTCGATGCGGCTATATCTCCCACGTGTCGAAGCACGACTTAGAGGCATAACCGCATTGACAAAGCAATGTCGCAAGTGAGGTAATCTTCACACAACCCATGTAATACATAAGGAACAGAGATACATAGTTGGCTTACAATCGCCACTTCACACAATACATGAGTACAACATTACATCATACAGTACAATCAAGGTCCGACTACGGAACCAAAATAAAAGAAGACTACCCCAAATGCTACACAGATCCCCGATCGTCCCAACTGGCTCCACTCTTGATCAGCTGAAACGAAACAACACAAAGCACAAAGTCTTCATCGAGCTCCTCCTTGAGCTCGGGTCCATCACCGCACGGTTTCATCGGCACCGCAAACTGGTTTGAAGTATCTGTGAGTCACGGGACTCAGCAATCTCACACCGCGAGATCAAGACTATTTAAGCTTAAAGGTAGGACAGGGTAGTGAGGTGGAGCTGCAGCAAGCGACTAGCATATATGGTGGCTAACATACGCAAAAGAGAGCGAGAAGAGAAGGCAAAAGCACGGTCGAACAACTATGATCAAGAAGTGATCCTGAACTCCTACTTACGCCAGCATAACCCGAAACCGTGTTCTCCTTTCGATCAACCCCAAAAGAGACACTCACGGTTACGCACACGGTTGGTGTATTTTAATTAAGATCAACTTCGGTTTTCTACAACCGACATTAACAAATTCCCATCTGCCACATAACCATGGCACGGCTTTGAAAGTTCAAACCTCGGAGGGTGTCCCAACTTAGCCCATGATAAGCTCTCGCGATCAACGGCGAATAGACCTTCTCCCCGGAAGCCCGATCAGTCTCGAATCCGGCTACAAGACATTTCACAGCAATAAAACAAGTCCAAAGAAACCTCCCCGCGTGCCGACATCCCGATAGTAGCGCACAGATCTCGCCTCGTGCCACGACCGGATGAACACTACGACGGCAACCGACGATACCCCAAGTTGCCTCGGGCGGCACCGCAAGTGGCTCTAGTTTGGACCAACACTTAGACAAGCATTGGCCCGGGGTTAAATAAAGATGACCTCGGGATGCGCGACTCCCAAGGGAAAAAGGCTAGGAGGCAAATGTAAAACCAATGTTGGGCCTTGCCGAAAAGTCTTATTCAAAGCGAACTGTCAAGGGGTCCCATAAATCACCCGACGCGTTAGGGACGCAAAATCCGGGAACATAACACCGATATGACGGAAACTAGGGCGGCAAGAGTGGAACAAAACACTGCATAAGGCCGAGCCTTCCACCCTTTACCAAGTATATAGATGCATTAATTAAATAATATATATTGTGATATCCCAACAAGTAAACATGTTCCAACAAGGAACAACATCTCCATGTTCCAACAAGGAACAAACTTCATCTTCACCTGCAACTAACAACGCTATAAGAGAGGGGCTGAGCAAAGCGGTAACATAGCCAAACAACGGTTTGCTAGGAAATGATGGTTAGAGGTTTGACATGGCAATGTGGGTGGCATGATATAGCAAGTGGTAGGCATCGAGCATAGGCATAGCAAAAGAGCGAGCATCTAGCAAGCAAAGATAGAAGTGATTTCGAGGGTATGGTCATCTTGCCTGAAATCCCGCAAGGAAGAAGAACGAATCCATGAAGAAGACAAACGGACGAAGTCGAATGAATCCTCACAACTCCGGAACGAAACCGAAGCTAACGAGAGAAGCAAACCGGAAACAAACAAACAACATAGTAAACAACCATCACATAACCATGGCATGATGCACAATCAAGTATGATGCATGTCCGGTTTAATGAGGCATGGCATGGCAATGAGCACAAACAACACTACAAGTTAAGTGGAGCTCAATATGCAACGGGTTGCATATTGACAAAACACCACAACAATTATTTAGTTCTCTCTCGGTTAGGTACTCAACAATATTAAATGTTATTAAACATGGCAAGAGGTGAAGCATAATGAAACTACCTATCTAGGCAAGTTTAAATGAGGCCGGAAATAACAGCAACAATTCCGGAAAATCCCCATATGCAAATTATGGATTCGGTACAGATCTGACCTAAAGCATATTTTAGAGTTGTTAAACAGCAACATAAAGTGGACCATGTTAATAAAGGCATTTTTCTACCCCATTTACATATATAATTTATTTAAAATGGAGCTACGGTTATTTAGTTATGAAATAAATCATTTTAGCATGGCATTTAAGCAAATTAAAGCAAACAACAATTATAAACATTTAAAGGTTGTTATCATGATGCGGATGACATGTGCAAGTTTATGCAATATTATGAAAACGTTGACATGAGCATGATATGAAGCATTATGTCACCGTGGTGGAAGAAAGGGGTGCCACGGCAACGAATCCGAAAATGGTGCCACGGCAACATATCGGTTCCGGTAGCTAATGGAGATACCGGAGCAAAAGAAGTGGGCGGACGCGAGTCATGCAAGATGGTGGGTGTTCCGACACGGGTTCCCACGGAACGGTGGCATGGCAAAAGAGGGCATCGCAAGGATGATTCAACACGGCGGTCGCCACGGGTTATACCTTGAACGCTCAAACGGGACGGTCGAAGTTTCAGAGAGGGAAGGAGTCGCTCACGGGTCGCCGAGGGAAGTAGAGGAAGTAGTCGTTCACGGGTCGTCGAGGGAAGTAGAGGAAGTAGTCGTTCTCGCGATGATCGCCGAGGGAAGTAGTGGTACACGGCGGCGGTAGAGGAAGTAGTGTTTCACGTTCGTTATCGAAGAGGTACTTGACGGGTCCGAAACCCTTCGGGGTTGTCGTGGTACTTGCGATCTCGGCTATAGTAGTCGTACACGACGTAGGGGAAGTAGACATTCTCGTTCGATGGTAGTGGTACATCTCGTCATCGGAAGTAGTTGTTCAAGTCCCGTGGATGTTCGGGGTCCACGGGGTCTTCGAGGGTCGATAGTAGTGGTACACGTCATCGGGGTACTTGTCGTTTCCGGTTCGGTGGTCGTCGGGTCGTAGTGGTACTTGGCGTTTCCGGCGACGACGGTAGAGGTACTTGGCGTATCGTCGGGGCACTTGTCGCATCATCGTGTAGTCGAACTTGACGGAACCGAAGGGGTACTTGGCGTTTGTCGGGGTACTTGTCGGTCTCGGGGCGGTCTTGGTGTAGATGTACATGGCAAATGTAGTGGTACTTGCTCCGGCCGTCCTGGAACTTTTTAAAAAAAAAATCCACGGAGGCAGTCTTGGCGTTTCTGGTCTTGCAGTGCAATCGAACTTGGCGCCAACAAGGCCATGGGGTAAATGGCGCAGGCGGCAGGAGGAGATGGTGAAACAGAGGCCATGGTCGGTCACCGATGCAAAGGGGCAACGGCAGCGGAACTTGGGCGCCAAAGAGCGGCAAACTTGGCGAAGGAGGCGGCAGGGCGTGGTCGCGGGCTCATGACGGAGGGCGGAGGAGCTCATGGTTTGACGAAGTAGAGGCGATCAAGGGCAGAGGTTCCACGGCCATGGCGTCGGGCGGAGCAGAGGGTCCACGGCCATGGCGTCGGGCATGGGAGGCGGACGGCGGCTCGGGCGCGGGCGAGGAGGGGGCGAGGAGGAGGAGGGTTGAGGGCGGCGGCGCCTCCTTGAGCTCGTCGGCGACGAGGAGAACACCGGGGTCCGCCTGGTAGGGGACTCGGCTGGTGGCCGGAGTTGGGGTCCTCGGCTGCGGGTGCGAGGGAGCCGGGCAGCGGCCTGCTGCTCAGGGGCGCTGCTATGGCCGACGGCGACGCAAGGAAGAAGGAGGGGGTCGAGGCGAGTTGGGGACGAGGCCGGACGAGCGAGGGATCGAGGGAGAGGTGGTGGCGCAGGGGAAGAGATGGGGAACGAGGAGATCGAGCGGGGGTTCGGGCTCCTGGCGTCGGTCGGGAGGAGCGAGGGAGATGGGATCGGCGGCGGCGGGCGCTAGGAGGACGAGGAGAGAGCGAGGGTCGGGGATCGCCATGGCTAGGGTTAGGAAGGGGCGCGGCTTGGGCCTTGGGCCGGGAGACTAGGCCGGCCCTGGAGGATGCTGTGGCTGGGCCTAGGCCTTAGAGGCCAGGCTGGGGAATGGCCAGGAGGCCGGCTGGGCTGGCTCTCTCTCCACTAATATATATACTTTAGCGTAAAACAGATAAAGAGAAGAAAAGAAAGAGAGGGTTGGGGAAAGGATTTGGACACACGGATAATTTTCCCGGCTCACAAAAATATGAGGAATTTAACAAAATGACCCGAGGGTTTTGGTGGAACTCGGAAAATGATAGAATAATAATGGCGAGGTTTTTGAGAACAACTCGAGCAGAAAAGGCATGGGATTTTTGCAAGTGTGTTATGGTGAATTCCAATTAATGGAATAAATTATAATAGCTCCATAACTATTAGGAGGATATGTTATAAAGAGAAAACACCATGTGAATTCCCTCGATTTAAATGGATCGAAAAATCCATACAATTTATTTAGAAGAGTTTCAAAATTAATGATATGATGGCATGATGACATGATGCAATGCAAGAGATGACATGATGAATGCTCAAACAAAACAAACCACACGACAAAACTCGGAAGCCCTGGAAGGCAACTGAAACTCCGGTCTTGGGGCGTCACAGTTCCCCATCTCCTGCAAGATGTGCTAAAACGGCTTGCCGTGTTACCCCAGCGGATCCAAGAGCTAAGACGGGCATCTGCCAGAACCGGGGCTATAGCTGCATTGAGCCGGGCCAAGGCGTTGCTTCCAGAATTAGACCTGGCAGACATTGCTCTTGGATATCCTAGCTTGAAGGAAGACGGCTCTTTATTCGACGAGATAGACTTTACCGCCTGTGTGAAAGTCGTACGTCCTGTGGCTACTCTCATTGGGAACGATATTGACCTTACCAAGTATCAGCCGGGCTATGACAGCGAGAACCGGAGAATTCCAACACCTCACTATGATGACGTCAACCTGATCCCTCCAACTCGTAAGCATACCTTTGCCCCTGAAGTCGACCCAGCCGGTTTAATAGATGATGAAGCTGAGTTTCAAGCCTTGAGCGGCATTGACTGGGCCTCGTCAACCTTCCAGGACAGGGCAGAAGACGGAGAGGCGGAGAAGGATAACCCGGAATCTTCAAGCCAACCAAAGGAGTGAACCGCCAGGCGTTTATGACTTTGCGAAAACAATGCTTCATTATTCAGACTCGGGAAGTCTTGTAATAGGGTAGAAAAAACCTCTTGATTTTTGTCATGCCTTCGCGCATGTTTGCGGTGCTTAATACTTTCGTAAGCCGCCATCGCTATATACTTCCAACTTATGTTGATCTTTCCTTGATGTTAAAAATTTGCTTGCCTTATCATGCATATAAAACAAGCAGAATTCCTTTGGCGACTTATCGCATCAGGGGTTACATAAAGTATTGATAACCCGGAGTGCGAACGAAAACATCATATAAAGGCCGGTTTATGATTTTATTCGTGAAACATAATCATAATAGCATACCTGCGATCCTTTTGGGAATCTCGCCGGCTTATGTGACCCAAATTATGAGAGTGAGTTTAACTCCTGAAAGTTGGCACATATGATGTTCACCTGGCCTTTAATAACATTTACACTTACAAAGTATAATGAATAATAAACTTAATTTTGAAGGCCTCTGGAATACGACCAGTGAACCGTTCCAAAGGGGTTAAGCTAAGATTGGATACGATCATATAGCCCCCAGTGGCTTTGGCGATGCCGATCAAGTGGGTATCGACAGCTATGTTCTCTTTGGTTCGAATACGACCTATGTTTGAACAGGAAGCCCCCAAGTGACCATAAGAGTTGTTTAATGACGCTGATTCGAATACGATCCACGTCAAACCCAAAGAGGTTAAGCTATGATTCAAATATGATCAAGAAGCCCCCAAGTGGGTTTGGCAGTATGCCGATCAAGTGGGTATCGACAGCTATGTTCTCTTTGGTTCGAATACGACCTATGTTTGAACAGTAAGCCCCCAAGTGATCATGGCTAGATTCAGATATGATCATAAGCCGGACCAAAGGGAAAGCCGGATTCAGATATGATCCGCTCCCTGTTGGTTGTTTCCACCACCTGATAAAGAAGACATAAAAACCTTTGAGGATGAAAAGGATAGAGGTCCTCCTTTATTGATTTATATAATATATACATCTTCAAAATATATACATCTTGAGAGCCGGTGGCTCAAGTATAATAAGGCCGAAGATGAGCGATATTCCACGGCCGGCGGGTCTCTTCCTCCGACTTACGTGAGTCTTTGTGCTCTCGAACATCGATGAGGTAGTATGACCCGTTGTTCAGATTCTTGCTGACCACAAAGGGTCCTTCCCAAGGAGGGGATAGCTTGTGCATATTAGACTGATCCCGGATGAGCCGGAGCACTAAGTCGCCTTCCTGAAAGGCTCTGCTTCTAACCCAGCGGCTGTGATAGCGGCACAGGTCTTGCTGGTAAATCGCCGAGCGGGCTATTGCTAAGTCTCGCTCCTCATCCAACAAGTCAAGTGCATCCTGATGAGCTTTTTCGTTATCAGCCTCAACGTAAGCCGCCACGCGGGGTGAGTCGTGTCGGATGTCACTTGGCAGGACTGCCTCTGCTCCGTACACCATGAAGAAAGGTGTATAACCTGTAGATCTGTTAGGCATAGTGTTGATGCTCCACAGTATAGAGGGTAGCTCCTCCACCCAACAACCCGGAGTTCGCTGTAAGGGGACCAAGAGTCGGGGTTTGATACCCTTCAGGATCTTCTGATTAGCTCTCTCTGCTTGACCATTGGATTGAGGATTAGCAACAGCCGAAACATCAAGCCGGATATGTTCTCGTTGACAGAACTCTTCCATGGCACCTTTGGAGAGATTAGTGCCATTATCGCTATGATCTTTGTGTGGAAAACCAAAACGAAAGATCACCTTTTTCATGAACTGAACCGCCGTGGCTGCATCACACTTACTGAATGGCTCTGCCTCAACCCATTTTGTAAACTTATCCACTGCCACCAGGAGGTGTGTCTTTTTATCCTTAGACCTCTTGAAAGGTCCAGCCATGTCAAGCCCCCAGACTGCGAACGGCCAAGTAATTGGAATCATCCTCAACTCTTGAGCCAGCACATGAGCTCGTCGTGAGAAGTTTTGACATCCGTCACATTTGCTAACCAGGTCCTCTGCATCAGCATGAGCCATCAGCCAATATAAACCATGACGGGAAGCTTTGGCAACAAGAGATTTTGAGCCGGCATGATGACCACAATCTCCTTCATGGATCTCACGAAGTATCTCCTGACCCTCTGCAGGCGACACACAACGTTGAAACGCCCCAGTGACACTGCGGTGATGTAACTCGCCATGAACAATCGTCATAGATTTGGATCGCCTGATGATTTGTCTCGCCAAATTCTCATCCTCAGGCAACTCTCCCCTGGTCATATAGGCCAAATATGGCACTGTCCAATCCGGTATGACGTGCAGGGCTGCCACCACCGTGCCTCCGGTCCGCATCGCTAGTTCTTCCTATGTAGGTATCTTGACGTAGGATTATGCAAAACGCCGAGAAAGGTGTTGGCGGCACCGCTTACGCTGAGATCCCAGCCGGCTTAAAGCACCAGCCGCCTCATTCTTCCTTCGATCAATGTGCTCCACTTGATAACCTTTGAAGTGCCCAGCCACAGCATCAACTTCACGATGGTAAGCCGCCATAAGGGGATCCCTGGAGTCCCACTTGCCTGACACCTGTTGAGCCACGAGATCTGAGTCGCCCAAGCACCTTCCCCGGCTCAAATTAATCTCTTTGGCCATCTGGAGACCGTGGAGTAAGGCCTCGTACTCAGCTGCATTGTTAGTACAAGGAAACATAAGCCGGAGCACATAACAAAATTTGTCATCTCGAGGGGAAGTTAAAACATATCCAGCCCCCGAGCCTTCTAACTGCCTGGACCCATCAAAGTGAATAGTCCAATATGTGTTATCTGGCTTCTCCTCAGGTGCCTGCAACTCTGTCCAATCATTGATAAAATCCACCAGGGCTTGAGACTTGATAGAAGTCCGAGGCATGTATTTCAAACCATGAGGCCAAGCTCAATTGCCCACTTGGCGACTTGTCTTGTGGCCTCTCTATTCTGTATGATGTCTCCTAAGGGGGCAGAACTTACCACAGTGATAGGATGACCTTAGAAGTACTGCTTCAACTTCCGGCTTGCCATGAACACTCCGTAAACTAGTTTCTGCCAATGCGGATACCTTTGTTTAGATTCAATGAGCACATCACTGATGTAGTAAACCGGCCGTTGAACCGGATGCTCCTTGCTAGCCTCCTTATGCTCCACCACGATGGCAACACTGACGGCTCGTGCGTTAGCAGCCACATATAACAGCAATGGCTCTTTATCAATGGGAGCTGCAAGGACCGGCGGCTCAGACAACTGTCTCTTTAAATCTTCAAAGGAAGTATTAGCAGCATCACTCCAGACAAAAGTGTCTGTTTTCTTCATCATCTGATACAGCGGTAGGGCCTTCTCACCTAACCGCTTATGAACCGCTTAAAGCAAGAACACGACCGCCCGCCGCTGAACATCATTGATGCACGCCGGTTTAGCCAAAGAGGTAATTGCCTTGATATTCTCCAGATTAGCTTCAATGCCTCTGTTTGAGACCAGAAAGCCCAAGAGCTTGCCTGCAGGTACACCAAATACACACTTGGCCGGGTTAAGCATCATCTTGTAAACCCGAAGATTATCAAAGGGATCTTTCAAATCAAATATCAAGGTTTCCTTCTCTCTGGACTTCACCACGATGTCATCCACATAAGCATGAACATTGCGCCCAATTTGATCGTGGAGACAGTTCTGTACACATCGCTGATAAGTCGCCTAAGCACTCTTGAGCCCAAATGGCATGGATACATAACAGAAGGCTCCAAATGGAGTGATGAAAGCCGTCTTCTCCTGGTCCTTAACTGCCATTATGATCTGATGATAACCAGAGTAAGCATCCAAAAAGCTCAAACGCTCGCAACCCGTCGTAGCATCAATGATTTGATCAATACGGGGGAGAGCAAAAGGATCAGCCGGACAAGCCTTATTTCAGTCCGTGTAATCCACACACATCCGCCAGGTGCCGTTTTTCTTGAGCACGAGCACCGGGTTAGCCAACCACTCCGGGTGAAAAACTTCAACAATAAACCCAGCCGCTAAGAGCCGGGCGACTTCCTCTCCAATAGCTTTCCGTCTCTCTTCGTTGAACCATCGAAGAAACTGCCTGACCGGCTTATACTTCGGATCAATATTGAGAGTGTGCTCAGCGAGTTTTCTCGGTACACCCGACATGTCAGAAGGTTTCCATGCAAATATGTCCCGGTTCTCACGGATGAACTCGACGAGCGCACTTTCCTATTTAGGATCCAAATTGGCACTGATACTGAACTGCTTAGATGAATCGCCTTGAGTGAAATCAACAAGCTTGGTTTCAGCAGCCGACTTAAACTTCATCGCCGGGTCATGCTCGGTGGTTGGCTTCTTTAGAGAGGTCATATCTGCCGGGTCAACATTGTCTTGATAAAACTTCAGCTCCTCTGCTGCACAAACAGACTCAGCATAAGCCGCGTCGCCCTCCTCACATTCCAGGGCTACCTTTCGACTTCCATGCACGGTGATGGTGCCCTTGTGACCTGGCATCTTAAGCTGCAGATAAACATAACACGGCCGTGCCATGAACTTGGCATAAGCCGGCCGACCAAACAGAGCATGATATGGACTCTTGATTTTGACCACCTCAAAAGTTAATTTCTCAGCTCTAGAATCATACTCATCTCCAAAGGCCACTTCTAGTTCAATCTTGCCAACTGGGTAAGCCGACTTACCAGGCACCACCCCATGAAAAACAGTGTTGGACGTCCTCAAATCCTTATCAGTCAATCCCATGCGTCGAAAGGTGTCATAATAAAGGATATTGATGCTGCTACCTCCGTCCATGAGTACCTTAGTGAATTTATATCCACCAATCTGAGGCGCTACCACCAGAGCTAACTGATCCGGATTATCAACCCGGAGGGGGTGATCTTCCCTGCTCCATATAATGGGCTGTTCTGACCACCTCAAATAACGGGGAACCGTCGGCTCAACAGAATTCACGGCCCTCTTATGAACCTTCTGGTCATGTTTGCACAAATTAGTGGTGAACACATGATACTGCCCACCATTCAGCTGCTTTGGGTGGCTTTGATAACCTGACTACTGCTGCTGCTCTCCCCCTTGACCAGACTGTTGCTGATTATAACCGCCTTGAGGTCTCTGAAAGCCGGAACTTGAACCACCACCCGGGCCATGAAAACCGCCGGCTCCTGAGCCGCCGCCCGGCCCGTGATTGCCATCAAACACGTTGGAATTCTTAAAAGCCTTCATGATTGCGCAATCCTTCCATAAGTGGGTGGCGGGTCGTTCCCGGGTGCCGTGTCTTGGGCAAGGCTCATTGAGTAACTGTTCAAGAGATGGGCCGATCCGCCGCATCCGGGGGTGATTTGCCCTTACGCTCGATTGTTACCCCTGCATTGGCGAGGCTACAAACTCCGGTTACTCTCACTTTACGCTTATTGCCTCCTTGATTCATCGGGTTATGCTGCTGACCCTTTCCATTGCCGTTCTTCTTTCCCTTCCCTGTCTTTTCCTCATCAGACGCGTGATCCTTGGTACTATCAGAATCGGCGTATTTGACTAAAGCTGCCATCAGCGTACCCATATCATTGCAATCACGCTTAAGGCGCCCCAGTTTCTGTCTCGGCGGCTCAAATCGGCAGTTCTTCTCCAACATGAGGACTGCAGAGCCGGCATCCATCTTGTCAAACGAATGTATTATCTCCTTGACCCGGCGTATCCAATGAGTCGTAGATTCACCCTCCTCCTGCTTACAGTTTGTCAAGTCCACAATCGACATAGATTGCTTGCAAGTGTCTTTGAAGTTCTGGACGAAACGGGCCTTTAGCTCTGCCCATGAACTAATGGAATTGGGTGGCAAACCTTTAACCAAGACCGGGCCGTTCCATCTAACATCATGGTGAAGTACTTAGCCATTGCTGCATCGCTGACCTCCAACAGCTCCATGGCCATCTCGTAACTCTCGATCCACGCTCCGGGCTGTAAGTCGGCCGTATAATTCGGCACCTTCCGAGGTCCCTTGAAGTCCTTGGGTAAACGTACATTACGTAGAGCCGGTACCAAACAAGGAACACCGCCGGTTCTGGTAGCCACTCCTGCCTCAACGGAAATCGTCGGATAATCTGGCAAGTCCTGATGAGCCGTTTGTTGAGCCGCTAGCTAAGCCGCCCGTTCATCCTCCTGACATATTCGGTCCTGCACCAGGTTATAACCGCCAGGCTAATTACGGCGCTAGGTGTTGCTTGACAAAGCTTCTGACTCCATGTTCCTGTTGTAACTCGGACACCGGTTTGGACGAGCCGGAGCTAACCAAGGCGGAGGAGTTGAATGAATCCTATCCCGGCTGTAAGAATAAGTCTCTTGCTGAGCTAGGGCTGTCTGGACGAGGTCTCTGATCCTTCGGGTCTCCACTGCTATTGGATCGTCACCGTCCACCGGGAGAGCCGCCAAACATGCCGACGCTGCGATCAAGTTCTCCATGGGGTTGGAAAAGTGACCCGGCGGTATCGGTACGTAACGGGGCGGCGCCATGTTCCTATGAGGAGGTGCCATCTCCCGAGGCTGAGCCGGCCCTCCTGTTCCGGCTGTCATAAACTGATTTGCATCTAGCGGGTTACTTGGGCCGGCTCCGGGTGTAGCAAAAAGATTCCGAGGATCATAAACCGGAGGTAAACGGGATTGGTTTTTCTGATGCCTCCTCCTCATCACCTTGTTAGATGCGTTCAGGCTCATCGTAAGCTGGAAGGCTTCTGACTGTAGCTGTTGTGCCCGTGCATCCAAAGCCGCATGTTCTGTGGCTAACCTGGTGTCCTCAGCTGCCAAGGCCTCCTTGGCCCGGGCTATCTCTTCATGCACCCGTGCCACCTCCACGTTATGCTCATCTTGATTCGCAGGGATGACTGTGGTGGTTAACAGGGCCGTCAGCTTATCCATGAGATCCATGAGCACCTGAGCCGGCGGGCGCACAGGGCCTCCTGCCCCGGCCGCTCCTGACCCGGACGTTATTGCTATTGCAGCCGTTGAGTTGTGACCGGGTTGAGTACCAGCCATGAAGACTCATGCCCAGCTTTGCGGCTCATAGGGGTCCGGAATACTGGAGCCATCGGAACAGCCCCCAAGCATGCCCTCTTGTACTTGATACAGCGAATCTGTTGAACCGGCGGACGAATCACCGTCACAGAGGACGGCCGTCTCACCACCATCTTCAGATCCTTTAGAAAGTTCCTCTCCGTGGATGCAGCCCACGAAGGCACGCTTCATGACGGGTTGAACTCGGGAGGGTCTCGCGTGCTGAGCCGTCTCGACGAGGACGATGCAGTTGTCCGGCTCAGGGCCCGGCTCACCAATCCGGCCGATGAAGACGTGGATTCCGCTGAAGGGGACCCGGTACCCGTACTCAATTGAGTCGGCGTCGGGGCCCCAGCCTTCGTCGTCGATGTAGATCTTGCCGCGACGACTCTTAGTCATCCGGCCCACTGCGTATCCCTTGAGCCCTTCGAAGTTGCCCTTCAAGAACTCAAATCCACCGTGCGCTGGCCCCACGGTGGGCGTCAACTGTCGTGGTTTTGTCACGGCAGATGTCCTCTTGCAAGGACTTAGTCATGGAGCCATCGCAACTAGGAAGCTTAAAGGGGTTAATCGGGACAAAGGACACGAGAGGTTTATACTAGTTCGGCCCCTTAAGGTGAAGGTAAGGCCTACGTCTAGTTGGGTTGGTATTGCTTGATGTTTCGATGACCAGGGAGCGAGACACGCTATGCCCGGTTCTCGATGAGTTGTTTCTTTCCCTAAGCCGCCAGTGGTCGCCCCTTATATACATGGGTTGGCGCCATGGCTTGCAGAGTCCCGCCGCTCATAAACAAAGGTCCGCTCGGTGACTAGTTAAATCTACCTTATGATACAAGTCATGCCATCATGGCGGTTTATCACTATAGGCCTTAAGCCGCCTGTGGGCCTTAGACCCTTTATTGAACCACCATCTTCGTGCTTGGTCTTTGGGCTTCTTTATGATGAGTCTTATTTGCGTAACCCGGCCCCTCCTGGGTGGCTTACACAAATAGTTACATCCCCAACACTATGTGTTCGAGAGAGAAGCCTCTAGTCAAAACTATGGCCCCTGGGTCTACTTTTATCATATTATAGAAAACCAAAATACCTTGATGCAATTTCATTTTTAATTTAATTTTCTTTTAATATATCTTTCACTATCATAATTAATCCTTGCAAATGATGAGTTCAAGGGGATTGACAAACCTATATATGATAAGATTCTTCACTGAAAATAGTTGAGTCTTTTCAGAGGGAGTGGTGCATAGTAGTGGGTTCAATCTTGCGGTTAGCCTTACTCTGTGACGAGAGGAGTCAGGGCACGTATTCTATTGTTGCTACTAAGGATAAAACGATGGGTTTGGACATATTGCTTGGTCTTACTTTGTCTACATTATGTCATCTTGCTTAATGCATTACTTTGATATGCATGCTAGATAGTGGTCTTGGGGTGGAGTAACAGTAATAGATATAGTTGGATTAATGGTCTACTTGTCACGGACGTAATGCCTATATACGAATCATACCATCACTACTGCAGGATGCTGCTAACGCGACACTACGATTAGAGACCCTTCGACGAAACTGCGTGCGATACAATAATCGCAAACTGTGGTGTAAAAAACCATCAAAAAGGGTGCAATACCTTTGCGATGACGGATGCATCAAACACGGTTCAGATTTAGTTGCGTGTGCAATGCAGGGCATATGGTTTAGTTCAATTGACTGTTTGCGATGAGGAGGAACAAAAGAAACGGGCATCCAGATGAAGGTTTGTGTGATATACAGCATACGGTTCACTCGGATGAACTGTTTGTGATGAGGAGGAACAACAGAAATGGGCAACAAGATAAAGGTGTGTGCAATTGAGGGCATACTCTTTAGAAGGATTAACTATTTGCGATTAGGCAACAGAACAGAAACGGTCAGCCAAATCAAAGTGTCTGTGATTGATGGCATACACTTCACATGGATGAACTGTTTGCGATTAGCCACAACAAACAGAAACAGTTAGAGAGATCAACGTGTGTGCGCTAGACGGGCACACATTCTAATTAAAAGAAGCGTGTGCGATGGTAATAACGAGCGCGCACGGTTGTTGGAACAAGGCATGTGCTGCCATTGCCTATTGTGGTGCACCCTATGGTGCAAACGCCACGTGCGCGGCCGAGAAAGCATGCCCACGTTATGCCTTCCAGGAATAGTGCCGCAGTTAGAACTGTCAATAAATTTTGAGCCTGCGTCCAGTCACATTCCAAATTACTACCACACTATATTTAATTGCAAAGCTGTTCACACCAATCAAAACCTAAACGGTTTCCCACTTGGGAGCGTATTAGTACTCGGTTATAAATACTACTACTCCAAGATGACTGCACAATCCTCCTCAACTCCTCATCCACAAAAACAAACAAGTCATTCATCATCATTCCCTTGCGCCTGCCATGGTCAGCATGAGTTCTGGGTCGAGAGATTGCCACCAGGGACAGGCGAGCATGAAAGCGGAAGCACGAGAGATGTCCTGCCTCACCATGAAAGCAGCCGACATGTCCCGTCGCACGGCCGTAGCAGCACCGAGGTCCCGCCGCACCGCCGAAGCAGCATGGAGGTCCCGCAGCGCCTTCGATGCAGCAGACTGGTCCGGCCGCGCCGCAGAAGTAGAAGAGATGTCCCACCACATCGTGAATGCAGCAGATATGTCCTCCCGCGCTGCCGTGGCCTGGGAAAATGTCTCGCGTGCAGGCGAGGACTCTTATAGGAACATGCATGCGATCGTCCACAGCCAGATGGATCAGATCTCTGGCTGGGCGAGGATGCAGGACGACATGAAAGCCTCATTTGAACAGGCTACCGGCGTCATCCGACAACTAAATGAGAGCAATGCGAAGCTCCGGGCCGAGCATGACCTGCTGAGGGCGAAGATCGTCGGAAGTGCGGAGCAGCAGGAGGAGACCACTACCTTGTTGAAGAGGATCGGCGCCATCGTCGAGAAACTTATGGACGAGAATGCCATGTTGCGCATCGAGCGCAGAAGGCTGGTGGAGGAATCCGTGGATGCTCTCAAGCAGCATCTTGAGGACAAGAAAGAGCTCATCGCTGCTCGCCGAAGAGACTAGTTCCCGCGGCCTGCAGCAATGCATCAAGAAAGTAGATCTCAGCGAGCTAGATCGTTGTCTTCCTTCTTCTTTTGCCCTTGTGTATTTCGGGCATTACCGCATGTGGCTTTTTTAATTATGTTCCTAAATATGTAAGACAATTATTATGCATTATCACCGTCCTTATATTCGTCAGTCTTGCTATAAGTCGCATTCAATGCTATATAGGTTCGTCGGATCTTACATAGAGATCCATGCAAAACATTCTTTTCAGATTTTCTTTTTCTCTCTCTTAAATCTCAGTCCAGTGGGACATAGCCAAGCCGTGAAACAGGGGACCGGGCACCATTAATGGAGACGTTGGGAGGGAGGTGCGTGGCAGATAGAGGTCAAAGGTCTCTTATCCCGATGAGCACACGTAGGGGTCTGATCGCACGCCTCCCGTACTCAAATAGCTACCCCGCATGGCACCTCCTAGCCAATAAAAAAAGGGGACGCGTGGTGGCACGTAATTGGTAAGTAGAACGCCCACGGTTTCAATAATACTTGTGTTTCTGATTTGTAACGTGACAACACTTGTTCCAAAATGACTTTGTTGATTGTTAATGTGTGCGCCTTCGCAAATCGGACAGGAAAGTTACCACAGCATGTTGGTGCCATGTCATGACACCATGCAAAGTTTCAAGATTTTCAGGCGTGTTTTGGATTTACAGGAATTAAAAAACCAAGTTTCTCAATCTTTCTGACCGAGCCACGACGCCCAGATGTTTGAATTTCATTCCCATTTCTTGCATGGGACCTAGAAATTCACCCAAGGATACACATGTGCTTTTCAACCAACTTTGGTGCACTGGAGCATGTGCTTGTAGTTCAAATTTGAATTATGCACATTAAATGCCCAGAAATTCAATTAATGTATAAAAAGGCCAAAAGAACCCGGAATAATTCCAAAATTTAGCACGATACTTCTATTTGGCTAATCTACTTGTGTAAACAAATTAAGGTGGGAGAAGGCAGTGTATGTCTTTTCGCACATGGGAGGTGACACGTTCCCTCTCGGAACCACGAGCCTTCTTGAGAGAACCTCCAGTTTGCAAGAAGCTTATACCAAAGCTTGTCCCAATTCATCCAAAAGTTTTACCACAACATATTCGTGCCATGTCATGACACCATGTCAAGTTTCATGATTTTCAGGCGTGTTTTGGATTTACAGAAATTAAAAAACCAAGTTTCTCAATCTTTCCGGCCGAGCCATGACACCCAGATGTTTGAATTTCATTCTCATTTCTTGCATGGGACCTAGAAATTCACCCAAGGACACAGATGTGATTTTTCAACCAACTTCGGTGCACTGGAGCATGTGCTTGTAGTTCAAATTTGAATTATGCACATTAAATGCCCAGAAATTCAATTAATGTATAAAAAAGGTCAAACGAACCCGGAATAATTCCAAATTTTGGCATGATACTTCTATTTGGTCTAATCTACCTGTGTAAAAAAAATTAAGGCGGGAGAAGGCAGTGTATGTCGTTTCGCACACGGAGGTGACACGTTCCTCTCGGAACCACGAGCCTTCTTGAGAGAAGCTCCGGTTTGCAAGAAGCTTGTACCAAAGCTTGTCCCAATTCTGCCAAAAAAATTACCACAACATGTTGGTGCCATGTCATGACACAATGCCAAGTTTCATGATTTTCAGGCGTGTTTTGGATTTACAGAAATTAAAAAACCAAGTTTCTCAATCTTTCCGGCAGAGCAACGACGCCCAGATGTTTGAATTTCATTCCCATTTCTTGCATGGGACCTAGAAATTCACCCAAGGACAAACATGTGATTTTTCAACCAACTTTGGTGCACTGGAGCATGTGCTTGTAGTTCAAATTTGAATTATGCATATTAAATTCCCAGAAATTCAATTAATGTATAAAAAAAGGCCAAACGAACCCTGAATAATTCCAAAATTAGCACGGTACTTCTATTTGGTCTAATCTGCCTGTGTAAAACAATTAAGGCGGGAGAAGGCAGTGTACGTATGTCGTTTCGCACACGGAGATGACATGTTCCCTCTCGGAACCACGAGCCTTCTTGAGAGAAGCTCCGGTTGGCAAGAAGCTTGTACCAAAGCTTGTCCCAATTCGGCCAAAACATTTACCACAGCATGTTGGTGCCATATCATGACACCATGCAAAGTTTCATGATTTTCTGTCATCTTTTGGATTTACATGAATTAAAAAACCAAGTTTCCCAATCTTTCTGGCCGAGCCACGACGCCCAGATGTTTGAATTTCATTCCCATTTCTTGCATGGGACCTAGAAATTCATCCAAGGACACACATGTGATTTTTCAACCAACTTTGCTGCACTGGAGCATGTGCTTGTAGTTCAAATTTGAATTATATATGCACATTAAATGACCAGAAATTCAATTAATGTGTAAGAAATTCAAAACGAACCCGGAATAATTCCAAATTTTAGCACGATACTCATATAGTTCTATGTTGCCTCTGTAAAAAATCAAGGGGGGGAGGCAGCGTATATCGCACACAAAGGTGACACGTCCCTTCTCGGGAACCACAAGTCTTCTTGAGAGAAAGCGCCGGTTTGCAAGAAGCTTATACCCAAAAACTTGTGCAAATGTGGCCAATTTTTTTACCACAGCATGTTGGTGCCATAAAATGACACCAAGCCAAGTTTCATAATTTTCAGGCTAGTTTTTAATTTCCAGGAATTTAAAAACCAAGTTTCTCAATGTTCCCGGCCGAGCCAGGACGCCCAGATGTTTGAATTTCATTCTCATTTCTTGCATAGGACCTATAAATTCACCCAAAGATACACATGTGATTTTTCAACAAACTTTGGTGCACTCGAGCATGTGCTTGTAGTTCAAATTTGAATTATGCACATTAAATGCCTAGAAACTCAATTAATGCATAAAAATGCCAAAAGAACCCGGAACAATTCCAAATTTAAACACAACACTCATGTAGTTGCATGTTCACTGTACATAAATGTTCTAGCATACACTTCACCATACTTTGCCTCTGTAACACCATTTTGTCTTTCAAAACATAATGAAAAAAATCAGGTATACCACAAACAGTTTACTGGAAAGAATCGTGTGGGATGCGATATAAAATATCTTGGCGCACCGTCTTGTTTGGCTTACGTAGGAAGCTTCGTCGTCTACAGTCCACTGCCCCGCTTGAACCACACTTGCACGCCAGTTTCTCGCGGCACCAAGCGAAATTTTTCTGCCACCGCAGAAATATCTATCTCCTCGCCCCCTCCCTCCCACCAAAAGCCACATTTCCACTATTCCTCCTTGCTTTCCAAGTTCAAACCTTCACTGTTGCTTACTGGCAGCTCAGCCTCCACGCGGGCGACCCTTCTTCTTGCAGCACCGCTTCCTCGCCGGCTACCCTTCTTCTTGCAGCGCCGCCTCCTCACCGGTGACCCTTCTTCTTTCAGCGTCGCATCCTTGCCGGCGACCCTTCTTCTTGCTGCGCGGCCTCCTCGCCGCTGACCCTTCTTCTTGTTTGCACGGCCTCGTCGATATGGTCAGGTAATCCACACCCCACCCACACCATCCTCCTCCTTCCCCGTCCCACATGCCCCGACCGACGGCGCGACACCTTCCGCCGAAAACACTGTCCCCCTCCTCCAATTAAGCGCCGCCCACAGCCATTTTGCACGCAGTATAACATGGAGCTTAGTAGCATCTGGCAGCGGAGAAGCACATCGCGGCCGCACGCGTGCACGAGGTCACATGGCTGCCATGCGTGCCGACCGCCAGATCTTGGGGGAGCACCTCATCTTCGAGGCCACCGTCGACACCGCCACATGGTTGTCTACTTTAAAACAGAGTTCGTGTTGTTTTCTCGAGGCCACCGCCATTGCCTTCTAGTGATTTGTCCTTTGTAATGTTAATATGTAATATGATGTTCAGTTAACAGTTTGGTCCTCTGAAATGTAATGTTCAGTTAACAGTTTGGTCCAACAATTGCTACATTTCGTAGTACTGTTCTCAAGCATTCTTTGTTTTGTTAATTGTCTTATCTTCTAGTACATGTTTCTATTCTGCAATGTCACGCTCAGTTAACTGTTTTGGTTCATTTGGTCTGTTGTCCATTTAACTGTTTGCTTCAATTCTGCAATTTGATTTTCATTTGCTGCGGGTAAAATTTTGTATTGTTATGCATGTGAAATAAATCAAATTTGGCTATAATCAATACATATTCTACTGATAGTATGGCAACTCTCAGTTAACCAGATCAAGATCTTCCTTATGTGTGTTGTAGGGAAACAATGGGAGACACTGCGGTTTACCATCGAGGTATGCTCATGCATGGTCCTTTCGCTAATAGCACATTATTGTGCAGTTGCAGGAATCATTCTAATATTTATATTTCTTACAATTTGGTCTTGCACATGTAGGTCCTGCTGTCAGAGGCTTGGACCCACTGTTCAACCCATTTTGCATATGGGGAAATGAGATGTCCATAAATATCAGTCAAGTCAAGAAACTCAGAAAGATTGTTAGGATGAAGAAACTCGCGACGAATAACAGCAAGATCTTTGTTGCACAGTGAAGAAGATATCAGTCAACTATAGGATGATACTAACTCTTTTACCTTGTTTTTACCCCTTGCGCCATTTCAAAATTTATAACAGCGATTTATGCATATCTTTGTTTTCAGCACTTTTCAAGCAGTTCACCCCCGATGGTTACCTCTCAAACCACCTGCATGGTCAAGAGGCGAGGAAGGTATTCATTCAACACCCATAGTACAATATTGAAGTCTTCTTGAAGAGGACGAAGGTTGGGCGGGCAATTATCCATAGCCACTGGCCTAAAGTTGCAAGGACATTCAACATCACTGAAGGGTCAATATTTGCCTTCCGTCATAGCTTCCTGATGAGATTCATCTGTGTATTTACCGTGTATGATGCTACTTTCCAAAGGTTTTTGATGTTGCATGTGAAACTTGATGCTGTTGTGTAATGGCGTAACTGAGTGCTGAAGCTATCTGATGCAATTCGATTATGAAATCCTGGTTGTCGTTATACAGATATGAAATATCTGGTGTGTTTTATAAGAAATTGTTTAGTACATGGATTATCAATAATAGGCTAGTAACCCTGCTTATTGGGGTTTTCTATTGCAGACGGTTACTCAGACAACACCGTGGGCGATGAACTCAAACAACCCACATGGTTCCTAGAAAGTAGGCGTGTTCGATGAATTAACAATCACACGCGGCTTCCGGCAGAGAACTGTTTGCGTTAGGCCACCTTCCACAAATGTTTCCACACCAAAAACTGTATGTGATATACATACGAACGGAAATGTTTTCCTGGGATTCGTTGTGTGGGATGTACATACGAATGGAAATGATTTGGTTTCGATGCCTCACCAGATCGCACACGAGCTCATTTTGTGTGCCGGGAGGGCCTATCCCCGACGGTTTCTGGGTCGTGTGGGAAGGACCCCCTATCGCCCACACTCACTTGGCGATGGTTCCAAGCGCCGTCGTGGAAAGGGGTTAAAAACCGTTTGTATAGCATCCAGGTCTCTGCACCAGTGCATGAAGAATCACAATCATAACTATACGTAATTCTGTCAATTGCCCAACAGTAATTTGTTTACCCACCGATGTTATGCTTATGAGAGAGACGCCTCTAGGCCCATTTTCCATTATACTAAAAATCCTAAAATTGCTCGTTGTTCCTCTTTACTTTATATTTTGTTTGACTACCTATCACTCTCAGATTTAATCCTTGCAGTTGGCGAGAACAAGGGGATTGACAACCCCCTTGCCTTCGTTGGGTGCAAGAATTTTCTTTTGTGTGTGTCTCGTTATTGTTCATGTTGGTTGTGTGCCCTATCCTTCTGGTTAGATAAACCTTGGTTCTTAACTGAAGGAAATAATATCTGCTACTATACTACTTCACCCTTCCTCTTCGGGGAAGCCCAATAAATCTATAGATAGTAGCACCATGGGGTGGCCGGGGTTGGAGGGAGGTGGGGCGGCGAGAGGAGGAGTTGGCTAGGGCTAGGAGGGAGGTGGGGGCAGTAGGGGTGGTGGTGGAGTTTGCCAGGGCTGGGAGGGAGGTGGAGTGGGGTGGGGATCCAGTAGCCGGCAGACCCGCTTTTCCAGCAGTAGAGGAAGGTGGGAGGAGTCGATGCGGGGAAGAAGGTGGGGTGGTGGGTCAGGATGGTGGGGGACATATAAGGTCAGGGTTTGGGGGTGGGTGGGTTTTTGTTTGTTTGTGGCGGTTCGATTCAAAACGTGGTCATTTGACGATGTGTTAGTAGAATAAGTCTTAAGAGGTGTTAGTACAATTGACCCACCCTATTCTCCCAACCTCATCCTATTCTCCTCCCCTCCTCTCACACACACAAAACTTATCCATAACAATATTCATATGAAATTTCCATATCCATTTCCATATACACATGCATGCATATATAAATTAATTTCATTATTCATATGTGTAGAGGTGCATATGGTACCCAAATAAGAATAGGATAGATATGTCAAAAGCATGTACTAATTACAACTATTCATTGTTAAGTTTCATGCCATCAACGCAATAAAAGTCTGAACTAATGGAACGGATTAGGCAATCCATACACTTCAACACCCCCTCTCATGTGTTACGTGGGAAGGCAACATGTGAATAGACTCATAGGTATGACTCCATAGGCCTATACATGGACACAGAGGGGGCGGCAAGAAATTTTTGACAAATTGCAAAAGTCAGAACTTGAACTCAATATCTTAGCCCCTGATACCATGTTAAGCTTCATGTACTAGCCAATGGAACCAAAAGTCCGAATTGGTGGAAAGGGCTAGACAATCCACATATACACTTCAACACCTCCTCTCACATGTGACGCGGGAAGTCAACATGTGGATAGACTTAGAGGTGTAGCTCAAGAGGCCTATAGGTGGACACAAAGGGGGGCAAAAACAATTTTTGGATAAACTGCGAAAGTTAGGACTTGAACTCAACACGTGGATAGACTTAGCATTACTAGGGAAAAGCCTAGCAGCAGCGCGGGTCATTTCACATCAATGGCCCAGCCACTTCTAAATGAGGTTGATGATGATCGTGTTCGTAACAATGAGTAGGATGGCATGTACAACCTGGAGATTCTTTCCATGAAGGAACTTCTTCCACCCCACCCGGTTGAAGACAGTGTGACCGTCTGTGTCTATTGCGTAGGCACAGCTTGTGACGGAGCCCCTTCTACTAAGGCATAGTCCAGCTATGCCTTCTTCATCCGTCTCGATGCCAGAACTCACAGATAGCTTCTTAGGTAATTTCTGAAAATCATTAGATATGATAAATGAGCATGTCATCACAGATAGCTTCTTAGGTAACTTCAATCCACATGTATCATCAGATTCATCACTAAGCATATCATCACATCACTACACTACGCATATATCATCAATTTTCTACACTAATTAAGCATATGTATCATCAAATTAATACGTTCACTAAGCATATATCATCACATTATACTAGACACTAAATTAAGCATATCACATTACTACAGTAAGCATATATCATCACATTATACTACACTATATTAGCATATCACATTACTACAACATGCATATCATCTGATTACTAGCTACGTACACTAAGAATATCATCATATTTCTACACAGCATGCACATTTAAATTTCTACACTAAGCATATATATCATCACATTACTACAACAAGCATATCATCCAACTACTACACTAATTAAGCATGAATATATATATCATCTAATTAATTACTACACTAAGTAACATACCATGAGATGTTTAATATTCGTCCTTGTGAGCCGGGTCACGAATGGCATCCCGATGTAGTCTTCACTAAGCGGAAGTATGTCCCAGAGGTTGCCCGATTCCTCATCGCTCAGCCTCAGTCTTTGGGCATATAGTGCTTCATTAAGTGGGCCCTCATCATTATTTGAAACCTCATGATCTGAATCCTCATCATCAAAATCCTCATGATCTAAATCCTCATCATCAGTATCGGGAATCAAAATCAAATAGACAACAATAAGCCTGGGACTTTCTTCTCTGAAGGAGAAGCTGGTAAATTCACCCCCATGAAGACCCATGCGGGCGATGAAACGATCACATTCATCTCCTCCAGCCTGGGTTGTCTTTATCCCCTTGAAGACATGCATAGTGTAGGGCCCCACACGAGCTTCGAAGGTCACGGTGTCTCCGGTGAGCTCATTGAATGCCAATCTCACATTGCATGGGATGACCTGTGTAACAAAAAACAAAAAAACAAAAACACACAATGCAATAGTGGAAATAGCAACAAAAAAACTGTTAGAAGGTTCATATAATTTGTTACCGCTGAAGTAATAAAACTAGGCTGGAAGTAGATGCCGAACAGCGTGGCATTACAAAGGCTGGTCGGGCACCTTGATTTGCACATTAGAGATGGTGGTTCTTGCTCCATTTTACACAAAACACATATTGAACACTAATTTGAATTGTAAATGCAAGTATGCCACTCCAATTCAAAATCATGGTCTTGATTTTAGTTTCCCCGCCCAACCAATTCAATTTACTCACACTCATTCTCCTATGTTCCAAATTCAAAATGGTATCTTACTATAAATCCAGCAAAGGACCTAATATATCAATTTGTACTAATAAATCACATTAGTAATAAATTAATTTTTAGTAAATATCGTCTACCTAATAAATCAATGCCAATGCCATGCAAATATCATCTACCTAACAAATCAATTTCACAGTACTAGCTAATATCAAAATTTTCTGGCTATCAAATCTGCCACCAGCCAGAGGAAGACGCTTGGGGAGGGGAAGAAGATTCGTGAGGGGAAGAGGGGAGATCTCACCTCCTTGTCGGAGTTGGCGGCAGCTGCCAGTTCCAGCGGTGAAGAGCGGCGTGGTCGGGCGGCGGCGGCACTGTTCGAGAAGGGGGGAGACAAAGAAGGGTGAAAACAATGAGCTCGTAGTGATGAATCGGACTTGCTGATTTTTACTGGACAAGGAAATTTTTTTACTGGCGTGGGCCTAATGGACAGTGCTATCGTAGGCCTAATGGGCCACGCCATAGAAAACGATGGCACATGGGAAAAAAACTCAGAAAATAGCTATGGCGTCCTAGAAACATTCTATGCCAGCGGTATACTCATATCAATGTCGTATCAATTTGTCCGACGCCATCACTATTTGAAACAAAAAGTGCTGGCGTTGTTGGGAATCGTGGCGCCACTAACAAAAGTTGTGGCTGGCACTTTTTCCACTAATGAGCGCTACATCTAACATGTTAGTTGTAGCGCGGGTTCGCGACACGCGCTGCTACTAACGCTAGACCCGGGGTGGCCTTGTGGCTCACTTAGCAGTAGTGCTTGGGCCGTTGGCCCGCGCTACTACTAAGACGTACCTGTAGCGTTATTACCCCCCGCTACTGTTGAGCTGCTACCTATAAGGTATTTCCTAGTAGTGCAGAGGTATAGCTCAAGGGGCCTATAGGTGGACACAAAGGGGGGCAACAACAATTTTTGTATAAAATACGAAATTCGGGACTTGGACTTAAGACCTTAAGATCTGATACCATGTTAAGCTTCATGCACTAGTTAGCACAACCAAAAATCCGAAGTGATGAAAAGGGCTAGCCAATCCACATATACACTTCGACACCCCGACCTATACATGGACACAAAGGGGGAACAAGAGTTTTTTTGATAAATTGCAATAGCCAATAACTCAAGGCCTTAGGCACCGACCATGTTAAGCCAACACAACCAAAAGGCCGAACTAATGAAAATGACTAGGCAATCCACATGCACTACAACATTCGTATCATCCAATCCATATTAACCTAAATAGCTAGCAACTATAATGTTATAACAATTACTAACTATAAATAAATTAACCACTAAACATTTCATTTTTTTATCTAAATAAAAAAATGGTGAAGTGTATATGTGGCTCAAGAGATCGAGCTCATCACCTCGGTTGTTGTCAGCCGTTGTTGGGTGAAAGTCGGTATGGAGGAGGTTGTCTGGGCTGCGCACGGGATTCGGCTGGAGTGCGCCGCCGGGAGGAGAGGAGCGGTCTGGGGAGACGGCCGGAGGAGAAGTTGTCGGGGTGTGGGTGGCACAATGACAGTGAGGAGGAGGCGGCGGCAGATCAGTATGTATAAGAAATAATTTAGGCCAGATCAGCTGACGAGTGCCTACGGTCGGCAACTTGGCAAAACAGTCCACGTGGTGGAAAGAAAAGAACGTCTTACGAAAACTATGCCAATTATGGTAACGCGGGAGCTTGAAAAATTTGGCGGTAATGCGGGAGCTCGGCAAACTCGGCCCGCCATGAAGTACACAACAACCGCTGTTGTTGCCACATGGCACAAACTTTGCCAAGTTCGGCCAGCAAGAAACTCATCATGGTTAGTATAAGCCGATGCCGAGTCATTACCAAGAACCATACTCGGCCTACATTGTTTTTTTTTTTCGAGCCCCCGCGGTTTGACTCTCGGCAAAGATAACAACACTCGACAAGGACCAATTTCCAAGTAGTGACACACAAAAAATAAAAGTCTAAAAGGCAGAAGTATATTTTGTCAAAAGAAAACAAAAGTAAAGCAGAAATCTGGATATGAATTTGTGTCATACATCTCAGTGCCAACATAGCGTGACCATCAGAAACGAAACTACGCCAAGAGCGGCCCTTGTTACAAATTTGAGCATGGAAACAGCGTACACAATGTGCATCGACGAAGAATAACCACGAGAAGAAGCTCAGCGTAATTGATGTAAGGACGACCCTTAGAGTTGCGTAACGCAGATCATGTAGAAATAATATAAATAATACTGTAGCCTATAAAACTTGGGGAAATCAAATCAGCACATAAACCAGGAGCAGGTAGTCTCGCGTCTGGAACATGAAAAGACTGCTGGGCATGCATGGGCTTGTTCATGGAAGAGAAAACTAGGATGCAGCCGGACGGAGAAGGCTATGCTTCAGAAAAGATCCGCTTTTCTTTTCTGCTGTTCTTGCTTCCACCTTGGCTGCTTGTAGAACTCCTCCTTGCTCATACCAAACACAGTCTGGAATTCACTGTCCGATAAATATGTCTGCAAAAGCATATATAGTGGAATAAGCATTTGAAATCCGGCAGATTATAGATTTCTATGGCTGACTTTATTATCATTAGAAAAAAGGCAATGGAAATGACAAACCTCTCTGCGCTTGTAATCTATTCCGCGAACAGGGTCAGTAGACTTTGATATCAGACGGTCATAGCTGAAGACTGTTTCACCACCATTTTCGTTGGCAGTCTCTTCCCGTGATACGTCAGGCTCAGTTCGCTCCCCCTCATCCACCATATCAAATTCTGAGGACCCCGCTGCTTCACCCTCTGCATCTGTTAATCAGCTCAAGTTGTTAATACATACAGTATTTGGTATCAATCAAGATGAAGAAGAAACAATAACCTAAACACAAATCTCTGCCTACCAATGCGGGGACTTTCGGCAGCTAAAACATTAGACAGTGCTGAAACAGCAGCTGCTCTCTGAGACCCTTGACCTGCACGAGATTGTGATTGTGGGCTTTTGGGTTTCCCTGACGTATTGAGTGCAGATGATAATGCAGCCAATGCCGAAGCACGCTGAGTAGGTCCACCATCACCAGAGCTTTGAGGCCTATCAGTAGACTAAAGAAGATCACAACATTAGTTGACTTGTCAGATGTGAATTTTATTAATTAGTTAATAATAGTTGGCTAAGAAATGCTTAAATTACCTGTTTATCCTGGGAAGATGGATTAAAAGCGGATGAAAGTGCGGCCAGTGCTGATGCCCTTTGAGTTGGTCCACCATCACCTGAGCCCTTAGGCCCGCTCTGCAAGCAATTATTAACTACTTTACCAAACTGAAATTGGCTTTACATTTCCAAGTATCTTTTCCATAAACAATAGAGCAAATACTTCAAGAGAAAAAAAAATGTAACTTACCTCTGAACGCATTCCAAACATAAGTGAAAGTTTCTTCTGAAATGAATTCCCGTGAATCTGTTTCAATGGCGAAGTTTATTATAAAACATCCTAAAACAAGTGTGAGAAACAAAAGTGGTACGACCAAATGTGATAGCATAGGCCAGTGTAAGAAATCAAGGAGAAATAGCAATGCTGGCATTTACCACAGCGATATAATTATGGAGGCGAGATAGAAGAAAGAAAAAAGAACAGTGAAAAGGGTATAGGGTTGTTCTATCACTTCAACAATCCTCCTACTGAGTTTTCAGGGTTAACTTAACTTACAGATATAGAATCACTTCAACAATCCTCCTACTTGATTTTCAGGGTTAACTTAAACTTACAGGTATAGAATTGATTGGGTTAGTTTAGAAAGTTGTGAATGTAAACCCCTAAAATCTAAATCATCCAGCTCCCAGAGATATATATTTTGGACAGCACCAGAACAGGAATGCCAGCGGACTTGATAAGAGAAGAAAATATTGCATGGAACCATGATAAAGTCTGGATAATTCTTGTACCTCCAAAGCGACTTCTGGAGATAGAGAGTCTATTTGGCCGCTCCGAACAAATACGACACCGGCTGTAGGATGATCTCAAGTAGTGTCGGTTAAAAACACATATTTGACTTCTTTAGGAACTTATCAATTGGTTCTCAACCTTGTTAACTATTCTCCCAAGCAATCTTTGGTAATGGTGGTGGTTTTGCTTGATTCTTTTAAGCTCATGTAGTAACTGCTAAAGTAGGTGGTCTGGTATAGCTAGTAGGCAATGTTTTTCGTATTTCCTCCATTTCACTAGATTGTCCACAACCTTGGGCTTCTCCATTTTCAAATAAATGTCCATTGAGATAACCAAGGATGTAGTAAGCTTCCGCAATTTACTTATGCCATTCATAGTAATTTTTTACAAACTTTTTCTTATATTAAATTATTTCTTTGATGTGTATGTGGTGGGCTAGGGATAGTTGTGGTGAAATAGCGGAGTAATATACTTTACCTGCAAGCTCACAGCCCCAGCAAAAACTTATGACTTTAAGGTTTTCAATACAAAGCTCAGCCATAACAGCCTTTGCTCTAAAATAAATATTTAGGTTTTGAATTAAAGAATACAAGCACTGATAACTTTCAAGGAAAAAACACGTTACGTACATGTAATGCTCATGGCACTTTTTTTCTTGAGATTAGGCTGTGGGATCAGTTCATCAACCACGGAAAAAAATCATCTTATTTTACATCAAATTCAAATTTGTATTCCCAAACGTTTCTGTTTTCTTCCACCAGCTATCATATTGTCGCCACTGTGCACAATTTCTTTATATGGACAAAGATATCCATGTTTACAGTTCGTCCAATTATTCTAGATTTTGATGTCTGAGCAGAATTATGTCTAACCTCCCAAGTCCCTTAGTGGCTTGTATTAAGCAATATTGGGCCAAATTAGTGAAAACAAAGTGTGTACACCAACTGCAGTTACTTCCCAAGATTCATAAGTTCCTGTGGATTAATTTCCTAGATTCTTCACATCGCTCACATTGAATAAGGTACTGCACCTCCTGTGGACCAAATTTGTGCTCACTGCGATCACGATTTACCATATGCTTTCCCTTGAGCTCGCTCCATGGATTTTCAAGACCATCACCGAGCTCTGCCATAATTTTTTCTGGAGGGGCACCAAGGAGGCAAAGGGAGGTCATTGCCTGGTTGCTTGGGAGCAGATTTGCAAACCATTGGCATTCATCGACTTAATTATCTCAATAAGGCTTTGCAGATTCGCTGGCTCTGGCTTCAGAAAACTAGGCCAATCAGGGCTTGGTCCAGGCTATCACCCTCTATCTCCGAGGAGGCCATACGACTCTTTCTTGCAGTGACCAAGTGCACGATTAGCAGAGATGATACGGTGAGCTTTTGGCATGATAGGTGGATTGAGGGACGCAGTGCTCACGACATCGCACCAAATTTATATCCATTGGTGAAGGCTAAGGTGGTGACGGAGATCAGTGGCGGATGCTCTAGCAGAGGGCAAGTTGATTAACGATATCAAAGGGACCCTCACCTTAGATGCGATCGTTGAATTCATGGAGCTATGGCGGCTTATGCAGATGACACGGCCGCTGAGAGATGTGGAGGACAGTTTCACTTGGAGACTGACGGCATCCGTGAAATACACAACCAGCTCGGCCTACCAAAGCTTTTTTCTTCGGTACAGAGGAAGCGGACTGTGCTAGTGCGCTATTGAAGAATGCTGCCCCTCCCAAGGAACAGTTCTTCACATGCCTTGTGATTAGAGATCCACGTTAGACAGCTGATCGGCTCGCCTGAGGTGGAATGCAACACCCACCCTACTGCCTGCTTTGCAATCAGGCTGCGGAGTTCATCGACCATCTCATGGTGCAGTGCTGTTTGCCAGACATTTCTGGGCTTTTTTCCTCCGTAGCTTCAGACTTAAGAGCTTAACTCCAAAAATGAACATCAGCGAGAGAACGGTGGTGCTCGATAAGCAACAGATTCGGACTAAGGTGAGAGAATTGACTTCTATCATAATAGTGGGATTCCACAATCTTTGGTTAGAAAGGAACGCCAGGACTCTCTCCCCTCTCCCTCCCACGGCGCTCCCGCGAGCGCATGGGGGAACCCTAATCGCCGCCGCTCCTCACCTCCTCCCTCTGTCCTCCTCCCCTGCCGCCGCCCAACTGGCAAAGCCCGGCTGGCAAGGGCGGCAGCGGGGCCTTCGTCTCCCCTCCGCGCGAGAATCATGGTTGGCGCGGGTCGGCCGCTCGTCCGGGGGCGCTGGCCTACGGCGGGGCCAGCGGCGCGGCGGCGTTGATCCGGATCGACGGCGAGGGCGCCTAGTGGCGTCACGGCGGCAGCTGGCCGGACATTTGCGGTGCAGCGGCTGCGGTGGATTCGGATCGGGGGCTCAGGCCAGATCGGGCGGGGGCGGTGTGCGTATGGCGGCGGCGGCCCCGTCCAGATCCGATCTGGTCTGGCGTGCGTGTGGGCGTCGGGCGGCGCGGGGGTAGGCTGCGACCTGGTGGGGTCGTGGTGATGGCCGTGGACCAAGGCGGCACGCCTGCTGCTGCTGGTGGCGGCGGTGGTGGTCGGCCAGATCAGCTCGGATCTGGCCCATGGCCGCCGGCGGGTGGCTCGGGGCTGGCCCTCGGGGTCCCGGTGTGGATGTGGTCTGCCACGGAGTGGTGGTGGCTCATGGCGATGGTCCGGGCCGTTCCACGGCGGCGGCCGGTCTTCTCCGGCGCCGGCTTGTCGGCTCGCGGTTCGCGAGGTGGCAGGTTGGTTGCGGCGGCGGCTGGCTTGTTCTAGCGTTGGCTCGCTTGTAGGCGCCCTGTGTCGGCCTTCGAACCCTCTCCTCGTCGTCCGGACACTACTTTCGTCAAAGGGTTGTCCTTCTCCCAGCTGATGTCCATCGCTTGTCTAGCGCCCGGTGCGGCATTACCGACCTCGTCCCGCGCCCGGTGTAGCAGGACCGAGCTCGTCTCACGCACGGTGCAGCAAGACCGACCTCGTTTCGCACACGGTGCCGTAGGACCGAGCTCGTCTCGTGCTCGGTGCTGCAGGACGAGTCGATGGAGGACAGCTTTGGCCAGCCTATTGGGTCTCGGCGCTGGGAGCTGCCCAGGGGTGTGAAAGGCGGGTCCTTTCCGCTCGTCTCTTTGGCTAGGGTAGTGGCGGATCTCGGGTGAGGTGGTGTCAAGGTCTTGGATGCCAGGGCGGCGGCCCTGGTGGTGGTAGTGTTGTGCTTTTGGGCAGAGCCCGTGGCTTGGTGCTGCCCGGTGGCCATGGCCATGTGGGCGGCGTGGTAAGCGGGGTGTAGCGTTCGGTGGCGGTGAGTGTTGGCCGGGGTGAAAACCTGTTCTATCTTCGAACAGACCTACGGCGGCGAAGCTCGTTCCCTTCTTGAAGGCGTCGTCGTGGCTCTCACTGCCCGTCGTGCTGCTCCAGGGGAAACTTTGATCCTCGAATCGGGCGGTGGCGGCGCTCCAGTGTTGTATCCTTCCTGAAGGCGCCGCCTTGAAGCCCATGGTTCGTCATATGCGGCGTCATTTCTTTGTGGTGGCGTGTTCCCGATTGAGCCCTCGGTTGCTCTTGTAGTGCTAGGGGTGGTGTTGCTGTGATCAGCACCTATGTATCCAGCCTTGGGTGCGTGCGTGTGTTGTGGTGGCATGCGTTGTACCGGGTTGTTGTTGATCGTTGCATTATATATAAAGCGGGGCGAAAGCCTTTTTGGGTAAAAGAACACCAGAGTATTTGACGGCAAGGCGTCGCTGGTGCAGAGAGTTGTAGACTTAGCGGTAGATGAGCACAAGTAGTGTGCTAAGGAGGCAGGTTTTTGAGAGGAGCGTAGTTCTTATGTTCTTTACACCCCAAGCGCCCCCACACCCACCATGAAAACAAAGGCAACATTGTGTTACTTGTTCTCGAAAAAAAAGGCAGATAGCTATGTACTGATGGGAAGGAACAATATTAGGTTCGGTGGAAGTAAACAGAAACTAAAAGACAGGAAAGATTTTCATATATGTAGCCAGCAATGCCTCTGAAGTAAACCGTTCAAAATATCTGCTACCCCATATAAATGGTGATAAATAGAAGAGAGTTAGAAGTGAGAGAAAAGAAAAGTAAGATGCAATTGGTAAATAAGAATGGCATACCAGAGATCTTGTGCTATCCCAGGAGAAGTATGTCCTAAAGAAGCAAGGTTCATTTCCTTCACTGACTTTATAGAGAGGCACATCAGAAGCAAGACCTTCGAAGGTCACCGCATGTTCTATGTATTTCTGCGGAAAAGTCGTTATTTATCTACGTTGAATGGTACTAATACAGATGAAAACAACAAAGATAATACTTCATATTATACCTCGCCAATTTCAAATGCCATTTGTTTCTCTTTTGTGTCCACACACTGACCCATCCAGACAAAGACTTCGGCGTGTGTGTCAAGTACCATCACATCTTCGGTCAACAGATCATCTTGTGAAAAATTGTAAACTTCAGTTACCTACAGATAAAGAAGCTTCTTCAAAATTTGCAATCCTGAAGTGCTGGAGCATACAAAATTTAGGCTTCAAAGAATAAGATGACAAACCTCCAGCTTGCCTGGTACGTGGCGCGACATGAACAATGAAAACAACACAACAGAAGATGATTAGGGTACTTAAAGAATATAAACTCCCAAAGTAGTAGCAATAAGACAAAAAAATATGGATTTAAGTTCAGAATAGAACTGACCATTCCTAAATGAGAATGTGTAGAGATGGGGTTCTCTAACAACATCCTGTGTGGCATTTTTATTTGAGTAATCCTGTTTTCCACCTAGAGCAGACCAGAAAGAAGAGCTCTCGGTTCCCTCCTTGCAATGTTTGACAGCAACGCCAGGCTGTGGTTTGGAACACATCACATCACATAATTATAGTTAGCAATAAGTAGCTGGAAATTGATGGAAATATCAAACGTTCTGTAGCAAGAACAGGATATTCGAGGGGCTTGACAACCAAGTCAACCGCGTTTGGCAGCAGGGATTTGCCCTGTTTCCTTCTGTAGGATGCAACTGTTTCCTACAAAAATCCTGCGTTCCAAACAGGCCTTATCTGTGACAGCAATCCTGTTAATATTATTTCATATTCTCTAATGTTTTACTCATGGAGGTCAGTGTTTTGTAAAGTACTACTCACTTCGATCCATGTTACTTGTCGCTCAAATGGATGTATCTAGCACTGAAATACGTCTAGATACATCCGTTTGAACGACAAGTAATATGGATCGGAGGGAGTACAAAATTTACGACAGGAACTGTAAACAACCATCTTAATTCAAATATTGCATTGCTTTCATGCAATTTATTAGGTAGAAACAAGTTCCCTCCAATCAGACAGATTTTGTGTAGCCTTTCCAGTTGTTTGTAACTTCAGTATCACATGTGCAACTGGTGCATCTGTTATGCATAGTGGTTTGGTTTTAATATCAGAAAATTTCATGAAAAGGCACTTAAAATAAAATGAAGAAAAATGTAGCTAAGAGCACTTTGCTATTTCCATACAAATTTGCTCATATTTGGCCGCTTACAGCTCGAATATGGTAAAGTTGTTAAACATGTACCCTTAGATAAAGTTGGTGAAAGTAAGACTGGTATTGATACATTGTTAAATTTTATCTTGAGATTATCATTCTTCTACTCCCTCCGTTCACTTTTGTAAGTCGTTTCAGACAAGTGAAAAATAGACTGCTTTGCACACTGTCTGAAATGTCTTCAAGGCCTTATAAAAGTGAACGGAGGTAGTAGTAGATTAGTCCAAATCAAAATTCGGGATGATTTTTTTCCTCTCCAGTTCACCGTAAGTTCCGCAGAAGTTTCCAACAGCACATGTTTGGGGGGTGTCTAGTCCTCACCCTTGCTTTTTTTGCATTGTAATACATGTCTCATTTATATCATAAGGATCATAGTACAAGTCACATACATACCGACCTTACAAGGGTATACGGGACTCATGGCCACACACAAACACAACTATATACAACTCAACAGATGTCATCTCATTTGATCTAAGGCCTAGAAAGATATTTCATGAGAATGAACAATGAGAATGAGAAAATCCGTTGCGACGGGCATGATGCCCTGGCCTGGGCAACGAGGGGGCCACCGCCCGCGTCACCACGCCAGAAGAGGAAAAGGCAGAGGAAAGCAAAAGGAGCAGTCTGCAGAGGGCCCGTCTGGCTGCACTGACGCGGTCGCCACAGACGCCCAGCTGGGCCCGGTCGAGCCGCGTGTCGACCCACAACCGGCCGCGAGTTCAAATCTGGTGGCTGGCAACGATCCCAATGACGATCCTGTGGGGCATAGACCGCCACCCCTGACGCACCGGCCTGTCGGGATCTGGCCCATGGTTGTCGCGCGCCTGTCGCCTCACAGGAGAGATCTGCAGCGCCAGAGACCCGGTCGGGACAAAGTGGAGATACCGCCTCACCCGAGCCAGAGGTGGGGCTGGATTCCGCTGACCAGTCCGCCGCCACCAATCCCTCTCGCGATGCCTCGGGCGGGGAAACGCCCCCTCTCGGCGCCGACCCTCCCGCCCTTGCTGCTGGGCCGTCTCCACCTGCTGCCGCGCGGTCGGCCCGCAGCCCAGCAGGCCCGGTTGCGATTCTGCAGCGGCCCACGCCTACACCTCCCCTCCTGCTGCCCACCGAAGACCAGCTACCCCCAAACGCTGGGGCCGCGACAAACCAAGGCCCAAGTGGCCGCACGTCGAGCCGCTTCGCATCGCCTCCAATTACGCTACGGCGATCCCGAAGCCGCACTACGCCACAGCCATGGACCCTTGGAGAGTTTCTGGCCACCGCCACGAAACACCTCAACGCCGCCCTGCCGGCCCCTGGAAAGAAGCCACGCCGACCCCTCAACTTCGCCCCTCGCCGTGGACAATCTGCAGCTACGACTTGCCAACCGAGCGCCCCTCCCACGGCGGAGCGGCGCGCCCACGTGCAAATCCTGCGCACCCTTGGGATCATAGGGATCGATCAGAAGATCTCTGCCGCTGAGATGAAAGCCTATGACGGCATGTTCGCGGCACCGCTACCCCTGACGGTACTCAAGGCCATTGCCACACTGGTTGACCGCGAGATCCCAGTCTGCATGGCATCGGCTGTGACCGGCAGCGTCGACGTTGCATGTGAAGGCTAGACCAGTATACGCGCGCCCGCCCGTCGATCCCGTTCCCATGGATCACGGCCTTAAGATCGCTATCTGGAATGTGCGCGGCATGAACGCGCGGGCTCGGCGACATGCTATCCGGTCGCTGCTGGACACCACCGGGGCCTCCATTGTTTGCATTCAAGAAACGAAAATGGAGTTGATCTACTCGGCTATTGTCCTTGATGCGCTTGGTTCCGAATTCGATGACTACACGTACCTCCCAGCCGATGGCACGCGGGGCGGCATCTTGCTGGCGTGGAAGAGCAGGGCCGTGACCATCACGGACCCAATGTTCACCACCAATGCGATCACTGCTAAGGTGACCACGGTCACTGGCCCTCCTTGGTGGCTAACGGTGGTATACGGACCCCAGGAAGATGCAGACAAGGTGGCATTCCTGCAGGAGCTTCGCGACATCCGAGCCGCCTGCCCAGGCCCGTGGATGGTTTGCGGCGACTTCAATCTTATCCTCCGCGACGACGACAAAAACACGGGCACCGTCAACCGGCGCATGATGGGCAAATTCCGCCGTCTCACAAATGACCTCGCGCTCAAGGAGATCTACCTCAACGGGCGGCGCTACACATGGTCCAACGAGCAAACACCGCCGACGCTTGTGCAGCTCGACCGTGTTCTTTGCACCACTGATTGGGAGGACACGCACAGCGGATGCCACCTTCGATGTCTCGCGGCTGTGGTGTCGGACCACGTCCCGTTGCTGCTGGATTGCTCGCCCACGCCCACCTCACACCGGAGGTTCCATTTTGAGGAATACTGGCTACGCTTGGACGGATTCCATGACGTGGTGACCGCAGCCTGGGGCTCTACACACCACGTCGATCCCTTCCACCGGCTCATGCTCCGGCTACAGGCAACGGCGGCTAGCCTCACTAGCTGGAGTTCCAGGTCTACAGGCAACATCAAGGCCAAGCTGGCGATATCACGGGAGCTCATCTCGCGCTTCGACCAAGCCCAGGAATCGCGCAACCTCTCGCCACCAGAGGCCTGGCTACGCAAGCAGCTCAAGATATCCTACCTTGGGCTCGCATCCATGGAGCGCACGATCGCCCGGCAACGCTCTCGCATCGCCAACCTCAAGGACGGCGACGCCAGCACCGGTTTCTTCCACCGGCAATGCTCATTCCGTCGGCAGAAGAACCACATCTACAGCCTGGCCGTGGAAGACAGGGTGCTCACGGACCACTCTGACATGGCCGAGGCGGCCTTCGCCCATTTCGAGGCCTTGCTGGGCACGGCGACCGCCCGGGAGCACTCGCTGGACCTGTCACAGCTCATTGAGCCGACCGACCTCGCCGACCTTGATGCGCCGTTCAGCGCTGAGGAGATTTGGGAGGCTGTCAAGCGCCTCCCCGCCCGCAAGGCGCCAGGCCCAGACGGGTTCACAGCAGAATTTCTACGCGCATGCTGGACTACCATCAGGCAGGATTTCCTTGACGTGTTCCAGCAACTATATGACCTGCAAGGGTTCTACAAGCTGAACCAAGCATTGCTGACGCTGCTGCCAAAGAAAGCCGACACCCATGGGCTGCGCGACTACCGGCCGATCTGCCTGATTCACCTTGTGGCCAAAATCTTCGCCAAGGTGCTCTCGATCCGCCTCGGTGCCAAGCTGGACAACCTGGTTAGCCGCAACCAAAATGCTTTCATCTCGGGAAGGAGCTTGCACGACAACTACGTCCTTGTCAAGCAGTCACTCAAGCTGCTGCACCAATTGGGAGCTCCGAGAGTCATGCTCAAGCTCGACCTCACGCGCGCCTTTGATTCCCCTGTCATGGCCATTCCTCTTTGAGGTTCTACGCCAAGATGGATTCGGGAACAGATTCTTGGAGTGGACGGGCATCCTCCTGTCTTCTGCGAGCACACGCATCCTCCTGAACGGCGAGCCCGGCCCACCCATATGGCACCGGCAAGGGCTCCGGCAGGGCGACTCCATGTCCCCGCAGCTCTTCGTGCTCGCGGTCGACACCCTGGGACGGCTCCTACGACGCGCCACTACGGGCATCCTGCAGCCGCTACACCCACGGCGCCACATCCCGGCGATCTCACTCACGCCGACGACGCCATGGTCTTCGCCACGCCACGGCGGATGACACCACCGCGATCGGAGATCCCTCGCCTTGTTGGCGGGGCCTCCGGCTGAAGGTGAACTTCACCAAGAGCTCCGCCACCATCCTGCACGGCGACCAAGCAGCCACGGAGATGATCGCGCACCTCGGCTGCCCGGTGGCGACTCTCCCCATCACCTACCTCGGCATCCCCATGTCCACGCGCCGCCCATCTGCCGCCCAGCTACAACCCATGGTTGATGCGGTTGCCAGCGCCTACCGACCGAAGGCTCGGCTGATGACTAAAACCGGGCGCCGCGCTGGTTAAGTCGGTCTTGAGTGCCATCCCATGCACCAACTGCTATGCGTTCGCGCCCCAAAAAACTCTCAAGCAGATCGAGAAGATTCAGCGTGGTTTTCTTTGGGCTGGACGCGCCGCTGCCAATGGCGGACACTGCCACGTGAACTGGAACAGAGTTTGCCGCCCCATCGAGCTTGGGGCCTGGCGTGCGAGACCTCGGCGTGCGGTCTCGCCCTGCGACTACGCTGGTTATGGTTCTCGAACGGACCCGGAGCGAGCATGGCAGGGGCTGGACCTTCAATTCGCCACGAACGTGCCCTGTTCTGGGCATCCACGTTCACGCTCATTGGGAATGGGCAGACCGCCCTGCTCTGGGAGGACCGATGGATAGGTGGCCAATCCGTGCGCGAGCTCATGCCTAACCTCTACGGCTGCATCCCCAAGCGACGACGGAAGACGAGAACCGTGGCGGACGGACTCAATGGCAACTCCTGGGCACGCGACATCCAAGGCAACCTCGGCCTCCACGAGATTGGTCAGTATCTGCAGCTCTGGCAGATCATGCAGCGCACTGAGCTCTCCACCACACCGGACAGGTTGATCTGGAGATGGACGGCGAGCGGCACCTACTCCGCGCAGTCCTGCTACACGGCCACCTTCCATGGATCAACGGGCTGTCATTCCTGGAAGCTAATCTGGAAGTGTTGGGCACCGCCGCGGGTCAAGTTCTTCCACTGGTTAGCCAACCAGGACCGCTGCTGGACGGCAGAGAGGCTGGCGCGCCACGGTCTCCAGTATCATCCCCGCTGCCTCCTATGTGACCAGCAACCGGAGACGATGCGACACCTGCTGCTGGAATGCCCCCTAGCCCGACAGGCATGGCACGAGACCCTGGCCTGGCTACGCATACCGGCCCCGATCCCAACACAGGAACTGTCGCTTACGGATTGGTGGAACCATGCCAAGGAAGACACGCCGCCGATCCTTCGCAAGGCCCTGAAATCTGTCGCGCTGCTCGTGCCTTGGATGGTCTGGAAACACAGGAACAGCTGCGTCTTCGACAATACGACTCCATCCCTTAACACGCTCCTAGATAGCATTCAGGACGAGGCCCGCTCATGGGCGGCAGCTGGGGCACCTGGTCTCCGACTTGTGCTGCCCCAAACCTGGGATATGCATTAATCCACCTGCTGTAACCCACACATCCTCAGATGTCTGTAACTGAACCTGCCCCTTTTCAATGAAAAGAAACGCAAGGCTTTTGCGTTTTCTCGAAAAAGAATGAGAAAATGTAACATCAGCTTCACTTTCACAGATTCACAAGTTCTCAATAGGAGCACAGTTTATCTTTTTTTTTGGTAAACATGAAATTGCACTAACTACAAAAGGCAGAAGGGAAATAACAAGGTGGTATCTTTTTTCATACCTTCAAGAACTCAGCAATTTTTGCAGCCCACTGTTGTTGTTCATAAGAACTTGTGTTGCCAATCCATATAAACATTGAATTTCCAGATTGCAGGACAAAACAATTCGTGGAACTCAAGGATGTTGACACCTATAAAATTGTTACTGACGAGTTAATTAAAGGTAGCAAATGTTTGATTCGTACTACCTAAGGTTAGTGGTAAATATGTAAACGAGAATGACGCTGGATGTTTATAAGTTTTTAATGAGCAAAGTAAGCTAAAAGGTCATTCTGAAGAACAAGAATGTGGGCGACAGAGTTTTATTATCGGAAAATCAGTCCAATCTCTGTCTCCACTATTTAGAAAGAACATAAGGTTGACGTTTCGCTCTTCTTTCCTTCGTCCAAACCCCCACGTATGGTCAGCTCTCCCTCCTCCCAATTTTGATTTTTTCCCACTCCCATCTCTGGTTTTTTCCACTGGTTTTCCCTAATATCCATTTCAAATGATTATGAAGTAAAATCCATTTTTTCATAAGCAATCACATTAACTATAAAATGGCCCGTAAGTCACGATGATTGTGTACAAAAACTCGCCAAAATTTTAACGCACAGATGCACAAATGATGGATGCGCAATCACAGGTTAACCTATTATATTTACTTCACAGCATTGCTTCGTAACAGCACGGGTATACCACCATTCTATGAATTTTTCACTGTTTACCATTAAGATACTCTATTATGAATCATTTATGCCAAGTCATGAAACTACATTTGAGCAAAAGGAATCTCAGAAGCTAACTAAATTCTTAGTCATTATTATGATATGTCATCTTAACAACATAAAAATAAGCATTAAATACAGTTTCATACTTCCATGAAATATTATCATTTGGAATCAAATAAGCATAGGTAGAGGTAGACCATACCGCATCGACTTGAAGTGTTTTATTGTTATGAATTGACGTTCCATTAATTCTAACAAGAGCGACACCAGTGCCAGGATATGTTTCATCTAGCAAGCCCTTCTCTTGTACAGAATTCTTGTACCCGCAGCTGATTCCACCCTGCATGATTTTAGTAATAACCTTAGTTTATACTTCCTCTGTAAACTTTTATAGGATTTTTTAGATCATACTTTAGTGATCTAAAAAGCCTTATAAAAGTTTACAGAGGGAGTACTTGACAATGTAAATATCTTCAGCTATACAGATCAATCCATAGTTTTTTTAGAACTATCAGTCCATAGTTTGCTCCTCACAGGATAGCACTTATTAAGTTATTATGAACCCAATCAGTATACATTACTTGAGTAAGGTAGGAAGCAGAGACCATACCTTAAGAATAACCATGGGTTGGAAAAGAGCAATAAACTGTGGAGGCTCCTTCCCTTCATAAATACGACCCTGCAATACCAAATACAAGACATGTCAAACTCCTTTCTGGATATATTGTGCAAATTGTCACGACATAAATACAGTACCAGAATAGGTCTTCCTTTCATTGAATTCCAAATTGTATTAGTTATTTGAAGAGCCGTATGCTGATCTTCCTGTCAGAAATAAATCACAGAGTAAGTTCACAGTTTTGTGGTGGGGTGGGGATTAATAACAAACATGACATAGAAATAACTAACTGTGCTGAGAAGAATAAGAATTCATTAAAAATAACAGAAAGGTCAAGAAGAAAACGTGCAATACATAAAATCAAATTTATCATCACAATGATGTGGTGATCACACGCAAAGTAAGAAAAGTCACAAAAATATGGGGCAATTTCAAAAAAAAAAGACGAGAAAGCAAATATAACAATAGTAAGGTGCTGTATATAAAACATTTGAGAAAGGTGAAAACCCAATTACCAGTATACTATTCTTCCCAATCCAGTAAGTTAGATAGAATTCTTCTCTTTTGTCACCCGAATGATATGTGTAGAGAACAATATAACAATCCCCGCTATGAAATTTTCCAAGATCTTCCTTCGGAAGAGCATTCTTAGCACTGCCATCAACACACCATACCTGAAATATGTGCATAATGTTTTTATGGCACTTTCCTGTTTCCAGTTGTGGTTATTAAAATAACACGTAAATTATGATGCATGATAAGCAAAACCTCAAGCTTTCCACCGCCTTCTAGCAAAGGAGGAATTTCCTCATTTACTGCAGGGCTGTTTTTTGAGGCTCCCTTAACATCACCTTTTTTCTTCAACAGCGCTAGAGGAGAACAAAGTATTATCAACACCAATCAAAAGAGGAACTTTTTAATATCCCAATGTACAATAAAAAATAAATTACCTGCAACTTTTCCTCGGCCATCCTCCCCGCTGGCTCCTGCTGCGTTAGTTACAGGCCACGAATCAAATTTGGACTTGAACGTATGGTCCTCATAACCTTGAATTACTTGAGTTACTCTTGTTGTCTTTGGCCTATTTTGCTTAACAATGAATTCCTGCAAATCAAAGATATAGATAGGATGACTTATTTGAACAAGATAAGAAGCTCAAAAGGATGTCTTGTGCGTTTACCTCAACCGCCACACTTGCAGCTTTTCTATCATCCACTTGTGTTACTCGACCAACCCATACATATAACTCGGACCCGCAGTCAAGTAAAAAGCATTTAGTGTTCTCAAGAATTGATTTTGTCAAAACGGTATCTTCTAACGTCAGTTTACCATTATTGACACTGCAAACATAACAGTTGACATGTGTAAAGACTGAAGACAGTTCAAGGAATGAATACAAAGTTGAGACTGAAAACTTGTAAAATAAATCTAGCGTACAATGGGGCACGCAGACCTACATATATAGTACTCCCTCCATCCCATAATATAAGATGTTATTACAACCGATATACTCCATATATAGTACTCCCTCGCATATTGGTTGTAATAACATCTTATATTATGGGACAGAAGGAGTAATAAACTTTACGGGTCAACTAGAAGTCTGCTGCCCATTCAGTAGATATTACTTGACTAACAGGAAATTGCAGAAACCTATAGAAAGAGCAGGCTAATCTAAGAAATGGTAATGAGAGATATCCAAACACCGTCCAAAGGATTTTAGTTTCAGCATAGCATCGAGCTATTTCAATGTCTACACTCTTTAACCATAAACTTCTATATGTGAAGTTTCTATTTTACGAAGAGAGGTACGAAGTCTCCATCTTCTCAACCTACTGAGTCACATCTCACAGCCCCCACTTCTGACTCTCCAATAGGTGTAACTGCCTTTTGTAGGTACAAATATGTAATTCACTATAACATTGCATAAGTTCAAAATTGATGAGTACCTAATTGTTGGTTAGTTTGATGTTGCAATCCTTTTACAATTATTTCAAAAAAAAATCCTTGTAGAGCTACCTGTAAAGCTTTGTTGGTGTAGTTTCAAGAATGACATCATCATCACTTAGAGCTTTCTTCCCTATTGGTGCAAAACCACCAAAAACGACCCAGAATTCACCGGAATCTGATTCTGCTTGCAATTTTCCATCATCTATTATAAAAAGCAACTTAAGTAAATGTGTTTACTTGCTTCACTATGTCACAAGTATTTAGTTAAAATGTTGGCCATCTCACCAACAATTGCAACATCACAAACTCCTTCATGGTACTTGTCCTTTAAATGTTGGATCACTTCCAGTGCTTTGGCTCTTTCTTGAATATTGGAGTTAGCACCATTGAATTGATATATTTTCTTTTCAGTATCCAAGATAAAGACATCGTCGTGGTTTAGTGAGGAACGAGCAAATGGAACCTGAATAAACAAGACACTGGAGGATTAGTTCTTGATATGTATTTCTGAAAGCACCGGAAGAAAGGAAATGTATTACACCTCTTTAACTCTGATAGCTCTCTTTCCTTTGCAAATATACAGCCGTGTTTCAAATTTGTCCTCCTCTGGCTTTCTAAACCCAGAAGCAAAACCTCCCTCCATGGGTATAATGCATGGCTTGAAGTATGATAGGAACTTATCAGATTCATAGCCTTGGGGTTCCCTGTGCTGGACTGCACGACCCCCAAGCATGGAATCAAGTTCAACTGTCTTGATTGCTGAAGTGCCAGCTTCATCCTGTATAACAAGATATCAAGTGAGGATGAGGACTGAGCTAGAGGGAAATGCCATTGTGCTCGGTACAGAAAAGGTTGTGGCATTATAGAAGATGTACTTGACTAGAATCTTTCCCAATCCAGAAGTGAATGTCAGAGAGGTAAGCACCGCCCCTGTTACAAGTCGTCTAGCAGAAGATGAAAACCAGTAGTATTAAAAATGGTATTCTTGGTGAGAAGAAATAGGAATTCAGAAAGATTCCTCTGAAAGAAGAAACAATCACCTGCAGAACAATATATGAATCTCCACAGTAGAATTTACCATAATCTGACTTTGGCAAAGGAACTGGCTTAAAATCTTCAATCCGCCATATTTCTGTCCCACTGTAGTGTTGTTAAGGGGCATGCAACATAAAGAGACAAGGGAAGTATTGGGCAAAAGCAAAGCAACAGGGCCTATTTGAAGAAATCAAAAGGATACGGTTTCTGGCCAGCTCCTTGAAATGCAGGATCAAGCATCTGTTTTGTACTTGACATTTAGAAGCAACCTTAAAGGGGACTCCACTGCACAACACCTGGAACTTGTATACTGAAAAAGGAACCAGAGAAACACTATAGTTAGCGCATATAGAAAAAGGAGAACTATAGTTACTCTATATCCTAGATAAACATGGATTTGAATGAAATTAATAAGATTCGAACAATATTAGCAGCTGGGAGAAAGGAATCAATAGTGTAGTAAATAAGAGAAGAGCAGCCATGACAAATCACGAGGCAGGGACTGTAGGATTTCTTGCTCGGACCAAAAACTGCAAATCTGATGAGAAGACCTGAGCCTAGGCATGCATGCGCAGAACCAACGACCATGTGTGGGAATCGCATTGAAATATGTAGGCGATCGGAGACGCAGTGATCAATGTCCGATGGGCTCGGCCAACCGGATCATCGACGACAACTGACCTATATCAGACGTTGGCCGACCGCTCACATTTAACCCACATTCCTGACGATCGGTGGATGAAACAAACCAAAATCCCAACCCCGAAACGTAGTGGGGACCTTTAATCCCACCCGAAATATGACACGCCGGCCGGAGCCACACACACTAGTGGGATCAAATCACAAGGAAACTAAACCTTGGCAGCCCGAGAATCGACGAGAGATGCATACCTTGGAACGATCCCGGTTGGACGGCGGGAGCGAGGGATGGCTAGATGGGGGGATGGTTGGAGGTGGCAGGGAAATGCGGAGGCGAGGCTGGCTAAATAAAGGAAGGAAGCGGGGTGGCGCTAGCTATGATTGCTCCCGTCCTCCTCCTCCTCTCTCCTCACCACCACTCTCTTGTGTCGTGGGCGGGCGTGTGTGGGATGGAACGGAGATCTAAGAAATAGTACAGGTAGCGGCGTTTCGGGCGCTTTTTTAAGAAAACGCCCCCTGCCTATTTATACGGCAGCGGCAGAGACGGAGGAGCGAGGGAAGGGAGCTGGATGCGGAACTCTTAAACCGGCAAATAGATCCACCCGTGCAGCCATGCGGTTGAAGCGCTGCTACCCACACACACATTTTCTTCTGACTCAGAGCTTTATTTTATTATTTTATTTCAAAAATGAGCTTTATTTTATTATTTTATTTCAAAAAATAGCTTTATTTATTATCTTATATTTTGTCTGCAGGTTGAAAAAAATTTACTCAAAGATATTAGGGTTACAATCGAGAGACATAAACTCCTCGATACCCTGTGGTCCTCTATGTAATCATACATCAGTATCATATTCTATGAGACTGTACGCCAATCGAACTGCTACCCTATTTTAAACACGCTTAAGCTTCATAAGAATAAACTCTCTCGATACCATCAAGAACTTCATTTCAGCAACTAGGTGACCGTAAGCTAAGCTTCACAAGCTCTCCCCGACAAGTGTCATGAAAGCCTCCGAAGAATCTGACTGGACAATAACTAGGTCATCAGTGTGCTGCAACGCCAAAAGCATTCCTTGCATCAGTGCATGAATTTTTGCTTCCAAGGCAATATTGCAGTTGAACAAAAATCAATAAGCTGCAAATATCACACTTTCATCTGGCCTTCGAAGAATCATGTCGGGCCCCACCTGTAACGCCCCCGATGCGGCTATATCTCCCACGTGTCGAGGCACGACTTAGAGGCATAACCGCATTGAAAGCAATGTCGCAAGTGAGGTAATCTTCACACAACCCATGTAATAAATAAGGGAAAGATACATAGTTGGCTTACAGTCGCCACTTCACACAGTACATAAGTAAACATACATCATTCAGAGTACACTCAAGGTCCGACTACGGAACCAAAATAAAAGAAGATACCCCAAATGCTAACACGGATCCCGAATCGTCCCAACTGGGCACCACTCTCGATCATCCGAAACGACACATAGTAACGACCACGTTCCTCGTCGAACTCCCACTTGAGCTCGGTGGAATCACCTGACCGGCCTCATCGGAACTCGCAACTGTTTTGGAAGTATCTGTGAGTCACGGGGACTCAGCAATCTCACACCCGCGAGATTAAGACTATTTAAGCTAATAGGAAGGACGAGTAGTAAAGTGGAGCTGCACAAGCGACTAGCATATGTGGTGGCTACATCGCAAAAGAGAGCGAGAAGAGAAGCAAAGCACGGTCGTGAAACTAGTAGTGATCAAGAAGTGACCTGAACTACTTACGTCCGACATAACTCCAACACCGTGTTCACTTCCGGACTCACCGAGAAGAGACCATCACGGTAACACACGCGTTGATGTGTATTTTATTTGAGGTCAACTTTGGGTTTCTACAACGGACATTAACAAATTCCCATCGCCTCATAACCGCGGGCACGGCTTTGAAAGATATTACCTGCAGGGTGTCCCAACTTAGCCCATTATAAGCTCTCACGGTCAACGAAGGATTATTCCTTCTACCGGAAGACCCGATCAATCTCGGAATCCCGGACTACAAGACATTTCGACAAGAATAAAACAAGACCAGCAAAGCCACCCGAATGTGCCGACAAATCCCGATAAGAGCTGCACATATCTCGTTCGTGGCACACCGGATAAGCGAAGCGTCTGACAGAACCGACGTAATCCATGTTGCCAAGGAATGGTCCCGACGGTGCTCTAGTTTGGACCAACGCTTCGAAGGAGCACGGCCCGGGTTTAAAATAAGATGACCCTCGGGCTCGCGAAAACCGGGGAAAAGGCTTAGGTGGCAAATGGTAAAACCAATGTTGGGCCTTCTTTGGAGGAGTCTTATTCAAAGCGAACTGTCAAGGGGTCCCATAAATCACCCAACCGTAAGGAACGCAAAATCAAGGAACATAACACCGGTATGACGGAAACTAGGGTGGCAAGAGTGGAACAAAACACCAGGCATAAGGCCGAGCCTTCCACCCTTTACCAAGTATATAGATGTATTAAAATATAGCAGATATATATATATTGTGATATCCCCAACAAGTAAACATGTTCCAAAAAGGAACAACATCTCCATGTTCCAACAAGGAACAAACTTCAGCTTCACCTGCAACTAGCAACGCTATAAGAGGGCTGAGCAAAGCGGTAACATAGCCAATCAACGGTTTGCTAGGAAGGGATGGTTAGGGCTGACATGGCAATATGGGTGGCATGACATAGCAAGTGGTAGGCATCGCAGCATAGGCATAGCAAAAGAGCGAGCAACTAGCATATCAAAGATAGAAGTGATTTCGAGGGTATGATCATCTTGCCTGCAATGTTCTCAGAGTTGTCGAAAACTTGATCCTCGAAAGCGTTCTCAACAGGTTCCTCGTTCACGTACTCGTCTCCCGGCTCTACCCAAAACAACAACACAAACAAGGAACCACAGTAAAACACGGTGCAATGCACAATCAACATGTTGCAAAACATGACATGATATGCGTGATGGGATATGCAATGCTTAGGTGCGCTCCGGAAGGTAAATGGAAAACCAGGCATCATCTTGGCAAACCAAGCATGCCATCGGAAAGATGAGATGATTTCGTTAGAAATCGATATAGAGATCACCGGAAACGGATGCACGGGTTGGATAAGGCGGGAAAACAAGAAAGGTGAGAAAACCAACATAACAGCATGATGAACAAAGCCATGCACGTGCACAAAACTACCTCATAGCACAAATCAAATAAATATGCACATGAAAGACAACACATAAGCATGATGCAAAAAGACATGATCATAAACTTGCCCAAATGCAGAAACTAATGCCACCACTGAGTTGGTGGGATTTTTCTACCCCAAAAACATATATAATATGTTAGGGTTACCGTAGAGAAATCAACACAAAAGCACTAAGTCAAAATCTGCCTAAACTGGAAGTTAGCAGAAATGGCAATTTCCAGATTTGGAAATGTCCTGAAATGGACTTGCCTAAAACAGACAAGGGAACAAACCAGAAATGGAAACGTGGGGGTAAAAGAAAAAAAATAAGAATGGAGGAGGCTGAGAGGCTGACATGGGGGGCCCTACTGTCATAGAGACAGTGGTGAAATGGGTTTTAAAAGGGGGGAAGAAAACAGCCTCGGGGGGGATTCGAACCCGGGTCTCCCCGTTGGAATCCTGCAACTGCTACCACTGGGCTAGGCGGCGGCGACTGACAGAGAAGGGGCCTCGGCCCTTAACTGCTTCCACTGCTGCAGAGACGAACCGAAGGAAGCGCGAAACAGAAACAAAAAAAAAGGGGGGAGGCGCGCCTGGGGTTCGAACCCAGGTCGCCGCGGTGAGAGAGCGGGGGGTCAACCAGCTCGGCTAGGCTAGGGAAGTCGGTAGGATCGGGGATGCTGCCTACTTGACCAACTAACAGGCCCTGATCTAAGAACAGAGGAGACGCGACGATGCCGGCGAGGCAACGGCGGCTACAGGGGCTCCGCGCCCTCGTACAGACTGGGTGCGCACGGGGGAGCACCACGGAAACATGACGGGGCAAGCCCGAGCGGGGATAGCGGCAACCACGCACGCCAAGCTACTCTGAACCCAAAAGCTTCGGACATGCCGGAGCACGCCGAGCGCGCAAGGACCTGAGACCGGACCCTCACGCCATGGTGAACTAACGGCGACAGGAAGGAGCAGGAGGAAGTAGGGTATACCTCCTTACCCTAGGACAAGAAATCGGCGACGGAGGCGGGCCGACGGCGAAGCCACCGGAGCTCGAACTTCACGGAACCCGACCGAGAAGAAGACCAAGCAGGCGTCGGCGAACTTGGCGATCCGGGCCCTCAGAGTCGACGTCGTGGTCGAAGACGACGACGAGGAAGAAGATGGACACGGCACGGATGGTTGGGTTGGCGGAGAGCACGCCGGCGACGAGGCGCGCGGATCGATGCGCCGGACGGAGCGGGCGGCGAATCTGGTGGTTTTCTTACCGACGGCGGCGGCGAGAGGGAGAGGGAAACCCTAGGGTTCGGTTGACGCGGAGAGGGATAAGTAGGGGCTAGGGCGACGGGCGAGCTCACGCTCCCGTGCTCGGGTCCCCATGGCGATGGCGAGAGGAGAGGGAAAGGTGGGTGCGATGCAGCAGCTGTCCTGCCAAGCGGGACGGCGCGGCCCACGTGGACGGATCCAGCGGGGTAAGTGCGGTGTGGGCGCTTGAAGGCAGGAGGAGAGGCGAGCGGGCTGGGCGCGCTGCTCTCTGAGGGCTGAAATTTGAGGAAGCTGGGCGGCTCGGAGTGGCCGGGGCCCAGTGGGGAGGTTTAGCTGGCTGCCATCTGCTGCTGCCTCCTTTTCTTTTCCTTTTAAAACAAAAGGAAGAGAAAAGAAAGAACAGAAAGAAAAGAAAAGAGTTGGAGAGAAAGGAAAATATCCCCACACTCCTGGAATTCTCCACTATTTAAATAAATTGTAATGGACATTTTTAGAGGTAGAAAAATAATGCAAGTTTGGAAATATTTCAAACTTGTGCCATTTTTGAACCTGACCATAACAACTTCAAATGAGGAGATTTTTGGCAGAGAGGTTTAGTGCAAAGAGCAAGATTTTCAGGGAGAAGATGAACATTAATTGAGAAAGGAAATTATAGCCCTTGAAAAGGAAAGAAGTAGAGGGAAAGAGGAGATGGTAATGCAAGAAAGAATGAAACATGCAACAACATGACATGTGGGAGAACACCACAACCACATGATAAGAATGGAATGCAAGATGACAAGAGACACAAAAGCAATATGGTAAAAGAGCAACACAAAGAAAAGAGAAAAAACCCAACATAACCAAACAAAAGAGGCCAAGCATGACAAAAACCCACAAGACTTGGATGAGGCCAAATTGATATATTGCCCAAAAGGGAAGTTTACATCCGTGGTGTTACAACACTCCACCACTACAAGAGGATCTCGCCCCGAGATCTAGGACCTGAAAGAACTCCGGATACTCGAACGGAGGTGATCCTCACGCCCGTGTAGATTCTCGGTCGGAATGGTGTGACCACTTCACTTTCGGGAACTTGATTGACTTGTTGCAGTCTTGCGCTCGGTTTCTTCAAGAATAGCAACGGGTGCTCATGATAAGAGAGATCTTCTTGAAGGTCAATCTCTTGAAGTTGATAGTGCGTTCAGAGTCTTGAAGCACTTGCGAAGCTGTGACACGTGAAACACATCGTGCACGTTTGCAAAGTTGGATGGAAGCTCAAGTTGATAGGCGAGATCGCCTCTTTTCCCAATGATCTTGAAAGGACCCACGATCTAGGGGCAAGCTTCCTTTGATACCGGGCGACGAGTGCCTTTCATTGAGAGCGCGCGAGGTAGACATGGTCTCCGATTTCAAAAGTCACATCACGGTGCTTATCATCATAATAGCTCTTAAAGCGCGATTATGCGGCTTTGAGATTCTCATGAATGACCTTGCACATTTCTTACGCTTCGTGATCAAGTCATTGCCAAGAAGTGGCGCTCACTGTCTCGAGACCAATTGAGAGGAGTACGGCACTTTCGCCATAGAGAATTTCGAATGGGGCTTTGCCCGAACTCGCTTGGAAGCTGTTGTTGTAAGAGAACTCGGCATAAGGAAGACAATCTTCCCACTTCATACCGAAGGAAATGACACAAGCCCTGAGCATATCTTCAAGAATTTGATTAACTCGCTCGACTTGGCCACTTGTTTGAGGATGGAAAGCTGTCTTTGAAGCGAATGTTGGTGCCCATGGCCTTCTGAAAAGAATCCCAGAACTTGGAGGTAAAGATGCTGCCACGGTCTGAAGAGATCACTTAAGGAATGCCGTGCAAGGAGACAATCCTGGAGGTGTATAGCTCTGCCAACTGAGCTGCAGTGATGGATTCTTTGATAGGAAGAAAATGAGCCACTTTAGTCAGCTTGTCAATGACAACGAAGATAGCATCATTTCCACGCTTGGACTTTGGAAAGCCAGTCACGAAGTCCATTTCAATATGGTCAAACTTCCATTCAGGAATAGCAAGAGGTTGGAGGAGACCAGCTGGTCTTTGGTGTTCTGCTTGAGATTGCGGAACTCCTCACGCTTGCTCTCAACAACACTCTTCGGAATGTGATGAGCTCGGAAATCACGGCGGAACTCATCCCAGGTAATGACACGACCTCCTCTGGAATCTTTGTATTGCTGGTACCACTCAGCAGCTTGATCCTTGAGTTGAAACGATGCAAACTTGACAAAGTCCTCAGGTCTGACATTGCTACAGTCAAAGTGCTTGCAGATGTCCACTAACCAATCATCAGCGTCTGTTGCCTCAACACAGAAACTGAAAGACTTCGGCTGATTAGCGAGGAACTGACTGAGAGTAGCAAAGTGTGGCTGATTGTTGCCTTGACCTTGATTGCCTTGATTGCCTTGATTGCCTTGATTGCCTTGCCCCTGAGTACGTTCTTGCAAGAGCTGCAAAATCATCTGAGCATTGGCATTGGTGGCTGCCATGATAGCTTGCCAGCCTCCGGAGGCGGAGGTGGAGGTGGAGGTGGAGGATTCGGTGATCCCCATCATTGCGATCCGGATTCGACGCTGCGTTGGCGGAGCCATCTGAAGAGGGTGACATCCGTTAGTCCTTTGATAGACAAATTGATAAGTAGAATCAACGGATAGAAATTGCAACATATAGTCTTCACAATAAACATTCGAACAAGAATGAACGAATGAATTCCCAAAGTTAATCATCACACGTCCAATAAAGTGAGAAGCCACTTATAAAAAGATATGGAAATAACATCGATCGAGGAACAAATCGAATATCACAACCGAAAACAAAAGGTTGGCTTCTAGAATGAGCCGAACAAACACATGATAGAGATTTCGCTCAAAGTGTTAGTGGTGGGGCCCACACGGACACGACGTATAGCGGACGTCACGAATGACTAACAAGACGCCCCGAATCAGCATAGCCAAGGATTCTTTAAGACGCCTCGCGCGACCGTCAGAATCGACCGTGAATGGGCGGACCACTAGACGTTGAACCCCAATCTCAAATCATACATCCGTCGAAAAGAATATCCGTAAGCTACTAGAATTCCCACCTATAAACTCCCGAAACTTTACGGTTATGCAATCTGGTGTTGGGGATACAGGGACACAAAATATATCACCCAAACTAACAATACCTAGATCCAAATTGTATCCATCCGTCAACACATAACCAAGAAATCCTCGAAATCGTGGTACCTCGACCTTGAAAAACATCCGTTATGCAAGTCATGGCAATACTCCACTTTCGCCACAAGATCTTTGGGCTATCGGGGTTATCTCACCAACAACTGCACAAAAGAGATTTCGATGTCGGTAAAACTCGGTATTCCGAATCGCAACGATAAAATTGTGACGACAACACCTCGGAGCTCAACTCCCCGGACACCGCCACAACCCCTAAATGTCGAGGCACCAAGAACAATGTTCTCGTCACAAAACCATCGAACGATTCCAAGATACCCACGTGATCCTAAAAAATTTTTTAGTGAAATTTGAGAAGAGAAGAGTCAAAACTACGTCGGGATACCTCACAGAGCTGACGAAGGGACTGAGGAGTAAAAAGAATCCTACTCTCCGATATATATAATCCTAAGACTCAAAACATTTTCCATTCTAGACTCAACAACGTCAGCAAAACAATCATGTAGGGGGCTCCTAAGTCGGGGAAGGCTCTGATTACCAACTTGTAACGCCCCCGATGCGGCTATATCTCCCACGTGTCGAGGCACGACTTAGAGGCATAACCGCATTGAAAGCAATGTCGCAAGTGAGGTAATCTTCACACAACCCATGTAATAAATAAGGAAAGATACATAGTTGGCTTACGATCGCCACTTCACACAAGTACATAAGTAAACATACATCATTCAGAGTACACTCAAGGTCCGACTACGGAACCAAAATAAAAGAAGATACCCCAAATGCTAACACAGATCCCCGAATCGTCCCAACTGGGCACCACTACTGATCATCTGGAAACGACACATAGTAACGACCGCGTTCCTCGTCGAACTCCCACTTGAGCTCGGTGGAATCACCTGCACCGCCTCATCGGAACTCGCAACTGTTTTGAAGTATCTGTGAGTCACGGGACTCAGCAATCTCACACCCGAGATCAAGACTATTTAAGCTAATAGGAAGGACAGAGTAGTAAAGTGGAGCTGCAGCAGCGACTAGCATATGTGGTGGCTACATCGCAAAAGAGAGCGAGAAGAGAAGCAAAGCACGGTCGTGAAACTAGTAGTGATCAAGAAGTGACCCTGAACTACTTACGCCGACATAACTCCAACACCGTGTTCACTTCCGGACTCACGAGAAGAGACCATCACGGTAACACACGCGTTGATGTGTATTTTATTTGAGGTCAACTTTGGGTTTTCTACAACCGGACATTAACAAATTCCCATCGCCTCATAATCGCGGGCACGGCTTTGAAAGATATTACCTGCAGGGTGTCCCAACTTAGCCCATTATAAGCTCTCACGGTCAACGAAGGATTATTCCTTCTCTGGGAAGACCCGATCAATCTCGGAATCCCGGACTACAAGACATTTCGACAAAGAATAAAACAAGACCAGCAAAGCCACCCGAATGTGCCGACAAATCCCGATAAGAGCTGCACATATCTCGTTCTCGTGGCACACCGGATAAGCGAAGCGACAGAACCAACACGAATCCATGTTGCCAAGGAATGGTCCCGACGGTGCTCTAGTTTGGACCAACGCTCAAGGAGCACGGCCCGGGTTTAAAATAAGATGACCCTCGGCTCGCGAAAACCGGAGGAAAAGGCTTAGGTGGCAAATGGTAAAACCAATGTTGGGCCTTCTTTGGAGGAGTCTTATTCAAAGCGAATCTGTCAAGGGGTCCCATAAATCACCCAACCGTAAGGAACGCAAAATCAAGGAACATAACACCGGTATGACGGAAACTAGGGTGGCAAGAGGAACAAAACACTGCATAAGGCCGAGCCTTCCACCCTTTACCAAGTATATAGATGTATTAAAATATAGCAGATATATATATATTGTGATATCCCCAACAAGTAAACATGTTCCAAAAGGAACAACATCTCCATGTTCCAACAAGGAACAAACTTCACTTCACTGCAACTAGCAACGCTATAAGAGGGCTGAGCAAAGCGGTAACATAGCCAATCAACGGTTTGCTAGGAAGGGATGGTTAGGGCTGACATGGCAATATGGGTGGCATGACATAGCAAGTGGTAGGCATCATGACATAGGCATAGCAAAAGAGCGAGCAACTAGCATAGCAAAGATAGAAGTGATTTCGAGGGTATGATCATCTTGCCTGCAATGTTCTCAGAGTTGTCGAAAACTTGATCCTCGAAAGCGTTCTCAACAGGTTCCTCGTTCACGTACTCGTCTCCCGGCTCTACCCAAAACAACAACACAAACAAGGAACCACAGTAAAACACGGTGCAATGCACAATCAACATGTTGCAAAACATGACATGATATGCGTGATGGGATATGCAATGCTTAGGTGCGCTCCGGAAGGTAAATGGAAAACCAGGCATCATCTTGGCAAACCAAGCATGCCATCGGAAAGATGAGATGATTTCGTTAGAAATCGATATAGAGATCACCGGAAACGGATGCACGGGTTGGATAAGGCGGGAAAACAAGAAAGGTGAGAAAACCAACATAACAGCATGATGAACAAAGCCATGCACGTGCACAAAACTACCTCATAGCACAAATCAAATAAATATGCACATGAAAGACAACACATAAGCATGATGCAAAAAGACATGATCATAAACTTGCCCAAATGCAGAAACTAATGCCACCACTGAGTTGGTGGGATTTTTCTACCCCAAAAACATATATAATATGTTAGGGTTACCGTAGAGAAATCAACACAAAAGCACTAAGTCAAAATCTGCCTAAACTGGAAGTTAGCAGAAATGGCAATTTCCAGATTTGGAAATGTCCTGAAATGGACTTGCCTAAAACAGACAAGGGAACAAACCAGAAATGGAAACGTGGGGGTAAAAGAAAAAAAATAAGAATGGAGGAGGGCGCTGAGAGGCTGACATGGGGGGCCCTACTGTCATAGAGACAGTGGCGAAATGGGTTTTAAAAGGGGGGAAGAAAACAGCCTCGGGGGGGATTCGAACCCGGGTCTCCCCGTTGGAATCCTGCAACTGCTACCACTGGGCTAGGCGGCGGCGACTGACAGAGAAGGGGCCTCGGCCCTTAACTGCTTCCACTGCTGCAGAGACGAACCGAAGGAAGCGCGAAACAGAAACAAAAAAAAAGGGGGGGAGGCGCGCCTGGGGTTCGAACCCAGGTCGCCGCGGTGAGAGAGCGGGGGGTCAACCAGCTCGGCTAGGCTAGGGAAGTCGGTAGGATCGGGGATGCTGCCTACTTGACCAACTAACAGGCCCTGATCTAAGAACAGAGGAGACGCGACGATGCCGGCGAGGCAACGGCGGCTACAGGGGCTCCGCGCCCTCGTACAGACTGGGTGCGCACGGGGGAGCACCACGGAAACATGACGGGGCAAGCCCGAGCGGGGATAGCGGCAACCACGCACGCCAAGCTACTCTGAACCCAAAAGCTTCGGACATGCCGGAGCACGCCGAGCGCGGCAAGGACACGGACCGGACCCTATGCCATGGTGAACTAACGGCGATAGGAAGGAGCAGGGAGGAAGTAGGGTATACCTCCTTACCCTAGGACAAGAAATCGGCGACGGAGACGGGCTGACGGCGAAGCCACGGAGCTCGGAACTTCGCCGGGAACCTGACCGAGAAGAAGACCGAAGCAGGGCGTCGACGAACTTGGCGATCCGGGCCCCCGTAGTCGACGTCGTGGTCGAAGACGACGACGAGGAAGAAGATGGACACGGCACGGATGGTTGGGTTGGCCGGAGAGCACGCCGGCGACGAGGCGCGCTCCCAGATGCGCTCGGGACGGAGCGGGGCGGCGAATCTGGGTGGTTTTCTTACCTGACGGCGGCAGCGAGAGGGAGAGGGAAACCCTAGGGTTCGGTTTGACGCGGAGAGGGGATAAGTAGGGGCTAGGGCGACGGGGCGAGCTCACGCTCCCCGTGCTCGGGGTCCCCATGGCGATGGCGAGAGGAGAGGGAAAGGTGGGTGCGATGCACAGCGCTGTCGCTGCCAAGCGGGACCGGCGCGTCCACGTGGACGGGATCCATGGGGTAAGTCTTGGTGTGGGTCTTGGAAGGGAGGAGAGGCGAGCGGCTGGGCGCTGCTCTCTGGGCTGCGGGGCTGAGGGAAGCTGGGCCGGCTCGGAGTGGCCGGGGGCCCAGGTGGGGAGGTTTAGCTGGGCTGCCACTTCTGCTGCTGCCTCCTTTTCTTTTCCTTTTTAAAAACAAAAGGAAGAGAAAAGAAAGAACAGAAAGAAAAGAAAAAGAGTTGGAGAGAAAGGAAAATATCCCCACACTCTGGAATTCTCCACTATTTAAATAAATTGTAATGGACATTTTAGAGGTAGAAAAATAATGCAAGTTTGGAAATATTTCAAACTTGTGCCATTTTGAACCCGACCATAACAACTTCAAATGAGGAGATTTTTGGCAGAGAGGTTTAGTGCAAAGAGCAAGATTTTCAGGGAGAAGATGAACATTAATTGAGAAAGGAAATTATAGCCCTTGAAAAGGAAAGAAGTAGAGGGAAAGAGGAGATGGTAATGCAAGAAAGAATGAAACATGCAACAACATGACATGTGGGAGAACACCACAACCACATGATAAGAATGGAATGCAAGATGACAAGAGACACAAAAGCAATATGGTAAAAGAGCAACACAAAGAAAAGAGAAAAAACCCAACATAACCAAACAAAAGAGGCCAAGCATGACAAAAACCCACAAGACTTGGATGAGGCCAAATTGATATATTGCCCAAAAGGGAAGTTTACATCCAGGGTGTTACAACACTCCACCACTACAAGAGGATCTCGTCCCGAGATCTAGGACTGAAAGAACTCCGGATACTCAGAACGGAGGTGATCCTCACGCTCCCAGGTAGCTTCTCGGTCGGAATGGTGTGACCACTTCACTTTCAGGAACTTGATTGACTTGTTGCGAGTCTTGCGCTCGGTTTCTTCAAGAATAGCAACGGGGTGCTCATGATAAGAGAGATCTTCTTGAAGGTCAATCTCTTCGAAGTTGATAGTGCGTTTAGGAGTCTTGAAGCACTTGCGAAGGCTGTGACACGTGAAACACATCGCACGCGTTTGCAAAGTTGGATGGAAGCTCGTTGATAGGCGAGATCGCCTCTTTTCCCAATGATCTTGAAAGGACCCACGATCTAGGGGCAAGCTTCCCTTTGATACCGGGCGACGAGTGCCTTTCATTGAGAGACGCGAGGTAGACATGGTCTCCGATTTCAAAAGTCACATCACGGTGCTTATCATCATAATAGCTCTTCCGGCGCGATTGCGCGGCTTTGAGATTCTCACGAATGACCTTGCACATTTCTTACGCTTCGTGATCAAGTCATTGCCAAGAAGTGGCGCTCACTGTCTCGCACCAATTGAGAGGAGTACGGCACTTTCGCCATAGAGAATTTGAATGGGGCTTTGCCGAACTCGCTGGAAGCTGTTGTTGTAAGAGAACTCGGCATAAGGAAGACAATCTTCCCACTTCATACCGAAGGAAATGACACAAGCCCCGAGCATATCTTCAAGAATTTGATTAACTCGCCGACTTGGCCACTTGTTTGAGGATGGAAAGTCTTTGAAGCGAATGTTGGTGCCCATGGCCTTTCAAAAGAATCCCGTAACTTGGAGGTAAAGATGCTGCCACGGTCCAAGAGATCACTTGAGGAATGCCGCAAGGAGACAATCTCGGAGGTGTATAGCTCGCCAACCGAGCTGCAGTGATGGATTCTTTGATAGGAAGAAAATGAGCCACTTTAGTCACTTGTCAATGACAACGAAGATAGCATCATTTCCACGCTTGGACTTTGGAAAGCCACCACGAAGTCCATTTCAATATGGTCAAACTTCCATTCGGGAATAGCAAGAGGTTGGAGGAGACCAGCTGGTCTTTGGTGTTACGCTTGAGATTGCGGAACTCCTCACGCTTGCTCTCAACAACACTCTTGAATGTGATGAGCTCGAAATCACGGCGGAACTCATCCTGTAATGACACGACCTCCTCTCGAATCTTTGTATTGTCGGTACCACTCAGCAGCTTGATCCTTGAGTTGAAACGATGCAAACTTGACAAAGTCCTCGTGTCCGACATTGCTACACCAAAGTGCTTGCAGATGTCCACTAACCAATCATCGCGTCTGCTGCCTCAACACGTAAACCGAAAGACTTCGTGATTAGCGAGGAACCGACCGAGAGTAGCAAAGTGTGGCTGATTGTTGCCTTGACCTTGATTGCCTTGATTGCCTTGATTGCCTTGATTGCCTTGCCCTCGAGCACGTTCTTGCAAGAGCTGCAAAATCATCTCGAGCATTGGCATTGGTGGCTGCCATGATAGCTTGCCGTGCCTCCGGAGGCGGAGGTGGAGGTGGAGGTGGAGGATTCGATCGATCCCCATCATTGCGATCCGGATTCGAGACGTTGGCGGAGCCATCTCAAGAGGGTGACATCCGTTAGTCCTTTGATAGACAAATTGATAAGTAGAATCAACGGATAGAAATTGCAACATATAGTCTTCACAATAAACATTCGAACAAGAATGAACGAATGAATTCCCAAAGTTAATCATCACACGTCCAATAAAGTGAGAAGCCACTTATAAAAAGATATGGAAATAACATCTGACTGAGGAACAAATCGAATATCACAACTGAAAACAAAAGGTTGGCTTCTAGAATGAGCCGGAACAAACACATGATAGAGATTTCGCTCAAAGTGTTCGTGGTGGGGCCCACACGGACACGACGTATAGCGGACGTCACGAATGACTAACAAGACGTCCCCGAATCAGCATAGCCAAGGATTCTTTAAGACGTCTCGCGACCATCAGAATCGACCGTGAATGGGCGGACCACTAGACGTTGAACCCCAATCTCAAATCATACATCCATCGGAAAGAATATCCCGTAAGCTACTAGAATTCCCACCTATAAACTCCGAAACTTTCGGTTATGCAATCGGTGTTGGGGATACAGGGACACAAAATATATCACCCAAACTAACAATACCTAGATCCACCAGATCCATCCGTCAACACATAACCAAGAAATCCTCGGAAATCGTGTACCTCGACCTTCAAAAACATCTATTATGCAAGTCATGGCAATACTCCCGACTCGCCACAAGATCGGGCTATCGGGGTTATCTCACCAACAACTGCACAAAAGAGATTTCGATGTCGGTAAAACTCGTATTCCAGAATCGCAACGATAAAATTGTGACGACAACACCTCGGAGCTCAACTCCGGGACACCGCCACAACCCCTAAATGTCGAGGCACCAAGAACAATGTTCTCGTCACAAAACCATCGAACGATTCCAAGATACCCACGTGATCCTAAAAAATTTTTTAGTGAAATTTGAGAAGAGAAGAGTCAAAACTCTACGTCGGGATACCTCACAGAGCGATTTAAGGACCGAGGAGTAAAAAGAATCCTACTCTCCGATATATATAATCCTAAGACTCAAAACATTTTCCATTCTAGACTCAACAACGCCAACAAAACAATCAAGTAGGGGCTCCTAAGTCGGGAAGGCTCGATTACCAACTTGTAGCGCCCGATGCGGCTATATCTCCCACGTGTCGAGGCACGACTTAGAGGCATAACCGCATTGAAAGCAATGTCGCAAGTGAGGTAATCTTCACACAACCCATGTAATAAATAAGGGAAAGATACATAGTTGGCTTACGACGCCACTTCACACAAAGACATAAGTAAACATACATCATTGAGTACACTCAAGGTCCGACTACGGAACCAAAATAAAAGAAGATACCCCAAATGCTAACACAGATCCCGAATCATCCCAACCGGGCACCACTATCGATCATCTGGAAACGACACATAGTAACGACCACGTTCCTCGTCGAACTCCCACTTGAGCTCGGTGGAATCACCTGACCGGCCTCATCGGAACCCGCAACTGTTTTGAAGTATCTCGTGAGTCACGGGACTCAGCAATCTCACACCCGCGAGATCAAGACTATTTAAGCTAATAGGAAGGACAGAGTAGTAAAGTGGAGCTGCAGCAAGCGACTAGCATATGTGGTGGCTACATCGCAAAAGAGAGCGAGAAGAGAAGCAAAGCACGGTCGTGAAACTAGTAGTGATCAAGAAGTGACCTGAACTACTTACGCCGACATAACTCCAACATCGTGTTCACTTCCGGACCACGAGAAGAGACCATCACGGTAACACACGCGTTGATGTGTATTTTATTTGAGGTCAACTTTGGGTTTTCTACAACCGGACATTAACAAATTCCCATCGCCTCATAACATGGGCACGGCTTTGAAAGATATTACCTGCAGGGTGTCCCAACTTAGCCCATTATAAGCTCTCACGGTCAACGAAGGATTATTCCTTCTACTGGGAAGACCCGATCAATCTCGAATCCCGGACTACAAGACATTTCGACAGCAATAAAACAAGACCAGCAAAGCCACCCGAATGTGCCGACAAATCCCGATAAGAGCTGCACATATCTCGCTCTGGCACACCGGATAAGCGAAGCGACAGAACCGACGAATCCATGTTGCCAAGGAATGGTCCCGACGGTGCTCTAGTTTGGACCAACGCTTCAAGGAGCACCGCCCGGGTTTAAAATAAGATGACCCTCGGGCTCGCGAAAACCCGGGGAAAAGGCTTAGGTGGCAAATGGTAAAACCAATGTTGGGCCTTCTTTGAGGAGTCTTATTCAAAGCGAACGTCAAGGGGTCCCATAAATCACCCAACCGTAAGGAACGCAAAATCAAGGAACATAACACCGGTATGACGGAAACTAGGGTGGCAAGAGTGGAACAAAACACGGGCATAAGGCCGAGCCTTCCACCCTTTACCAAGTATATAGATGTATTAAAATATAGCGATATATATATATTGTGATATCCCCAACAAGTAAACATGTTCCAAAAGGAACAACATCTCCATGTTCCAACAAGGAACAAACTTCAGCTTCACCGCAACTAGCAACGCTATAAGAGGGCTGAGCAAAGCGGTAACATAGCCAATCAACGGTTTGCTAGGAAGGGATGGTTAGGCTGACATGGCAATATGGGTGGCATGACATAGCAAGTGGTAGGCATCGCAAGATAGGCATAGCAAAAGAGCGAGCAACTAGCATATCAAAGATAGAAGTGATTTCGAGGGTATGATCATCTTGCCTGCAATGTTCTCAGAGTTGTCGAAAACTTGATCCTCGAAAGCGTTCTCAACAGGTTCCTCGTTCACGTACTCGTCTCCCGGCTCTACCCAAAACAACAACACAAACAAGGAACCACAGTAAAACACGGTGCAATGCACAATCAACATGTTGCAAAACATGACATGATATGCGTGATGGGATATGCAATGCTTAGGTGCGCCCGGAAGGTAAATGGAAAACTGAGGCATCATCTTGGCAAACCAAGCATGCCATCGGAAAGATGAGATGATTTCGTTAGAAATCGATATAGAGATCACCGGAAACGGATGCACGGGTTGGATAAGGCGGAAAACAAGAAAGGTGAGAAACCAACATAACAAACATGATGAACAAAGCCATGCACGTGCACAAAACTACCTCATAGCACAAATCAAATAAATATGCACATGAAAGACAACACATAAGCATGATGCAAAAGACATGATCATAAACTTGCCCAAATGCAGAAACTAATGCCACCACTGAGTTGGTGGGATTTTTCACCCCAAAAACATATATAATATGTTAGGGTTACCGAGAGAAATCAACACAAAAGCACTAAGTCAAAATCTGCCTAAACTGGAAGTTAGCGAAATGGCAATTTCAGATTTGGAAATGTCTCAAATGGACTTGCCTAAAACAGACAAGGAACAAACCAGAAATGGAAACGTGGGGTAAAAGAAAAAAATAAGAATGGAGGAGGGCTGAGAGGTCGACATGGGGGCCCTCTTGTCATAGAGACAGTGGCGAAATGGGTTTTAAAAGGGGAAGAAAACAGCCTCGGGGATTCAACCGGGTCTCCCGTTGGAATCTCGCAATCGCTACCACGGGCTAGGCGGCGGCGACGACAGAGAAGGGGCTCGGCCCTTAATCGCTTCCCACTGCTGCAGAGACGAACGAAGGAAGCGCCAAACAAAAAAAAAAAGGGGGAGGGCGCGCCTGGGGTTCGAACCCAGGTCGCCGCGGTGAGAGAGCGGGGGGTCAACCAGCTCGGCTAGGCTAGGGAAGTCGGTAGGATCGGGATGCTGCCTACTTGACCAACTAATGTGCCCCGATCTAAGAACAGAGGAGACGCGACGATGCCGGGCGAGGCAACGGCGGCTCTGTGGGCTCCGCGCCCAGTCTGACCAGGTGCGCACGGGGGAGCACCACGGAAACATGACGGGGCAAGCCCGAGCGGGGATAGCGGCAACCACGCACGCCAAGCTACTCTGAACCCAAAAGCTTCGGACATGCCGGAGCACGCCGAGCGCGGCAAGGACACGGACCGGACCCTACGCCATGGTGAACTAACGGCGACAGGAAGGAGCAGGGAGGAAGTAGGGTATACCTCCTTACCCTAGGACAAGAAATCGGCGACGGAGACGGGCTGACGGCGAAGCCACGGAGCTCGGAACTTCGCCGGGAACCTGACCGAGAAGAAGACCGAAGCAGGGCGTCGACGAACTTGGCGATCCGGGCCCCCGTAGTCGACGTCGTGGTCGAAGACGACGACGAGGAAGAAGATGGACACGGCACGGATGGTTGGGTTGGCGGAGAGCACGCCCATGACGAGGCGCGCTCCCAGATCATGCGCCGGACGGAGCGGGCGGCGAATCTGGTGGTTTCTTACCGACGGGCGGCGAGAGGGAGAGGGAAACCCTAGGGTTGGTTTGACGCGAGAGGGATAAGTAGGGGCTAGGGCGACGGGCGAGCTCACGCTCCCGTGCTCGGGTCCCCATGGCGATGGCGAGAGGAGAGGGAAAGGTGGGTGCGATGCACAGCGCTGTCGCTGCCAAGCGGGACCGGCGCGTCCACGTGGACGGGATCCAGCGGGGGTAAGTGCGGCTGTGGGTGCGCGAAGGCAGGAGGAGAGGCGAGCGGGCTGGCGCGCCTGCTCTCTGGGCTGCGGGGCTGAGGGAAGCTGGGCCGGCTCGGAGTGGCCGGGGGCCCAGGTGGGGAGGTTTAGCTGGGCTGCCACTGCTGCTGCTGCCTCCTTTTCTTTTCCTTTTTAAAAACAAAAGGAAGAGAAAAGAAAGAACAGAAAGAAAAGAAAAAGAGTTGGAGAGAAAGGAAAATATCCCCACACTCCTGGAATTCTCCACTATTTAAATAAATTGTAATGGACATTTTTAGAGGTAGAAAAATAATGCAAGTTTGGAAATATTTCAAACTTGTGCCATTTTTGAACCTGACCATAACAACTTCAAATGAGGAGATTTTTGGCAGAGAGGTTTAGTGCAAAGAGCAAGATTTTCAGGGAGAAGATGAACATTAATTGACAAAGGAAATTATAGCCCTTGAAAAGGAAAGAAGTAGAGGGAAAGAGGAGATGGTAATGCAAGAAAGAATGAAACATGCAACAACATGACATGTGGGAAAACACCACAACCACATGATAAGAATGGAATGCAAGATGACAAGAGACACAAAAGCAATATGGTAAAAGAGCAACACAAAGAAAAGAGAAAAAAACCCAACATAACCAAACATAACCAAACAAAAGAGGCCAAGCATGACAAAAACCCACAAGACTTGGATGAGGCCAAATTGATATATTGCCCAAAAGGGAAGTTTACATCCAGGGTGTTACACCACCGTACCGTCGTCAGCTGAGAAAGAACCGTCCACTGAGAAGGCTACACAGTCTGCCGGCGGTGGCGACCATGAAGAATTAGATTCGGTCCTCTTGACATATATTCACAGGACCAATGTCCAACAGAGGCAACTTTCCTTTAGTAATATCTTCATTTGTATACAACCTCGCGTGAGCCAATGAATTCATATATAGCTCTAAAGATACTCCATTGTAGTTTCAGGAGGAGGAATGTCCTTGCCATGTACAATGTCCGAGTGAAGTGACCATATGCGTCAAATGAGCATATGATCATATCTCTAACCTGCTCCCTGCATCCCGCCAATACGTTTAATATCCACACTTTACTCGTGGCAATCAGTAGTGAGTTATCTGGCAATGGCCACATCGGTCGCATCAACTCCCAGATTTTTTAAATGGTCTCCGGAGGGGGGGGGGGGGGAGGGTGTGACGCCCCCGGTTCAATCATACACGCAAATGTGTATGATCAAGATCAGAGACTCGCGGGAAGATATCACAAGACAACTCTAGACACAAATTAAAATAATACAAGCTTTATATTACAAGCCAGCGGGCTCGAATACATCAGCTCGAATACAAAAGAGTCAGCGAAAGCAACAATATCTGAGTACAGACATAAGTTAAACAAGGTTGCCTAAAGAAGGCTAGCACAAACAACCACGTTGATCAAAAAGGCAAGGTGATGTAGGGTGGAAACCCTAGGGCCGATCTTTCACGATTGGAGCGGATCCTATGAAGAACATGAGGGGAAACACGAGGGGAAAACGAGAGGTATCACTCAAACTACACAAGATTCGATTACACATGTGCTAGATCCTCGAAACACAAAGAGATACACAATGCACGATCAACAAAGGATGATATAAGTAGCAAGTTCTTCTCCGTGAGGAGGTCTTGAGGGTCTTCCCGTTAGGGGTCTTGAATCCAAGATGGATCTTCTCCGTAGAGGCCGCGGTCTCTCTCGGTGGAGTAGATCCAGATGAATGAGCAAAGCTCTATCTCTCAAATGAGCTATCACTATGCTAACCCTAGCAAGAGGGAGGAGGAGGAGCATATATAGTCTAAGGATGCGTTTGGATGCTGGGCTATCCCTCCGTGGGACAGGGATAGCCATTTTTTACATGCATAACATTTGTTTGGATCACGGGCGAGTTGGGATAGCGTTGGCCAGATGCTTCGAATATTCACCCAAAACACGGCTACGCGTGTTCGCGAGAATCTCGCGAATGTGGGCATCCCACCGCGCTCAGGGGACGCGAAGGCAGCCCGCGAAACATTTTTCGCCGCACTGTCTATCTCTTTCCCCCTTTGGCCCTTTGCATCTCGGATCTCTCTTCTCTCTGTTGCAACGGCGGCGGCAGATCGAAGCTCGACGATGACGGTGAGCATGCAGCGGCACCGGCAGGTTGAAGCCCGGGGACGAGGTGAGTGCGGAGCGGCATGACTCTCTCCTTCCTTTGCCTTCTCTCCTCCTTTGTCAGCAGAGGCCATGGCGGCGGCGGCCAACACAGGTCAGTGTCGCGTGCGGCCGCCGGAGCCCTACGGATGGCGGCGCTGGCCCTGCTTCTCTCCGTCCGGTGCGCCGGCTATGCGCCCCATGCGCGGGTACTGCGCGTGCTGCACCGGCCCTCCATCTGTCCGGTAGGTGCGCATGTTGTGTGCCCTGTGAGCAGGTGTTGCGCGCGCTACACCAGCCGTGCTAGCTGCTTGTTGTGCGTGCTACGCCGGCCTTGCTAGCTGTGCGGCCAAACTTGTTGCGTGTACTGTGGCGGCCATATGTACTGATGTGTGCTTTCTCCAATGATTTTCTATCCAACCTGCTGATCATTTTTTGTTGATTTTTTGTGCTGCAGCACCTCGGGTCAAAGGCGACAGGGAAGTCAGGGACTGCTACATCTTCTGACCCCAAAAAAGAGGCTATCCTCAACCAAGATTCAACCTTCAAACCAAACAAAACATAGGCTAACCTCATCCATCAACCAAACTGAAATTATGGCTATCCTTATCCTGCTGGATATGGATGCCCATAGCCACCCTAGCACATCCCTTTAAACAAACGCATCCTAAATGGACGAAGGGGTACATGGGCCTTGGCCCAACATGCTGTCAACACACAGGCGTCGGATGTCCGACAGCTACTGGTCGTCCGGTGGCTCGCGAGGGTCCAGACGTCCGGTACTTGTCGGAATTCCGACGGTTTGGCTCGGGATGGTTGGCGTCGGACGTTCGGGGCGTCGGTCGTCCGGTGGTCTCCATACTTCTGGCGTTTTGGTTCTGTGATGGTGGTGTCGGTCGTCCAGAGGGGCTCGGCATTCCGGGGGCTGGAGCATGTCGGACGTCCGGTCGGTGTCGGTTGTCCGCCATCGAGCGCGTGCAGTGCCGGGACTCGGTGGGGCTAGAGCTCACAGCGCCGAGTCCGACGAGTACCGGCCGTCCCGGTGTCGCTACCAGCGCTTCTTCTCTTGGTCCTTGTACTTGGTGTCCTCGCTGTCTTGTCCGTTGGGTTTAGCTGTTCCATGGCTTTCCTCGAAGCACCTAATCACACATAGGGTCTCCGCTTGAGGTAGTAGCCATGTTTCATGGCCAACTGGCTCCCCATGGCCCTCGCCGGCGCCGCACGCCCGCCGCTCAACTCGCCGGATCCTCTGTGGCCTCCGGGAGAAGCATGCGATCTCTTCAGAAGGCCGCAGACCGGCGCCCTCGCCGTGCTGACCCTCCTTGGTGGTTCGCAGGCGCCGCCCACGGATCGCCACGTCAAGCAGTTCCTCCGCCAAATAGGCGCTGCCCGTGTGCAGTAAGGGGCTCCTCCGGGATGGGCGGCACCCAAGGCCGACCTCACCTTCGACTCGGAGGACCATCCGGTGACCACCGCAGGCTCGGGCCCACTCCCAATGCTCTGCACACCCACCATCTGCAACGTAGTGGTTACCAAGACCCTCATCGACGGCGGAGCTGACCTCAACGTGCTCTATGTGGAAGCTTTCGGCTTGCTCCACGTACCGCACGACCGGCTCCGTCCCACCAAGCCCTTCTCCTGGGTAGGCAATGGTTCCACCAGCCCCCTAGGACAGATCCGCCTCCATGTCACCTTCGGCACCCGCGACAACTACCGCACCGAGCTTATTGATTTCGACATCGCTCGCATCGGCCTTCCGTACAACGCCATCCTCGGGTACCCAGCCCTGGCAAAATTTATGGCGGCAACTCATCCCGCCTACAACCTCATGAAGATGCCAGGGAGCAGCGACGTCCTCACTGTGGCTGGAGACCAAGGAGGCCCTGACGGCCCTCAAGCTCGCCTTCAGGGCAGCAGGCGGCACAAGACCATGCAGCGGCAAACACTGGGCCTGTGGAAGGCGGCCAAGAAGAAGCGACTGTTCTCTCAAGATCGGGCCAAGACGAAGCAGGTGCCGGTCGACGAGGACGGGGCCTCAGGAGTCACCTTCACCATAGGTGCCGACCTTGCCCCGGACCAAGAAGCGGCATTGGTGAATTTCCTGCGCACGACTAAGGAGGTACTCGCCTGGGAGCCCCAGCAGCTGGTTGGGGGCCAGAGGGGGATAATCGAGCATCACCTAAGGGTGTGCCCAAATGTGCGCCCGGTGAAGAAGAAGGCACGACGACAGTCCACAGAGAAGCAGTACTTCATTTTCCAGGAGACCCGCAAGCTGCAAGAAGTAGGTGTCATCCGTGAGGTTCGGTACCTGGAGTGGCTGGCGAACCCGGTCGTCATGCCCAAGAAAGGAGGGAAGGAACACATGTGCGTCAACTTCACCAACCTCAACAAGGCCTGCCCTCAAGACCCATTCCCACTTCCGCGCGTTGATCAGATCGTTGACTCCACCGCCGAGTGCGACTTGCTATGTTTCCTAGATGCTTTCTCAGGGTACCACCAGATCAAGATGGCGGTGTAGGACGTAGAGAAGACGACCTTCTTAACCCCGTGTGGGGTGTACTGCTACACATGCATGCCGTTCGGGCTGCGTAATGCGGGGGCGAACTTCCAGCGGCTGATGCACATTGCTCTAGGCCGACAGCTCGGGAGGAACACAGAGGCCTATGTCGACTGCATTGTAGTAAAATCTCGATAGGCAAGGACCCTCATCCAGGATCTGGAGGAGACCTTCGCCAGCCTACGTAAGGTGGACCTGCGGCTCAATCCGGAGAAATGTGTGTTCGGCGTCCCCTCAAGTAAGTTGTTGGGCTTCCTCGTGTCACACTGGGGAATCGAGGCGAACCTAGAGAAGGTCAAAGCGATAGAAGAGATGAGTCCACCGCAGACTCTCAAGGAAATGCAGAAGTTGGCGGGCTGCGTGACCTCGCTGGGGCGCTTCATCTCCAACTGGGGGAGCGCGCCCTCCCATTCTTCAAGATGATGAAGAAGAAGGGCCCATTTGAGTGGACTCCGGAGGCCGACGTGGCGTTCCAAGACCTCAAGAGATACCTCACCAGCCCGCAAGTGATGGTGGAGCCACGTCCTCTCGAGCCCCTGGTGCTCTACCTGGCCGCCATGCCTCACTCAGCCAGCGCAGCACTGGTGGCCGTCCGGGAGGAGCGCCAGGCCAAGGACCTGCCGTGCGGCGCCACACAGCCAATCGAGATGACGCAGCACCAAGACGGTGCTCCTGAAGCCACCGCAGCGTGATACGTCTCCAACGTATCTATAATTTTTTATTGTTCCATGCTATTATATTATCTGTTTTGGATGTTTAATGGGCTTTAATATGCTCTTTTATATTATTTTTGGGACTAACCTATTAACCGGAGGCCCAGTGCCAGTTTCTGTTTTTTGGCCTATTTTAGTGTTTCCTAGAAAAGGAATATCAAACGGAATCCAAACGGAATGAAACCTTCGCGATGATCTTCCTTGGACTGAAAGCAAACCAGAAGACTTGGAGTTGAAGTCTGGAACGCCACAAGGTGGGCAAGAGGCAGGAGGGCGCGCCGGGGGGGGGTAGGCATGCTCCCCACCCTCGTGGGCCCCTCGTAGCTCCACGGACGTACTTCTTTTGCCTATATATACCCTTATACCCTAAAAACATCAAGGGGAGCCACGAAACCACTTTTCCACCGCCGCAACCTTCTGTATCCGTGAGATCCCATCTTGGGGCCTTTTCTGGCGATCTGCCGGAGGGGAAATCGATCACGGAGGGCTTCTACATCAACACCATAGCCTCTCGGATGAAGCGTGAGTATTTTACCACAGACCTTCGGGTCCATAGTTATTAGCTAGATGGCTTCTTCTCTCTCTTTGATCCTCAATACAAAGTTCTCCTCGACATTCTTGGAGATCTATTCGATGTAATACTCTTTTGCGGTGTGTTTCCTGAGATCCGATGAATTGTGGATTTATGAACTTGATTATCTATGAATATTATTTGGTTCTCCTCTGAATTCTTATATGCATGATTTGATATCTTTGCAAGTCTCTTCGAATTATCAGTTTAGTTTGCCCTACTAGATTGATCTTTCTTGCAATGGGAGAAGTGCTTAGCTTTGGGTTTAATCTTGCGGTGTCCTTTCCTAGTGACAGTAGGGGCAGCAAGGCACGTATTGTATTGTTGCCATTAAGGATAAAAAATGGGGTTTATATCATATTGCTTGAGTTTATCCCTCTACATCATGTCATCTTGCCTAATGCGTTACTCTGTTCTTATGAACTTAATACTCTAGATGCATGCTGGATAGCGGTCGATGTGTGGAGTAATAGTAGTAGATGCAGAATCGTTTCAGTCTACTTAACACGGACGTGATGCCTATATTCATGATCATTGCCTTAGATAACTTCATAACTATGCACTCTTCTATCAATTGCCCGACAGTAATTTGTTCACCCACCATAATACATTTTATCTTGAGCGAAGCCACTAGTGAAACCTATGGCCCCCGGGTCACTTTATTATTATATTGCATCTCTTTTATTTACATCGCATCTCGTTTACTATTTTGCAATCTTTACTTCCCAATCTATACAACAAAAATACCAAAAATATTTACTGTACTATCTTTATTAGATCTCACTTTTGCGAGTGGCCGTGAAGGGATTGACAACCCCTTTATCGCGTTGGTTGCAAGGTTCTTGATTGTTTGTGCAGGTACTAGGTGACTTGTGCGTTGTCTGCACCTGGATTGATACCTTGGTTCTAAAAAACTAAGGGAAATACTTACGCTACTTTGCTGCATCACCCTTTCCTCTTCAAGGGAAAACCAACGCACGCTCAAGAGGTAGCAAGAAGGATTTCTGGCGCCGTTGCTGGGGACATCTACGCCAAGTCAAGACATACTAAGTACCCATCATAAACTCTTCTCCCTCGCATTACATTATTTTCCATTCGCCTCTCGTTTTCCTCTCCCCAACTTCACAAAGATTTGCCCCTTTTCTTCGCCTTCCTTCCATTCGATCTTATGTTTGCTTGTGTTGCCATGTGCCTGCTATTTGCTTGCATCTTCGCTTGCTAAAAAACTATTGTTATGGATCCTCATCCCCTTGTTAATCTTTTTAAAAGATCCAATTATGAAGAACCAATTGCTAGTGAGTTGAGTGCACTAGATTATCTTTATGAGGTTTTGCTTGAAATTCATGAATCTGAAAATTGTGATGAAGTGTTGAAAGAAGAAATTTATGAAGTGATTCACGATAGCTCCTTGAATGAAAAGCATGATTGCAATGATATTATTTTAAATTCTGTTAATGTTAATTGTGCTAATAGTATGCAAAACCCTAAGCTTGGGGATGCTAGTTTTGCTATGTCCACTACTTGTTGCAATGATCATGATTGGGGTGATTCTTCTTACAATCTTGAAAATTTATTTAAGCCCCATGATGAATATGAGATTGATAATAATGTTTGCAATAATACTGAAAGTGGGTTTGGAAGAGTGTCAACTTTAGATCCCACATATTTGGATAATGTTCAGTCTTATATTTTTGACAAAAGTGGGTTCGGAGAGGTCATGACTTTATTTTATGATAATCCCACTATTTCTGAAGAGTATCAACTTTGCATGCATGTGGACCATGAAGAGAAAATTTTATGTGATAGCTATATTGTTGAATTGAATATGATTCCACATGTAATTATTATGAGAGGAAAATATGGTTGTAGAAATTTTCATGTTACTAAATTAAGTCTCGTTATGTTGAGATTGTTATTGTTTCTCACTTCTTTCTTGCATATGCTAGTTTTTGCTTGTCTTGATAATTTATTTGCCTATAAGATGCCTATGCATAGGAAGTATGTTAGACTTAGATGTGTTTTTCATATGCTATATGATGCTCTCTTTGTGCTTCAATTCTTGTCTTTCATGTGAGCATCATCGAAATTATCAATGCATAGCTAGGGGCGTTAAACGATAGCGCTTGTTGGGAGGCAACCCAATTTTATTTTTTGTTATTTACTTTTTGTTACTTTTTAGTAATAAATAATTCATATAGCCTCTGTTTAGATGTGGTTTTATGTTTTAATTAGTGCTTGTGCCAAGTAGAACCTTTGGGAAGACTTGGGTGAAGTCTTTGCGATCTTGCTGTAAAAAACAGAAACTTTTGCGCTCATGAGATTAGCTGCCATGTTTTACTGGAGAGTTCTTTTAGGTTGATTCTTTTTAACATGATTAATAGAAAATTTCCTCACGTACACCAATTTATTTAAGAATTTTTGGAGTTCCAGAAGTATTCGATTTAGTCAAATTGCTACAGACTGTTCTGTTTTGACAGATTCTGTTTTTCGTGTGTTGTTTGCTTATTTTGATGAATCTATGAGTAGTATCGGGGGGTATGAACCATAGAGAAGTTGGAATACAGTAGGTTTAACACCAATATAAATAAAGAATGAGTTCATGACAGTACATTAAAGTGGTGGTTTATTTTCTTATACTAACGGAGCTCATGAGATTTTCTATTGAGTTTTGTGTTGTGAAGTTTTCAAGTTTTTGGGTAAATATTTGATGGATTTTGAAATAAGGAGTGGCAAGAGCCTAAGCTTTGGGATGCCCAAGGCACGCCAAGGTAAAATTCAAGGACAACCAAAAGCCTAAGCTTGGGGATGCCGGAAGGCATCCCTCTTTAAATCTTCGCTCTATCGGTAACTTTACTTGAGGCTATATTTTTATTCACCACATGATATGTGTTTTGCTTGGAGCGTCTTGTATGATTGGAGTCTTTGCTTTTTAGTTTACCACATTCATCCTTTCTGTACACACCTTTTGGAGAGACACGCATGAATTGAAATTTATTAGAATACTCTATGTGCTTCACTTATATCTTTTGAGCTAGATAATTTTGCTCTAGTGCTTCACTTATATCTTTTTAGAGCACGGTGGTGGTTTTATTTTATAGAAATTATTGATATCTCATGCTTCACTTATATTATTTTGAGAGTCTTTTAAAACAGCATGGTAATTTGCTTTCACTATAAAATTAGTCCTAATATGATGGGCATCCAAGATGGGTATAATAAAAACTTCCATAAAAAGTGTGTTGAATGCTATGAGAAGTTTGATGCTTGATGATTGTTTTGAGACATGAGGATGGTGATATTAGAGTCATGCTAGTAGATTAATTGTGAATTTGAGAAATACTTGTGTTGAGGTTTGCATGTCCCGTAGCATGCACGTATGGTAACCGTTGTGTAACAAATTTGAAGCATGAGGTGTTTCTTTGATTGTCTTCCTTATGAGTGGCGGTCGGGGACGAGCGATGGTCTTTTCCTACCAAACTATCCCCCTAGGAGCATGCGCGTAGTGCTTGGTTTTTGATGACTTGTACATTTTTGCAATAAGTATGTGAGTTCTTTATGACTAATGTTGAATCCATGGATTATACACACTCTCACCCTTCCACTATTGCTAGCCCTCTAGTACCGCGCAACTTTCATCGGTACCATAAACCCACCATTTACCTTCCTCAAAACAGCCGCCATACCTACCTATTATTGCATTTCCATAGCCATTCCAAGATATATTGCCATGCAACTTTCCACTGTTCCGTTTATTATGGCACGCTCCATCATTGTCATATTGCCTTGCATGATCATGTAGTTGACATTCTTAATTTTTTTCATACATGTCACTCTTGATTCATTGCACATCCCGGTACACCGCCGGAGGCACGCATATAGAGTCATATTTTGTTCTAGTATCGAGTTGTAAGTAAATAGAAGTGTGATGATCTTCATTATTAGAGCATTGTCCCATGTGAGGAAATAAAAAAATAAAAAAAATAAAAAAGAAAGAAAGGCCAAAAAAAGAGAAGGACCAAAAAAATGAGAGAAAAAGAGAGAAGGGACAATGCTACTATCCTTTTTTCACACTTGTGCTTCAAAGTAGCACCATGATCTTCATGATAGAGAGTCTCTTATTTTGTCACTTTCATTTACTAGTGGGAATTTTTCATTATAGAACTTGGCTTGTATATTCCAACGATGGGCTTCCTCAAAATGCCCTAGGTCTTCGTGAGCAAGCAAGTTGGATGCACATCCACTTAGTTTCTTTTGTTGAGCTTTCATGTATTTATAGCTCTAGTGCGTCCGTTGCATGGCAATCCCTACTCACTCAAATTGATATCTATTGATGGGCATCTCCATAGCCCATTGATACGCCTAGTTGATGTGAGAACATCTTCCTCCTTTTTGTCTTCTCCACAACCACCATTCTATTCCACCTATAGTGCTATGTCCATGGCTCGCGCTCATGTATTGCGTGAAAGTTGAAAACGTTTGAGAATACTAAAGTATGAAACAATTGCTTGGCTTGTCATCAGGTTTGTGCATGATTTGAGCATTTTGTGTGACGGAGATGGAGCATAGCCAAACTATATGATCTTGTAGGGATGAACTTTCTTTGGCCATGTTATTTTGAGAAGACACGACTACTTTGTTAGTATGCTTGAAGTATTATTATTTTTATGTCAATATTAAACTTTTGCCTTGAATCTTTCGGATCTGAACATTCATGCCACAATAAACAAAATTACATTGATAAATATGTTAGGTAGCATTCCACATCAAAAATTATGTTTTTATCATTTACCTACTCAAGGACGAGCAGGAATTAAGCTTGGGGATGCTTGATACATCTCCAACATATCTATAATTTTTGATTGTTCCATGCTGTTATATTATCTGTTTTGGATGTTTAATGGGCTTTAATATGCTCTTTTATATTGTTTTTGGGACTAACCTATTAACCGGAGGCCCAGTGCCAGTTTCTGTTTTTTTGCCTATTTTAGTGTTTCGCAGAAAAGGAATATCAAATGGAACCCAAATGGAATGAAACCTTCACGATGATCTTTCTTGGACCGAAAGCAAACCAGAAGACTTGGAATTGAAGTCTGGAACGCTACGAGGCAGGAGGGCGCGCCCAGGGGGGTAGGCGCGCCCCCACCCTCGTGGGCCCCTCGTAGCTCCACCGACGTACTTCTTTCTCCTATATATACTCTTATACCCTAAGAACATCAAGGGGAGCCACGAAACCACTTTCCACCGCCGCAACCTTCTGTACCCGTGAGATCCCATCTTGGGGCCTTTTCCGACGATCTGCTGGAGGGGGAATCGATCACGGAGGGCTTCTACATCAACACCATAACCTCTCCGAAGAAGCGGGAGTAGTTTACCACAGACCTTTGGGTCCATAGTTATTAGCTAGATGGCCTCTTCTCTCTCTCTCTCTCTCTCTCTCTCTCTCTCTCTCTCTCTCTCTCTTTGATCCTCAATACAAAGTTCTCCTCGATGTTCTTGGAAAATGTATGAAAGCTCAACAAAAGAAACTAAGTGGGTGTGCATCCAACTTGCTTTCTCATGAAGACCTAGGGCATTTGAGGAGGCCCATTGTTGGAATATACAAGCCAAGTTCTATAATGAAAAATTCCCACTAGACAAGAGACTCTCTATCATGAATATTATAGTGCTACTTTGAAACACAAGTGTGGCAAAGGATAGTAGCATTGTCCATTCTCTCTTTTTCTCTCTTTTTTGGGCCTTCTCTTTTTTTATGGCCTTTCTTTTTTTTATTCCTCACTTGGGACAATGCTCTAGAAAATGATGATCATTACACTTCTATTTATTTACAACTCAACGATTACAACTCGATACTAGAACAAAGTATGACTCTATATGAATGCCTCCGGCGGTGTACCGGGATATGCAAGAACCAAGAGTGACATGTATGAAAGAATTATGAACGGTGGCTTTGCCACGAATACTATGTCAACTACATGATCATGCTAAGCAATATGACAATGATGAATGTGTCATGATAAACGGAATGGTGGAAAGTTGCATGGCAATATATCTCGGAATGGCTATGGAAATGCCATAATAGGTAGGTATGGTGGCTGTTTTGAGGAAGATATAAGGAGGTTTATGTGTGAAAGAGCGTATCATATCACGGGTTTGGATGCACCGTGAAGTTTGCACCAACTCTCAATGTGAGAAAGGGCAATGCACGGCAATCAAGAGGCTAGCAATGATGGAAGGGTGGGAGGCGATAATCCATGGACTCAACATTAGTCATAAAGAACTCACATACTTATTGCAAAAATATACAAGTATCAAAAACCAAAGCACTACGCGCATGCTCCTAGGGGGATAGATTGGTAGGAAAAGACCATCGCTCATCCCCGACCGCCACTCATAAGGAGGATAATCAACGAACACCTCATGTTTCAAATTTGTTACATAAAGTTTACCATACGTGCATGCTACGGGACTTGCAAACTTCAACACAAGCGTTTCTCAAATTCACAACTACTCAACTAGCACGACTTTAATATTATTACCTCCATATCTCAAAACAATCATCAAGCATCAAACTTCTCTTAGTATTCAACACACTCATAAGAAAGTTTTTACTATTCTTGAATACCTAGCATATTAGGATTATTTAAGCAAATTACCATGCTATTTAAGACTCTCAAAATAATCTAAGTGAAGCATGAGAGATCAATAGTTTCTATAAAACATATCCACCACCGTGCTCTAAAAGATATAAGTGAAGTACTAGAGCAAAACTATATAACTCAAAGGATATAAGTGAAGCACAAAGAGTATTCTAATAATTTTCAAATCATGTATGGCTCTCTAAAAAGGTGTGTACAGCAAGGATGATTGTGGTAAACTAAAAAAGCAAAGACTCAAATCATACAAGACGCTCCAAGCAAAACACATATCATGTGGTGAATAAAAATATAGCTCCAAGTAAAGTTACCGATGGAAGTAGATTTAAAGAGGGATGCCTTCCGGGCATCCCCAAGATTTGACTTTTTGGTGTCCTTAGATTATCTTGGGGGTGCCATGGGCATCACCAAGCTTAGTCTCTTGCCACTCCTTGTTCCATAATCCATCAAAAATCTTTCACCCAAAACTTCAAAACTTAACAACACAAAACTCAACAGAAATCTCGTGAGCTCTGTTAGCAAAAGAAAACAAAATACCACTTCAAGGTACTGTAGTGAACGCATTCTTTATTTATATTGGTGTTAAACCTACTGTATTCCAACTTCTCTATTATTTATAAACTATTTTATAAGCCATAGATTCATCAAAATAAGCAAACAACACACGAAAAACAGAATCTGTCAAAAACAGAACAGTCTGTAGTAATATGTAACTAACGCAAACTTCTGGAACTCCAAAAAATCAGCCAAAATAGGACGACCTAGGAAATTTGTTTATTGATCAGCAGCAATTGGAATCACTATTTTATCACGTTCTGGTGATTTTTTGCAATTGTTTTCGTGAACAGACAATTTCTGGAAATTACAGCAAGATCAAATAACTATCATCCAAGAAGATCCTATAGGTTTAACTTGGCACAAACACTAATTAAAACATAAAAACACATATAACCAGAGGCTAGACCAAAGATTTATTCCTAAACAGAAGCAAAAGAAAAAAAACTAAAAATAAAATTGGGTTGCCTCCCAACAAGCGCTATCGTTTAACGCCCCTAGCTAGGCATAAAAGCAAGGATAGATCTAGGCATTGTCATATTTGGTTTTTAACTTTTTAGCGGAATCAAGCTCGAATTCGGGAGGTTCTTTACGTTTCCCTTCATATTCTGAAATTTTTAGATCTAAAGAATCCAGCCGCTTATTGCAAAGAGTAATCAACATATTCATACGGTGAATATTCCCGCTAACGTTCTTAAGAGGTTCAAGAGACTTTTGTAAAATTTTAGTAACTTCACAAATTTTCTCAAAGACTTGCGTTTCCTCTTGGGTCTGATGATGCCCCTTTTGTTGAGGTAGATTTACTACTATACCTTCTATAATTTCATGTGCAATACTGGGATCAATTTCAATAAAATTGCCTTTGGCAACGCAATCCAAAAGTTGTCTATGAGAAATATTTAGTCCAACATAAAAGTTGCGAAGCAAGATTCTAAAATTCACCTCTAGGGTACAATTACGATAAGATTCCATCATTCTAAACCAAGCGTCTTTTAAGTTTTCTCCTTGTCTTTGTTTGAAGTGAAGAACCTCAAACTCGGGGGACAAAGGAGCAGATAAGGGACTAGCCATAACGACAAAAAAGCGAAAGAGGCGAACGGAAAAGAGAGGGCGAATAAAATGGCAAGGGTGAAGTGGGGGAGAGAAAAACGAGAGGCAAATGGCAAATAATGTAATGCGGGAGATAAGGGATTGTGATGGTTACTTGGTATGTTGACTTTTGCGTAGACTCCCCGGCAACGGCGCCAGAAATTCTTCTTGCTACCTCTTGAGCACTGCGTTGGATTTCCTTGAAGAGGAAAGGATGATGCAGCAAACTAGCGTAAGTATTTCCCTCAGTTATTGAGAACCAAGGTATCAATCCAGTAGGAGGCTACGCGTGAGTCCCTCATACCTACACAAAACAAATAACTCCTCGCAACCAATGCGATAAGGGGTTGTCAATCCCTCCATGGTCACTTACGAGAGTGAGATCTGATAGATATGATAGATAATATTTTTGGTATTTTTGTGATAAAGATGCGAGGAACAATGCAAAGTAAAATAAAAAGCAAAGTAAAAGCAAGGGAAATAAATAAAGTGTTGGAAGATTAATATGATGAAGATAGACCCGGGGGCCATAGGTTTCACTAGTGGCTTCTCTCAAGAGCATAAATATTTTATGGTGGGTGAACGAATTACCGTTGAGCAATTGACAGAATTGAGCATAGTTATGAGAATATCTAGGTATGATCATGTATATAGGCATCACGTCTGAGACAAGTAGACCAACTCCTGCCTGCATCTACTACTATTACTCCACTCATCGACCGCTATCCATCATGCATCTAGAGTATTAAGTTCAAGAAAACAGAGTAATGCCTTAAGCAAGATGACATGATGTAGAGGGATAAATTCATGCAATATGATAAAAATCCCATCTTGTTATCCTCGATGGCAACAATACAATACGTGCCTTGCTGCCCCTACTGTCACTGGGAAAGGACACCGCAAGATTGAACCCAAAGCTAAGCACTTCTCCCATTGCAAGAAAAACCAATCTAGTAGGCCAAACCAAACTGATAATTCGAAGAGACTTGCAAAGATAACCAATCATACATAAAAGAATAGAAGATTCAAATATTGTTCATAGATAATCTTGATCATAAACCCACAATTCAGCGGTCTCAACAAACGCACCGCAAAAAGAAGATTACATCGAATAGATCTCCACGAGAGAGGGGGAGAACTTTGTATTGAGATCCAAAAAGAGAGAAGAAGCCACCTAGCTACTAACTATGGACCCGAAGGTCTGAGGTAAACTACTCACACTTCATCGGAAGGGCTATGGCGATGATGTAGAAGCCCTCCGTGATGGGTGCCCCCTCCGGCGGAGCTTCGGGACAGGCCCCAAGATGGGATCTCGTGGGTACAGAAGGTTGCGGTAGTGGAATTAGGTTTTGGCTCAGATTCGATCGCTTGGGGGTGCGAGGTATATATAGGAGGAAGAAGTACGTCGGTGGAGCAACGTGGGGCCCACGAGGGTGGAGGGCACGCCCTGGGGGGTGGCGCGCCCCCCTACCTCGTGGCTTCCTCGAAGCTTCCTTGACTTAGGGTCCAAGTCTCCTAGATCATGTTCGGTGAGAAAATCACGTTCCCGAAGGTTCATTCCGTTTGGACTCCGTTTGATATTCCTTTTCTGCGAAACTCTAAAATAGGCAAAAAACAGCAATTCTGGGCTGGGCCTCCGGTTAATAGGTTAGTCCCAAAAATAATATAAAAGTGGAAAATAAAGCCCAATATTGTCCAAAACAGTAGATAATATAGCATGGAGCCATCAAAAATTATAAATACGTTGGAGACGTATCATAGATGCAGAATCGTTTCGGTCTACTCGACACACACGTGATGCCTATATTCATGATCATTGCCTTAGATAACTTCATAACTATGCGCTCTTCTATCAATTGCTCGGCAGTAATTTGTTTACCCTCCGTAATACATGCTATCTTGAGAGAAGTCACTAGTGAAACCTATGGCCCCCGGGTCTCTTTCTTATTATATTGCATTTCTTTTATTTACATCGCATCTCGTTTACTATTTTGCAATCTTTAGTTTCCAATCTATACAACAAAAATACCAAAAATATTTACTTTACTATCTTTATTAGATCTCACTTTTGCGTGTGGCCGTGAAGGGATTGACAACCCTTTTATCGCGTTGGTTGCAAGGTTCTTGATTGCTTGTGCAGGTACTAGGTGACTTGTGCGTTATCTCCTACTGGATTGATACATTGGCTCTCAAAAACTGAGGGAAATACTTACGCTACTTTGATGCATCACCCTTTCCTCTTCAAGGGAAAACCAACGCATGCTCATGAGGTAGCACAACGCCAGTGGACGGCCAAGTCCCACTAAGGGGCGCTCCTGAGGCTATGGTTTCCCAAACAGGCGGCCCAGCTCCTGAGGTCTCCCAGCCCCAGGAGATGCCCCTGTCTCAGGAGGCTTCAGACTCCACCAACACTCCCGCCCTGGTCGAGCACCCGGTGTACTTCGTCAGCGCGGTACTGTGCGACGCGCGGGCATGCTACCCCATGCCGCAGAAGCTCCTGCTGGCGCTTCTCGTTGCCTCGCGCACGCTGCGTCACTACTTCCAAGGCCACCCCATTAAGGTCGTCTCAGCTTACCCGTTGGAGAGGGTGCTCCAGAGCCCCAATGCTGCGGGAAGGGTCGCCGAGTGGAACATCGAAGTGCAAGCATTCCAGCTAGAGTTCAGCACCACCAGGGTCATCAAGGGTGTTGCCGGACGGACGTTTCGGGGCCCGAGCCAGGTGAAGGCCGGTCCCTCTCACCTCGGACTGATGCGCCAGACGGCGGATCATGCACTTTGACGGTGCCTTCGCGCATCAGGGTGCGGGGGCTGGAGCCATGCTCATCTCGCCCACCCAGGACAAGCTCTACTACACCGTGCAGCTCTGCTTCCAGCGGGGCGAGAAGGTCTCCAACAACATCGCAGAGTCCGAGGCTTTGATTGCCGTCTCAAGGTTGCAGCAGCCTTGGGAGTGAAGCGCCTCACCATCAGGGGCGACTCTCAGCTCCTTGTCAACTTCTCCGACAAAGTATACGAGCCGAAGGGCGAGCATATGGAGGCATACCTCACGGAGGTGCGCAAAATGGAGAAGCAATTCTTGGGCCTGGAGCTACAGCATGTGCCTCGCGGCATGAACAAGGAAGCCGATGACATCACCAAGAGGGCGTCCAGGCGCTGGCCCCAGGAGCCCGGCGTCTTCGAGGAGCGGCTCTTCAAGCCTTCAGCAGCACCTCTGTCTGCGGGGTCGGCATCGCCTTAGGAGGAGCTTCCCCCGCCACCAACCTCGGGAGCCCCCGCCTGTGGCCCGACCTCAGGAGCGCTTCTACTCCTCACACTCGAGCCTCAGGAGGGATGCTGGACCGAAGAATTCAAGGCATACCTACTGCGAGGGGCCCTGCCAGAGAAGGAGGAAGACGCAGAGCGCGTGGCTCGGCAGATCACAACCTATTCCATTCAGGACGGTGAGCTATACCGAAAACGACAGAACTATGTTTCCTTGCGATGCATCTCCAGGGAGCAGGGGTGTGAGCTGCTAGCCGACTTACATGGAGGGGACTGCGGACATCACTCGTCATCACGCACCTTGGTGGGCAAGGCATTCCACAGCGGATTCTACTAGCCCACGGCACTCAACGATGCAACCGAGCTGGTGAGATCCTGCGAGGCTCGCCAGTTCCATGCCAAGCAAATCCACCAGCCTGCTCAGGGCCTCCAGACCATCCCGCTTTCGTGGCCATTCGCGGTCTGGGGGCTGGACATTATGGGTCCATTCCCTCGAGCGCCAGGGGGCTACCGCTACCTCTACATCGCCATCGACAAGTTCACCAAGTGGGCGGAGGTGGAGCCGGTCTGCACCATCCCTGCCGGCTCAGCAGCAAGTTCATCAAGGGCCTCGTGAGCCAGTTCGGAGTCCCTAATTGCATCATCACCGACAACGGCTCGCAGTTCACTAGCAATCTCTTCAAACATATTGTGCTAATCTTGGAACGCAGATATGCTATGCCTCAATGGCACACCCCAGGAGCAACGACCAGGCCGAGAGCGTGAACGCGGAGGTCCTGAGGGGCCTCAAAGCAAGGACTTTCAAGAAGAAGCTCGAAGCCTGCGGCAGGGGCTGGCTGGACGAGCTCTAGTCCGTGCTATGGTCCATCCGCACCACCGCGACCAAGCCAACCGGTGAAACTCCATTCTTCCTCGTCTACGGAGCAGAAGCGGTTCTCCCACATGAGGTCTTGTCATTTGATGAGGCACGCCAGGACGCCACGTGGGGGATGGACCTCGTGCTGGGGGAGGAATGCTGCCATCAAGCCTCACTCCGAGCGACAAGGTACTAGCAAGCGCTGCGGCGGTATCACTGCCGCAACATCCGCTCCAGGATGCTCGAGGTGGGTGATCTCGTCCTACGGCGGGTGCTCTCCAGGGAAGGGATGCATAAGCTTTCACCCATGTGGGAGCGCCCGTTTAGGGGCGCCCGCGTCTCCAGGCCTGGCGCCGCGCGCCTGGTGAGCAAGACGGAATTTCCATCCTGAGCACCTGGAACATCCAGCACCTCCGGAAGTTCTACCCATGAAGCAAGGCCCAGTGCCTGTGAAGGTCTCCGCTCATGACACACTCACGTAATAATGAGTGGGGCTGCACATGCCCCGAAGTCTCCAGAGTGCCGCCCTCCGGCCTCGGGGGCTCCCTCCCACGTCCTAGTGGCAGCACTTAGCTCCGCGCTAGTGAGAAGACTAGACTAGGTGTTGGACGTGACTGTTCATTTTCTTTCTATAGCTGGTTTGCAACCTTTTAATGAAATTTGGAGTTTTGGCGTTTCTCGATTGCTTGGTTGAGTTTTCCCCTTTTACTTCGCTCGCTTTTTTGTATTGCGTCAGGGAGGACGGCAGTTGCCCGACGCTCTCCCTCGCGCGCCTCGCGCGGGGGCTGGGCAGGTGTGTGTGTGCACCGGGCTAGCCTAGACCGCGGACACACCTCGCCAAAGCCTTGTCGCCCCAGAGCTTCGGCTCCCTTGATCTTCGCAAGGCGCCCTCGAATGAGCTCGTGATTGGCGCACCCCTCTTAAAGTCCGTGCCCCCCGGGTACCGCGACGTGATGCACTAAGCCATGATTAGCCCATGCATGAGGGCTCGTGCAAGGAGGAACAAGGCACCCAACGGATTTCCTAACAAACTCTGCAGCTCTATGACGCCTCCCAAGGTCAGTAGTTTCCAAGTTGGCAGCAAGGAGGCCTCGCCAGATGCCAAAAGGCGCGCCCTCATGAGACGGGAAACTACCCCGAGCGTATCAACTAAGTAATTCCTCTACATCTACGTGGAGCATGAACATCATAGCATAACGCAAGGAAAATAAGCATAGCATAACGACATAAGCACCATGGTTAATTACACGCCCCAGCAGGGCCATCTACTTTTCAAATACAGGAAGAAAGGAAAGGTTAAACAAAAGCGGCCTACGCGACCGCAGCAGCACGAGGCCTGGCTCCAAGGGCCTCCCGGATTCAGCCCGAGCCTTCTTCGTGCTTCACCGGAGCATGGCGACGGAACGACCCGCCGCCGTCCTTGAAGCGAGCCCGACGACTGGTCATAGCCACCACTGCTGGTGCTCTTGCTGGAGGAGGAGCCGCTGTCGCTGGACGAGCCACGGCCGTCGCCAAGAGCAAGCTCGCCTCAGCATCGTCATGCCCGTCGTCAAGGCCGAGCTCGTCGTCGCCACCGCTGTCCTTGGGGCAGCACCCTGCGCAGCGACGGTCTTCCCCAAATAACCTCACATAGAGGGTCGCGACACCGTCGTACTTGAAGTGGAGGGTGCACCTCTTGCTCAGGCCGCGTGCATGGGCGAACGTTTGCCAGCCTCGGGCCAGGACCGTGTTGCCTGTGGCCGAAACCTCCACCGCGGCCCACGAGGCCTTGCTACAGCAGCCGCCGGCTAAGCCGTCGAGACCCACGGCCGGTAGCTCGCTGGCAAAGGAGCACGGGAGCTGGAGCCAGGTGCCGCCCGGTCTCTCTGACCACACGACAAACTCCGGGAGCACCTCCGCCGAATGGAAGCGCGACCGAGGAGGCCGGGCGACCATGGCGTGCCTCCCCTCGGCGCAAGGGCTGCTCCACCTCGAGCGCCCCCCGCCGTGGGAGGAGACACCGCTGCTGCCGCCGAGAGCGATGCCAGTCCCCGAAGGAGTACGTCCGCGCCCCCGAGGAGCCACAACAGGGGTAGCAGCGTGCTTGCGGGGGCGGCTCCACCCCCTCTTGTGCGGTGGCGAGCCGGGCCCCTCCTGGTGAGCCTTCCCCTTCTCTGCGTCCGAGAACCTCTTCGTTGGCGCTATGGGGCTACACAAGATGGCGAGGCGAGGAAAGGAGAAGGAGCGGGCGGCGAGAAGACAGAGATGAGCGAGGGGGCTCTGCCCCTCCTCTCATTTATAGACAGAAGGAGGCCAACCGCTGGCCTCCATGATTGCATGTAATGATGGTTTTCGTTTGCATGCAGCAGGGTCTCGTCAAGTCGAGCGGTTTCCGAGGCAGCATGGGGAAGCGGAGGAGCCCACGTCCCATCAATCGCCACGCGTCAGCCGAGGCCACAAGGGGTTGGGGCCCGCGGCGCTCCGCACTTGCACCTTGGCTTCGCCTCAAAGCCAAGTTTGAGCGCGCCTTGGGCTCGGGGGGTACTGTCGGCGTCCTGGGAACTGGGGTACCCAGACTTGCCTGCCCGCTGCCCATGGCTTGGCTCGATCAACGGCCCGACATGGCCCAACTTCAGCAGCAAAAACTCAAGACCCTCGCGAGGGGCCAAGCCTCGCGAGGCGGACGACACCAAGACCTCCCTAGGGGCGGCCTCGCTAGGCTAGCACACATAGTACATCAATGTATATATCACAGTGCAATCACATGTATCAGTAGCGAAAAACTGATATATACCTTAAGAATCTCAGCGGAAACATGCAAACGGGTGTGGAGTCCCATCAACTCCATCGGCAAGTTGAGTGCGGACCGTATCCCTATCGTATCACTTACTCGTCGGATAATACCTGCAACATAATATGTTGCAGCGTGTAAACGAGACGTTGAATGTACTGGCAAGTCACACCACAAGAGATGAATAAATGTCCTATTTATACATGCAATATGGCTGGTGGATGGTTCTAAATTTAATTTGCATAAAGCTGATTTTTCCCTATCATCAAAAGAATATCATATTGTTACTACATAATTCATCATAATATGATTGAGATGGTTGCTCCATTCAATCTATACCCAAATTCATTAAAACCCATTAAATTGATTAAGAGTGATGAGATTGCTCAATTCCCACTTTCCAGATGCTCAAATTGTCCATAACCGGGGACACGGCTAATCGATTAGTTTTACACTCTGCAGAGTTTTGCACACTTTTCCCCACAAGACTCGATCACCTCCTTTGTAGTCCTCGCACTGCCTGGTGTTTGAGAGCCGGAAGATCGAGACATAGTCTTTCTGAAGTGTTCCCTCTTAACCCTGGGTAGACCGGTACACCTACATATATAACTACATCTACTAGTCTACCACTGTAAGAGGTCACACAACGTACTCAACAAAACGAGAGCCCATAATAGCTTGTGGCTGTGCAGGTAACTTCTAGTCATGAAAAATTGATGAATCCCTTTGAGCCTGGGTGGCAGTCCATAGGGTGATCACACGGGTACTCCGGGATCCCCTGGTCAAGTCCACTGGTTTCTCCAGGGTGCCCGGGCAAGTCCACTAGTTTCTCCAGGGTGCCCCTTACCAATCCACCCAGATGTGTGTTAATGTTGCCACCTTAAGGTTACCTTAATTATTATATCACTCACAACTTTCATGATCTCGCATACCAATCCCCGTCTACAATTGCATAGCAAAATCCCTTCAATGTTGGCGACAAAGAAGTAAAGGCTCAGACCTACCTCATTACACTACTGTGTTTATGATATAGCCAACTAACATATTCATGCAAACCCTACATCAAAGGACTAAATGCATATATAAAACATAGGTATAAAAGGGCATGATCAAGATGTAACTTGCCTTGTACTGTTGATGAAGATGAAATATTCTATTGAGTCGTCTCTCCTTCTCGTTACGATATATCTAACGATATAAGAAAATACTTTAACACACAACAACATCCAAATAAAGATCGTAATAAAATATTCAAATTACAATACAAAATAAAATAAAATAGAACATTCCTACATAAGTTGTTAGGACTTGGTTACGGGTTGAGATAAGATTAAGAATGAAAATATGATATATGTTTTGTTCTAGGGTTGGGTCAAAGTGAAGATCACGGGTTGAAGAGTTGTGAGGAAAGGTTCTACGACACATTCCATAATGAAAATGGTAGATGGAGTTTGTGGCATAAAGGTTTATGTTATAAAATGTATGTAACATGTCCTGAAGTCTAAATTTGTATAATGATAGCATATGACTAGAGAGGTTCCTAATGATCTTCTCAAGAAAGCTGAATCAAGAATCAAATTAAACTAATGATGAAATTGAATTACGATAAAAGAAAAACTATATGAAGTGTTAAGGTTGAAACAGTGGCTAGACATAGATGAACAATTAGGAAAAAAAATCTAACAGCAAGATATGGACCAAAGGATCAATTTTGCTGAAGGAAACATTTTTAAAAGAATTACGGATTAATAGATATAGCAAAAATACTCAAATACAAATTTTAAATTTGTGTCAAATTGAATTTACCAAAAGTGAAATATTTTTGTCTCATGATAAACTTCGTGTTTCAACGAATCCGTGGATATAAAATTTGTCGAATTCGGACTTACTGTCTAGGAGCTATGAATTTCCGAAGTTTGAGTATTTTTCTGAAAAACAAACTACGGAATTTACACAGTGCTCACCGGAGTTTCGTCGGAGATGGAGAAGAAAAGGCCCCGACGTCAACGAAGGGCCGAACGGCGGAGAGGAGGCCGAGGCGAACTTGAGAGATGCAGAGGTATGATCGTCCTCGTCCTCGGGCGCGGTGGAGAAGCCACCGGAGTCTCGAAATAGAGCGACATAGAGAGGGGTTTTCAGGGAGAGGGAATAGGGCTTCGAGGCGCACCTAGGCGTCCTATTTATAGTGGCCGAGGGAGCCGGTACAGGGAGATCAAACGAGCTCATTGTGGCCTCTAATGACGGATTGATTCCGGGACAATTAAGATATCAAAGTGGAATTTTAATCCTCTGAATGGGTTATCCATGCAATACAAAAGATCTTTCGTGTTGATAAGAAGTGGAAAGGGCGAGAGTTTCAAGTGCTAAAGGGAGAGGATGGTGTACAGGTGCCATGGCTGTTTGTGTTCTGCTCTAGATTGAAACCTATAGAGGAGGAAGAAGGGGTTCCTCGACTTGGGCTAAGGAAAAAAAATAAGATGGGCCTTAGTGGGGAACCAGGCCCAAGGGGAAAATGGAAAGTGAGAAAGAAAAAAATAGAAGTGGGCATGGTCCAAATAGGCTTAGGACATAATTATAAAATACTGTTTTTTGTGAAAAAGTTTTAAAATAGCAAATAAAATAAATGTTCACATTTATTTTTAATTTAAGTGTGCAAAACGTTTGTATAAACAACACATAAAATTTTATTAATAATTGTTCAAGTGAACCTAAATAACATTCATATATTTAAAAAAGTTTTAGCCAGAATTAAATAGTTATCCTGCTCTTATTATTCAATAAGTGTATTATAATTATCCCCAAAAGTGTTCTCTTTTATAAATTCTCAATTGAAAATTAATATTGAGCCATATTAAACATTTCCAAATATAATTTTGGAGAAGTCATGTTATCTCCCCTCATAAATTTTATTTGATTAATTTGGAAATATTTAAACGGCAGTAAAACTCCAAATAATATCATATTTCAATTGGAACTCCAAAATCCAAACAAATTCCATATGAAATATTCATCCACCACATTTGAGAAAGTCATCTTATTCTCACTCCAAAATTGTGATTGTGGTCTCCAATATTTCAAAAAGAGTCAAACAGAAATTAAAGCCCTTTGATTTCTTGAATAAACTTCCCCAACCATAGTTTTCTTTATTGGACAAAATGTTATCCAACTTTTATAACATGATTAGAAAAAGTTTTAAACAAGAACTCAAAAGGTTTTAATTCTCATGAAAATAAAATAATTTCACACAATCCATCACACAACAATCAAACAAACAATCCTATTTATTTATTTAATATAACATTCCAAGATATAGAATTTTGGGATGTTACAAACCTACCACACTTAAAATGAATCTCGTGCTCGAGATTCGGAACGGCTAGAAAGAAAAGGTTAGGGTTGGGGTCTCCTTGCAATTCCATTGATCATCATGAAGGTCACGGGTGCTACCACACTTAAAATAAGCTCATGCACCACCTCTATAGTGTTGACAACACATTTCTCCTCAAATTTCTTGTAATAACACCTTCATTGATGCTCTCCTGTTAGAGGCATAACATTTCCTTCAATATCCTGGGTCTTTGCATCAAAATGAAATTCTTCCGAGACTGGATCTTCTCATCTGACCGGTCTAGCGCCAATGCTAAACAACTATCGGAAAATCTCATGGAGGTCCGCCATTACTGGTTCCCTGCAAGAAATGGGTCTTGGCTTCATTCTCACTGTGTAACCTACGATTGGCAACAGCTACCATGTACATGGGTTTATCATCATACCATTCTAAGGCTTAATCAAGGCTTCAATGAGCGTCGGCACTTTACTGTGGGTATGTCACTTAGATTTACCATTCCAAATAACAAGAGCGAATGATAAGAGTAAGTCGTCATGGTGGCCAAGCCATGTCGCACACAAATCATTACCCTTTATAAGGTTTAGTGAATCTCGCATCCTAACACTCGGGCATCCTCACAAGCATTCCAGATTTCTCTTGTCCACAAACTTGGTTCGGATAAATTTATTGATTCAACAAGCCAAACAAAAACAACTACCATTTCACCAAAACCCTCTGGTTTTACGTATCCTCCTATGGAATAGCTATAACTCGATTGGTAGACATTTCATGGATCCTTCATAATTCTTCCTTCAACAAGACTATGCTTGTTCCTCGGTAAATCCTGGGCCTGTTGACGCTCAAAATTGGCACAGTCATAAAATTAGCATAGGTTATATCAAGACCAATTCAAACTTATGATTGGAAGTCACCTTGGAATGTCTCTCTTCGATAAGATCAAGATCGATATGAAGATGGTCTAAAACAGAGATCGGACTCAAAAGTTATGACAAGTTCAGAGATGCTCATGTTGACACCAGAGTAAAGAAAGGCATAAAACTCAATCAAGATGGCCTCTGATGGAAACTGTTTCAACATCAAAGTTGTGCATCTCTTCGAAATGATTGATTTTGATATAAAATCGTCTTAATCCGAGTTTGTATGCAACCTGTGGAGGCAAAACAAGGTCAGAAACAGAAGCCGCAGAGTCATTTCGGACCGACCGAGTTGATTTGATCGGTGAGATCGAGTTGGTCCGAAAATTTACCAGAGAGTTAGCAATATTCACTCGGTAGGACCGAAGCAAACCAATCGGTGAGACCGAGTTTATCCGAGAGATTACAAAAGTATACAGAGAGTTGGCAACATTCACTCGGTGGGACCGAAACGAACCAATCGGTGAGACCGAGTTGGTCCGGGAAATTACCAAAGATTTCTGTCCGAGTTAGGTTAGGGTTTTTGATGTTTTGGACGGAAGTTTTAGACCTTTTCTTGTACGAGAAGTCCAACCGCCTCATAAATAGATGAGAGGTGACGGCCGATTGAACAACACACAATCGAACAAATCATCTACCCCTTTTATCTTTACTTTTATCTCTCTCCCTTGTTCTTCTTCTTCCTTGTTCTTCGTTCATTCTTGTTGTTGCAGGGCGGCGGACCTCAAGGCCCTAGGGGCGATCAGGTGGACCTAGGGCAGCCCATAGCCGCCGCGCGCCCTGACGGGGTCCCTCCCGGGCGTGTGGGGTTTCGGGTCCTCAAAAGCACCTGCCGGATTGCTTGCGTACCGCGCTTCCGGATGGGTCTCCTTCGACGTGAGCTGCGGTGCATCACCCTCAGCGTTGGAGGTACACGGTGACGTGTTCGTGTGCGAACACACTTTTTGGCGACTCCGTTGAGGAAAAAGCTTTGAACGGTCTCCAACCCGTTCATGCTACGAAGAGATTGTCATCTAGGGTTTGCAATCTACAAAGGTAATATGAATACCCAATTCTCTATTATAGATGCAAATAATTCATATGGTGTTACTAGATCGTTCAATGAGTATACTCTATCGGCCAGCCCTAATTTTTTCAATAATGCATCTAATTACGTGCAAAGGCTGATTCAAAGTAATTTACATGCTTCAACTTCTTATGATACTAGTAACATGCACCATATGTACTCCAACTCTCATGCATCGGCAACCCCAGAAATCGTTATGCCGATGAACAACATGATGAATTTGGTCAATCAAGTTGAAACACCTCGCGTAGGAACTTCCAATAGCATGCAACAAAATGTTTCACCTTTTTATTTATCGGCAAACAACTTGCATCATGTTAATCCAAACATGCCGGTGGATAGGGGAATTGGCCATGCTACTACTAGTTATTCGGCCAATTACCCTCAAACATCATATGCTACACCTCATGCTACTAATTTTTCAGCACCATACACAACTGTAGATGTTCATAATTCTGCTTCACACCTTTCTGGTCATAGCCGAATAAATGTAATTTTATAGGAGAGGTTGTGCCCAATATTGTAGAAGATGAGGTAGTTGTGGCTGCATTGAAGAGTTTAGCCCAGAATAAGAGGATTAGTGCTCTTTGCCTTGAACAACATGAAAAGGGGCTATTTCCTGATTATGCCGCAATAAAAGCTAGAGTTTTGCAAGAAGATGAATGTTTGCCAATTGATAAAATTGGCGAGCAAAAATATGGTTTTACAACAATACATATGCCTTCACCTAGTACTCCATCATATTATACACCCCCTACACTATTGCAAAATTTCGTCAACATCCGTGTGTCATTGCCGAAAGAATCTAAAAACATTGGGGGGCAATCATATCCGGAGTGGGATGAAATTGAGAACAAGCTTAAAGCCAATTTTTTCGCTCGCCACCAGAGACAAATAGAAAAAGAATTGGCTCAGATAAAAGAAGCATCGCCAATTGGTAGGATCAATGAAAAGAAGGATGATTCGGAACTTGAAAGTGCTTCGGTTGAAAAAGCCGAATCAAGTAGTATATATTCCGAATCCATCAAATCCAAAGAGGCAAGCATTATTGAGAAGGGGCATGGCAAGCATAGCAAAACAACCATGCTTGATTTTTCTGAAGTTAATGGAACCTACTTCCTGCCCTATGAGTTCTGTGCCGTAGAAATTGACAAGCCTCAAGGACAAGAGCAAGTAGCCGAACAAAGTTCGACTGATAAGGATCTTCAAGGTAATGATGCACGGAATCAAGAAAAAGATGAGGAAGAGGCGTTGGGGAGCCACCCAAAGATGAAGCAAGATATTGTTCAAGTCACACCACCATCATGCTCTCCCAACATATTTGAAGAGGTATGTTTAGCAAGTAATTTACCTATTTTCAGATTTGGTCAAAACTTTATTGTTGATGGATCTATTAGAAAAATCCTCTTAAGTAATTTTGAAAGACCAATGAAGAAGGGTAATTTACTTGTTAGCAATAAAATTGTTATAGAACATATCGGTCAACCCACTGCACCATTAATAAAGACCGATACTACCTTATTGTTGCAATCAAGGCTTTCCTCATTGCTTTATTTAAAGTTCGTATCTACATGGGTAGCTTCGCTTGTTTCATACTTGGCTTACTCTTGTTCTCAATTGAGGCATGCATGTTCTAACTATTTGTGTTTCAGAAACACAAAGCCAAGGTTTGATTCTTTTCAGAAAACCGATGCTAGTATAATATCTTATCCAATGACATGGTAAAAGAATGCGAAATAAAAATCATAGTCGAATGGGGTGATACAAAATCTAAACCACTCGTTTGCTTAACTCCAAAGCCGTTTTCATAGCAAGATCGGCTAGAAAATAAAAAAATTACCTTCAATTCAAATATGTGTGTCAAATCTTTGATTTGTTGTTGAGAAATAATTATATTATAATTCTTGATCACCTTGTTGAGCCATCTGTCCAGGGACGAATGTATTGTAAGTTGCATGATTCGTCCAAGCACAATTTTGAGGATTGCAACATGTTCCGTCAAATAATTAAATCGGCCATTGATAAAGGACGGTTGAAATTTGTTGAGACACCAAGAGATGACTAGTCTATTCCGAGTGGTCCCGATGGCAGAAAGTTTTTGCATCGGCTGCTTCAAGCTGATCCACTTAAAGAGAAGGTAAAAACTGCAGGTGATGAGATCAAGCTTTCAAGTAAAGAAGTTGTTGAAGAGCATAATGAACAAAATCTTGAGGGCGAGAATTCCATCGAAGCTACAATGGAGACGCCAAGGACTGGGGGCAGCAAGAAAATCCAATGATCGACGAAAGCAAACCAAAAGAAAACAAAGGCCGAAATAAGCGCAAGTGTAAGAGATCAAAAATCACCTTCGCTGAACTATTGCATAAATATCAAAAGAAGAGTGAAGAGAAGAATACTTATCGGCCAAATCATGCAAAGAAACCAAGATCACCCCAAGGCGCAAATATGAGGATTGGTACTGGCAAACTGAGAATTTTAATGCAAGATATTCATATCCTTATTTTGGGCCGCCAATGCCAATGCCGTGGATGCCTCCCTATGCTCATATAGATCCATATCCATCATGGGTCAGGTATGATACAAGGGTACATTCTCCATCTTATTTTAGACCATCTCACCAATATTATGCAGCTCCGAGAAGATCAACATTTGAACAATCACATGGTAAAGACCGTTTCAATCATAAGGAATCGGTCCAGAGCTCAAGGAAGAAGAAGGAGGTGGTCAAGCGAGTTTACCCTGTGAAAAGAGATGGTCGTAAGAGTGCAACTTTAGATTTGATCTCAAATTAAAAAGAGCCAATTAAAGTGTTGACATTGGCTACTAAAGGAAATGAGACAAAGCAACCAATTATTGAGAGTCGAAGTGCCAAATCTGAACAAAAGAAGTTGAGAGTGCACAAGGCCAAAAAGGAATTGCCATTGGTCAAAACAGAATCACAGCCGAGATGCCCGCTCGACTTATTGTATTGGCGAAAGAGAAATTACAAAAACTTAGTGCACAAGAACTTGAAGAAATGAACATGGCATGGATTCCCAAAGGAAGTGCTCAAAATAAGAATTATGTGCAAGCAAGCTTCCATTACAAGAAGTACAATAAAAGTGAAGAGAGAGGAGGATGGTAGCAACAAACAATTAAGCCGAAGGAGTGCATCACAACATCAAAATCTTCGGTTAGCACATCATCCATTTTCTTCAACCATGCCATTGATGACTTTGCCATGGAACACATCCCTAGGTATGATCAATTACCCTCCATGGATTTATTTTCATCCATGGATGCAACATAATCTTCTATATCATGAGAGGGTATTACCAAATCACTATACATTTTATTAGCTACAAGTTTGTTGCTGATGCAAAGAGCCGAAATACTTGATTTGTCATTTCATTTGTTTATTTCGGCTATACATGCTTTGGTGGATGAATTCTACATGAACCTTATGGAGGTGGCCGATATTTATTTATCACCCTATGAATATGACAAAGCATGGCCGGTGTACCATTCTAACATCGTCCTTAGTTTGAGTGGAGAGCAAGACAAGGTACATGTTCATGGAAATCTATACATATACTTATATTATGCTTGCATGGAGATGAAACATTATGACCGATGCCATTCAAAATATGTTGCATAGACCGATTCATAGAAATTGAGTGGGTTTATGTTTTGATTTAATATATACGATTTGGCCTATGAATATGAGAGGCCAAATCATTGTTGTTTTATTATCGACCATTGGATTTATGACATGCATAATATTGATATTAGCCTTGTCTTTCTAGTACTATGGAGATTATGGTTTTGATGGTTGAATTCATAACAATGGCCAAGGTGTTGGTGTTGTTTATATATCTCCTTATGGTGCTATTTTGTGAAGCCTCATGCCACTTAAAATATTTTTTGCACAATAATGAAAGCCGAATATGCAATGTTATCCGGTTTGGATCTTTTGGGTGCCATAGGTGCTATGTACATTGAGGCTTTGGGTGATTCGTTATGAGTAGTGCAACAAATATCCAAGGGTCATCAATGTTTTGACGAATCACTTATAGTTTACCTTGAGGTATCTCTAGATATAAAATTTACCTTGGGTTGCTTTAATATTTCTCATATATCTAGACATGAAAATTGAAGAGCAAATGAGTTGGCGCAACAAGCATTTGGCTACCATGTTGATCATGGTGTATTGCACAACTATCAATAGCCGTTGCTTGATCTCACCGACATAGGTAAGGCCGAACAAAGCCCATTGCTTCGGCCACTAATGAAATTTGTATGCAGGTGAAAGAAAGGATTAGAGGGAATTCATTCTTAATTGTCTGCAAAATCCCAGCGAAATGGTGCACAATATGGTTCGGAGGATGACTATGAAATACATATCTATGGAAATCTATCACCGGATTGTTATGGAATTGAGAAGGTTTCACCCAAGTTTGCATCAAGGATTCAAACAAATAATGGCCGATATATAGTTATCGTCCTAAGAAGATGCAAAATGGCCGATGGAGTGTTGACATCGTCCTTAGAACCAACATGGTACAAGTTATTTTTCGGCACACTAGCTATGCCGAAAAACAGGGGGGCATGTGTTGACGCTCAAAATTGGCACAATCATAAAATTAGCATATGTTATATCAAGACCAATTCAAACTTATGATTGGAAGTCACCTTGGAATGTCTCTCTTCGACAAGATCAATATGGATATGAAGATGGTCTAAAACGGAGCTCGGACTAAAAGGTTATGACAAGTTCAGATGCTCATGTTGACACCAAAGTAAAGAAAGGCATAAAACTCAATCAAGATGGCCTCTGATGGAAACTGTTTCAACATGAAAGTTGTGCATCTCGTCGAAACGATTGATTTTGATGTAAAATCGTCTTAATCCGAGTTTGTATGCAACCTGTGGAGGCAAAACAAGGTCAGAAACAGAAGCTGCAGAGTCATTTCGGACCGACCGAGTTGATTTGATCGGTGAGACCGAGTTGGTCCGAAAATTTACCAGGGAGCTGGCAATGTTCACTCGGTAGGACCGAAGCAAACCAATCGGTGAGACCGAGTTGATCTGAGAGATTACAAAAGTATACAGAGAGTTGGCAACATTCACTCGGTGGGACCGAAACGAACCAATCGGTGAGACCGAGTTGGTCCGGGAAATTACCAAAGATTTCTGTCCGAGTTAGGTTAGGGTTTTTGATGTTTTGGACGGAATTTTTAGACCTTTTCTTGTATGGGAAGTCCGACCACCTCATAAATAGATGAGAGGTGACGGCCGATTGAACAATACACAATCGAACAAATCATCTACCCCTTTTATCTTTACTTTTATCTCTCCCCCTTGTTCTTCTTCTTCCTCGTTCTTCGTTCGTTCTTGTTGTTGCAGGGCGGTTGATAACCCACAAGTATAGGGGATCGCAACAGTTTTCGAGGGTAGAGTATTCAACCCTAATTTATTGATTCGACACAAGGGGAGCCAAAGAATATTCTCAAGTATTAGCAGCTGAGTTGTCAATTCAACCACACTTGGAAACTTAGTATCTGCAGCAAAGTGTTTAGTAGCAAAGTAATATGATAGTGGTGGTAACGGTAGCAAAAGTAAAGAAAGCAAAAGTAATATTTTTGGTATTTTGTAGTGATTGTAACAGTAGCAACGGAAAAGTAAATAAGCGTAAACCAGTATATGGAAAGCTCGTAGGCACCGGATCAGTGATGGATAATTATGCCGGATGCGGTTCGTCATGTAACCGTCATAACATAGGGTGACACAGAACTAGGTCCAATTCATCAATGTAATGTAGGCATGAATTCCGAATGTAGTCATACGTGCTTATGGAAAAGAACTTGCATGACATCTTTTGTCCTACCCTCCCGTGGCAGCGGGGTCCTAATGGAAACTAAGGGATATTAAGGCCTCCTTTTAATAGAGAACCGGAACAAAGCATTAGCACATAGTGAATACATGAACTCCTCAAACTATGGTCATCACCGAGAAGTATCCCGATTATTGTCACTTCGGGGTTGTCGGATCATAACACATAATAGGTGACTATAGACTTGCAAGATAGGATCAAGAACTCACATATATTCATGAAAACATAATAGGTTCAGATCTGAAATCATGGCACTCGGGCCCTAGTGACAAGCATTAAGCATAGCAAAGTCATAGCAACATCAATCTCGAACATAATGGATACTAGGATCAAACCCTAACAAAACTAACTCGATTACATGATAAATCTCATCCAACCCATCACCGTCCAGCAAGCCTACGATGGAATTACTCACGCACGGCGGTGAGCATCATGAAATTGGTGATGGAGGATGGTTGATGATGACGACGGCGACGAATCCCCCTCTCCGGAGCCCCGAACGGACTCCAGATCAGCCCTCCTGAGAGAGATTAGGGCTTGGCGGCGGATCCGTATCGTAAAACGCGATGATTTCTTCTCTCTGATTTTTTCTCTCCCCGAAAGCCAATATATAGAGTTGGAGTTGGCGTCGGAAGGTGTCCGGGGGCCCACGAGGTAGGGGCGCGCCCAGGAGAGGGGGGGGCGCCCCCCACCCTCGTGGACAGGGTGTGGGCCCCCTGGTCTTCATCTTTTGCGAGGATTTTTTATTATTTATTCTAAGATATTCCGTGGAGTTTCAGGTCATTCCGAGAACTTTTGATTTCTGCACATAAAACAACATGATGGCAATTCTGCTGAAAACAGCGTCAGTCCGAGTTAGTTCCATTCAAATCATACAAGTTAGAGTCCAAAACAAGGGAAAAAGTGTTTGGAAAAGTAGATACGACGGAGACGTATCAACTCCCCCAAGCTTAAACCCTTGCTTGTCCTCAAGCAATTCAGTTGACATACTGAAAGAGAAAAACAAAAAAATTTACAAACTCTGTTTGCTCTTGTTGTTGTAACTATGTCAAGCCAGCATTCAAGTTTTCAGCAAAGATTATAACTAACCACATTTGTAACAATTCTCAGATCTCATGTTTACTCATATCAATAACATAATCATCTAGCAAGCCATAATAATAAATCTCGGATGACAACACTTTCTCAAAATAATCATAATATGATATAACAAGATGGTATCTCGCTAGCCCTTTCTGAGACCGCAAAACATAAATGCAAAGCACCTTCAAAGATCAAGGACTGACTGGACATTGTAATTAATGGTAAAAGAGATCCAATCATAGTCATACCCGATATAAATTAACAATAATGAATGCAAATGACAGCTGTGCTCTCCAGCTAGTGCTTTTAATAAGAAGGTGATGACTCAACATAAAAGTAAATAGATAGGCCCTTCGCAGAGGGAAGCAGGGATTCGTAGTGGTGCCAGAGCTCGGTTTTGAAATAAAGATAAATTATTTTGAGCGGCATACTTTCATTGTCAACATAACAATTAAGAGATGACGATATCTTCCATGCTAAACAAATTATAGGCGGTTCCCAAATAGAATGGTAAAGTTTATACTCCCCCTCCTCCACTAGCATCAATCCATGGCTTGCTCGAAACAACGAGTGCCTCCAACATTCAACGAGTCCCAGGGGGAGTTTTGTTTGCAATTATTTTGATTTAGTTTGCATAAAGCATGGGACTGGGCATCCCGGTGACCAGCCATTTTCTCGTGAGTGAGGAGCAGAGTCCACTCCTCTTGAGAATAACCTGCCTAACACGGAAGATAAGGGCAGCCCTAGTTGATATATGAGCTATCGAGCATGCAAAACAGAATGTTTATTTGAAGGTTTAGAGTTTGGCACATACAAATTTACTTGGAACGGCAGGTAGATACCGCATATAGGAAGATATGGTGGACTCATATGGAATAACTTTTGGGTTTAAGGGATTGAATGCACAAGAAGTATTCCCGCTTAGTACAAGTGAAGGCTAGCAAAAGACTGGGAAGCGACCAACTAGAGAGCGACAACAGTCATGAACATGCATTAAAATTAATAAACATTGAGTACAAGCATGAGTAGGATATAATCCACCATGAACATAAATATCGTGAAGGCTATGTTGATTTGTTTCAACTACATGCATGAACATGTGCCAAGTCAAGTCACTTAAATCATTCAAAGGAGGATACCACCCCATCATACCACATCACAACCATTTTAATAGCATGTTGGCACGCAAGGTAAACCATTATAACTCGTAGCTAATCAAGCATGGCATAAGCAACTATGATCTCTAATTGTCATTGCAAACATGTTTATTCATAATAGGTTGAATCAAGAACGATGAACTCATCATATTTACAAAAAAAGAGGTCGAGTTCATACCAGCTTTTCTCATCTCAGTCAGTCCATCATATATCATCATAATTGCCTTTCACTTGCACAAGCGAACGACGTGAATAATAATAAGAGTGCACGTGCATTGGACTAAGCTGGAATCTGTGAGCATTCAATAAACATGAGAAGACAAGGCAATATGGGCTCTTGGTTAAATCAACAATGATGCATATAAGAGCCACTTCAACAATTTAATCATGATCTTCTCCTATTGACCCCCAAAGAAAAGAAAAGAAATAAAAACTATTTACACGGGAAAGCTCCCAACAAGAAAAAGAAGAACGGGAAATATTTTTTAGTTTTCTTTTTAATTATTACTACTACAGCAGGAAAAATAAACTACTACTATTTTTTTGTTTTTTCTTAAGGTTTATTAAACACACAAGAAGAAAGCAGGAAAAAGAAAATAAACTAGCATGGATATTACAGTGAAAGAGTATGAGCACCGACATATAGCAATGAGTGTGTGTGAACATAAATGTAATGTCGATGAGAAATACGTACTCCCCCAAGCTTAGGCTTTTGGCCTAAGTTGGTCTATTGCCAGGGATAGCCTGGCGGATACCCGTAGGTGTACCTGGGGTCATACTGCGATGCAGCGGCTATCGCCTCCTGAGATGCAGCGTGGCGTCGATCCGCCTCTGCTCTTCTCTCGTACTCATATGCCTCCTCTCTGGTAATAACATATCTTCCTTTTGTCTGAGAATCAAACAAGGCAGGAGCAGGAAGAGTAATACGGACAACATGCCGTTTGTTAAAGATTAGTCGATACTGGAGAGGTGGTTCAGTCCTCTCAACAAACTGGTGGGAAACCATAGAGTCAAAATCTAAATAAGCAGGGGGTAACTCCATATCACCCTCACGAATGTCAATCTCAAGAAAATTAGCTAAGCGGGTTGCATAAATTCCTCCTAAGAAATCTCCGTTATGTCTATTATGATGCAACCTACGAGCTACAATGGCTCCCATATGATAAGATTGGTCACCTAACACAGCACTCCTGAGAATGCTCAGATCAGGGACACACATGTGACATGCTTCATCTTTAGCATTTATGCACCTACCGATGAAGAGAGCAAAATAATGTATAGCAGGAAAGTGAATGCTCCCTATAGTGGCTTGCATTATATCTCTAGATTCCCCCACAGTTACACTAGCAAGAAAGTCTCTAAATTCAGATTTAGGGGGATCCCTGACACTACCCCAAGATGGAAGTTTGCAAGCAAAAGTGAAATCCTCTAAGTCCATGGTATAAGTTTTGTCATAAAGGTCAAACATGACTGAAGGAGAATTACGCAAAGATGAAAATTCAAACCTCCTCACAAATGCACTTGTGAGATCATGATACTGGGGGCATTTGTCACCTCAAGTCCACAAGATCGGCATTACGCAAATATCGTTAAATTCTTCTTTGATTCCGCTTGATCCATAAAAATTTCCGAAGGCCATTCATGTGGCCTCACAAGAGCGTCTCTTGGTGGTTCCTCGTCAAGATCACGCATTGCAAGCACAGGACCTTGCTTCCATGAAGAACCACCTTGGAACATCTTCCTAAACATATTGTTTCCTCTGAAAAATTTCTGAATTTTTTAGTAACTTCAAACAAAAGTGAACCAACTTCAATAAAATTGATAGCAACTACTCCTACAAGTGCCTAGAGCCTATATCAAGCATTAGAACTACTTGGAACCATATAAATTTGACATGCAAGCTCAAGAACATGGACACCTATGCAGCACAAATTTGCAAAGAATAAAGCACTAGAACAAAAACTAATTGGACCAATGGAGGAGTCACATACCAAGGAACAATCTCCACAAGCAGTTTTGCGAGAGGTGCTTTGAGCAAGGAGATCGAAAATCACAGCAAAAGTGGCTGGAACTCGTGCTTGAGTTGGTTTTTCGGGTTTGTGTGAGGCAGAGGAAGAAGATGGGTGCAGGGATAAGTGGAGGAGGGCCACCGTGGTCCCACGAGGCAGGGGGCGCGCCCAGGGGGGTAGGGCGCGCCCTCCACCCTCGTGGCCAGGTGGCAGCTCCCAGCTGTAATGTTTGCACTAAAATTCTCAAATATTCTAAAAAATCATATTAAATTGGCATGGCATTACGAGGACTTTTATTTTTGGGATATTTTTATATTGCACGGATAAGTCGGGCGACAGACTGAAAAATACTATTTTACTTTATTTCTACTAAATAACAAAAAATATAAGGAGGGTACAGAAGGTTGTGCTTCTAGTTTCATCCATCTCATGCTCATCAAAAGGAATCCACTAACAAGGTTGATCAGGTCTTGTTAACAAACTCATTCCGACTAACATGGAACCGGAGAAATTTCGAATAACACTAGGTTACCTCAACGGGGATATGGACATCCCCAATAATAAGTATATCATATTCCTTCTTGACAGTAGGGAGAGGAAATTCAAAACCTCCAAATATAATCGATGGAATTTTTCCAATAGAGTTGATACTATAAACTTGAGGTTGTTTCCTCGGAAAATGTACCGTATGCTCATTACCATTAACATGAAAAGTGACATTGCCTTTGTTGCAATCAATAACAGCCCCTGCAGTATTAAGGAAAGGTCTTCCAAGAATAATAGACATACTATCATCCTCGAGAATATCAAGAATAACAAAGTCCGTTAAAATAGTAACGTTTGCAACCATAACAGGCACATCCTCACAAATACCGACAGGTATAGCAGTTGGTTTATCAGCCATTTGCAAAGATATTTCAGTAGGTGTCAACTTATTCAAGTCAAGTCTACGATATAAAGAGAGAGGCATAACACTAACACCGACTCGAAGATCACATAAAGCAGTTTTAACATAATTTCTCTTAATGGAGCATGGTATAGTAGGTACTCCTGGATCTCCAAGTTTCTTTGCTATTCCACCCTTAAAAGTATAATTAGCAAGCATGGTGGAAATTTCAGCTTCCGGTATCTTTCTCTTATTGGTAACAATATCTTTCATATATTTAGCATAAGGATTCATTTTGAGCATATCAGTCAATCACATACGCAAAAAGATAGGTCTAATCATTTCAGCAAAGCGCTCAAAATCCTCGTCATCCTTTTTCTTGGATGGTTTCGGAGGAAAAGGCATGGGTTTCTGAACCCATGGTTCCCTTTCTTTACCATGTTTCCTAGCAACGAAGTCTCTTTTATCATAACGTTGATTCTTTGATTGTGGGTTATCAAGATCAACAGCAGGTTCAACTTCTACATCATTATCATTACTAGGTTGAGCATCATCATGAACATCATCATTAACATTTTTCACTAGGTTCATGTTCATTACCAGATTGTGTTTTAGCATCAGACATAGAGATATCATTTACATTCTCAGGTGGTTCAGCAATAGGTTCACTAGAAGTTTGCAAAGTCCTATCATTTTTCTTTTTCTTCCTTTTAGAAGAACTAGGTACATCAATATTATTTCTCTGAGAATCTTGCTCGATTCTCTTAGGGTGGCCTTCAGGATACAAAGGTTCTGAGTCATTCTACCAGTTCTAGTAGCCACTCTAACATCATAATCATTTTCTTACTATTCATTTCATCAAGCACTTCTTTACGAGCTTTAAGTACTTGTTCTACTTGAGTGGTAACCATAGAAGCATGTTTGCTAACAAGTTTAAGTTCACCTCTAATATTAGCCATATAATCACCCAAGCGTTTAATCATATAAGCATCTTGTTTTAATTGTCTACCAAAATAAGCATTGAAGTCCTCTTGCTTAAACATAAAGTTATCAAACTCATCCAAGCACTGACTAGCAATTTTAGTAGGAGGGACTTCACCTTTATCATATCTATAGAGAGAATTACCTTTACTACCTGTGTTGGGATATCGGGATCAGGAGGTTCTTCAATAGGTAATGGATCAATATCATAAGTTTCTTCAACATGCGGTAGATTAAGACCATGTATTTCTTCAATAGGAGGTAAATCCTTAACATCTTCAGTTTTAATACCTTTTTCTTTCATAGATTTCTTTGCCTCTTGCATATCTTCGGGACTGAGAAATAGAACACCTCTCTTCTTCGGAGTTGGTTTAGGAATAGGCTCAACAATTGGAGCAGGAGCTGGCTCAGGAGGTGGCTCAGGAGCTGGCTTGGGAGGTGCCCAATTAATTTCATTTGTCAACATATTATTCAATAGAATTTCAACTTCATCCGATGTTCTTTCCCTGAAAAGAGAACCAGCACAACTATCCAGGTAATCTCTGGAAGCATCAGTTAGTCCATTATAAAAGATATCAAGTATTTCAGGTTTCTTAAGAGGGTGATAAGGCAAAGCATTAAGTAACTTGAGAAGCCTCCCCCAAGCTTGTGGGAGACTCTCTTCTTTAATTTGCACGAAGTTGTATATTTCCCTCAAAGCAGCTTGTTTCTTATGAGCAGGGAAATATTTAGCAGAGAAGTAATAAATCATATCCTGGGGACTACACACACAACCAGGATAAAGAGAATTAAACCATATCTTAGCATCACCCTTTAATGAGAACGGAAATATTTTGAGTATATAAAAGTAGCGTGATCTCTCATCATTAGTAAACAGGGCGTCTATATCATTTAACTTAGTAAGATGTGCCAAAACAGTTTCAGATTCATAGCCATAAAAAGGATCAGATTCGACCAAAGTAATTATATCTGGATCAACAGAAAATTCATAATCCTTATCAGGAACACAGATAGGTGAAGTAGCAAAAGCAGGGTCAGGTTTCACTCTGTCTCTAAGAGATTCTTTGTTCCATTTAACTAATAACCTTTTGAGCTCATATATATCCTTGCAAGCAAAAATAGCTGCAGAAGATTCCATATCAAAAACATAACCCTCAGGAATAACAGTCATATTTTCATCATCACTTTCATCATCGTATTCAGATTCAATAATTTCTTTCTCTCCAACCCTAGCAATTTGTTCATCTAGAAATTCACCAAGGGGCATAGTAGTATCAAGCATAGAAGTAGTTTCATCATAAGTATCATGCATAGCAGAAGTGGCATCATCAATAACATGCGACATATCGGATCGAATAGCAGAAGTAGGTTTAGGTGTCGCTAGCTTACTCCTAACAGAAGGTGAATCAAGTGCAGAGCTAGATCGCAGTTCCGTACCTCCCCTCGTAGTTGAGGGATAAATTGTTGTCTTAATGTCTTTCAAGTTCTTCATAGTGACCAGCAGATATAAATCCCAAGTGACTCAAAGAATAGAGCTATGCTCCCCGGCAACGGCGCCAGAAAAGGGTCTTGATAACCCACAAGTATAGGGGATCGCAACAGTTTTCGAGGGTAGAGTATTCAACCCAAATTTATTGATTCGACACAAGGGGAGCCAAAGAATATTCTCAAGTATTAGCAGCTGAGTTGTCAATTCAACCACACCTGGAAACTTAGTATCTGCAGCAAAGTGTTTAGTAGCAAAGTAATATGATAGTGGTGGTAACGGTAACAAAAGTAAAGACAACAAAAGTAATATTTTTGGTATTTTGTAGTGATTGTAACAGTAGCACCGGAAAAGTAAATAAGCGTAAACCAGTATATGGAAAGCTCGTAGGCACCGGATCAATGATGGATAATTATGCCGGATGCGGTTCGTCATGTAACCGTCATAACATAGGGTGACACAGAACTAGCTCCAATTCATTAATGTAATGTAGGCATGTATTCCGAATATGGTCATACGTGCTTATGGAAAAGAACTTGCATGGCATCTTTTGTCCTACCCTCCCGTGGCAGCGGGGTCCTAATGGAAACTAAGGGATATTAAGGCCTCCTTTTAATAGAGAACCGGAACAAAGCATTAGCACATAGTGAATACATGAACTCCTCAAACTATGGTCATCACCGAGAAGTATCCCGATTATTGTCACTTCGGGGTTGTCAGATCATAACACATAATAGATGACTATAGACTTGCAAGATAGGATCAAGAACTCACATATATTCATGAAAACATAATAGGTTCAGATATGAAATCATGGCACTCGGGCCCTAGTGACAAGCATTAAGCATAGCAAAGTCATAGCAACATCAATCTCAGAACATAATGGATACTAGGGATCAAACCCTAACAAAACTAACTCGATTACATGATAAATATCATCCTACCCATCACCGTCCAGCAAGCCTACGATGGAATTATTCACGCACGGCGGTGAGCATCATGAAATTGGTGATGGAGGATGGTTGATGATGACGACAGCGACGAATCCCCCTCTCCAAAGCCCCGAACGGACTCCAGATCAGCTCTCCCGAGAGAGATTAGGGCTTGGCGGCGGCTCCGTATCGTAAAACGCGATGATTTCTTCTCTCTAATTTTTTTCTCCCCGAAAGGCAATATATAGAGTTGGAGTTGGCATCAGAAGGTGTCCAGGGGGCCCACGAGGTAGGGCGGCGCGCCTGCGGGGGGGGCGCCCCACCCTCGTGGACAGGTGTGGGCCCTGGTCTTCATCTTTAGCGAGGATTTTTATTATTTATTCTAAGATATTCCGTGGAGTTTCAGGTCATTCCGAGAACTTTTGTTTTCTGCACATAAAACAACATCATGGCAATTCTGCTGAAAACATCGCCAGTCCGGGTTAGTTCCATTCAAATCATACAAGTTAGAGTCCAAAACGAGGGCAAAAGTATTTGGAAAAGTAGATACGACGGAGACGTATCAACGGTGAACCTCGAGGCCCTAGGGGCGATCAGGTCGACCTAGGGCAGCCCATAGCCGCCGCGCGCCCTGACGGGGTCCCTCCCGGGCGTGTGGGGTTTCGGGTCCTCAAAAGCTCCCGCCGGATTGCTTGCGTACCGCACTTCCGGACGGGTCTCCTTGGACGTGAGCTGCGGTGCATCACCCTCGGCGTTGGAGGTACACGGTGACGTGTTCGTGTGCGAATAGGGCCTATGGGTTATGGCCCACTTCAACACTTGTATAGCTTTTACTCATCCTTGGAGTTACAACCGATCCATATTCCAATGTTACACTTCATGTAATTCCCATATTACTTCATTCCTTCATATCCTTGTGGTAACCAACATAACAAAAACAAAACGCCAACCTTTTTTTGTCCATCTCCTTTTTACTGATCGACATGAACAACACTTTTCTTCATTGACCATGTGGTTTTACGAAATACTACCACACTTAAAATGAATAGCACTTATTCCTCCATAGACATATTTCTCATATCCTCGAAATGGTCAAAATCTCTGTTTAGAGAGTAGCAACTCTTATAATTCAACATATCAATGTCATTTCAACTTTATTGATGCATGAAATATTGCATTCTCCAAGACTTCCATTACATGGCTCAACTCAAAGTACTCATGAAAATAAAATTTCTTCCTACTACACTCAAAAACTCAACTACTCAGCTCCAGCTTTCTTTTGATTTGAACATTCTCTAGCATAATGTCCTGCTTCCTTGCAGCGAAAACAAATGGCTTCTGACTTGTCTCGAGGCTTCCTTGTGATTTTCTGGACTCCTTGGGTTCTTGGTTTCTTGTCCGGACATTCATGGTAGTAGTGCCCTGAGTTCTTGCACCTGAAACATGTGATAGGACTCAGGTCCTTCTCTACAGAAATTGGATTTCTCTGTGGAGGTATTCTTTTTCTCTTCGGGGACTTCTTCATTCCAATCAGAGCTTCTGTTTCCTGTGGATCAAACTCCACTTATTCTACCGGGAAGTATCCCGGATTCTCTTTTCTTCCCTTGGTGCAATACTGCGGAAAATGTCCTTTTTCTCCACATGAAAAACAGGCATTTGAATAAATTCTGGTTAGGCCTTCTCCATCAGGGTCTTCAACATTGTCCTTCCTCACAGGTTCTTCCATACCTTCTCGGAGGGCTTCCTTCATTCCTTCCTTCTGCTTCTGGATAGTTCATCGTACCATGGGATAAATGTGACACTGAGCAGGGTAGTGTTTAGTTCCTTCACATAAGAAATATGTAACCTGCCAGGTTGGGCACTCTTCGGTGGGTGATTTTCTTCACATTGTGGGCATCCGTCCTTGTGTTCTTTATGGGTGTGTCCAACTTCTCCGCAAATCTTACATGCACAAGGTTTCTTCATCATCTTACTATCGTAGGGCTTCCAGGTAAGACGAGACCTTAGCAGAGTCATCTTGAATTCTTCCCAAGTCTTTGCTCCATTCCATCCTTGTATGGCTTGATGCATTTTCCACCATTTTGCAGCACTTCCTTCAAAGTACTGAAGAGCGTATGGTACTTCATCCTTTCTTTCAACAAGGTTGATCCTCAGGTGAATCTTCATGTTACGAATCCATTGCTCGGCCTCCAACTGAGTCTTGGGTCCAGAGAATTTGAGTCCATCTTCATTCATCATCTATTGGGTCCAAGGGTTTTGGGACGAGATAGAGTTGGAGGAATAGAGAGAGATACACACCACGAACAACTCAACCATGGTTCACATATTCATTCAATCAAACAGTAATATAGTACTGCCACCCACATAAGTTGGTATATATGGTCAGATACTCAAATCATAAACGTTCAAACTTATTTTCTCATGGTGGACTACTACTACTAAACTAACTTCTCCAGGTCTTGATTCTGGTCTCCACGAGGCTTCTTCTGCTTGTGTTGGATATTCTCTAGTTCTTCAGCTAGATAATCTTTGTCGAGACGGAGTTTCCTGTGGCGTCCCAGTATGTCTTGGAGTTGATTCTTGAGCTTCTGGATCTCAACATCTTTGCCATGAGCTATGGTCCTGCTGTTCTCCAGTTCTTGACAAAGTTTCTGAACTTCAAGGTCCTTCTCTGCATGCTTGGTTACCTCTAGCTTCTGGGTCTTGAGTTCTTCACGCAGTGCTTCCTTATCAAATAAGACTTCGAGAAGATCCATCTGGATATTCTTGATGTAATGCTCCAGGTCTTGGTTATACACCGTCAGAGGTGAAGACTTCAACTTCTGCTCCATCGTGATAAGGATATGTTCTCCACCAGCTTTCTGCCATCCAAGCTTTCCAAAACTGTTCTTGCTTAGCTCATTACGATGACGATAGCACAAGCGTGCAATTCATCATGAATGGCAGTGTTGATGCCCATATCCTTGTTGCGGGCTATCATCTCATATGTGATGTCTCCTTTCTTGGGGTCTCCTTGACGTCCAAAAACTCGAGTCTTAATGCCCCATGTTCCGGTTCTTTTCTTGTTCACCTTGATCTCCTGTATCGGCAACTTCAGCAGTTTGACCAGTACTATGAGGGTTCGACCACAAAGAACGTCCTTGTAGTGCTCTCTGGTGTTCAGGGTGAAATTCTCCATCTAAAATTTGGAAATAAGAAGAGTTTTGGTCAAGGGTTCAAAAGATGAGGGAAAATTCCAAGGAAAAAATTGTTCTCTCGGGGTTTTGCTGGTACTAAGCCATTTCCTAGGGTCACGTCCTACAGTCAACATGTGCTCTGATACCATTTCTGTAGCGACCCGACCTCAGACGGTCAAGTCTCTATGTATCTGTGCTATCCCTAGATCGGTATGATAGCACACACAATACATCAATGTATATATCAACGTGCAATCAGACGTATAAGTAACGAAAAACTAACATATATATGTAACGCCCCAGATTCGTTGCGCCAGGTGTCTGCCAGTCATTCGTCGTTGTTGCCATGTCATTTGCTTGCGTGTTGCACTTTGCCATGTCATCATATGCATTTCATATCATGTCATCATCTGCATTTCATATCATGTCATCATGTGCATTTCATTTTGCATACATGTTCATCTCATGCATCCGAGCATTTTCCCCGTTGTCCGTTTTGCAATCCGGCACTCCTATGTCCTCCGGCGCCCTCTTTTACCTCTTTTCGTGTGCGGGTGTTAAACGGTCTTGGAATGGACCGAGGTATGCCAAGCGGCCTTGGTATAGCACCGGTAGACCGCCTGCCAAGTTTCGTGCCATTTGGAGGTCGTTTGATACTCCAACGGTTAACCGGGTAACCGTAAAAGCCTCTTTGTCTTGCAGCCCAACACCCCTCCAAAGTGGCCCAAAACCCATCCTAGCCCCCTCCATGCTCTCGGTCATTCGATCACGATCGTGTGGGCGAAAACCGCACCTCATTTGGACACTCCCACCTCCTTCTACCTATAAATATGTGACTCCCCCCAAAAATCCCGGATCAATTCCACCCCTAACCCTAGACGAAATCCCTCCTCCGCCACCGGACACGTCCGGATCGGACGGACGCGTCCGTCTGCCGCCCGCCGTCAACCAGCGCGCCGCCACGTGGCGGGCGCGCCTACATCGCCGCCCGGCCGCGCCAGGCCTGGCGAGGCCAGCGCCAAGCCCTCCCCAGCGCTGGCCAGACGCCGCCTCCCAGCGCTTCCTCCCAAGTCATTTTGTTGTTAATTTATGCAATGTTCATCGCATCATAACTCTGCAGCCGTAGCTCCGTTTCGTGTGTGTAATATGTCAGATTGTTCGTCTCAACGAGTACTTCATTTCATTCCATTGCATTATATTCATTTGAGCCCATCTTGATGCCTGAATCATCGTTGCAAGAGTGCTATATGATGTTAATCTGCTGAAACTGTTATAACTTGATGATTTGTCATTTTTGTTGCATTTGATGTGTGCATCCTATGAGTATGAGTCCTACATGTGTTTTGTGCTATGTCATGCCATCTTTACAGGGGTGCTATCCATGTATTTTTGTGAGTCTTGTACTGAGTGCATCAAGCTTGTTAAGTAGGGTACTTCTTTATTCTTTGTTTTGCTAGGCTGATTCTGTTATATTTTGTTGCTATGTTAACCTGCTTCTACAAGTCAATCTATGCATAATTTGGAGATGTTCACTAAGGATGTTTTGTTATACATGTCTTGCTCTATCCCTCCAAGCCCTTTGTTGCAATTATAGTCTGCTGTAACTTGTTGTAATCTTCCTCTCAAGTTGCTAAATAATGTTTCTGTCAGCCTGTTAACATTAAGTTCAATGTTGCCATGATTGTTTTTAGTGATCCATGCACTCTACGAACTTGCTATTGCCATTCTTAGCTTCTCAAACATGTCTTCTTACTTATTGTTGTTCATGCCATGTATGAATCTGTAATATAACTTGCTATTTTTACATGGGTGCCATCATATTTTTCTGTGCCCTTTTGGCTCATGGTCAGTAAATGACTTTTGTTCTATGCAATTAGTAGATTCATCCCATGCCTTTGTTTGCCATGATAAGTTCCTGTAGCATGTTGTTTTATAGCTCTAAACACTACAACCTGATGTTATTCCTGCTAAATCTGAAACTGTTATTATTTGCAATCTTGCCATGTCCTTTTGAGCATGTTTTAGTCATTTCTAGAGATAGCTCAGTGTTCATGTTTTGTCATGCTTTACCTGTACATAATGTTCATGCCTTTTGTTTTCATATTGTGGTGCTGTAGCATATTGATTTGATGCTTGCAATACGCCTAGTTGCTGTTTTGGACAGTTTGTCCTTTAAACTTGTATAGGGTGTATGTGTTGCACCGTTGCTCCGTTTTGAGTGTGCTCTATATGAAACTTGCATGATTTTGCATGTAGTTTCATATTATCATGTTGCATCCTTGTTTTGAGTTGTTTGCTTGATGTTTGGATGCATTTTGCATCAATGCAATGTTTAACTTGTTTTGCTCATATCTTCGAGGCCGTAGCTCCGAATTAAATGAACTTTATATGTAACTTGACTAGAATTTCGTGTAGATCATTTTGGTGCATCTTAACTTGCTGTTTAACAACTTGAATATAAGGTTTATTCAGATCTGGACCAATTTCGAAATATGCATATGAGGACTTACCGGAATTGTTATATGTTGTTTCCGGCCTCATTTAAACTTGTTTTGATGTGCTGCTCTTGTTTGCATCATCTCTTGCCATGAGTAGCTTCATGTAGCTTGTCATGCATCATGCTTGATTGTGCATCATGTCTTGTTCATGTGTGGTGTGTTTACCTTGTTGTGTGCTTCTTCTCGATAGTTCCCGTTTCGTTGCGATCGTGAGGATTCGTTCATCTACGCTTGGTTCGTCTTCGTGGCTTCATCTTCTTCATGGACTCGTTCTTCTTCCTAGCGGGATTTCAGGCAAGATGACCGCTACCCTGGATCTCACTACTATCATTGCTATGCTAGTTGTTTCGTTCTATCGCTATGCTGCGCTACCTATCACTTGTTCCTCAAGCCTCCCAAATTGCCATGTCAGCCTCTAACCTTTTGCACCCTTCCTAGCAAACCATTGCTTGGCTATGTTACCGCTTTGCTCAACCCCTCTTATAGCGTTGTTAGTTGCAGGTGAAGTTGAAGATTACTCTTTGATGGACAGGATCATGTTGGGATATCACAATATCTCTTATATTATTAATGCATCTATATACTTGGTAAAGGGTGGAAGGCTCGGCCTTATGCCTGGTGTTTTGTTCCACTCTTGCCGCCCTAGTTTCCGTCATATCGGTATTATGTTCCCGGATTTTGCGTCCCTAACGCGGTTGGGTGATTTATGGCACCCCCTTGATAGTTCGCTTTGAATAAGACTCCTCCAGCAAGGCCCAACATTGGTTTTACCATTTGCCTCACCTATACCCTTTTATTTCCCTTGGATTCCGGAGCCCGAGGGTCATCTTTATTTTAGCCCCCCGGGCCAGTTCTCCTTCGAGTGCGGGCCCAAACCGAGCGATGTCCGGCGCCCCCTGGGCAATCAGGGTCTATGCCAACCCGACGTCTTGCTCATCCGGTGTGCCCTGAGAACGAGATATGTGCAGCTCCTATCGGGATTTGTCGGCACATCCGGCGGCTTTGCTGGTCTTGTTTTATTCTTGTCGAAATGTCTTGTAGCCGGATTCGAGACTGATCGGGTCTTCCGGGAGAAGGAATATCCTTCGTTGATCGCGAGAGCTTATCATGGGCTAAGTTGGGACACCCTGCAGGTATAAACTTTCGAGAGCGCGCTTGCATGTTATGTGGCAGATGGGAATTTGTTAATATCTGGTTGTAGTAAACTTGAAGTAAACCCTTCTAAAATACACCAACCGTGTGCGTAACCGTGAGTGTCTCTTTTCGGGGTTGATCGAGAGGAGAACACGGTTTCTGGGTTATGTCTGATGTAAGTAGGAGTTCAGGATCACTTCTTGATCATTACTAGTTGTCGACCGTTCCTCTTGCTTCTCTTCTCGCTCTCATTTGCGTATGTTAGCCACCATATATGCTTTGTCGCTGCTGCAACCTCACCACTTTACTCCTTCCTTACCCATTAAGCTTTGCTAGTCTTGATACCCATGGTAATGGGATTGCCGAGTCCTCGTGGCTCACAGATTACTACACCACCAGTTGCAGGTACAGGTTGTGCGATGATCATGACGCGAGAGCGACGCTTGCTTGTCTTGAGTTCTTCTTCTACTTCTTCGATCAGGGGATAGGTTCCAGGTCGGTAGCCTGGGCTAGCAGGGTGGATGTCGTTTGAGCTTCTGTTTATGTTTCATCCGTAGTCGGATGTTGATCTTGTGAATGATGTTGTATTCATGTGACATTGCATGTCTTGGTTGTATCCCTATGTATTATGTAATGTTGATGTAATGATATCCACCTTGCAAAAGTGTTTCAATATGCGGGTCTATCCTTGGTGGGACTTTCGAGTTCCTTTTGGATAGGGTCGCATATTAAGCGTGTTTAAGTTGGTATCAGAGCCTCGACCGACCCTAGGAGCCCCTTGATTGATCGTGTAGTTTGGCCGTTGTCGAGTCTAGAAGAAAACTGATTTCTGAGTCTAGTTATATCGGAGAGTAGGAATTCTTTTACTCCTCTGCCCCTTCGTCGCTCAGGTAAGGAATCTTGACGTAGGTGTTTTGAACTACTCCTCTTCCCATTCAAGTTTTTTCATTAGGATCACGCGGTTAGTTTTCGTTCGTTGCCCTTCCTCTTTTATCCGATGCATCTCTCGTCAAGTCGACTCAAACCTCTTTGCCTTTCATGAGATCAATCCTCAGTTCTTTTCAATCGTCGTTCTTTCCCTGTCCGAAGTTGTTTTGTTTTTCCTGCCCGCCCTCCCTTCTTCTTTTCGAACCAGATGCGTATTCAGTATCCATCCTACTAAATGCGAGTTCTGCTCTCTCTCCTCAATGATTTCAACGGTGTTGTCTTTTCAAGTTATTAAATCATTCCCGTTCCAAGTTGCCTTTGTTTTCCGCCCACCCACCCTTTTCTTCCCGAGTCGACTCTCTCGACCAGCTATCTCATTAAATGCGGAACCTCTTGATCTTTAGTAAATTATCTCAACTGGTGAATTCTCGTCTCGTTCGTCATTCTCCATCTATTTTTCTTCTCCGGTGGACTCAATTCAAGTTTTTCGGGTTAATCATATTCTTTTCCTTGAAGTGTTCTCTTTGCTCGTTCGCCTCTCGCTTGATTTATCATTCGGAGTTAGGAAGACATATCGGAGATTAAATCGTGTTCTAATTAATTCGAGGTTGTCACCTCATTCAAATATTTCAATTGTTCTGGTGCATCATCTATCTATTCAACATCCTTTTTCAACGGTGTTATCTTTTCAGTGGGCCCTAACCCACAGGTCTTTTCCCAGGATCTTACCTAACTCTTCTAATATCCGGAGCTATTCTCAAATCCTTTTGAAGTTTGATGTAAGTATGATTTTCATCAGTCGGATCTTTTCCAAGATCGCTTTCAAATTATTTTCATTGTTGCCTCAATCTCTTCGCTTTTCATTCTTCCGGAGTACCTCAACAATTTTGATGGTGTTTCTCGTCGTCATTCTCAACTTTGAAGATCGAGGAAGAGTTTCTCTAAATCTTGCCCGTTCTCTCGAAGATTCGTGGTTCTAGCTTCTTGTTACCCTCTCGAATTATTCTGTTTGTCGGAAATTCTTTTTTCTCAACCATCCGGAGTATTTCAGAAGTTGATTTCCGTTTTGTTTCACCGGAGGCCATCGTTCCAGAAGAATTCTTCGTCCTCACATTTCAGCTACCGTTATCCAATTATTCCGGTGCATCGTTCATATATCCTCTAATCAGTTCATGATCTCTTCATTCTCTTGTATCTAAATTCCATCAAGTATCTTTGTGCTTTTCTAATTCTTCCCGGTGATTCATTCTCTTTCATCAGTCATTTCTGAATTTTTACGGTGGTTCCTTCAGATTTCTTTTCCTTGATTATCATTTTAATCCATTCGTTCTTTCCAATCCTACCGGTGGTTCATGAAGACCTTCTCAAGTTTTGCGCTATAACCCCCTAATCCTTTCCAAGAAGAATAAGTAATATGCAAAATCCATTGCTTGTCATCAATTTAATTTGATGAAGGATAAACATACAATAAATCTTATTCTTATTTCATCCAAGTGATTAATCCCTTCCTTCGAAGTTTGTTCTTGAGGAATAAATTCTAGTTCCAAGCGTTCTCATCTTTTCTTCTCCAGAGTTCAAAAATTTACTCGGCCATTTCATCCGAACATCCATCTAAATCATCGCAAGGCTCATCTTATTCTTTCTTCCTTCATTCTATCTCGCCATCCTTTTGTCACAGGAGTTCTTCATGGTGGTTCTTCATGATTTAATTCATTATTCAAGAGTTCATCAAGATTTTGTTGGTGGAGTTTAAGTATCTATTCTTCTCGCATCTCGAAGTGCAATTAATTCTCCGTATTCTTTTGAAGTGGAGTTTCGCATTTCTTCATTCCTCTCGGCTATGCAATCTTTTCCGCTTGTGGTTGATTATCACCTCATAATTTTGAGATGTTTTCCATAAGTCCACAACAAGCAATTCTTTTGTTGTTGAAAATTTCCAACAACTCCGTTCAATCCTTTCTTCTAAGGATGCTCCTTATGTCATTCTTGGCAGAAGTTGTCATTTTCTTCTCCGTTCTTTTCATTCAACTATTTCAATTCTTCCGGAGGCATTGTGTCATTACTCTCGGCAAGTATCATTCCATCTTCTCAAGTTCATGTTCTAATCATTCCATTTTTAGCCGGAGTGCTGCCTAAATCCTTTCAGTCTTATTCATTTTTTATCTCGTTCTAACCGGAGTGGTTTCATAGTCTATCTTATTCTGTGAGCTTTCGATTCTCGTCATTCTCGTCGTTCCCCTCGTCTTCTCTAGTGCTCTCGATTCTTTGCTTCTTCTCTTGAGTTCTTGTTTCACCTCATCCCTTTTCCCGCCCGTCTCGGTCCTAAGATCTCGGGACGAGATCTCTTGTTAGTGGATGAGTGTTGTAACGGCCCGGATTCGTTGTGCCAGGTGTCTGCCAGTCATTCGTCATCGTTGCCATGTCATTTGCTTGCGTGTTGCACTTTGCCATGTCATCATATGCATTTCATATCATGTCATCATCTGCATTTCATATCATGTCATCATGTGCATTTCATTTTGCATACATGTTCATCTCATGCATCCGAGCATTTTCCCCGTTGTCCGTTTTGCAATCCGGCACTCCTATGTCCTCCGGCGCCCTCTTTTACCTCTTTTCGTGTGTGGGTGTTAAACGGTCTCGGAATGGACCAAGGTTTGCCAAGCGGCCTTGGTATAGCACCGGTAGACCGCCTGTCAAGTGTCGTGCCATTTGGAGGTCGTTTGATACTCCATAGGTTAACCGGGTAACCGTAAAAGCCTCTTTGTCTTGCAGCCCAACACCCCTCCAAAGTGGCCCAAAACCCATCCTAGCCCCCTCCATGCTCTCGGTCGTTCGATCACGATCGTGTGGGCGAAAACCGCACCTCATTTGGACACTCCCACCTCCTTCTACCTATAAATATGTGACTCCCCCCAAAAATCCCGGATCAATTCCACCCCTAACCCTAGGCGAAATCCTCCTCCGCCGCGGACCGTCCGGATCGGACGACGCGTCCGTCGCCGCCCGCCCGTCAACGCGCGCCGCCACGTGGCGGGCGCGCCCATCGCCGCCCGGCCCGCGCCAGAACCGCGAGGCCCAGCGCCAGCCCTCCCCGCTGGCCAAGACGCCGCCTCCGCGCCGCTTCCTCCCACGCGCGCCGGATCACCGAGCCCGTCACTGGGCATCCCGTCGCCCGCCGCCGCCCTCCGCCCGATCGCCGCCCTGCCCCGAGCACCACCCGCTCCTCCGCGCCGCCCGCACCCTCGTCGCTGCCCGGCCAGATCCGGCAGCGGGAAGGCCGGATCCGGCCCGGAGGAGCTCCGCCGGCCGCCCCTTCCTCCATCACCGGCGAGCCGCGCCTCGCCTCGGTTCGCGCAACCTCGGACGAACCCTAGATCCAATTTTCTCGGAGGTCGTTTTTTTTCCTCTCAAGTCATTTTTGTTGTTAATTTATGCAATGTTCATCGCATCATAAGTCTGCAGCCGTAGCTCCGTTTCATGTGTGTAATATGTCAGATTGTTCGTCTCAACGAGTACTTCATTTCATTCCATTGCATCATATTCATTTGAGCCCATCTTGATGCCTGAATCATCGTTGCAAGAGTGCTATATGATGTTAATCTGCTGAAACTATTATAACTTGATGATTTGTCATTTTTGTTGCATTTGATGTGTGCATCCTATGAGTATGAGTCCTACATGTGTTTTGTGCTATGTCATGCCATCTTTACAGGGGTGCTATCCATGTATTTTTGTGAGTCTTGTACTGAGTGCATCAAGCTTGTTAAGTAGGGTACTTGCTGTTACTGTTTTGCTAGGCTGATTCTGTTATATTTTGTTGCTATGTTAACCTGCTTCTACAAGTCAATCTATGCATAATCTGGAGATGTTCACTAAGGATGTTTTGTTATAAATGTCTTGCTCTATCCATCCATGCCCTTTGTTGCAATTATAGTCTGCTGTAACTTGTTGTAATCTTGCTCTCAAGTTGCTACATAATGTTGCTGTCTGCCTGTTAACATTAAGTTCAATGTTGCCATGATTGTTGTTAGTGAGCCTTGCACTCTACGAACTTGCTATTGCTATTCTTAGCTTCTCAAACATGTCGTATTACTGTTGGTTGCCTTGCCATGCCATGTTTTGCTCTGTGGTGAGTGGTTCAAGCTCACCAACATGCCTACTTATTGTTGTTCCTGCCATGTATGAATCTGTAATATAACTAGCTATCTTTACATGGGTGTCATCATATTTTTATGTGCCCTTTTGGCTCATGGTCAGTAAAGGACTTTTGTTCTATGCAATTAGTAGATTCATCACATGCCTTTGTTTGCCATGATAAGTTCTTGTAGCATGTTGGTTGATAGCTCTAAACACTGCAACCTGATGTTATTCCTGCTAAATCTGAAATTGTTATTATTTGCAATCTTGCCATGTCCTTTTGAGCATGTTTTAGTCATTTCTGGAGATAGCTCAGTGTTCATGTTTTGTCATGCTTTACCTGTACATCATGTTCATGCCTTTTGTTTTCATATTGTGGTGCTGTAGCATATTGATTTGATGCTTGCAATACGCCTAGTTGCTGTTTTGGACAGTTTGTCCTTTAAACTTGTATAGGGTGTATGTGTTGCACCGTTGCTCCGTTTTGAGTGTGCTCTATATGAAACTTGCGTGATTTTGCATGTAGTTTCATATTATCATGTTGCATCCTTGTTTTGAGGTGTTTGCTTGATGTTTGGATGCATTTTGCATCAATGCCATGTTTAACTTGTTTTGCTCATATCTTCTAGGCCGTAGCTCCGAATTAAATGAACTTTATATGTAACTTGACTTTCGTGTAGATCATTTTGGTGCATCTTAACTTGCTGTTTAACAACTTGAATATAAGGTTTATTCAGATCTGGACCAATTTCGAAATATGCATATGAGGACTTACCGGAATTGTTATATGTTGTTTCCGGCCTCATTTAAATTTGTTTTGATGTGCTGCTCTTGTTTGCATCATATCTTGCCATGAGTAGCTTCATGTAGCTTGTCATGCATCATGCTTGATTGTGCATCATGTCTTGTTCATGTGTGGTGTGTTTACCTTGTTGTGTGCTTCTTCTCGATAGTTCCCCTTTCGTTGTGATCGTGAGGATTCGTTCGTCTACGCTTGGTTCCTCTTCGTGGCTTCATCTTCTTCATGGACTCGTTCTTCTTCCTAGCGGGATTTCAGGCAAGATGACCGCTACCCTGGATCTCACTACTATCATTGCTATGCTAGTTGTTTCGTTCTATCGCTATGCTGCGCTACCTATCACTTGTTCCTCAAGCCTCCCAAATTGCCATGTCAGCCTCTAACCTTTTGCACCCTTCCTAGCAAACCATTGCTTGGCTATGTTACCGTTTTGCTCAGCCCCTCTTATAGCGTTGTTAGTTGCAGGTGAAGTTGAAGATTGCTCTTTGATGGACAGGATCATGTTGGGATATCACAATATCTCTTATATTATTAATGCATCTATATACTTGGTAAAGGGTGGAAGGCTCGGCCTTATGCAGTGTTTTGTTCCACTCTTGCCGCCTAGTTTCCGTCATATCGGTATTATGTTCCCGGATTTTGCGTCCCTAACGCGGTTGGGTGATTTATGGGACCCCTTGACAGTTCGCTTTGAATAAGACTCCTCCAGCAAGGCCCAACATTGGTTTTACCATTTGCCTCACCTATGCCCTTTTATTTCCCTTGGGTTTCGGATCCCGAGGTCATCTTTATTTAGCCCCGGGCAGTTCTCCTTCAGTCTTGGCCCAAACCGGCGATGTCCGGCGCCCCACGGGCAATCAGGGTCTATGCCAACCCGACGTCTTGCTCATCCGGTGTGCCACGAGCGAGATATGTGCAGCTCCTATCGGGATTTGTCGGCACATCCGGCGGCTTGCTGGTCTTGTTTTATTCTTGTCGAATGTCTTGTAGCGGGATTCGAGACGGCGGGTCTTCTGAGGAGAAGGAATATCCTTCGTTGATTGCGAGAGCTTATCATGGGCTAAGTTAGGACACCCTGCAGGTATAAACTTTCGAGAGCCGTGCCATGGTTATGTGGCAGATGGGAATTTGTTAATATCCGGTTGTAGTAAACTTGAAGTAAACTCTTCTAAAATACACCGACCGTGTGCGTAACCATGAGTGTCTCTTTTCGGGGTTGACCGAGAGGAAAAAACGGTTTACGGGTTATGTCGGCGTAAGTAGGAGTTTGATCACTTCTTGATCATTACTAGTTGTCGACCGTTCCTCTTGCTTCTCTTCTCGCTCTCATTTGCGTATGTTAGCCACCATATATGCTTTGTCGCTGCTGCAACCTCACCACTTTACTCCTTCCTTACCCATTAAGCTTTGCTAGTCTTGATACCCATGGTAATGGGATTGCTGAGTCCTCGTGGCTCACAGATTACTACACCAACAGTTGCAGGTACAGGTTGTGCGATGATCATGGCGAGAGCGATGCTTGCTTGTCTTGAGTTCTTCTTCTACTTCTTGATCGAGGATAGGTTCAGTGCTGCAGCTGGGCTAGCAGGTGGATGTCGTTTGAGCTTGTTTATGTTTCATCCGTAGTCGGATGTTGATCTTGTATATGATGTTGTATTCATGTGACATTGCATGTCTTGGTTGTATCCCTATGTATTATGTAATGTTGATGTAATGATATCCACCTTGCAAAGGCGTTTCAATATGCGGGTCTATCCTTGGTGGGACCTTCGAGTTCCTTTTGGATAGGGTCGCATATTGGGCGTGACAATATACCTTAAGAATCTCAGAGGAAACAGGCAAACGGGTGTGGAGTCCCATCAACACCATCGGCAAGTTGAGTGCGGACTGTAACCCTATCGTATCACTTACTCGTCGGATAGTACCTGCAACATAATATGTTGCAGCCGTGTAGGTCAGTATGTTGAATGTACTGGCAAGTCACACCACAATAGATGAATATTTATACATGCAATATGGCTAGTGGATGGTTCTAAATTTAATTTGCATAAAGCTGATTTTTCCCTATCATCAAAAGAATATCATATTGTTACTACATAATTCATCATAATATGATTGAGATGGTTGCTCCATTCAATCTATACCCAAATTCATTAAAACCCATTAAATTGATTAAGAGTGATGAGATCACTCAATTCCCACTTTCCAGATGCTCAAATTGTCCATAACCGGGGACACGGCTAATAGATTAGTTTTACACTCTGCAAAGTTTTGCACACTTTTCCCCACAAGACTCGATCACCTCCTTTGTAGTCCTCACATTGCCAGGTGTTTGAGAGCCGGAAGATCGAGACATAGTCTTTCTGAAGTGTTCCCTCTTAACCTGGGTAGACGGTACACCTACATATATAACTACATCGCTAGTCTACCCTGTAGAGGTCACTAGCGTACTCAACTAAACCAGAGCCCATAATAGCTTGTGGCTATGCAGGTAAGCTTCTAGTCATGAAAAATTGATGAATCCCTTTGAGCCTCGGTGGCAGTCCATAGGGTGATCACCACAGGTACTCAGGGATCCCCAGGCAAATCCTTTGGTTTCTCGAGGTGCCGGGCAAGTCCACAGGTTTCTCCAGGGTGCCCCTTACCAATCCACCCAGATGTGTGTTAATGTTGCCACCTTAAGGTTACCCTTAATTATTATATCACTCGCAACTTTTAAGATCTCACATACCAATCCCTGTCTATAATGGCATAGCAAAATCCCTACAACGTTGGCGACAAAGAAGTAATGGCTCAGACCTACCTCATTACACTACTGGGTTTATAATATAGCCAACTAACATATTCATGCAAACCCTACATCAAAGGACTAAATGCATATATAAAACATAGGTATAAAAGGGCATGATCAAGATGTAACTTGCCTTGAAGTGTTGATGAAGATGAACTATTCTATTGAGTCATCTCTCCTTCTCGTTACTATATATCTAACGATATAAGGAAGTAATTTAACACACAACAACATCCAAATAAAGATCCAAATAAAATATTCAAATTATAATACTAAATAAAAAAATAACATTCCTACATAAGTGTTTAGGACTTGGTTACGGGTTGAGATAAGATCAAGAATGAAAATATGATATAGGTTTTGTTCTAGGGTTCGGTCAAAGTGAAGATCACGGGTTGAAGAGTTGTGAGGCAAGGTTCTACGACAAAGTCTATAATGAAAATGGTAGATGGAGTTTGTGGCATAAAGGTTTATGTTACATAATGTATGTAACATCTTGTTGGGGATATTACTCTCATGATAAACTTCGTGTTTCAATGGCGTAAACCGGCCTATCGAAGTTTGGGCGGGTTAACTTCATCGATAGTTCAGCGAACAAAAGCCCAAGAGGCATGAAAGTAAGGGCCCAAGGCACTGTAGTCGGTTTAGGCAACCTAGGGTGTTGATGCTTGGCGTAAACCGGCATCTGGTATGTAAACTTGTATTGTAAGTTAGGAATAGAATAGAGAGACCAACCGGATACGAATATGAACCGGAGATTGGGACTCTCTGAACCGACAGCGTCACCCGTGTATATAAGGGGCGACCGAGGCGGTTCAAGGGACGAACAACAACAACTCGAGGCCTAAGCGAAGCTTATTTGCTCCTAGTCATCGAGACCACATCAATTCCATCACAACTAGGCGTAGGCTTTTACCTTCATCGAAGGGGCGAACTAGTATAACTCTTGTGTCTTTCGTCCGCTTTAACCCCTTCAAGTTAACCCGTGGCGATGGCTCCACGACTAAGTCCTTTCATGAGGACATCTGCCGTGACAAAACCACGACGGTTGGCGCCCACCGTGGGGCTATCGCACGATGGTTTGATGATCTTGGAGGGCAAGTTCGAAGGACTCGAAGGCTATCGTTGTGGGCGGATGACCAAGAGTCGTCGCGGCAAGCTCTACATCGGCGATGCAGGCTGGGGCCCGAGGCGGCTCGATTAGTCTGGTGCGGGTCCCCTTTGGTGGCATACTGCGTTTTCATCGGCAAGATCGGTGAGCAGGGCTGGCGGACATCTGCACCGACCTCGTCGAGGCGGCTCAGCGTCTGAGACCTGCCCGAGCTAAACCGGCCGTGAAGCGTGCCTTTGTGGGAGTCATCCATGGAGGAAGTTATGAGGCGGATCAGAATCTGGTGGCGAAACCGTCGTCTATTCGGCGACGAGTCGTCGGCCGAGAAAGCGAATCTCTATATCAGCTACAAGATGGCGGATTGGGGCTGTTCCGATGGTGACGATATTCGGACCCTCGATCTGCCCAACGGGTTGGAATATTCATGGCGGTACACAAGCAATGCTTCACTCTTGACCGCTGCGACAATGGTTGCGGTTCAACAACGGCGGCGGCTGCGGGGCGAGGAGGCCTGTCGCCCGCCGGCTCAAGTTTTATCAGACCTATTCGATCGTTGGCTGTGCTCATGGCGAGAGGTTAACCGGCGGACCAGGGCGCTCATAGCGGAGATTGCGAAGGTGAAGAACAAATCACTCGAGGCTAAAGCGGATCGGCAGCTGCGAGCGCCGGGATGGCGGCGAGCGGGCGCTTTAGATGCGCGAGCTTATAGGCTCATCTTTGGATCGAGGCGCGTCGCATGAAGTCATGAAGAGAAATCAGATCCGTTTGCCTTGGTCTTGAGGAAGAGATCTCTTCAACACCCGGGCGGGAACCGGTAATCCGCCGGTGGTAAACGGCGGAAGCACTGGGGCGAAGTGCGCGGTTCAGCCCGCATAATAGATCTACCTCGCCATAATGCCGGTGCGCCTCGGGCTGTGCAAACACCTCCGGTCACTACTCCAACCCGATGGATAACCTTGTTGCAGCTGCGGCGCGGCTGGAAGCTATTCAATTGAAGGCGATTCACCACGAGGCGGTAGAGGCGCGCCGGGTCAAGGAGCTCCTTAGGACAGCTTTGGTCAACAGGAAGCATATTAAATACAGCCGTGACCGGATCCACTCTACCCCGCCCAAGCGGAGCTATAGTAGGCGCGTGGATGAACCGGCCGTATCAAGTAAATGCGGCGTGGTGCGCCCGTGGCAACAATCCGGCAGGTGGTTTCGACAACGCTCGGGAGGTGGTGGACCGGGCGAAACGCGCGGGGAGGCGAGTTAGCGGCACATCATCAAGATTATCCGCTTACGCCGGTTCGTCCGACCATCTCGGTCGAGCCTTGGGTTACCTCTAGCTCTTTGGGGTGCCTTGCCTCGTCCCGCTTTACGCAATGTCGCTTGCCCAAAGACTTCAAGGGTCGCGCAAGGTGCCAAATTACACTTTGCCGATTTAGCTCGAAGCATGGATAGAAAGTTATGAGATGGCCATGGAGATCTGGATGTGGATGAGGCGGCGTGTGCAAAGTACTTCACCATGATGCTCGAAGGCACGGCCCGTGCTTGGTTGAAGAGCTTGCCACCCAATTCTATCAGTTCATGGGCCCGATTGCGGACCGGTTTATCGAATTTCAAAGATACTGTAAGCAGCCCATGTCCGTAGTGGACTTGGCGGCTTGTGTCGAGGAAGGAGTCAACAACCCATTGGGTGCGCGCGTTTGAAATCTTGCACTCGTCGGACGGATCAGCGCTGACTCTGCGATCTTGACCACGGAGGGCAATTGCGGTTTAAGCCTTTGAAGTTGAAGTTGGGGCGTATGAAGCGGTTTTGTAATGACATGGGCACTCTCATGGGCGCTTTAGTGAAGTATGCTGATTACGATAGTACCAAGGATCCGAGTCGATGATGACGAGAGATAGGGAAGGAAAGAAGAACAGCAACTCAAAGGCCGACAACATCACTCGGCGGGTAATGGTGGAGGCAAGCGTAAGCGAATGGCAACATGGACTTCGTAGCCAACACCAGCGCGCAGGACAAGGGCCAGCGGCGCAAGGGTAAACAACCGAATCGGTGGGCACCTAATCCCAATCCGGACCGCTTGAACTATCTGTTGAATCAACCTGTCCGAAGCATGGGGACGAAGGAGGCGCCGACAAATCACCTCTGGAAGGATTGTTACATTATGCAGGAGTTCAAGAGTTCTAATGCTTTCGGTATGATCAAGGTTCGGCGGCGGTTCAGGATCCGGGCGGGTTACGGTGGAGAAATTCGGTTCAGGATTTAATGGTAATCGAGGCGGACATAACAATCGAACAATCAGAATAACCAAGGTGGTTACAATCAGCAGCAACAACGATCGGGTTATCGAGCAACCCAAAGCGGTTGAATAGTGGGCAGTACCATGTCTTCACCACTAGCTTAGACAAGCGAGACCGGAAGCTTGAGCGGGCGATCAGCGCTGTTGAACCGGCCGTGCCTCATTACCTCGCTGGTCGAGCAGCCCATTGTATGGAGTAGAGGATCATCCTCCCGGGTTGACAATCCGGGTCAACTAGCCCAGTGGTGGCACCTCGGTGGGAGGTTATAAGTTCACCAAGGTGCTCATGGATGGAGGAGCAGCATTAACATCACTGTACTATGAGACCTTCCGTCGTATGGGGTTAACAGATAAACATCTCAAACCGTCCAATACGGTGTTCCATGGTGTGGTGCCTGGCAAGTCAGCATATCCGGTTGGTAAAATAGCTCTGGAAGTGGCCTTTGGAGATGAATATGACTCCAGATCGGAAACATTGGCGTTTGAAGTGGTGAAAATCAAAGTCCATATCACGCCTGTTTGGGCGGCGGCTTATCCAAGTTCATGGCACGGCCTTGTTATATATATTTGCAGCTCAAGATGCGGGTCACAAGGGACAATAACGGTTCATGGGAGCCGCAAGATCGCTTTGGAATGTGAGGAAGGTGATGCGGCTTACGCGAGTCGGTTTGTGCCACGAGGAGCTGAAGTATTATAAGGACAATGTTGATCCGGCGGACATGACTCCATTGAAGAAGCCAACTTCTGAGCATGATCCGGCCCTGAAATTCAAATCGGCAGTGAGACTAAGCTTGTTGACTTCGTGCTGGCGATTCGTCCAAGCAGTTCAGCATCGGTGCCAACTTGGATCCGAAATAGGAAAGCGCGCTCATCGAGTTCATCCGTGAGAATCGGGACATTTTGCATGGAAGCCTTCGACATGCGGTGTCCGAGGAACTCGCTGAGCACACTCTTAATGTTGATCCCAAGTACAAACCGGTGAAGCGGTTTCTCCGCGGTTTAACGAAGAAAAGCGTAAGGCCATTGGAGAGGAGGTGGCTAGGCTCTTAGCGGCTGGCTTTATCGTTGAAGTTTTCCATCGAGTGGCTTGCTAATCCGGTGCTGGTTCTTAAGAAAAAGCGGCACTTGGCGCATGTGTGTGGATTACAGATCTTAACAAGGCTTGCCCGGCAGATCCTTTGCCCTCCCGCATTGACCAGATTATTGATGCCGCTGCGGGTTGTGGCGTTGAGCTTTTTGGATGCGTATTCGGGTATCATCAGATCAAGATGGCAGTTAAGGACCAGGAGAAGGCGGCGTTTATCACTCCCTTTGGAGCCTTACGCTATGTGTCTATGCCTTTTGGGCTCAAAGCGCCCAAGCAACTTATCGGCGTTGTGTGCAAATTGCACGCATAAACAGATCGGCCGTAATGTACGCGCCTATGTGGATGATATTGTGGTCAAGTCAAGGAAGAAGGAAACACGATTGGCGATTTGAAGAAACCTTTGACAACCTGCGGGTTTACAAGATGATGCTCAACCCGGCCAAATGTGTTTTGGTGTTCGGCGAGCAAGTTATTGGGTTTTCGTGTCCAACAGGGAATTGAAGCTAATCCGGAGAAGATTACGGCTATCACCTCCTGGCTAAACGAAGTGTATTAATGATGTCCAGCGTTTGGCAGGCGGATTGCCTTGTTGAGCGGTTTATCGGCCGCCTCGGAGAAGGCCATCCCTTTGTACCGAGATCTTTGAAAAAACAGATCAGTTTATTTGGAGTCCGGCCGCCGATGAAGCGTTGGAGGACTTAAGCGGCAATTGGCCAACCGCTTTGTGCTCGCCGCTCCCATTGACAAGGCCGCTACGCTATATGTTGCTGCTAATGCCGGGCGGTCAGCGTGGCCATTGTGGTGGAAGCGGAAGGAGGCGGGGAAGGAGCATCGGTTCAACGTCCGGTTTATTATATCAGCGAGGTGCTTATTGAATCTAAGCAAAGGTATCCGCATTGGCGAAGCTGGTGTATGGAGTTTTTATGGCAAGCGGAAGCTGAAGCGGTATTTCAAGGCACCCCATCACGGTGGTCGATTCTGCTCCCTTAGGTGATATCATCTGACCGGAAGCGGCGGCGGATTGCCAAGTGGGCTATAGAGCTTGGGCATACGGTCTGAAATCGTGCCTCGGACGGCGGTGAAGTCTCAAGCACTTGTGGATTTCATTAACGATTGGGCGGAGTTGCAAGCACTGAAGAAAAGCGGATCATACATATTGGACCATTCATTTTGGCGGATCCGAGGCAATTGGAGGCTCGGGGCTGGAGTCGTACTAACTTCCCCACGAGGTGACAAGTTTTATTCGTTCTCCGCTTAATGTTCCTTGTACTAACAATGCAGCTGAGTATGAAGCCTTGCTCCATGGTCTCCGGATGGCTAAGGAGATGAATCTAAGCGGGTTAAGTGCTTGGTGACTCGGACCTAGTGGCTCAACAGTGTATCGGCACTTGGGATTCAAAGGACCCACTCATGGCTGCATATCGTCGTGAGGTGGATATTGTTGCAGGTCATTTCAAGGGCTATCAGGTGGACCACGTGGACCGTCGGAAGAATGAAGCGGCGGGCGCTTTAAGCGGTTGGGCTCTCAGCATAAACCGGTCCGCCCAATGTTTTCTGGGCGTGCTGCACAACCCGTCGGTCAAGCTCCTGGTGAAGCGGTTTGGCTATTCTGATCCGGAGGCTCAATTGGTGGCAGCTCTTCCGTCACTCCGGATTGGGCGCTTCCTTATCTGGCGTACATGAACCGGGGCGAGTTACCAGAAGATGAGACGTTGGCCCGGCAGATAGTTCGGCGATCTAAGTCTATGACCATTGTTAATGGCGAATTGCATCATTGCGGCGTGTCGAGGCGTTTCAGCACTGTGTGTCCCCGAGGAAGGCTGTGAAATATTGCGTGAGATCCACGAAGGAGATTGTGGTCACCACGCGGTTCAAAATCCTTGGTGGCTAAAGCGTTCCATACGGTTTCTATTGGTTGACTGCCCATCTTGATCACGGAAGATCTGGTCGAGACGATGTGATGGTTGCCAAAAGTTTTCGGGCGTGCTCATGTACCGGCCCAAGAATTGAGGATGATTCCAATTACTTGGCGTTTGCGACAGGGGCTGGATATGGTTGGACCTTTCAAAGGTCCAAGGACAAGAAGACCCACCTGCTGGTGGCGGTCGACAAGTTTACAAAGTGGGTAGAGCGAGAACACATTAGCAAGTGTGATGCGGCCACGGCGGTTCAGTTCATCAAAAGGTGATTTTCGGTTTGGCTTTCCACGGTATCATCACGGATAATGGTACCAATTTGTCCAAAGGTGCCATGAAGGAGTTCTGTGACGTGAGCACATCCGGCAGCGTTTCTTGATAGCTCACCCACAGTCCAATGGTCAGCGGAAAGAGCCAATCAAGAGATCTTGAGAGGCATCAAGCCCGGCTTATGGTCCCTTTGCGAGAGGACACGGGTTGTTGGGTAGAAGAGCTACCGTCGTGTTATGGAGTATCAACACTCGCCTAACAGATCCACGGGATACGCCGTTCTTTATGGTTTATGGGCGGGCGGTTCTCCCGATGACATCCGTCATGACTCACCTCGTGTGGCAGCTTATGTTGAAGCGGACAACGAGGCGGCGCGGCAGGGCGCTTTGGATCGGTTGGATGAAGGCGTGACATAGCAGCTGCCCGCTCGGCGATTTACCAACAGGATCTTCGTCGTTACCATAGTCGCGGGTCGAACAGAACTTTTCAAGAAGGAGATTTGGTGCTTGGCTCATCCAAGACCAGGTGATATGCACAAGTTATCCCCACCTTGGGAGGGACCTTTCGTGGTCAGCAGAATCTGCTGTGCAGGTCGTACTATCGATCGATGTTCGAGAGCATAAAGACTCACATGCGTCGGAGGAGGAGACCAACAGGCCGTGGAACATAGCTCATCTTGACCTTATTATACGAGCCATCGGCTCTACTTATGTACATATTATGATAGTGTATATATTATGAATAAAGTAATAAACCGGAGCCTCGGCTAAAGCGGGGTATCTGTTACATTACATCATGCGTGGTTACATGGGTTGTTACGTCTTAAGCGGCCTCGGTTTACCCCTGAGTTTGCTTTTCAAAAGCTTTGTGATATCACTTGGGGGCTTGGTGGTGTCCGAACCAATGCAACACCTTTTGATAAGCGAAAGCCACCAGATCACTTAGGGACATGGTCAAGTCTGAACCAGTCCGCCTCTTGATCGGCCTAAGGCCATAGAGTCACGCAGGGGCTTGGTGAACCGAACCATTGCCACGCCACTTGATCGGCATAATGCCACGGTTTGATTGGGGACTGGCTGACTTGAACCATGGCTACACCTTATAGGGAGCTTGGTCGTGTCCGACCATGGTAACACCATCTGATCGGCTCAGTAAAGCCTTATTTTTTGCAAACGGTTTATCATTGCCTTTGCTTCCATGTTTTTTCATAACTATTATTTGATTTTTGTTGCGTTTCTTAAACCGACAACATTTTTAAACCGGTTTCAAAACTGTCAGTTGACGGAATTCGGTCAATTTTTTAATCCGGAGATAATTTCACCGGTTTGATGTTTTTTCTGTTAACATCCTATTATGGAGTAACAGGGGGCTTATCATGACCCGGCACGGTTTACGTGGTAAACCGGCATTATAAATAACAGGAGCTGTTTTCTCCTTTGTGGTGAGGTTTATCGACCTCCGCTTCAAGATTGGCTAAGCCAACTTTATGCCCAGCGATGGCAGGTATTTGGTATCATAAATTTTGATTATATACCTTAATATTTCATCTCATATATATATGAGCGTCACAAAGCGGCTGGCGGCACAAACCGCCGTGGCGGTTTAAGATTTTGTATATTGCGGGCAATATAAGATTGAAAGTTTCGATCATTCAAGCAAAGTATCGGCACCTATGCGAAGGCATATTCAAAGCAAGAGTGTTGGCTATCCTATTACAAGGCAACATGGTGCCCAAATAAGATCATTGTTTCTTGGCGGAATGTAATGAAGCAGCTCTTCAAACCGGCTTCGGTTCATGCTTTTCGCCGCCCGGTTTGATGGTTGTGGGTGTCTGCGCCGCTTCACTTCTTCATCTCTACCCAGCTGCTGGAAGTCAGCGATGGTCGATCGATTCCCATTAAAGCTTGAAAGACAGCCTCCTCATGGATCGGGAAGTTGGGTCAATATCGGGGCGTAAGTATGCTTACGGATCGGAGGATCAGGTTCTCCGCTTCAGGAATAGGTGCAGCTACTCGCTTGTTACGATCGTCATCTTGAGCTTGATAATCGACAAGTTTGCTTCTTGACTAATTGGCAAGCGGAGGCGCCTGCCGGTTTATCGCTCTCAAATCATCTTCGTTGAACTCTGAGCCGTCTTCCTTCAGACTGGGATAGCCCTGAGCTGCTTCAACGGGATCGAAATCTGGCACCCATGCTTTGGCCCGGATTAAGGCGTTGATGGCGCCGGTTCGAGCAGCAGATTTCTTCAGCTCTTCAATCCGGGCGGGAAGCATGGACAACCTCCTAAGAGTATCTTGAATTAAGGAAGGTGTTGGGTTGTTATGTGATGCAGTGGAGATGATCCGCTGCGCTCGATATCTGACTGCTCTATTAAGGTATAGGCAGCCTTCAATTTCTTCCGAACATCTGACCCCAAGTGACCAATGCGTGTGCCTACAGCATTGCAAGAGAAATCACAAACCGGACTTATCATAAGAAGGTCAAGATTATCATAGAAGCCAAAGGAAACTTACCGAAGATGGCAGCAGTCATGGAATGCACTTGCCGCTTCACGCTGGTCAGCTCATCTACCACCGGTTTAAGGGCAGCTTCAGCATTTTCAACCTTTTTGGTTAAAGCGGCCTTTTCAGTATCCCAGCCGGCCCGCTCAGACTTGAACCACTCCTTGAGCTGCTCCATGGTAGTCAAGGCGGTTTTCAGCTCATCCTTGGCCTTGGAGGTTTCTGCTTGTTGAGACTTCAGATTTTCTTGAAGATCATTGATTTGGGAGGCTTGTTGGCGTATCTCACTCTGCAACAAAAAGGGAGCATGTTAAGTATCTTCATTAAAAAGTCCCAAGTGCATAACCAGTTATACACTTGGCACTTGAGGGCTAATGCATATTTGATCTTCCTCTATCAATAAAATTACAAAGTCCCAAGCTCAATACAAGTATTCAACTTGGCACTTGGGGCTAATGGCTATTTGCTCGAACATGTTACGATGCGGCGATATAAATTACAGTCGGTTTAACTATGCTAAGTTGAACCGGCCCTTGAGGCTACATCGGTGGATTCTGAAGCATTAAGTTTATGTTAAGTCCCGGTTTAACTATACTAAGTTGAACCGGCCCTTGGGGGCTAGGAGAGTTAACAAAAATTGAAATATCCAAGCGGGAAAAGAACATGGAAGTTACCTCGAATTTTTCTTTCATCATCTTCACCAGGCCAGCTTCATAATCGCGGCTGGTATACAGCCAGTTCAAGTAGCCAGAATGAAGGTCTTGGGGGTTCAGAGCGGCATAAGTTGCCAGATCAACATCCCACTTGCCCTTGCTCATAGTGGCAAACTCTTCTTTGGCAGAATGTTTGGATAAAGCGATTTGGATTACCGGTTCACTGTGGCCAAAGCCGATAATCATAGCGTCATCATCCTTGGCATCACCGGTTTGACCGAGGCGGTCGGTTTGTCGTGAGGCGGATTGGACTGGTGGATTTTTCAATCCGGGTCGGGCTTACGGGCTGGTCGGCGGGAAGAAGGCGGTGTCAACAGGCCTTTCTTGACAACAAAATCGTCATCTTCTTTGTGGCGGATCATTGGGCGTGTCTTCACGGATGGCGCTTCAAGATTTAGGCGCTGCCGGTTGAGGCGATCTCTTCGTCGGCCGCTTTATCGAGCGAGCCTTTTGCTCGGCCTAGGCTTGGCCCTGAAAAGGCACAACAACGGTCAAATATGGCATATACTACACAATGATGCAGTAGAAACAATATGAAAGGTATAACTTACCCAAGCACCGTTTTAAGTGGTGGCAGCTGAGTGGTGATGACTTCGCCGGATGAGGAGTGGGAAGTGACCGATAATGGTCAGACGGATTAAGGGGTTGCGAAAACAGCCTGCTTTAGGATAAGCAGCGACAAGCAAATTAGAGACCTCTGAGCAGCGTTTCGAACGGACTGTTCGGTAAACCGGTGGAGGTAACTACCTGGCATTGTGCGAGTTGTGCGGCGAGCTTCATGTTGTTGAGTCTTCATAAGAAATTTGGGATCCAAGTAAGCAAGGGATGAGAAAATTTAATTTTCCGGTTTGCCGACGGTTTTTAGTGAAGGCAAAGTTTGAGTCGGAGGAGAGAATAGTTACCTCTACAACATCAGCATTCTGGTTTCAGCATCATCGACAAACATCATCATTAATTAGGCGTGTGAAAAGTAAGCCAAGTGAATCAAGTTCTACCTCAAGGTCCGGATTACCCACATCATCATCCACAGCGGATCGAGAAGATCGAGTGGTTTTCCTCTTATGAGTAGTCTTCTTGACAGCTTTGGTCTTTTGCCTAAGTGGTTTTTCCGGTTTGTCTGGCTTCTCTGGTTTCTCTTGTGGACGTTTCTTGCTCCAGAATGGATCATCACCCTGGTTAAGCAGCAGTTGATGTTAAAAGTTATACCGGGATGGCAGTAATATATTCAGTAAAAAATAATCAGAAGTCTTACAGATGGCGGTTTGTTGGTAGCACAGAAGGGGAGCAGACCGGTTCGGGCACAGAGGTGTTCCGGTTCATTCAACATCTTCTTCACAGCCTCGGTGACCTCATCATCGGTGAGCTGGATATTAACATGTCGGAGGGGGTCGTCGACACTACCAGTGTACTCACACATTAAACCGGAGCGCTGGGAGAGGGGCAGTATGCTCCATGATATCCAACAGCGTGCGAGATCAATTCCGGTTAAACCGTTGGCCATGAAGGCTCTGAGCTTGGAGAGTTGAGGAGCATATTTACTTCTCTCATTGGCAGTTAATCTTTGCGGAAAGGGATGTGTGTTACTGAGTCGCTCGGGACGAAAACCGGGCAAAGGATTCTCATTGGCAGGAGAAGTGTCTCTGCAATAAAACCATGTTTGATTCCATTCCTTGGGGTGGCTATGCAGTTTGACATGAGGATAAGTGACCTCCTTTCTTTTTTGAATCGCCACACCACCCAATTCTGTGTTGGGCCCGTCAGTGAATTCTGTGCGGCGGTTTAGATGGAAGCAGTCTCTAAACAGTTCAACTGTGGGTTCTTCTTGAAAGTATGCCTCACAGAGCACTTGGAAGTGACAAATATTAGTAGCAAATTGGGGCCCGTATCTTGTGGGCGGAGTTGAAAATTGGCTAACACATCTCGGTAAAATTTTGAACGGGCGGTTGAAACCCGGGCTAGGTGATCTGCGAAAACTACAACCTCTCCTTCTTGAGGTGTGGGTGGACATTCTTTGCAGGAACCCTCAATGGATAGTATTTTCTTGCCTAAAGCGCCCGATCAGGACCAGATTGTTTAATTGAGTTTGGTGACACGGGAAGGAGCCAGTTGCACTCATATACTTGTTTGGCCATCTACAAAAATATATAAATCCGGTTCAAGAAATGTGTTGGGACAAAGAGAGAACGGTGTACAATGCTAAATCGGAGACAAATCGTCTAAACGGAGTTCTATGAAGCGACATTATCTGGTTAAGGAGTTACGGCGGTTCAACAAGGGACTAATGGTGTATACGGTTTATCTAATTTTTCTATGTTAAGTTAAACCGCCTGGTCTAAGGTCTAAATATTGAAAACAATTGAGGTTGCGAGCGGCTAAGTGTGCGAAACAGGTTTCGCAAGATTTCTCTACAACGAAGGATCTGAAGCGGATCGGAAAAGAAGAAAAATATCCAAAAGGAATATAGCGAGAGCAGTATTGATGCAATGAGCAGAGATGATGTGCGAGATCTATGGGCGTGAGCGCGAGACTACTGGCGGATGCTAAAGGCTACCGCTAATCGAGCAAGGTGTCACAGATCCATCCAGAGTGCTGGTATGAGCATGAGCAGTTCATGGAGCACGGCAAGAACAAGAAACCCTAGAAGCGGATCTAGGTCGAGGGAACCGAGGACCTACGAGTTGAGGAGATGCGGAAGAGTCTGCGTTTCTACAGTGCGTTCAGGTTGATCAGCGGCCCAAGGCGGTGCAGAGGTCGATGGGCGGCGGAGCTCGAGGCTGGCGGCGAGGAAAGCGAAGAAGAAAGGACGGAGGGAGAAAAGGAATGACCCTTGGTCCTATTTATAAAACAAGATACTGTGTCGGTAGCGGGAATCAAGGAACCACAAACCTAGGAAGCGGAGCTGTCGCCTCGATTATTGCGGATCTATTAAACAAAGAAGATATCGTGAATGCTATCTTTATGGGGACGTCATGCCGGTTTACAGCAACCGGAGAAGGTGACATCATGGCGGTTCAACGATTTCAAGAAGGTATTGAAGATGAAGGTTTTTATCAAGGATTGACATGAACCTGTTCAAATCAATCTGGGGCCTAATGTTGGGGATGTTACTACTGGGCGTAAACCGGCCTATCTGGGCCGGGTTAACTTCATCAGTAGTCCAACGGTGTAAAAGCCCAAGGGGCATAAAGGGCCCAAGGCCTGTAGTCGGTTTAGAACTTGTAGCCGTAAACCGGCCTGGTATGTAAACTTGTATTGTAAGTTAGGAATAGAGAGACCAACCCGGATACGAATATGAACCGGAGATTGGGACTCTCTGAACCGACGGGCGTCACCCGTGTATATAAGGGGCGACCGGGGCGGTTCAGGACGAACAACAACAACTCGAGGCCTAGGCGAAGCTTATTTGCTCCCTAGTCATCGAGACCACATCAATTCCATCACAACTAGGCGTAGGCTTTTACCTTCATCGAAGGGGCGAACTAGTATAACTCTTGTCCGCTTTAACCCCTTCTTTGGCTCCACGACGTCCTTTCGCTTTAACCCCTTCACAGGAGTTAACCCGTGGCGATGGCTCCACGACTAAGCGTCCTTTCATGAGGACATCTGACTTGGGCTAAGGTAAAATAATATGGGTGACAAAACCACTTAGGACATTCATCCACCACATTGGAGAAAGTCATCTTATTCTCACTCCAAAATTGTGATTGTGGTTTCCAATATTTCAAAAAGAGTCAAACAGAAATTAAAGCCCTTTGATTTCTTGAATAAACTTCCCCAACGATAGTTTTCTTTATTGGACAAAATGTTATCCAACTTTTATAACATGATTAGAATTTTTTTTAAACAAAGAAATCAAAAGGTTTTAATTCTCGTGAAAATAAAATAATTTCACACAATCCATCACACAACAATCAAACAAACAATCCTATTTATTTATTTAATATAACATTCCAAAATATAGAATTTTGGGATGTTTCAAAGGTGCACCTCACGAGGTTCACATGACGTGAGCCATGACGACCAAGGCCATGCGGGTGCCAGCGGGCGAAGTGTACCAATTTCCTCTTTGGTGCTAAGGAAGCAAGCGCAGGCGCGGAGTCCCGAGGAATCAAGAAAAGGTTTCCATATCGGTGCAACAAGACTAAGACCACCAGGACGGAGGTCATCCCGGAGCCCATGACAGCGTCACCACCAGAGCCTTTGGCAGGCAAAGACTACTTTTGTCAGGATAGCTTGTACTAGTTATCCCCCTTCAAATATGGCCATTGGGATCCCTTCCCGCCTACATTTGGGAAGAGGACCAAGGCCACTATAAATAGGACCTAGCCACCACCATAGAGAGGGGGAGAGAGATCTGGCATCGGAGCCACTCCACCCTCACCAGCTCATTGAGCCCAAGAACACCTCACCTCCTCAGGCTATTCCACCACTGTATTAGTTCATCCTCAGCCCCACGAGACAATCCACCACAAAGCTGGAGTAGGGTATTAAACCGCAAGGTGGCCCGAACCAGGATAAATCTCCGTGTCTCTCGTTCTTTGGGTTCGTCGAGCTAGGCAGTGGGATCTTTTAGCGAGCGAGTTGGGGAGAGAGTGTTCTTCGTGCGCACCCCAGAGTTCGAACCTCTCAAGGGTCTGCAGAACCCGTAATCCGACAATCTTTGATGCATAAACGCGACCTCCCCCTCTCCCATACTCTTGTTCTCTCTCTCGCCGACAATCTTCAATTCTATCACACGCATCCAAACACAAACATTGTCGGTCCCTCCCCTGTGTGTGTGTGTGGGGGGAGGGGGGGTCTTTCTAGTTCGCATGCACACTCCATGTATAGGTCTCTCTGGCACACTATGTATGATTCTCTAGTCCAAGCTAAATATCTTGGGTGAACTCATCGTACGCACAAAAATTCCCTGGCTCGTTGCCCGTAACTCTCTCACGCACCACTCTGCCGTCTCGGAGCTCTTCCCTCTCTATCTCAAACTCTCCATCTCCCTGGGTCACACATACACATGCATATCTCACTCTCACTTGATAGACCAATCTAAAAATCTCTCTCCCGCTCCCTCATTATCTTTCCATCTCACACGCACACACACACACAATCTCACGTCTAGCCAAGTATGATGGTCTCTAACTCAATTGTAGGCACACACAGTCCCCCCTATATGTATATGTCTAGCTAATTCTTAGTCTTCATCACAAACATGTGCATAGTCTATCTCTATTTCTCTCGGGGCATCTTTGTATTGCACACGCACTCCGTCCCTCGATCTCCCACCCATATAGTCCCCTCACGATCTCGAGGGAATCTCTCTATCACAAACACACCCTCTCTCCCTCCCATGCGCCCCTCTCGAACTTTGTCCCTTGTTGGCCAGACCTCTATTGGACATGTGCTATAGGGGTGTCTCTCTCCGTTGCAAACAATCACACACTAGCTATCTTCGTGTATGTCCTCACCTCGCTTTTCTATCTCGGAGATGCATGAGTGATAAGTTTGCGCAAGAAACGAATACACACTCTTTGTCTAATTTATCATTTGTTGTCCCTTTCTCTTTCACACACACACACACTCTCTCTCTCTCTTTTTGCACACTCACTCATTCTCCTTCACACACACTTGATCTCTCTCGACTTAGGCACTCTCTTCGGTCCATAGCATATGGATTTATTGAAAAGTTAAACATCACAAAGTTTGACCATCTATGTGGAGAAAAACATTTACATCTAGAACGACAAACATATATCATTAGATTCATCATGAGATGTAGTTTCGTATGATGAATCTTTGGTATTGTAGATATAAATAATATTTGTGTAAACCTGGTCAAAGTTTCCAAAGTTTGACTTCTAAAAAATTTATATGCACTGCATTATCGAGCGGATGGTGTATCTCTTTCCCCCTCTCAGCTCTCTGATGCACCACTCAGCCGTATCGGGGCTCCTCTACTCTCTCAAACTTTATATTTCCCTGGTTCACACATACACATATCTTGCTCGCTCTACATAGACCCATCTAACACTCTCCTCCCTTGTTCTCTATCTATGTGACACGCACCCCCTAAGTACCATAATCCCTCACTCCATCATAGGCGCACACACTCCCCCCTAAGTATGACTATCTCTCACTAGCCATCAGGAACACACGTATTGTCTCCTTCCATCCATACGTCTATCTCGATATCTCTCGGGGTATCTTCTACCACGCACACACCTTGTCACTCGATCTCCCTCCCATGTAGTCCCATCACAATCTCCAGGGGATCTCTCTGTCACAAACATACACTCTCTCCTCCCCATGTCTGCATTTTCTCCATATGTCTCTCTCGACCTCTCTCCCTTGTTTGTCACACCTCTCTTGGCCACGTGCTAGGGTCTCTCTCCCTCGGTTGCAAACAACCACATACTATCTCCTCACCTCGCTTCCGCTCTCAAAGATGCATGTGTGATATGTTTGCATAAGACACACACGCTTTTTGTCTACTTTATCGTGTGTTGTCCATGTATCTTTCACACACGCACACACTTTTTTCGCTCACTCTTTCTATTTCACACACACACTCTCTCTCTAGTTAGGTACTCTCTCACATCCATAAACATATGGATGTTTTGAAAAGTCAAACCTCAGAAAATTTTGACCAGGTAAATGTGGAGAAAAACATTTACATCTGGAACAATCATTAGATTCATCACAACATGTACTTACTTCATACTAGGAACTACATTATCGACAGAGGGAGTAGCTCTTTCTCTCTCTCTACTATCTCTCACGGGCCTACCCTCTCACTCGAACTCTCTACACCGACTGTCAGTGCAACGTACCCTGGGTCTGTTGTCCAGACTGTGCACAGGCACGAGAGCAAGATCACAACACCAAGGTCAGATTGGAGCACAAGGATCAGTTCTTCGAAGAACCAACATGCAGCACAAGAGGACCAAGACTAGCCAGAAGAGCAAGATATGGCAAAGGAAAAAAAATCCCTTGCCGAGAAGGCGAGACTAGCGAGGATGGGGTTACCCCCGGAACCAAGCATTTGGGTCGTCCTGGCAGGCCTACCGGGGCTTGCGGAGGTAAAGCCACCTCACCACACCACCTCATCACGACGCACGTCGTCGATCGGTGTAGTGTCAAGATCCAAAGTGACTAAGTGGCTTCTATTTGCCACATGGAAGCCACATCCTACAGAATATGCCTCCAAGTGACACATGTCCCGCGACGCGTCAAGCGAGCAGGCGCGAAGCTGGCAAAACAGCCCGGCAGGGCCTGCCGGGCAAGCTACGATGTGATGTTGTGCGACACATTTAATGCGTCTGTCAGCCTGCACAGTTAGGTATGATAGCACTGTTTGCTATCTAATAAGTGCATAATGATGGATTTGCCACTATGGTGACCCCTTTATCTATAAAAGGAGGCCCAAGGCAACCATAGAAAGGGTTGGCGAATCCACCCCCTCACATACTCATATGTGTGTAGCCGTCTTCGCCCTGAGGCAACCCTGTCGGGCAAGCGTGTTGCACTCACCACCATTTTTCCGCCATCAATCTACCAAAGCAGGAGTAGGGTTTTATGCCTCATGGCGGCCCGAACCTAGGTAAAAACTGCGCGTGTGATCTCTGCCTTGTTGTTCCATGCTCCTCTACTCTTTGTGCAAAGTGGCACCCCTCGCCGAACCAGAAAGGGACTCTTGGTCCCATAGGTGGCCTTCGTTTCCCATGACATCTTTGGCGTGCCAGGTAGGGGATCACCTGCGTGAACCTGAAAGAGTGAGCAGTGCATCAACTTTATCACCATCTTCATCATCAACGGCTCCATCGACTATGGCGCCCAAGAAGAAACCCGGTGTTGCGGCTCACCCCTCCACCTCGAAGGCTCCTCCACCCGCGGCCACCAACGCCGCGGGGGATGTGGAGGCACACGAGGATATGGGAGCTGAGGGGGACACGTTCGGCGCAGGCGGCGTTGTCACCACCTCCCCCGCGGCCGAAGCAGGAGAGGGAGGCACTGGAGGAGAGCAGCATCAGCAACACCCCAGTGGTCATGCTCCACGAGGTACGGACGAAGGGGTTATACCGTCTATACCTTTTCCCCTCGCCGAAGGGCATAGTCACAGTGGTGGCGCCCGGTTTGGGGCGAATCGCCGCCCTCCGCCGCCCCTACCACATGCGCGACCGTAGTGCGCGTGCCTCCCCCGAAGCGGGTTGACCCATCCACTGACCCTCAAGCGCCTTCACCGCGCCACTATGCCATCCAAGTGGCCGACTCGCAACAGCGAGGGCATGACACCGTCGCCACCGGCACCGTCGGGAGTCGGGCAACGGTACGATCTACATCATCATCGCCAATGCCAAGCACCACTACAGAGGCCATGCCGCGGGCCCAACTGCTGTTAAGGTTCCCGCCGGCGGCCGATCATATGGATGAATGGAGAGCCACCATTCAGAGTCCGATTGGCTTCGCCGAGGCTGGGGACTCACAGCGAGCTGGCCCGCCACGGCCTCTCGGAGCGACGACAACGGCTCGTGCCGCTGGCCGTACAAAAGGGGCCACCCCCACTGTGCAGTCCCCACCACGGCAACCACCTCGGGCGCTACAGAATCAAGAACCCGACGACATCTCGATGGCCTCTTCCGACCCTCGAGCACGTCCAGGCCAACGACGAGCCCCGGAGGACATGCGAAGGGGAGGCGCACGCGTCATCATCGAGCGACGACCACCGCCGGACCAATGGGTGTGATGGTCCTGATGTCGACGAGCCTGCGCTCAAGGACACTGGGTGCCCGCCTTTCGAGGTTGGGTACCCTGCCTTTACTCTTGAGCTGCGGCAAGTCTGTTGGCCATCCGTTCGCAAGTATCATGCCAGAGATACCCGAGAAGTATGATGGGAGGCTGAGCCCGACTGAATTCTTAAGCATCTACACCATCGCTGTTCAAGCTGCCGGAGGAAGAAATGAGAAGGTGTTTGCGAACTACTTCCCTTTGGCGCTCAAGTCCAATGTGAGGTCTTGGCTGATGCACCTGTCAGAGAACTCCATTTCGTCATGGGCTGACCTTTGCCATGATTCATTGGCGCCTTCACGGGCAGCCATCAGGAACTAGGACGGCCCAGCGACTTGCAGCTTCTCCAAGAGAAAGAAGGAGAGACTCTCCGCAAGTATTTGCAGAGATTCAGCCGAGTCCACAAAAATATTCCAAATATCCATCCAGTGGCTGTGATAGCTACCTTCCAATCCAATGTGCGCAACCGCAGGGTACGTTCCAAGATGAATGTGCGGTTGCCCAAGACTATGAAGGAGCTTTACACCTTAGTGGACAAGTGTGCTCGGATGGAGGAGGGAAGGAAACTCCCTGGAGAGGAAGATTGCTTCGGCATTGATTCATAGGATGATGATGAATCTACCAGTCAGAAGAAGAAGAACAAGAAGCGAAACAAGAGGCACAAGGATAAGGCAGTGATGACCATCGAAGGATCGGGCACGCTTAGTACCAGCAAGAAGGCTAAGGCCGAAGCCCCCGGAAAGGAAGCCGCCACGTGCGCTGACTGCCGGGAGGCTGCGACTGCCGAGAGGTCTGGGAAAGGCTAAGGGCCGTACTGCAAGATCCATCAGACCAAAGGCCACGATCTCTGAATGTGCATTATATTGACCAGAGGTGGGGTGGGGGGGGGGGGTGAATAGGTGACTTCTACAAATTCGTCACTGAGGAAATTCTAGGTGAGGAATTTCCTAAGTAACAAACTACTAGCAGCGGAATAAGTACTTAGGTGCAAGCGTAACATGGCAGTAACACAGTCATCATGATGAAATGAAACAAGCACAGAGCACAAGTAGCGTGTATTCAGGATAAGTAGGCTGAAGACAAAGTGACTGAAGAAATAGGATTGAGGAAATTGAGAAAGTCTTCAGTCAAAGTCTTCAAACAGTAACAGTCAGGTTCATCAACACATGAATGAGGAAATGGAAGGGTTGAGGAAATAGAACCGGTAGCTTGGTGAAGATGATGATTTGGTAGACCAATTCCAACTGTTGTGACAATCCAATGTCTAGTTGGAGCGGCTAGGTATTTAAACTTGAGGATACACAATCCCGAGCACACAGTACTCACCGTATTCTCCTTGAGCTAAGATCACACAGACGTCAACCAATCACTCGTGGTAAGTCTTCAGGTGACTGCCAAACCTTCACAGACTCGGTCACTCGGCGATCCACAATTCTTCTTGGATGCTCTAGACCATGACGCCTAACCATCTGGAGGATACACAGTCCTCAAATGTAACAAGCATCGGTTCCTCAAAGGAACAAACTCTTCAGTGATGCTCAATCACTTTGGGTTTGTAGGTGTTTGGGTTTGGGTTTTCCTCACTGATGATTTTTGCTCAAAGTCCTCAGGGGATGAGATGCTCTCAATGACAAGTGTCAGTTTCTCTCGGAGCATCCAACCAACAAGTGGTTGTAGGGGGTGGCTATTTATAGCCTAGGGAGCAGCCAGACATGATAAGACATAAATGCCCTTCAATGATATGACAGTTACGTGGATAAGATAATTTGGGATAGCTGGCGCGTAGCACAACAACGGTCGGATATTTGAGCTCTAAAATTCCTCAGGGCTATCATGTTCCTCACCTGTAGGCAATCCGCACTGGCGAATTCCTAACTCCTCAGTCAGGACAAATACCTCAGAGAATGGAAGATCTTCGCCTCTATCACTGAAGAAATTGACTAAACTATATGAGATTTCCAATGGCTTCACTCGAAAGGATTGGGTATGTGTAGGATTTTGAGATGAGCATCACTTGGAAAGTGTTTCCTGAGTTTTACCTCGACCCACTTTAACAGTATGGTGTTTCCTATGACTCAAGATAGAGAAAATGAAACTAGGAAAACAAACGGCTTACGCTTCATTATCCTCGCATGAATATCGATGTCTTCAAGGTCACACCAATTTCCTCACTTTCAAAGTCTTCAAGAAAACCAAAGTCTTCAACTGAAGACACTCATTTCTAGAGGTCAACTTTCATCATAAGTATCAAACTCCTCATAGACTTGTAGAACCTGTGTACACTCACAAACACATTAGTCCGTTAACCTATAAGTCTTCAATACACCAAAATCACTAAGGGGCACTAGATGCACTTACAATCTCCCCCCTTTTTGTGATTGATGACAAATAGGTTAAGTTTTGAACGTGGATAAACATATGAATTGTAAATACTGGTATTGAGGAATTTGATTGCAAGATATAGAAGAACTCCCCTGAAGAAGTGCATATTTGAGGAATTTGCTTTGAGTAGACAATGCACATTGTTGAGTAGAAGCATGGAGATCTCCCCCTATATCTGGTAATTCATACACGCATTTAACATATGATATGAAGAATTTGAAATGCATGATGAAATATGGACTCTGACGAATTTAGCTACCTGCATTAAGATACTTGAGGAATAAGCATGCAGAAAAGCAGTTCAAAAGTGTCAGAGCACCATAGGAATTAAGTTTGCAACTCATTAGAGCAAACACCTCAGAAGAGCAAGAGTTGTAACTTAACAAAAAAACACCCAAATATAAGAGAACCGCTTGAAGACTAACTCAAGTTTCCCCCCTTTGTTATCGAATGACCAAAGGGGACTAAAAATGAGGACTAATGCCCCTGAAGAATATCATCATGATGTCGATGGAGGAGCGCCAGCGTTGTTGGGGTCGTCCGTTGAGGTAGGGCCTGCCACAGTGTCGTTCAATTCTTTGGCTTCATCCGTCTCACGTGATGAATAATATGAACTAGCGACCAGCTGAGGAACTTTGACCTTCTTGAATTTCTTCTAAGGTGGCTGTGCCCAGTCGAAGTCCTATTGAAATTCCATCTCCTTGAGATCTTCAGCACTATAAAGATTAGACAGAATAGCCCAAGTGCGGTCAAAGATTTCATGCAAATAGTAGTGATTCTTCTTCACAGTATTTTGTGTGACTGTCATGTTCTGAAGAATTGCACCAACCTGATGCTTGACCCACTTGTGGTTGCGATCGACCTTCTGATGAGGACTGAGGAGAGGTTCATGATCAGTCATCACACGCGGAGCAGTGGCTTGAGGATTTTGCTTAGAAGCTTTTGCGGCAGAATCTTGTGTTGCAGAGTCAGCATTGGTGGAATAAGATGCAGCTTTGTGAAATTGACCATCCAATGGACGAGTGCCTTCATCAATAACATCAGCTTTTCCCTTCTCATGAGCTAAGGAATTAGTCCTTTTGAGGACTTCAATAGGCGGCAAATAGCTGAGATGATTTAGAACATCAGCCTTATAATGAATTGAAGACCTTGATCTGATGAATTTCATAATCCATGGAGCATAAGGCTTCAACTCAAAAGGTGACAGAGCAGCATTGGCCAAAGTCCTCATGAAGAAATCATGGTAGTTGATAGGAATGCCATGAATAATGTTGAACAACAAATTCTTCATGATGCCAACAACCTATTCTTCATCAGAGTTGTGGCCCTTGATTGGACTGAGGGTTTTGCTCAATATGCGATACACTATCCTTGGCACATAGAGAAATTCCTTCACGAGGAATGTGGTCCTTGGAGCTTTGCCAGGCTTCAATGGCTTCATCAGCAGTTGCATCAAGTGATTTGAGAGTCCAGGTTCCTCATAGATGAGCCTGGTACCTTCAACAGGAGGACTGACTGGGACATCATGAAGCAATTCAGAGGCCGGTGCTTTGTAATGATTATTCTCGATCATCCAGTCGAGCACCCATGAATTCACGTCTTCCACGTTTCCAGTGAGGTGCAGTGCTGCGTAGAATTGCAGAATGAGTTCTTCATTCCAATCACAGATGTCAGTGCAGAGGTTCAAGAGCCCAACATCATGAAGAACACTCAGGACAGGTTGGAAGCAAAGAAGTGGTTCCATATCCACGTGATGAATTTGGTCGTGCTCAAATAGCTTGTCCTTATCAAAAAGACGTGAAGAATAAAAGTTCATCTAACTGGCTGTCCAGAAGCGCTTGCATTGAAGTCATGCAAAGTCATAGGGATTGTAATCCGTGAAGAAATGATGCTCAGCAAAGAAATCATCATCTTTGAATTTTTGCTTCTTGGTATGAGGATTTTGTGGCTTGGGATGAAGATTAACAGTTGAAGGCTTCACAGCCTCTTGGCGCACATCCTCTGGAGCCACAGACTAAGGAATTTTAGCGGCGGTTTCATCAGCAGCAGTCTTGGCCTCCATTTCTTCAGCATTAGTAGATGGAAATTCTTCTGGAATAGCATGAAGTGATGTTTGATGTCCTTCAGAGCCCGTATGAATTTCTTTAGCTTGTATAGGGGACTGATGAATTTGGTGCATAGGAGTGGTCAATGGTGAATTTGGATGATGTTTTCCCAGTAGTCATCATTCAGAACTGGTGTAGTAGACCCAATGTCCACATCCTCATCTTCTTCATCTATTTCTTCAACGCCTACCTCTTCAGCTGTGAACTGAGGCATGGGCAATGATACCAGCGGAGTTGAAGGGATATCATCCACTTCAATATCTTCATCCAACTGCTCTGAAGAAGCAGCAGAAGGATACTCTTCATCACTGTCATTTGGAATGACATATTCCTCACCCAAGGGAACAATCTCCTTTGATGGCATGCTTGAGATAGGAACAACATCAATGGGGTTGGTGTATGAGCTCGTCAAAGTCTTCACTTTTCTTAGGAGCTGAAGACTCTGCAGTCGCTGATGCTTTCCTTTTCTTCATAGCCGCCTTCTCCGCAGCTTTAGTTTTATTCGCTTCTGATGTAGAAGGTAGGTTGATCTTCTTCATTTGTGATGACTACGCAGGAGGAGCAGATGAAGTTGGTTCAGATTCTTCAGGCACAACTAATGCAGTTGCCCTAGCATGTTCAGATTATTCAGGCGTAGAAACAGATGCTTCAGCTGGCTTGGGTTGTTCTTCAGGCGCAACGTTGGAGGTTGCCCTGGTAGTTTCTTCAGTAGCTGGAATTTCTTCAACAACACAGGTACTTTCAGTTTCTTCAATAGTCTGATTTTCATCAGCTGTGCTAGCATTCTGTTCAGTAGGCTGAGCAGATGCTTTAGCCTGAGGAATTTCTTGTTGTGATGTGGCTGCAACAATTGGTTTGAATCCCTTGCCATTTTGACAAATCTGACCTTGGCACCTAGCCAATCTACACGATAAGCGTCAAATTCATCACTAAGAGCTTTGATCTCAGTCTGCATATTCACAAGTTCTTCAGGAGACATGTTTACAACATTCTTCTTCTTCGGAAAATGCTCCTTCTTGTACCGAGCTTTCTTGACTTGCTTGGCTTTCTCAAAATTCCATTTTCTTCACCTATGAAGGAATTGAGCATGTGACTTTGGCTAGGAGTGAGGTTCAAATCAGGCAGAGGAGTGTTAGGGTCCTTGTGCCATAGATCGATGAAGTCAAGGATCAACTTTGGATCCAGCATGAGTGGCACCGCACAACCTTTGGCTCTAGAGGCCTTTGCTTGCCTATCTCTGATGATCTCAGCGAGTTCTTCATCATCAGCCTCATTGTCGCTTGACGGAACTTGAAAGGCAAGTTGCTTCATGTGAGGACTTGGCCTTAAGCCTCGTCCAGCAGTGGCCTTTTTCTTCAGCAAGGTTGGACCTATTGAGGACTGTGGCGGAGCTGAGGAACTTGCAGAACCTCCTGAAGCAATTGAGATTCTTGTAGTTCTTTGGCACGAGGCTAGATGCACAGGTGCTGAGGACTTTGCAGCTGTAGTTGAGGATTTTGGGGCAACTGAGGGCATTGGAGCTGCCTTGGAAGATGTTGCCTGAGGGACTTGCTGTGAGGGCTTTGCACTTGGCCGTGAGGGCATTGCAGTTGAGGAACTCAGCTTTACAGATGATTTCTTTGGCAAAGCCTTCTTGGGCTTGCTAGCAGAGGCCTCAGTAGCAGCAACAGAATCTTTGTTAAATTTCTTTACTGCTTCGTTTGCCATTTTGGCCAAATTGGCTTGGCGCTTGGTCCATTCCTTAGGAAAATCCTCACCTCTTCATATGCAAGAGGGATCAGCTTCTTGGCCTGGAGCCAACCGAGGTCTTGGGCATGGAGGGTATACAGCGAATTTCTTAAAGTACTTTGGAGTAACATATCGATACTCCCTACATTCTCTTGCCTATCTCCTCTCAATCCTTTGAATGCGCACTTTGCGCTAATGTTTGTTCTCCTTGCCATGCTTGGCTTCATCAAGAGTGCAATATTCATCATAGATGTCTTCAGGGATTTCAAACGCTGTATTTGTTTCTAGCCTCTTTCCTCCTTTCTAAGGTCATTTACCATCAGCCATTTTCTTCACTTGAGGATTTTGAGCAATCGAAGTTTCTGAGGAGGTATGCAATTTGTCTTCGAGGAACACTGCAAATGAGTTAAGTTGATGAGAACCTAGTGATTCAGCAGCGGACATGTGTACCTGTGAATAGAGTATAGGTGCAACGAATTTGGAGAGGTCATATGCGTTCTCAGATTTTTTTCCGAAAGAATCAAGTTTGAGGAATTTGACCATGGGTGTCTTGAGGAATTTCACTAAGAGTTCTTGACTTAGGTTCCAGAGTTGTATAGATTTGAAAATCCACACAATTGAGGAATGTTGAAGAAAAACATAGCTTAGAGAAACACATCAAGGATAGATGCAACAGGGTGTTTAAGGATATGGAAGTTGAAGAATAAACACCTTTTGAAGATTTTGTGGAAATCATCAGAATCAACAAGAGGAGTAAAATCAGATTTTAATTACCCCGGATGAAGAACACGACGATCTGGGAGTTGAAGTGGAGAAGTTCGTCCGTTCAGATCTTCCACGCCCTAACTTGGTGGCGGAAGACAGCTACGGCGGCGGCAGAGTGAAGATTTCCGCGGCCGGCGAGTACGACGGCGACGAGGTCGAGACAGTGATGGTCTTCCTCACCGGCGATGCTAGGTCAGAGAGCTCGAGCGAGGGGAGTGAGATCGAGCGGGGTAAATGATGTCTGAGGTGGGCGAGGGGTATTTATAGCCGAGGTGAAAAACCGCTCATCTGAGGAAATTGGACGAACTTGCCCCCGACCCTTGCCATCCTAGCGACATGTGTCACCCACGTTCAGGGAGATGGAGATCGTGGTAGATCATGGATGATTTGTTTAATCTTATTGTGGGATGCGGAACGGTTTGAGTAGCAAAAGCCAAAAATTCAGATATGAAAATTTAAACGTTTGTTTCGCAAATTCTTCAGCTGACAAGGACACAGTGAAGATTTTGAACGGGTTTCAAATAGAATGCATATGAAGAATTTGTGAACAAACTGGGTTGAGTTTAGCATAGAGGGGGAACGGGTCCGATCACATTCACTTAGGCAAGAAGTCAACTTGAAGAATTAGCAATAAGTGAATGTTGTAGAGGACTTGAAAACTCAAATATATCTAGTCAATGAAGAACACAGTAGGAAAGGGTGAAGACAATGCAAAGTTGAAGAATTTGAACTTTGAGGAAATTGAAAGATTTTAAGAAAAACTTAAATTGAATATTTTCAACTTTCGTTGGTGGCGTGACCCACCGTATAAGAATGATGATTTCACACGCGGCGTACAATTGTTGTAGGGCTCTGAGAATAAATTCTTCATTAATTTATTCACACTTAGATGGTTATTCTTCATTGATTGGAAAAAATGTTACTTTGTGTGTTGCACATCTAAGTCTCAATTTTGCATAAGTGTTATGAGGTGTGTCCTTTTCAAAGAACATTCGAAGATTCTAAGATATTTAGCTCACACCGCAACTTGGTAAATCTCTTCTCGTCCAAGGGCTTTGTGAAGATATCCGCTAGCTGTTTTTCAGTCTTCACGTGCTCGATAGAGATGTTGCCCTGCAACACATGATCTCGAAGAAAATGATGACGAATCTGGATGTGATTTGTCTTCGAGTGATGAGTTGGGTTATGAGCAATTTTGATGGCACTCTCGTTGTCGCAGTAGAGTGGCACATTCTTCACATTGATGCCGTAATCCTTGAGGGTTTGCTTCATCCATAGAAATTGAGCACAACAAGAACCAGCAACAATGTACTCAGCTTCAGCAGTAGAGAGTGATATGCAGTTCTGCTTCTTCGAGGACCAACATACTAAGGATTGTCCGAGGAAATGGCATGTGCCTGATGTTGACTTGCGGTCCACTCGATCACCAGCATAGTCAGAGTCAGAATATCTAATGAGATCAACCAAACCCTTGGGATACCATAATCTAAGTGTTGGAGTGTGAGCTAGATATCGAAGAATATTCTTCACAGCCTTATGGTGTCACATCCCAGTTAGACCATGCATTAGGGTGTGCATCATGTATAAATTTCATTTGAATTTGAAATGGGGAAGGCAGGAAACCCCCAGAACACCCCCCCCCCCTTAATTCAACTAGGGTTTACTAAAAATTATTTCAATGAACCTGAAATGCCCTTCAAAATGCTCATCATCTTTGCTTTGGTTCAGAGCCTATGTCAAAAGTGGTGCATCATTTTCTAGGTCATCCAAAGGTCCTTGGATTAATTCATAAGTTTTTGAACTTGAGCATTTCAAATTATATAAAATATTTTAAATGTCCAAAATTGCCAAACTAAATGTTTCATGTTGGAAATATTCCAACAAGGGACCAGGAGCATTTTGGTGAATTTTAAAACTGTTTTGGTATTTTAGAAAACCCCACAAAGTTGCAGGAAATTAGAAAAAGATAAAACAGGAAAAGACTTACTGGCGCCTCCCCACCGGCCCACTGCCGGCCGGCCAGCAAGAGCTGGCCCGAAGCTGCTTGGCTCGGCCAGCAGCAGCCAGTGCTTTCGGCGGGGCACCGCATGGGTGCCACGCACTGTCGCCGCCTCGCCGCTCCTCTCGCCCGTGCCGAGGATCGCCTCCTCTCTCTCCCGAACCCCTGGACACCTCCTCTCCGCCGGTTCCTCTCCCTCGAGCTCCCCGCCTTGGCCGCCCGCCGCCCAAGACCATCGCAGAACCGTGCTCCCCGCCGTCCGTGCTCCTCCTCACCATGTCCAGAGCTCCCAGACTCCACTACCCCAACCAGCCGAGCCCGCTCGCTCTAGTGCCCCGAGTCCACCCCACCGACCCCGACCGAGTTCGCCGTCGCGGAGATCCCTTTCAACGCCGTCGCTCCGGTTCGTCCCCGACCTCGACGAGAGCTTCTACGCGTCGCCGTGAGCCCATCTACCTCCCCTTCCCTCTCTCTCGCGCCCTCGAGCAGCGTAGCAACCAACCACGCCACCCGCTCCGCCGCCGTGGAGCTCGTCGCCGACGTGCTCCGGTCACCCTCCGCCACCCCATGGTGTCCATCACACTCACCGCACCCCATGGAGTCTAACCATGCACTCCTGCACCTCACCGACCCTCTAACCCCAAGCTCATCGTTGGTCGAACCCCGGCCGCCTAGCTCGTCGCCGGCGCCAACTCCGCCACCAGAACCCCAACCGGCTCCACCAATAGCCGCGGCTTGCTCCCACTACCGTAGCCACCTTCGCATGCTCATTTGGTCGCGGAATCGTAAAAGCACTTCCTCCGCCGCGTCGGGCTCGCCCGGCGGCTAGTCGCCGGTGCAGCCGACGTGGACCTTGACCACGTGGGCCCTCGTTGACTCGACGAGTCATCGAGATGGGGCCCACCCTCGCTAACTAAATAGGTTTGTTTTAATTAAACATTAGTTAAGTTAATTACCACGACACGCGGGACCCTTTGTCGGGTTTGACCTGGACGTCTCTGTTGACTTCGACGTCATGTCGACGATGGTCGACGATTAATCTAATTTCGGATTTATTCTAATACAAGAAATTCGAATATAATTCAAATTTCAAATGCTTATAACTTTTAATCAGAACTCCAAATGCAAAGATTTATATATGAAAATGATCAGAAAAATCCATTCTATCCATTGGTATAGGTTTCATGCATGTTAAAACAAGTTAACCTTGCTGTTTAACCAGAATAAGATAATTCACCTTTAGGGCTATTTCAATGAGCTATCATTTGAATCTTTGATTCAAATGAGTTCATCCCCTATTATTTCAGCTTGCATTAGGCCAACACACATCCATATTGCCATGTCATAGCATGCATCATATTGTTGCATATTGTCATGTGTGTTTACTTTTGTATGCTTTTCGTGATAGGTTACGCCCCGAGGATAACCTCGACTATCCATCCAAGGGCGATACTCTACCCCGCTCCATCGTGCAAGCAACTCATTGATCATTCGATACAAACCCATGTTCTCGCTTCGCTCTCGCTTATTGCATTAAGACAACGCGATTCAAACTGTTGTGTCTGCGGTAGTTGAACCCACTTCCTTTGCATGACTGTCATTGCCACAAGAATTAGATGAAACCCACTAGTATGTGTAGGAGTTGATTGAGCCATGTTTGTGATTCCTACCATGCTATGCTTGCTATGCTTAGAGTTGTGTCGTGTCGGCTCATCGGGATGATGAACTGGAGTGAAAGGTTGTGTTGGTTCGAGAGTGAAAGTGTTGAACACGTTTTGGTAAAGGTATCGATGAGAGGCCATGTAGGAGTACATGGTGGGTTGTTTCATTGAAGCCGATCCTAAGAACTGAGATCTGTGTTTGTGATCCATGAGATAGTTACCACCACACATTGGGCCCAAACCAATGGACCCTCTCGCTTCTTAACCACCCTTGTTCTTAGTCCGGAGTTGCAAGTAGTTTCGGTGTTTGTAGCATGTTGGGGCCGCACGCAACGCTGACCTTAGGGGTGGGTTGTGTTGCGGTAGGCACGTGGCGGTGTACCGAAAGTGCCCGTTTGGTATCTCGGGAACCCCGCACACATCGTTCGGGCTGTATGGGAAACCTCGGCCGGACTCCCTGCGGATGGAACCCGAATAGGCGATAACCTGGACTAGGGACTTGAGTGTTTAGGTAGGCTGTGGCCGACACCCACGTTGGGCTTCCGCTTGAAGGTTGCCGAGTACATGTCGTGTAAACGGCGGTAAGTGGTGAGAGCGTGTGTGAAGAAGTACACCCCTGCAGGGTTTAATATGATCTATTCGAATAGCCGTGTCCACGGAGAAGGACTTCTGGGTTACCTATATCAGTTCATAGACAAGTAAATGGATACTACTAAAAGCCTCAAGATAAGTGTGAGTATCATGGATGGCCCTCTCGTGGGATGACGAGAGAGGAACCCCGGTGGAGTATTGTGATGGTGACTAGTGGACTCGTGTACGACAAATGCTTTACAAAGTGGTGTCACGTAGGATAGCATAGCCAAGAGTCAAAGCTGGCTTGCTGCAAATAACTCCACCACCTTCTTGAGAATGTGCATGTATGATAGGATTCTGTGGTAAGACTTGCTGAGTACCCCCGTACTCATGTTTGCCTAATTAATGTTTTTCAGAGGACAACACTACCCCTCCGATGGATTCTATGTAGATCTCGACTTGACGAGTGAACTAGCCACCCAGGTGACGATCTAAGACTTGTGAAGGGCCATTGTAGATAGAAAGGCTCCAACAAGCTTTCTTTCTTTCTAGAGTCCGTACTCGAGACTAGTTTGCTTCCGCATGTGCTTGTATGATTGTATGACTTGAGTGTTGGGTCATGTGACCCCACCGTATGAATATGTTATGTATGGCTCCTCGGAGCCTCTTAAATAAAGTACTTTGAGTTGTAGAGTTTTGTTGTGATGCCTTGTTGTATTTACTCATATCGGGCATATTGCGTGTATGATTGAAATGCTTGGTATGAGTGGGATCCGACAAACTAGTTGTTTATCCTTGGCAACCTCTCATATGGGGAAATGTAGTCTCGCTTACGGCGATAGTAGTCCGCTACTGCCCGGTCCACCGGAGTCCTGCTAGCCCAAAGACTACTGCTTGGACACTTGATCTGGCGGCATGTGTTTCACTTGTTCCTATATACTGTCTTCGGGAAATGTCATGCGGTGGTATTCGAGTCCTGCCTAGCCTGCTACAGCCGGGATACGGAGTCCTGTTAGCCAGTGCTACAGCCCGAATATATACGTTGATGACCGACATGCTCGATGTGATTCATGTATACTGTCCCCATAGGTTAGCGCCGCTTTGGGTTCACGACTAGCCATGTCGGCCGGGTTCTTTGTCATGTGGATGCTAGCGACACTATCATATCGTGAGCCAAAAGACATAAACGGTCCCGGCCATGGTAAGGCGACACCGTGGGAATACCGTGCGTGAGGCCACAAAGTGATATGAGGTGTTACCGGCTAGGTCGATGTGACTTGGGATCGGGGTCCTGACATATGGTGTGATTCCTTCGGTGTAGCTTGAAGACGGGCACACATGCAAACACTAAGCATAATATCTAGCCTAAATGCACATATTCATAGCCCTTAGATTTTCCCTACGAAACAGAAGTGTTAGCATGATGATGTTCATATGATGTAGCGACCAGACCCGAATGGATCAAGTCTCTGTGCTCAGTGTCATCCCTGGATCAGTAATGCTGACACCACACAAGATTTCAAGGATTTATAGCGAGTAGCAATCACACACTTATTACATCGTTGTCCACAAGGAACTTATTACAATAATATGGCTTAAGGCCATCTAATAATAACAGCGGAAGGCTTGGAAGATAAGTGAGTCCATCAACTCCATCGGCATCACCGAGTATAGAACCACGACCTAACACCTTACTCGTAAATCGAAAAGTGCATAACGTGAAAAGTTGCAGCCCAAACGGTCGACACATGGAATATCTTGGCAATGTAACACATAGAGAGCAATGAAGGAATAAGCCTATACTACATGCATATATGGCTGGTGTTAAAGCTCTACGGTTACATTTTTGCATAAAACTAGTTTTTCCCTACAACAAAGGAATAATTTTATTTAACTATCATGGTGGTTGTTAAACATTGAGAATGGTTGACAACATCCTCAATCCCAATTGAAAGTACTCATCAAAACCCAATAACATTTTAGAAGTAACATGTTGAGATTCACATGATATTCAATTACCAGATACTCAAAACGTCCATAACCGGGGACACGGCTAATCATGATTAGTTTATACACTCTGCAGAGGTTTGCGCACTTTTCCCCACAAGACTCGATCGCCTCCGCTTGGTTCTCGCACTACATGGTGTTTGAGAAACGGATGACCGAGACATAGTCTTTCAGAAGCGCTAGCACCTTACATGTGGGTAGACCGTACCAACCTACATCCCCTACATCAGCTAGCCTACCCGTAGGAGTTCGCACAACTTAGTCAACTACGCCAGAGCCCATAATTGGCTTGTGGCTGCACACGGAAGTTTCCAGTTTGAATAATCTTATGATCCCTTAGAGCACGGGTGGCGGTCCGAAGAAATCTGAGGCAAGTCCTGATAGAAACCAGGTGCCTCAATCCACCCAGATGTGTGTTTAGGTTGCCACCTTAGATAAACCATTAATTAACAATCTCACATCTGTCATGGATATTCACTCACCCAATCCACGTCTACTGGCATAGCATAGTATAATAAGCAAACGTAGAAGTAACTCCCAAGGTTTCATAAGTAACAGGTAATAGGTACTACCTCAATCTACTTCCCAATCCCACAATTTAATTAGATCCTAAACATGCAAGTGTTTGAGGGTTTGATCTAATGCATAAAAACTGGGTAGTAGAAAAGGTATGATCAAGTGTTACTTGCCTTGCTGATGATCCGCGAGACCTAGAGATTCGAAGTAACAAGCGGCACACTCCGGGTGATCTAACGCAGACAAACAACAAGCATACAATAAGTACTCAACTAATGCACGGGGAAATCTCAAATAAAAGATCTAACCAGAAAGTTCAACTTAAGAACCCTGGTTGCAAAAAGAATCGAATCAAATAAAGCATCGAAAGTCGAAACTCGAGAGAGAACGACTCGGTTTAGCAATCTGAAATTAGGTCAAAATTTTGCAGTAACAAAACTTCGTTTAAGTAGGTTAGTCGGAACGGCGGTTTCGTAACGAAACTCCAGGCGCTTGAATCACCTGATTCCGATAAACGAGCGAGAAAATAAACAGATTTGAAATTCGAATCGGAAATCGAAATCAGAAAATAACGGATTAAATCCGATTAAAAGAAAAACGACGAACAGATTAAACAGCGGACGTTCGTTAACAGAACTAATCCGACGAACATGTTCATTGAAACGAACGGGTCGGTGAACGTTCACTAAATAATAAAACCGAAAAAATAAAAACCATCTAGGTTTTTTTTTAAAAAATCGAACAACGCGAGAAAAACCGGATCGGGTTTTTGAAACAAAACCGGACGAGGGGTGTGGCGGCTACCTCGGTCGGTCGCGGGGTCTCGACCTCGGTGGTCGGCGTCGTGGTGGCGGGTGGCGGCGGGTCGGGCGACGGCGACGGGAAGGCGGGCGGCGGTGGCCTTGAGGCGACGGCGATGGCTTGGTCCGAGGCGGGAGGCGCGGGTGAGGAGAGAGGGGGGCTCGGTTAAATAGGTTGGGGGGTGCTGCCTTGGGGGGGGGCAAGCTGGGGGGAGGAGGAGTCCTCCTCGGACTCGGCCAGGCTGGCGGGTGGCATGCCCATGTGTGTGAGGAGAGGGCGCCTGGGCCGGGCGGCGGCAGTTGGGTCGGCTGGGCCCTTGGCCCAAAGGAAGCTGCTTTTTTTAAAACAAAACAAAAAATAAAAATCAAACCAAACGAACTCCAAATTAAATAAAATTAATTTTCCCCGACTCCTAAAAATGAGTCGAACAAAATGAACTTTAAAACGGGGCAAAATGCATATTTTTTTAAAATGCTCATTTTTTTGCCTAAGCAAATAAACTTTCAAAAACCAAAATTTGATTTATTTATAAAATCTTCATTTTTCCTAAATGTTGGGAAAGTCATATTTTTCCCTCTCTTAATTTTTTTATCGGAAAAACTTATGAAGATAATTAAATAAATCCAATGATCCTATATTTTCATAATTTGAGAAATCCCGAATATGAAAATAATGAAATCTCCAACTCTCTCCGAGGGTCCTTGAGTTGCGTGAATTTTTCTAGGATCGGAAAAATGCGAGAAAATATGATATGCATGATGACCTAATGTATAACATTCCAAATTGAAAATTTGGGATGTTACAAACCTACCCCCTTAAGATGAATCTCGCCCTCGAGATTCGGGTTGGCTAGAAAATAGGTGAGGGTGGTCCTTGAGCAAAACTTCCTCTCTTTCCTGTGTGGCTTCATCTTGATGTGGTGGCTCCTTGAACCTTGCAAAACTTGATAACTTTGCTGCGAGTAACTCGCTAGCATAATCGAGAATCTTAACCGGTTTTTCCTCATATGTTAAATCATCCTTCAACTGAAGTTGCTTCGGTGGCACCGTGTCTCTTAACGGTATCTCTACTATCTCGGGTGACATTTCTTGGTGAGAAACATGGAATACATCATGAACTCCCGACAGTCCTTCCGCAATTCCAACTTATAAGCAACTTCTCCCATGCGTTGCAAAATCTTATATGGTCCAACGAAGCGTGGTGCTAACTTTCCTTTAACTCCAAAACGCTTAACTCCTCAAGCGGGATACTCTAAGATATACTCTGTCTCCAACTTCATACTCAATAAACGCTTTGCGCTTTGAATCGGCATAGCTCTTTTGTCTAGACTGGGCTACCTTGAGCCTATCCCGAATCAACTTAACCTTCTGTTCAGACTCCTTAATCAAATCTGGTCCACCAGAAAGTATTCTTCCAATCTAAATACATCTTGGTATTTCCTGGGTGAATCGAATAAGGTGAATCATGAGCTTCTTGTAAAATCAACTTCCTGATCTCTGGGTTATTGGGCACATAAACACGGTCTTCAAACCATAGGGTATCGTGCTCATCCTCACGAAAACCTTTAGATTTTCCTTTGCTCATTTTCTCCTTTATAGAGGCAACTTCCTTATCTGCCTTTTGGGCTTCTCTGATTTTGTCCATCAGTGTTGACTGAATCTCCAATGCTGCTACATAGCCTCTCGGAACTATTTCCAAACATAGCTCTCGGAGGTCCTCGGCTAACTCATTGGGTATCCCTCCCATCATTAGGGTATTGACGTGGCTTTTACGGCTCAATGCGTCTGCTACGACATTAGCCTTTCCGGGGTGATAATGCAATCTCATATCATAATCCTTGATAAGCTCTAACCATCTCCTTTGTGCGAGATTCAATTCATACGTGTGAAGATGTACTTCAAACTCTTGTGATCCGTATATACTTCACAATGATTTCCAATGAGAAAATGTCTCCATGTCTTTAAGGCATGCACAACGGCTGCTAACTCCAAATCATGTGTGGCATAATTCAACTCATGGGGCTTAAGTTGTCGTGAAGCATACTGAAACAACTCTTCCTTCCTGCATAAGCACCGCTCCAAGTCCTCGGACGTGAAGCGCCGCAATACACCTCATAATCCTTGGTCCGATCCGCAATATTAAAACTGGTGTGGTAACCAATCTTTTCTTCAACTCCTGAAAACTTGCCTCACAGTCCTCAGTCCATATGAATTTGTTATCCTTCTTCAACAATTCAGTCATAGGCTTGGCAATCCTTGAGAAATTCTCGATGAATCGTCGGTAGTATCCTGCGAGTCCAAGGAAACTCCGAATCTCTCCAACTGTTGTTGGTGCTTCCCATTTGGTTACGGTCTCAACCTTTGTGGGGTCAACTGCTATTCCTTCTCCGGATATAACATGTCCGAGAAATCCATCTTCCTTTAGCCAAAACTCACATTTGCTGAACTTGGCATACAACTGGTGTTCCCTCAGTTTCTCCAAAACCAATCTCAAATGTTCCTTATGTTCCTCTTCATCCTTCGAGAAAATCAAAATGTCATCAATGAACACCACGACGAACTTGTCCAAAAATTCCATAAACACTTTGTTCATCAGGTTCATGAAATAGGCTGGTGCGTTAGTCAGTCCAAATGACATAACGGTATACTCATACAGTCCATATCTCGTGGTAAACGCTGTCTTAGGTATGTCCTGCTCTTGAATCTTCAACTGATGGTACCCTGATCGCAAATCGATCTTGGAAAACACCTTAGCTCCTTGTAAGCGATCAAACAGATCATTTATCATAGGTAGTGGGTACTTGTTCTTGATTGCTACTTCATTCAATGCACGATAATCAACAACCATTCTTAACGACCCATCCTTCTTCTCCACTAACAATACGGGTGATCCCCAAGCTGATGAACTTGGGCGAATAAAACCTTTATCCAATAGTTCCTTAATCTGCTTCTTGATTTCCGCCAAATCCTGTGCGGGCATCCCAGACGGTCGTTTCGATATCGGGCCTGTTCTCGCAACAGCTCGATCAAAAACTCAATGTCTCTATCCGTGGCATTCACGCAACTCTTAGGAAATACATCAGAAATCCTTCACCTCGGTACTTCTTCCCGCACCACTCTCGATAAGCAATTAACTTGTGCTCTCCTCGGCTCGTGCCGTGATACATACTTGATCCTTCTTCCCTCGGGTGGTGAGCAAAATTGACTTTGTGGTGCAATCTATGTTCCTCCATACTTTGATAACCAATCCATTCCTAATATCACATCCAATCCTTGGGATTCCGAACTATTAGGTCCGAGGGAAAACATAGTGTCCAATCCTTAATGGCAATCGATCACACCATTTACTAGCCATGTACTCGCTCGGGTGAGGTTACTAGCATGGGTGACCTAAGGGCTTGGGTCGGTAATTTGTACTTATCCACAAACCCCCTTGATATGTATGAATGCGATGCACCAGTATAAAAAAGAACAACTGCAGTAAATGACTTAACCAAAAACTTACCGATTACTGCATCGGGCTGATCTTCAACCTCCTCCACATCAATGTGGTTCACCTGTCCTTTGTTGAAAGGGTTGGGCTTCTTTCCAGAGCTTCCATTGCCATTTCCATTCTGGCCTTCTGGACAGTCATTGGCATAATGCCCAGTCTTGCGGCACTTAAAGCAAGTGATATGACTCAGGTCTACTTTGGATGGTGTTGACGGGTTGGTGCGGTTCTGTCCATTGCTTCCTCCATTCCCGTTCCCATTCTTGGTGCCATTATGGTTATGCGAATTACCTCCTCCATGGGTATGCTGAAACTGAATTCCTGATTTAGGGGTATAACGAGGCTTCATGGGCTCCATAGTTATACTTCCCCTGTCCATACTTCCGCTATGTTCTCAATTTGCTGCTTTCCTTCAATCATGAGGGCTCGGTCTACCAACTCCTGGTAGTTGTTGAAACTTGCTACCATCAACGGCATGTGAACTCATCATTCAGTCCTTCTAGAAACTTCTCTGCTTAGCTGCAGACCGTAGTAACGTCATCTAGGGCATAACGTGCTAACTTACTAAAATCATCCACATACCGCCACAGTCCTCCTTGGCGTAAGTTGCGAAACTCACGCTTCTTCATGGCCATAGCTCCTGCTGAAACATGGGCAGTGTGAAAAGCTTGTTGAAACCGATCCCATGTGGCGGTGTTCACGGGTAAGTGGTGTAAAATTCTCCCACCATCTTCTGCGGGTCCTTCAAGCTGATGTGCTGCAAACTTCACTCTTTCACCATCTGTGCATCCCGCAGTGGTCAACTCCTTCCTATCTTGCGGAGCCAATCATCCGCCACAATCGCTCGGTGCTCTTTGGAATACACCGCGGATTCAGTCTAAGAAAACGAGTCGGTGATCCGCAGTGGTGGTGGCGGTGGTTGTTGTTGTTGTTGTTGTTGTTGTTGTTGTTGTTGTTGTTGTTGCTCTGGTTCGCACCAATGTTTGAATCAGGTATTCTCGTCTGAATCAATTGGGTGATCTCGGTGGGAAAACGAACCCGGGTCGCGTCTCGGAGGCATCTGATGGGTTTAGAAAAGATGAGAATTTAAGAATAGAATGAGGTCTAAGGGGAATCACTACCCAAATGCACATGAGCAAATGCACACAAAATCACTTCATTCAATCAAACAAGGGCTTACAACGATCTAACTATCGCAAAAGTGCGTGTACTATAATGTTTACATGGAGGAATACTACTAATATGTGGGGACTTCTACTAATTTGAACCGTGGAAGACTCCATGATGTCTCCTCCACCGCCTTCAAAGTCGGGTTCACTTGGATCCGATTCGGTGTCGTCGATGTTGATGTAGTCGCTGGGCAACCGACATACTGGTCTTCATTCGAGCGCCAACTTCTTCTTGAGTTCTTCGATCTCGTACTTAAGATCGTTATTGTGTCTTGCTAGAGCTACGATCTCGCCCATGTAGTCCTTGCGTGTAGTCTTTAGTTCTTCTTCAAGTTCGATGATCCTTCCTTTATGCTCGCAACTCCAACATATCGTTGACATTTGGTTCTCCTGGCGCCGAATGTGCTGATTTAACTCTGGATGAAAGCTGCAATGGATCTATCCTTCTTGGTGCTGACTATGTCCCATTTGTCATCTCGGCGTCCACAAATCTGGTAGATAGTGTCCTTGAGGTCTTCTTGATAAACTTCTCCAATGCGTCCCATGGTGATGTGAGCTGCCATGCTCTTTCCTGCACTCCAAGTTGGTGCAATCGAAAACACTATCTATAGGCTTGGTGATTGGGGCGAATGTCCTTCCGAACGTGAGCTTGAATCTTCAGCGCTCCTCTTGAGCAGAGTGGCGTTGAAAGTTCCGGTGAAGCTGGGTAGTCCAATGTTCGTGTACTTGGTGACTTCCTTCAAGTGAAATCCAAAAGGTGTGCCTTCATCCGGTTGGGTGTACTTGATCTTCCCGTCCGTCATCCTAAGAGTAGAAAAGATGAGGAGTTAGAAAATGAGAAGAGAGTAGTGATCTATGGCTTTAACTTTAGTGGTCGTGGTCTCACGCTTAGCGTGTGCTCGATACCATCTCTCAGAGCGACCAGACCGAATGGATCAAGTCTCGTGCTCGGTGTCATCCTGGATCAAGAATGCCGACACCACACAAGATTTCAAGGATTTATAGCAGAGTAGCAATCACACACTTATTACATCGTTGTCCACAAGGAACTTATTACAATAATATGGCTTAAGGCCATCTAATAATAACAGCGGAAGGCTTGGAAGATAAGTGAGTCCATCAACTCCATCGGCATCATCGAGTATAGAACCACGACCTAACACCTTACTGTCGTTCTAAAAGTCTCGCAACGTGAAAAGTTGCAGCCAAACGGGTCAAGACATGGAATATGCTGGCAATGTAACACATAGAGAGCAATGAAGGAATAAGCCTATACTACATGCATATATGGCTCGTGGTAAAGCTCTACGGTTACATTTTTGCATAAAGCTAGTTTTTCCCTACAACAAAGGAATAATTTTATTTAACTATCATGGTGGTTGTTAAACATTGAGAATGGTTGACAGGATCCTCAATCCCAATTAAAAGTACTCATCAAAACCAAATAACATTTTAGAAGTAACATGTTGAGATTCACATGATATTCAATTACCAGATACTCAAAACGTCCATAACCGGGGACACGGCTAATCATGATTAGTTTATACACTCTGCAGAGGTTTATGACTTTTCCCCACAAGACTCGATCGCCTCCGCTTGGTTCTCGTGACTACATGGTGTTTGAGAAACGGATGACCGAGACATAGTATTTCGTAAGCGCTAGCACCTTACATGTGGGTAGATCGTACCAACCTACATCCCCTACATCAGCTAGCCTACCCGTAGGAGTTCGCACAACTTAGTCAACTACGCCAGAGCCCATAATTGGCTTGTGGCTGCACACGGAAGTTTCCAGTTTGAATAATCTTATGATCCCTTAGAGCACTGGGTGGCGGTCCGAAGAAATACAGTAAGCAAGTCTGATAGAAACCAGTGCCTCAATCCACCCAGATGTGTGTTTAGGTTGCCACCTTAGATAAACCATTAATTAACAATCTCACATCTGTCATGGATATTCACTCACCCAATCCACGTCTCACTGGCATAGCATAGTATAATAAGCAAACGAGAAGTAACTCCCAAGGTTTCATAAGTATGTGTAATAGGTACTACCTCAATCTACTTCCCAATCCCACAATTTAATTAGATCCTAAACATGCAAGTGTTTGAGGGTTTGATCTAATGCATAAAAACTGGGTAGTAGAAAAGGTATGATCAAATGTTACTTGCCTTGCTGATGATCCGCGAGACCTAGAGATTCGAAGTAACAAGCGGCGCACTCCGGGTGATCTAACGCAGACAAACAACAAGCATACAATAAGTACTCAACTAATGCACGGGGAAATCTCAAATAAAAGATCTAACCAGAAAGTTCAACTTAAGAACCCAGGTTGCAAAAAGAATCGAATCAAATAAAGCATCGAAAGTCGAAACTCGAGAGAGAACGACTCGGTTTAGCAATCTGAAATTAGGTCAAAATTTTACAGTAACGAAACTTCGTTTAAGTAGGTTAGTCGGAACGGCGGTTTCGTAACGAAACTCCAGGCGCTTGAATCACCTGATTCCGATAAACGAGCGAGAAAATAAACAGATTTGAAATTCGAATCGGAAATCGAAATCAGAAAATAACGGATTAAATCCGATTAAAAGAAAAACGACGAACAGATTAAACAGCGGACGTTCGTTAACAGAACTAATCCGACGAACAGGTTGATTGAAACGAAGGGGTCGGTGAACGTTCACTAAATAATAAAACCGAAAAAATAAAAACCATCTAGGTTTTTTTAAAAACCGAACAACGCGAGAAAACCGGATCGGGTTTTGAAACAAAACCGGACCGGGTGTGGCGGCTACCTCGCTGGTCGCTGGCTGGGCTCCGCCTCCGCGGTCGGCGGCGGGTCGGCGGGTGGCGGCGGGTCGGGCGACGGCGACGGCAGGCGGCGGCGGCGGCGGCCTTCGGACGACGGGCGATGGCTCGGTCGGGCGGGGGCGGGCTTGGTGAGGAGGAGAGGGGGGCTCGGTTAAATAGGTTGGGGGGTGCTGCCTTGGGGGGGGGGCAAGCTGGGAGGAGGAGGAGTCCTCCTCGGACTCGCTGGGCGGGCGGGCGGGTGTGTGTGGCGCGTGAGGGAGAGGGCTGGCCGGGCGGCGGCGGTTGGGTCATTTGGGCCCTTGGCCCAAAGGGGGCGCGCTTTTTTAAACAAAACAAAAATAAAAATCAAACCAAACGAACTCCAAATTAAATAAAATTAATTTTCCCCGACTCCTAAAAATGAGTCGAACAAAATGAACTTTAAAACGGGGCAAAATGCATATTTTTAAAATGCTCATTTTTTTGCCTAAGCAAATAAACTTTCAAAAACCAAAATTTGATTTATTTATAAAATCTTCATTTTTCCTAAATGTTGGGAAAGTCATATTTTTCCCTCTCTTAATTTTTTTATCGGAAAAACTTATGAAGATAATTAAATAAATCCAATGATCCTATATTTTCATAATTTGAGAAATCCCGAATATGAAAATAATGAAATCTCCAACTCTCTCCGAGGGTCCTTGAGTTGCGTGAAATTTTCTAGGATCGGAAAAATGCGAGAAAATATGATATGCATGATGACCTAATGTATAACATTCCAAATTGAAAATTTGGGATGTTACATATGAGGACTTGGATCCTATGAGGAATTCGATCCACGTGAGGAATTTGCTCCATATGAGGACTTGGATCCATATGAAGACTTTGGTCCATATGAAGAATTTGATCTGGGGTACCGATTCTTCACAGGTGGTGTCATGATGACATTCACCTGAAGACTTTCAAGACACCTTTTGGGAACCCAAATTTTCATCATAGGGGGACAGTTCCTGTAGTTAGTTCCAACATATCAAGCAAATACTTCACCATTCTGATTTTTGAACAGTTTATAGTTGGAGTCAAATGACTCATTAGAAGAATATGAAGATTCACATGTAAAGCCAGATAAAGTGAGTGAATCTACAGGAGGTCCTTTCGCAGCAACCCATGAGGTTTTGGGATACTACTCAGGTTTCTAGTAGGTCCCGTCAGCATTGAGTTTCCTCTCAAAGGCAATACCCTCTTTCCTAGGGTTCCTGTTGAGGATCTGCTTTTTAAGCACATCACAAAGATCCTGATGCCCTTTGAGGCTTTTCTACATGCCTATCACATACAATTCCTTCAACCGTGCATTGTCAGTCATACTTGTGGTATCCTCAGATGAGGAATTTGTGACCATAGAGACAGTTGAAGAATTTGCAGCAATAGAAGCATATGAACTTTCAGGTGAAGAATTAGAAGATTCACGTTCAATGCATTCCACACATGGTGGAATGAATTCATCCTGAGCGGAACTGATCAGTTGAGCAAGTAATGAATCGTTTTCCTTCTGAAGATCTTCATAACTCACCTTTAGCTTTTCAAGTTCTTGCTTTCTTTGAAGAAATTCATAAGAAAGCTTCTCATGATCGGCCAAGAGAGTGTTATGATGACTCTGAAGGTTATCAAACTTAGACTGAAGTCTCTAAAGATTTTCATTCAGAGTTTGAGTTCGATCCATTTCTTCACCCAACAGGTCATCGCTTTTTTTTAGAAATTTTTGAACCTTTTCCAAATATTTTTGATTTTAGTGGCAATAGTAGCAAGCTTGGAGTATCTGGGTACAAAATCATCACCAGATTCATCATCACTAGACTCAGATGAGGAATATTCGTTTACCTTTGCACCTTTTGCCATGAGGCATGGTGCCGAAGATGATGGTTCAAGTTCGAAAGTCGTCGTTTTGAGTGATTCCTTGAAATCCTCAAACCAGGGATCATGACAAGTTCGATGACCTTCATAGACGTCAAAGATTCGGTCCCAGATTAGCTTCGCATTGCAGAGATGCATAATGAGCCTGGACTGATTTCTGGATAGGCAGGAGCAGATGATGTGCTTCGCCATGATGTCAAGTCGAGTGTACTTGCGAATATCAGCAGCATCCGCCGTCTTGCATAGATCGGTAAGACCAATCTCGGTGACGATCCACAGCTTGCTGTTCATTGCCATGAGGTGCTTCCTCATCTTGGCCTTCCACTTGGGATAATCATGACCGTCAAAGATGGGGCAAATCACCTTCTTCATTCCTGCAGTCGACATAACTAAAAATCCAGGTGGTCAAACCAAAATCACACAGAACAAGAGAGTACCTTGCTCTCATACCAATTGGAAGTGCATTATATCGACTAGAGGGTGGGGTGAATAGGCGATATTTACAAATTCGTCACTGAGGAAATTATAGGTGAAGAATTTCCTAAGTAAAGAACTACTAGCAGTGGAATAAGTACTCAGGTGCAAGCGTAACATGGAGTAACACAATCATCAGATGAAATGAAACAAGCACAGAGCACAAGTAGCATGTAAACAGGATAAGCAGGCTGAAGACAAAGTGACTGAAGAATTAGGGTTGAGGAAATTGAGGAAGTCTTCAGTCAAAGTCTTCAAACTGTAACAGTCAGGTTAATCAACACATGAATGAGGAAATGGAAGGGTTGAGGAAATAGAACCAGTGGCTTGGTGAAGACGATGATTTGGTAGACCAGTTCAAACTACTATGACAGTCGTACGTCTGGTTGGAGCGGCTAGGTATTTAAACCTGAGGACACACAGTCCGGACACACAGTCCTCACCGTATTCTCCTTGAGCTAAGATCACACAGACCTTGCCCAATCACTTGTGGTAAGTCTTCAGGTGACTTCCAAACCTTCACAGACTCGGTCACTCGGCGATTCACAATTCTTCTTGGATGCTCTAGGCCATGACGCTTAACCGTCTGGAGGATGCACAATCCTCAAAGGTAACAAGCATCGGTTCCACACAGGAACAGTCTCTTCAGTGATGCTCAATCACTTTGGGTTTCTAGGTGTTTGGGTTTGGGTTTTCCTTACTAATGATTTTCTCTCAAAGTCCTCGGAGGATGGGATGCTCTCAATGACAAGTGTCAGTTTCTCTCGGAGCAGCCAACCAACTAGTGGTCGTAGGGGGTGGCTATTTATAGCCTAGGGAGCAGCCCGACATGATAAGACATAAATGCCCTTCAATGATATGACCGTTAGGTGGATAAGATATTTTGGGACAGCTAGCGCGTAGCACAACAATGGTCAGATATTTGAGCTCTCAAATTCCTCAGGGCTATCATGTTCCTCACTTGTAGGCAATCCGCACTGGCGAATTCCTAACTCCTCAGTCAGAAAAAATTCCTCAGAGAACAGAAGATCTTCGTCTTTGTCACTGAAGGAATTGATTGAACTGTATGAGATTTCCAATGGCTTCACTTGAAAGATTGGGTATGTGTAGGATTTAGAGATGAGCATCACTTGGAAAGTGTTTCCTTAGTTTTACCTCGACCCACTTTAAGAGTACGGTGTTTCCTATGACTCAAGAAAGAGAAAATGAAACTACAAAAACATAAGTCTTCACTCTTCATAATCCTCGCATTATTATCGCAGTCTTCAAGGTCACACCAATTTCCTCACTTTCAAAGTCTTCAAGAAAACCAAAGTCTTTAACCGAAGACATTCATTTTTAGGGGTCGACTTTCATCACAAATATGAAACTCCTCATAGACTTATAGAACCTGTGTACACTCACAAACACATTAGTCCCTTAACCTATAAGTCTTCAATACACCAAATTCACTAAGGGACACTAGATGCACTTACAATCTCCAAGAGTGTCATCAGGTTGAGCAGCTCATCAAGAGGCCGAGGGCTGAATATGAGAAGCGTGATAAGGAAAAGGTCAGAATAACACTGGCGGGAAGGGCCGAGGCGGTGAAGCAAATCCCCCGAGGCGGTGAAGCAAATCCCCCTGGCAAGACATTTTGGAACCAGGGAAAACCTGCCAGGGGCCGAGGGAAGGAAGTTAGCAATGATGAGAGTGATGGAGGGGATGAAGTGGAAACCAGCGAGCAGGAGTTCCAGAAGGCCACTGACGCCCTGTGCATTGACGGGGGCGCATCTTTGCACTTCTCTCACCGCCAACATAAACAGTGGGCACGTCAGGTCAATGCCGTAGAGCCAGTGACAGAGTCTCGGAAGCCGCTCAAATGGTCACACACACCCATCATCTTTGATGAAGAGGACCATCCTGACCGCACCACCGTGGTAGGATGTTTGCCATTGTTGGTCTCTCCAACGATTCGCAACCTCATGGTCACAAAGATGTTGGTTGATGGCGGGGCCGGGTTGAATCTGATTTCCCCAAAGGTTATCAGCAAGCTTTAGATAGTAGAGGAAGAGCTAAAGGTCACGGGCATGTTTCAAGGAATTAATGCCGGCAGGAGTCATCCTAAGGGAAATATCACATTGCCCATGGTATTTGGGGGAGAATTGAACTATCAGACTGAGAAGGTTGTGTTTGACGTGGTCGACTTCCCCCTTCCATACAATGGGATCCATGGACGCCCAACTCTGGTGAAATTCATGGCGGCATCCCACTATGCCTACAACAACTTGAAGATGCCAGGGATGGTAGGAGTAATTTGCATTCTTTCAGACGAGAAAGACGCAATAATTTGCATGGATAAGATGTACCTAGAGGCAGTCGCAGCAAAGGCCACGGCAGTAGCAGTCCCCGCCAAGAAAAACAGAGGAAAGAAGAAGGATAGCAGGGATACCTGCAAGGAATCCGAGAAGCATACCTCTACGAAGTATGCTGCGCCTGCTGATGACTTGCCGGAGAGTTCCAACAGCAAGAGATCCAAGGTCGCAGCACCACATGTGTAAAAGGTCCCGGCAGGGCTGGCTGGCGTTGATGGTACCTTCACTATCAGCGCCACCCTTGATGACAAATAGGAAAGCATGCTCGTTGCCTTCCTACAGGTGAATGTCGATGTGTTAGCCTGGCAACCATCTAATATCCCCGGTGTTCCCAGGGAGGTAATTGAGCACCACCTTGCTGTCTGCCCACATTCCCGACCCGTCAAGCACAAGGTTCGGAAGTAGGCCTTGGAGAGGCAGCAGTTCATTAATGAAGAGATTAAGAAGCTTGAGGCAGCTGGTCTGGTCAGAGGAGTACTACATCCAACATGGTTAGCAAACCCAGTTGTCGTATGCAAGGCCCACGGGAAATGGAGGCTTTGCATACATTTCACAGATCTCAAGAAGGCTTGCCCAAAGGACCCATTTCCCTTGCCGCACATTGACCAGATTGTGGACTCCACTTTAGGTTGTGATGTGCTCTCCTTTCTGGATGCATACTCTTGGTATCATCAGATCTTCATGTCCAAGGAATACGAAGAGAAGACCTCGTTCATCACCCCTTGTGGTACGTACTGCTTTGTGCACATGCCTTTTGGGTTAAAGAGTGCTGGGTCCACTTTTGCAAGAGCAGTCCAGATTGGTTTTAAACCACAGTTGCCACAAACATTGAGGCTTATATGGATGATATTGTGGTCAAAACCAAGGACACATCAACCCTCATCCAGGATTTGGAGGAGACATTTGCTAATCAGCACAAGATCAACATGAAGCTAAATTCGGAGAAGTGTGTGTTTGGCGTTCCCTCCGGCAAGCTACTTGGTTACTTCATGTCCCATCATGGGATCGAATCCAACCCCGACAAGGTCAAGGCTATCAAGCAGATCCAGGCACCCAGGACAGTCAAAGATGTGAGGCGTCTGACAGAGTGCGTTGCCGCACTTAGCAGATTCATCTCCAGGTTTGCCAAGAGCGCCCTGCCATTCTTTAAAACTTTCAAGAAGGCAGGGCCCATGAAGTGGACCCCGGAAGCAGAGGCAGCTTTACAAGATTTGAAGACCTACTTGTCCTCTGTGCCCACTTTGGTTGCCCCTAAGCCACGAGAGCCGTTGCTGCTGTACTTAGCGGCAACTAATCAAGTGGTTAGTGCAGCCCTAGTGGCACAGCGGGAAGTAGAGGAAACAGAGAGAGAGAAAAGCCTGGCAGGACCGGATGAGGATCAGGGTAGCAAAGTGCACGGCAGCAGGGGTAACCCCAAGGACGTGGCAAGGAAGAAAGTGGTGCAGCGCCAAGTGTACTTCGTTAGTTCCCTATTATAGGGGGCTAGATCGAGGTACTCTGGTGTTCAAAAGTTGATTTTTGGCCTCATCATGGCCTCAAGGAAACTGCACCACTACTTCCAAGCCCATGAGATCATGGTTATCACCCGCTTTCCGTTGCAAAGGATACTTTGGAACCTCAAGGCTACCAGCAGAATAGTGGAGTGGGCTTTGGAGTTATCCAGCTTTGGCCTGAAATTTTAGAGCACATCAACGATTCAGAGAAGGGCATTGGCAGAGTTTATTGCAGAATGGATGCCAACCCCTGATGAGGAAATACTGGAAACAGTTACCCCCGGCAAGGAGGCACCCCAAGAATGGATCATGTGTTTCGATGGTGCATTCTCTCTACAAGGTGCAGGGGCTGACGTGCTTCTCGTTGCTCCCACGGGAGAACACTTGAAGTACGTCGTCCAGATGCATTTTCCCAGGGAGGAGGCAACCAACAATACAACAGAGTATGAAGAGCTCCTTGCTGGGCTTAGGATTGACCCAGAATTGGGAATTAAGAAGCTAATCATTCGAGGAGATTCACAGCTTGTGGTGAGACAAGTCAACAAGGATTACCAAAATCCATTGATGGAGTCATACGTTCAGGAAGTGAGAAGATTGCAAGAGCACTTTGACGGATTGCAAACAGAGCACGTACACCATGCGGAAAACAACATAGCTGATCATCTATCAAAGTGTGCTACGCAAAAACTTCTTGTGGAACCAGGAACCTTTGTTCTCCATCTTACTCAGCCCTTCGTATCCCCGGCAACAATGGCCACAAAGAGGAGGAAGTTGGACTCCGGTAAGCCTCTCTCGGTAGAGCCTCCCGGGGCTCCTGGTAGGGACCCTGCCGGAAACAACTCCACATCGTTTGTCGGGCTGCGCTCTCCTTCCGGGTCACTAGTACCTGCGGTCGAGAAATGTGCTCCCGCAGATGAGGAGGTGCCGCTAGTCCTCGTTGCCGAGCCCAGGCTCCAACTTGGGCAAGGCACATAGTCCATTTCCTCCAAACTGGAGAACTTCCCGATGAGCAAGAGGAAGCTGAACGAGTAGCCCAGAGGGCCAGTATGTATCAGTTTGTCGATGACATTCTATACCAAAGAAGGCCCAACGATGCTGAATTGAAGTGCATCTGTCGGGAAGAAGGAAAGGAACTCTGGCGGAAATAGACAAAGGCATGTGCAACTCCCACATTGGATCAAGGACGTTAGTTGGGAAAGCATTCCGACAACGAGTCTATTAGCCCACAGCCCTCCAAGATGCGGTCGAGCTAGTCAATAAGTGTGAAGCCTGCTAGTTCCATTCCAAGAACGTCCATCTGCTTGCACAAGCTCTTCAGATAATCCCTTTGTCATGGCCGTTTTCGGTCTGGGGACTCGATATCCTTGGCCCTTTCCCCCGAGCTGCCGGGGCTTCGATTTCTTGTTCGTTGCCATTGACAAGTTTACAAAGTGGCCAGAAGTAGATGCCGTGAGAAAGGTGACTGCTCAGTCAGCTATCAAGTTCTTGAAAGGATTGTGTGCCGCTTCGGGGCCCCTACCTGGATCATCACCAACAACGACACCCAGTTCACGAGCCGCGCCTTAATGCAATATGTTCATGCCCTCGGAAGCAAGATCACATTCGCCTCTGTGGCACATCCAAGAAGAAATGGACAAGCTGAGAGGGCAAACACTGAAGTGTTGCGAGGACTCAAGACAAGAACATTTGATACACTACAGAAGTGCGGCACGCGAGGGATCGATGAGCTGCCGGTAGTTCTCTGGTCCCTCAGAATGACACCAAATCGAGCTACTGGGCAGACTGACTTCTCCCTAGTTTATGGGGCAGAATTATTTATCCCCATGGAACTATTGTCCGTAGGCGCATTCAGTCCGCCAAGGGTACAAAGAAGTTGACGCCGAAGTGGGAAGGCCCTTACCGGGTAGTACAAGTCACCAGACCTGGCGCAGTACGTCTCGAGACCGGAGATGTCATTCAATTGCAAAAATCATGGAATATTGAGCATCTCCGCAAGTTCTACCCATAAGGCGCGGCTCCTGGGCCCTACCCGGCAGCCACCCTTTTGTACATGCCATGCCTCAGTTGCAGGTAACCCCTTGTACAAAGCTAGGCGCAGACCCTGAGCAACATGGAAATAAATGAAGCGCTGGGGGCCCCCGACAAGGTGCATGCATGCATAAGCATTTCATGATCATCGCATGCTCATGTAGATAAGATTGCATCTGGCATCATTTCCATCTGCATAAAAGTGCAGGTTCCTTCCGGGAATTTCGCCTCTAAGGGAAGATGGAAAGATGAACCAACACTACGATCTCCGGCAAGCCAAACAAATAAGTTCTATCTCTTGTCCATACGTGTTCTTTAAGCAAAAACTTGTGCATAAGAGAACCTCACCGCCTTTTCAAACTTAGGTGCTCCCATCCCTCGACTCGAACGCTACTTCGGTCAGGATGGTTGCAGTGGCCTTTGATGAAAAATATTGGTGGGGGGCTGGTACGTCATCATGATTTGTGCCCGGTAGGCTTAGTTCACGGGCAACAAAATAGAGGGTACTGGTAGGATAGCCTACCCGGGGAAACTCGTTTCACTGCTGTAGGATGCTGCTAACACGACACTACAATCAGAGACCCTTCGATGGAACTATGTGCGATGCAATAATCACAAATGATGGTGCAAAAAACCCGTCAAAAAAGGTGCAAAACTTTTGCGATGGCGGAGCCATCAAACACGGTTCAGATTTTAGTTGCGTGTGCAATGCAGGGCATACGGTTGATCCAGACGAACTGTTTGCGATTAGACAGAACAACAAAAATGGGCAGCCATATCAATGTGTGTGCGATATACGGCATACAGTTTTCTCCAATGAACTTTTTGCTATTAGTGAAAGCAACAAAAACGATCAGCCAGATCAAGGTGTGTGTGATATACAACATACGGTTCAGTCGAATGAATTGTTTTCGATTAGGGAAGAGAACATAAATGGTTCAACTTAACAAGATGTGTGTGATACGCGGCAAAAAGGCCCGGGGGTTAATTCGAGGACAAGTACACAGAGGTTAATTTGACATACATGACTTATAAGTTTCACAGAAATCATATCACTATTTTTGGAAAACATTTAATTGTGTTGAATGTATATAGTGCTCTGTCCTATTAGTTGAATTAACCTCGAGATCCATGTTTTGGAAACATATCGTAAAGTAACGGGATAGACCTTCATTCAAGCCAATCAACATGTGTTCAAAAAACAAAAATGATCAAAAAGTAACGAGATAGACCTTCATGAAGCCAATCAATGTTTGTACAAAAAAATGTAAAAAATTACAAAACAAGGAGCCCGGGCACGCGAGTTGGAGGAGTATGGCGATGTCATCCGCGACCTTCTTGACGACGATGAACTTGTTGGTGGTGGCAACGATCATCTGATCCAACCAAGAGTCGTAGCTGGCGTCGACGGCGGCCATCCACCAGCTGGTTGCCAACATTGTTTGGAGACGATCCTCGGTGCCATGTTGCAGGCCGGCATCGTGGATCATCTGGCACAGCCGCTGGCCACTAGCGCGCATCGCCACCATGGGTCTGGAATGAGCACTTTTGCGCTTATTAGTGTAGGTGCGTAGGCAACTGCTTAGGTGCGTACGATGTGGTAGATGCATTGGAATGGAGGGGCGCCATAATATGAATGCAAACTGCATTGCATTCACATTGTGCTGCCTCTTTTCCCGGTCCTCCACCCATTACTTCCCTCATGCATTCACACATTGCTAATTTAAGGAGGATGCAGCATCGGCCGTTCGACATTTCAAGAACCGCTATCCTCTCCCTCGTCTGCATTAAAGCCAGACGGTAATCGCGCCGCCTAATCGTCAAATCGAATAGTATTGCGGCGCTGCAAAGACGCCCGCTGAATACGCCTCCTCGCCTCCATCTATGCTTAATTACTGAATTTTAGTTGCAAAAATTAGATACTTCTAGTGATTTTTAGCTTCATATTTTGACAAATCGCAGTGTTACAAGGTTGACAAATGGCAATGTTACTAGATCAATAAATGTCAATCTTTCCAGTTTGAAAAATGGCAACATACCCAATATGACAGGTGCAAATCTTACCAAATTGTTTGTAAGTGGTTGCGCACGGGTCATCCAAATTAACCGTTTGCGTTCAAGAGATGCACAAATCCTGCTCTCACTTTGCATACGGGTGTTCTATCTAAAACGTTTCGATCAAGAGCCATTAAAACCTATAGCCATTAAAACCAAGACACATGGCGTCACGTGAATTGTTAACAGAACGCACACGGTTTGAATTATACAAACGTTTGAGATAGTAAAGTGGCAGCTATTTTTTCAAGATGCCTTTGTTGGCTGTTATTCAAGTGCGCCCTCTCTCAAAATGGACACGAAAAATACCACAGCATGTCGGGTGCTATTCCATGATAGCATGCCAAGTTTCATGAATTTCAGACGAGTTTTGGATTTACTTGAATTTAAAAACAAAGTATCTCAACGTTTTGCTGGCAATCAACGGTGCCCTTGTGTTTGAAATTCATTCCCATTTCTTTCATTGGACCTAAGAATGCACCCAAGGAAAAAGATTGATTTTTCAACCAATTTATATGCACTGGAGCATGTGCATGTAGCTCAAATTCGAATTATGCACATAAATGCATTGAAAGCTCAGTTAATGCATAAAAATGTCCAAACGAACCCCGAAAAATCATAAAAATTGACACGACACTCCGGTTGTTCTATGTTAACACGAGAAATTTTTGAAAGCAATAAGAGGCAATGGATATCCTTTCGTACCCAAAGGTGGGACGTTCCCAACCGAAACCATCATGCTTGTTGTGAGAAGCTCTTGTTTGTGAGAAGCATATACCCAACCCTGCCCCAAATGGGACAAAAACTTTACCACGGCATGATGCCGCTCCATGATAGCATGCCAAGTTTCATGAATTTCAGATGAGTTTTGGATTTACTAGAATTTAAAAACAAAGTATCTCAACATTTTGCCGGCAATCAACGGTGCCCTGGTGTTTGAAATTCATTCCCATTTCTTGCATTGGACCTAAGCGTGCACCTAAGGACAAAGATTTGATTTTTCAACCAATTTATATGCATTGGAGCATGTGCATGTAGTTCAAATTTGAATTATGCACATAGATGCATTGAAAACTCAGGTAATGCATAAAAATGTCGAAACGAACCCCACAAAGTAAAAAAAATGACACAACCCTCCTGTTGTTCTATGTTGACACGAGAAATTTTTTGAAAGCAATAAGAGGCAACGGATATTGTTTCGTCCCAAAGGTAGGACGTTCCCTACCGAAACCATCATGCTTGTTGTGAGAAGCTCTGGTTTATGAGAAGCATATACCCAAACCTGCCCCAAATGGAACAAAATATTTACCATGGCATGTTGATGCCTCTCCATGATAGCATGCCAAGTTTCATGAATTTCAGACGAGTTTTGGATTTACTAGAATTTAAAAACCAGGTATCTCAATGTTTGCGGCCAAGTGACAGTGGCAGGGTGTTTGAAATTCGTTCCCATTTCTTGCATTGGACCTAAGCGTGCACCCAAGGACAAAGATTTGATTTTTCAACCAATTTATATGCAATGGCGCATGTGAATGTAGTTCAAATTTGAACTATGCACATAAATGCATTGAAAACTCAGTTAATGCATAAAAATGTCCAAACGAACCCCGAAAAATCACAAAAATTCACACAACACTCCTGTTGTTCTATGTTGACACGAGAATTTTTTTTGAAAGCAATAAGAGGCAATGGATATCGTTTCGTCCCCAAAGGTGGGATGTTCCCTTCCGAAACCGTCATGCTTATTGTGAGAAGCTCTTGTTTGTGAGAAGCATATACCCAAACCTGCCCCAAATGGGACAAAAAAATTACCACGGCATGTTGATGCCGCTCCATGATAGCATGCCAAGTGTCATGAATTTCAGACGAGTTTCAGATTTACTAGAATGTAAAAACCAGGTATCTCAATGTCTGCGGCCAAGTGACAGTGGCAGGGTGTTTGAAATTCATTCCCATTTCCTGCATTGGCCCTAAGCATGCACCCAAGGACAAAGATTTGATTTTTCAACCAATTTATATGCACTGGAGCATGTGCATGTAGTTCAAATTTGAATTATGCACATAAATGCATTGAAAACTCAGTTAATGCATAAAAATGTCCAAATGAACCCAGAAAAATCACAAAAATTGACACAACACTCCTGTTGTTCTATGTTAACACGAGAATTTTTTTGACAGCAATAAGAGACAAGAGATATCGTTTCGTCCCCAAAGATGGGACGTTCCCTATCGAACCCATCATGCTTGTTGTGACAAGATCTGGTTTGTGAGAAGCATATACGCAAACATGCTCCAGATGGGACAAAAAAATTACCATGACATGTTGGTGCCGCTCCATGATAGCATGCCATGTTTCATGAATTTCAGACGAGTTTTGGATTTACTAGAATTTAGAAACCTGGTATCTCAATGTTTATGCGAAAGTGACGGTGGGTGGTGTTTGACATTCATTCCCATTTCTTGCATGGGACCTAAGCATGCAACCAAGGACACATATTTGAATTTTCAACTAATTTATATGCATTAGAGCTTGTGCATGCAGTTCAAATTTGAATTATGCACATGAATGCATAGAAAACTCAGTTAATGTATAAAAATGTCCAAGCGAACCCCGAAAAATCCTAAAAATTGACACAACACTCCTGTTGTTCTATGTTGACAGTAGGAAAAAAATTTGAAATCGAGAAGAGGCAACAAATATCGTTTCATCTAGAAAGGTGAAACATTCCCTACCGAAACCATCACGCTTGTTGTGAGAAGCTCAGGTTTATGAGAAGCTTATACCCAAACCTGCCCCAAATGGGACAAAATTTTTACCACGACATGTTGATGCCGCTCCATGATAGCATGCCAAGTTTCAATTTTGGACGACATTTGGATTTACTAGAAGTACAAAAGCAAGTACGTCAACATTTGCCGGAGAGCCATGGTGCCGTGGTGTTCGAAATTCATCCCCATTTCTTGCATGGGACATAAGCATAAACCCATGGGCACAAATATGATTTTACAACCCATGTTGGTGCGCCGGAGCATATGCATGTAGTTTAATTTTGAATTGTGCACCTAAAATGGCTAGAAAACCAATTTAATGTATAAAATGTCCAAATGAACCTTGAATAATTCGAGTTCTTTTATGACACACATATAATTGCATGTTCACTACAGATAAAACGTCTAGCAATTAAAACACCGTCCATTGCCGATGTGACCCCATTATGTAATTCAAATCAAGACGAAAAATCAAGTAGATCCCACACAGTTTATTATAACCAATCATGTGAGATGCAACACAAAATATCTTGGAGCACCGTCGGAGTATAGTACACATACGGCTTACGCGAGAAGGTGCGACGGCTATAGTATGACACTTTGCGCGCCAGTTTTTTCGCTAAAGAGATTCCAAATTTTCGGCTTCCACGGAAATATCTACCTCCCCGCCCCTCCCCCTTACCAAAATCCACATTACCCCTGTTTCCACCTTCCTTTCCAAGTTGAAACCTTTACTCCTTGCTTGCAGCGCCGCCTCCTCGCCGACAACCCTCCTTCACGCTGCTCGGCCTCGTCTATCCAGGCAGGTAATCCACACTCGACCCCCATCCTCCTCCTTCCACATCCCACATGCCCCGAATTCCGACGCGACACCTTCCACCCAAATCACTGACCCCTCCACAAAATAAGCGCCGCCGTAGGCCATGGTGCATGTAGTATAGCCAGGAGCTCAAGGGGCATTTGGCAGTGGAGAAGAAAATCGCGGCCACACGCGCGGATGAAGTTGCGATGGCTGCCATTTGTGCCGACCCCCAGATCTCGGAGGAGCACCTCGCCGTCAAGGCCACCTTTGATGCCTCACGCACCGACGCCGCGATGCGGTTGGCTTCTTTAAACGACAGTTCGTGGCATTTTCTCGAGGCCACCGTTGGTGCCTTTGACGAAGACTACGAGGTGTTTTCTCAGCGTGCACGTGGTTACCTCATCCCGGGAGCCAACAGGTTGGTGCCTGGAGCGGCTCAGGAAACTCACCACTACGACAAGGGCACCCACGATACGGAGGCCTCACCCTCTTCCATGTCCAAGGAGCCAATCGTCATCGATATCTCCGACAATGAGGAGTAGCTTGTCTTATTAGCTCACTATAAGGACCCATGTTTAGTTTGCTAGCTACTGCCTTTCCTTAACAAATTCTAGTGGATTGTGCCATCTAGTTTTACCATGCAATCCTGTGCTCTAGAGTATATGTTCTATATGTCATGCAATGTGGTGTTCATTTAACTCTTTGGTTCAATTCTGCAAATGCGATGTTCAATTCTTCACGGTGCAATTTTCCTAGTTGTCAAGCAAGCTTGGTTGGTTTAACTGTCCGATCTTCTATTAGGAGTATGTTATATTGTGCAATGTGGTGATCAATTAATGTTTGTTTCATTTGTTGTGGTGTTTAGTTAACTGGTTGGTTCAATTCTACAATGCGATGTTCAATTGTTGTGGGTGCATTTTGTTATTGTATACCTTGTGAGAAATAAATCGAATTTGGCGTACTAAATACATGAGAAACAAATACAATTGCTATATTTCCGTTGTTAAGCATACTTGGTTTGGTTAACTGTCTGATCTTCTATTAGCAGTATGTTATATTGTGCAATATGGTGCTCAGTCAACGTTTGGTTCATTTGTTGTGGTGTTTAGTTAATTGCTTGGTTCAATTCTGCAATGCGATGTTTAATCGTTGTGGTTGCATTCTATTATTGTATACCATGTGAGAAATAAATCGAATTTGGTTGTACTAAATACATGAGAAACAAATACAATTTCTATATTTCTAAGTTGTTAAGTATGCTTGGTTCGTTAACTGTCTGATCTTCTATTAGGAGTATGTTATATTGTGCAATGTGGTGCTCAGTTAACATTTGGTTCATTTGTTGTGGTGTTTAGTTAACTACTTGGTTTAATTCTGCAATGCGATGTTCAATTGTTGTGGCTGCATTCTGTTATTGTATACCATGTGAGGAATAAATCGAATTTGGCTGCACTTAATACATGAGAAACATATACAAGTGCTATATTTCCTAGTTCTTAATCATGCCTGGTTTGGATAAATGGGTTTTCCATGTGGCTTGAATTAATGTGATGAATATGCAATGTGCTTATTTATCATCAACATAATTTACTGATAGCATGCGGACCCTTACTTAACCTGTTGACTAACTACCTTATATGTGTTGCAGGGAAACAATGGGAAGCACTGAGGTTTACAAGATGGTACTAACTATTATACCTTGCCTTTTATTCCTTTGCCCCATTTCCAATATAGAGAAGATATTTATGCACATCCTTGTTTTCAGGCCTTTCCAAAGCAGTTCACTGATGATTAACTCTCAAACCACCTATGTGGTCAGGAAGCGAGGAAAGTTTTCATACAACACCCATGGTTCAATATTTAAGTGTTCCTGAAGAGGTCGATGGATGGACGGTCAATCATCCACAGGCACTGGTCTAATGTTGCAAAGACCTTCAATATGAATGAAGGCTCAATATTCGCCTTTCGCTTCAGCAGTTTTCCATGTGCGATGCATCTGTCTATGTACCATCTATGATGCTAATTTCGAAAGGTTCTAGATGTTGCATGTGAAACTTGGTGCTAGTGCAGTTGTGTAATGGGGTAGCTGAGTGGTGAAGCTATATCATGTTGTACTCGGATGTAGTTCAATTATGAAATCCTGCTTTCTTAATATGGAAATGAAATATATTGTGTGCTTAATATGAATGTCAATTAGATTAGTAAATGGATTATTAATAATAGGGCACTTAGCCTGCTAATTGGCCAAATAGCCTTCTAATTGGATTTTCCTATTGCAAACGGTTATTGAGAAAACACCGTGGGCGATGACCTCAGGCGACGCACACAGTTTCTAGGAATAAACCGTGTTGAATCAATGAACAATCACACACGACATTCTCTTGAAAACTGTTTGTGTTACGCCACCTTGCGCAAATGTTTTCCTTGGAGTGACTGCGTGGGATGTATATACGAACGGAAACATTTAGTAGGGACTGGCTGTGTGGGATGTACTTACGACCGGAAATGATTTCGCCTGTATAGTTGTATTTTTAGCACTACTATACATATAACCGTATTTGGTCGCTCGCCGTTCGCACACAACCTTATTTTTCCGAGCGTGTGTGCCAGGAGGGCATATCCCCGACGGTTTCTGGGTCATGTGGGAAGGACCCCCCTATCGTAGTCACTCACTAGGTGACGGTTCCGAACGCCGTCGCAGAAAGGGGTCAAAAACCGTTTGTATAGCACCACACTGTACCAGTGTTGATTTAAAAATATAGAGGCATTCCACCTTTGCATGGACGTATACATGCACGAGTCCCGGACAAGGTTCATCTTTTTCATTAATATGCTGATTAAACAAGTACATACCTTACAGGACACAGACATGGACTCAAGAGATTACATTATTTGAACTAAAATTTGGCAAGTGCCTATAGGTTTAAGATTGAAAAAAGATAAGTGCCCCGTGATGCCTTTGCCCTTGTCCATCTCCTTCAGGAAGTTATAGGGAAGGACCAAGGAGGTAGGAGTTGGGCCCGGCTGGGATTCGGTGTCTCCCTAGGATCAGGATGGCGCCGCTTCCCAGCTATGAGGAAGAAACCGGAGGGCAGGTGTGGACGGTGAGGCTGCCGGAGGCCCAGATAGGGAAGATGGAGTCACCAGCAAACACGACTCGTCAGAACGGTTGTCCCTGTTCTTGATGCTTCATGGGTTGCCGCCGCCTTCCACATCACTGCCATCCGAAGACCCCAGCACGACAACCACGTCGGGCACCATGTTATCAGGTAATCCCACGAAGAGCATGGTTGTCCCCAATGGCCCCGACCCTACTGTAGGATGCTGCTAACGCGACACTACAATCAGAGACCCTTCGACAAAACTGTGTGCGATGCAATAATCGCAAACGGTGGTGTAAAAAACTGTCAAAAAAGGTGCAAAATGTTTGTGATGGAGGATGCATCAAACATGGTTCAGATTTTAGTTGCATGTGCGATGCAGGGCATATGGTTCAGTTCAATTAACTGTTAGCGATGAGGAGGAACAAAAGAAACGGGCGGCCAAATGAAGGTGTGTGCGATATACAGCATACGGGTCACTCGGATGAACTGTTTGTGATTAGGCAACACAAAAGAAATGGTCAGCCAGATCAAGGTGTGTGCGATATAAGGCATGCGGTTCTCTCATATGAACTGTTTGCGTTGAGACAAGAGAACAGAAATGGTTCAACTTAACAAGATGTGTGTGATACGTGGCAAACAGGTCTGTAATCGGAAACGTGTGCGAAGGCCGATAACAACACAGACGACTGCTGCTAACAAGCAGTGTGTTTTGTGAGCAAACGATTGCTAGTATATAATTGTGAGTGATTGATGAAAACATCACTGATGGGTTCCATTGTTTAGTCCGTGTGTGATGTGATTTTCTTTGTCCGCACAACATCTATGCTCTGTCTACAGAGCATCAACATATATACTTAAAAAGACAGCATTGCATAACCAAATTAAGCATACAATTACACAAGTGACTACACACATAACATTTCCACACACCAAAGTAAGAAATTACATGCATACTAAACTAGGAGAAACGAGGATCTAATCATCTACTTATTGTTGCGACGACACTTGCCATTGCTTTGCTTCCAGCTGGATCCCTGGCCGTTTTGGGGAAGAAGGCACTTCCTCATGTCAACGATCCTCCTGTGCATGTCATAGCTCGTGTACGCCGACTTGGCCACGTACATGACGTGAGCTTTGTCGAGTTTATCCATCCAGGCCGAGTGCTAGGCACGCTTGTCCTTGTTGCACGAATCCTTCATGTCTCTATCGTAGGGGTCTATGATGGCCTCAGTGAGGTGAACCAGTGAGTCCTTCTCATGCTCCTTGCTTCCCCATATCTTGTATTGGACCTGGATGTCGACAAGATTCTGGTAGGCGATGGCTGAATTCTCGAGCACGTGTCCACCGTAGCGAACATGTAGCTGGGGCTGTTGACAAACTTGGGGAAATGCTTGCAAGGCCTTGTGGCCAGGTGTCGGTGTTAAATCCGGCGTATCTCGTAGTAGGGGTCCTAAGCTAGGCGTCTTGGAGCGATGGTAACACAGACACATGATTTTATCCAGGTTCGGGCTCTCTTGAAGAGATAATACCCTACATCCTTCTTTTGATAGTATTCATATTGGGGATAGTACAGAGTACACACATCTACCACGAGATTGTTCTAATGAACATATGAGATCGTCCATTGACTAGCCTAGCCTCGGTTTATATATGCACCGTAGGCCTAGGGGTTAGAGGAGTCCTTGTCTTGTGCGGCAAGTCTTGTGGAATCCCCCTTGTATTCGGCATGGGCTGCCCGAAGTGGCCCATTAGTGAATCGCCATGGGGGTCCTCGGCTCGATCCAGCAGGTCGGGAGACGAGATGTGGTGAGTACCCCTAGTCTAGGACTCAATCGGTAGCTCACTGAACTGGTCTTCAAGTTTGGGACGCTCCTCGATTTTTCCGAACTATTCTTCATCTTCGGTCATCGGTCTTGAAAACTGGTTCAACAAATCTTCTCATCTTCGATCTTGAGGATCACCGAAGTGAATCCGAAGAGTTTACACGTCGGGTATCCGAGGAGCCCCTTTAAGTTCTCGGCCTTTATCAATGCCTTGTTATTTTTTATGCCACACCTCGGGTTTGAAGTTGTGTAACGCCTCGGATTCGATGCGCAAGGTGTCTTCCGTTTATTCGCCATCGTGGCCATGTCAGCTGCTTGCGTGTTGCATTTTGCCATTTCATCATGTGCATCTTATTTTTGCATACGTGTTCGTCTCATGCATCCGAGCATTTTCCCCGTTGTCCGTTTTGCAATCCGGCACTCCTATGTCCTTCGGCGCCCCCTTTTACCTCTTTTCGTGTGTGGGTGTTAAACATTCTCGGAATGGATCGAGGTTTGCCAAGCGGCCTTGTTACACCACTGGTAGACCGCCTGTCAAGTTTCGTTCCATTTGGAGGTCGTTTGATACCCCAACGGTTAACCGGGTAACCGTAAAAGCCTCTTTTGTGTGCAGTCCAACACCCCTCCAAAGTGGTCCAATAACCCATCCAAACCCCCTCCATGCTCTCGGTCGTTCGATCACGATCGTGTGGGCGAAAACCGCTCCCCATTTGGACTCTCCTAACTCCCTCTACCTATAAAATAGTCCCCTCCCTCGAAATTTGCGTCCAAACCCTAGCTTCTTCCTCCTCCCGCAGCCGGACACATCCGGACCCCGCCGGACATGTCCGCGCCACCGCGCCCGCCGAATCAGCGGCCGCCACCTGTCCCCGCCGCCGCCCCACGCCGCCAGGCCCGTCTGGGCTCGGATCCGACCCGCCGTGGGCGAATCAGGCCCGCCTGAGCCCATCGGCGCGCCGCCGCGGCCTCGTCCCGCCGCCGACGCACTCGCCTCGCCGCTAAGCGTGCTCGCCCGCCGCCCGCGAGCGCACCTCCCGCGCCCTCGGCCGCCTCGCCGCCACGAGACCCGCCGCCTCGCCGGACTGCCCACCTCGGCCCGTGCCTCCTCGCCTCCCGCCCGGCCTCCCCGCGCCGCGTGCTGCGTCTGGCTGCGGCGCCGCGCCCGCTTCCGCCGCCCGCAGCCGCCGCCAAGGCCGTGCTTGCGCCGCCGCCCAGCGCGCGGTCCTGCGTTCGGTCGCCCGCGCCGCAGTCCCGTCCCGCTGCCTCGCGGGCGCCGCCTCCCTCGACCTCCTCGCAAGCGCGCCGAGCTTCGCCCGGCCGCCGCCTTGCTCGCTGGAGTTTGTCTCCGGCCGGATTGGGACGAGATCCACCAGCCCGCCGATCCAAACGCGCCTCCACCTCCCCTGGATCCCTTCGTCCCGCACGCTTCCTTCCCGCGTTGACTTTCGTGGAATATTTACATTCTGGTGCCATGTTCATCATGTCATAACTTGTTGCATGTAGCTCCGTTTCATGCATATGATATATCAAAATGTTCATTTTGAGATGATCTTCATTTTGTTCCATTATGCCATGTTCATTTGAGTCCATCTTGATGCCCTAATCATCGTTGCAAAAGTTCTATATGATGTTAACTGCTGTCTGTTATCAGAACTTGCTCATTTGTCATTTTTGCCTCTTTTTGTGCGATTTTCTTTTGAGCATGAAGTCTACATGTGTTATGAGCTAAAACATTCCATATTTGCTGTGGTGCAATGCACTCTTCATGATATGCCACGTATTGATTGTTTCAAGCTTGCAAAATAGCCTCCGTGATGTTGCTGATTTCAGGGTCTTAGAATTTCAGTCTTTGTTCTGCTGTTATTTTCATGCCATGTATTCATGTTGCTACAGTGAGATCCATGCCTCTTTTGATTATGTTCAGTAAGGATGTTTTGGTAATATGGTTATGCTCTACCCATCCTTGCTCCTGGTTGCATTTATAGAGTGCTCTAGCATGTCTGAATCTTGCTCTACTTTTGCTATAAAATGTTCCTGGCAGATTGTTTACATGTTAATCAATTTTGCCAAGGTTGTTATAGTTGATCCTTGCATGCTATGAGATTGTTCTTGTTATGGTTAGTTTCATGAGCATGTCTTCTTGCTGATGCTATGCTTATGTTGCCATGCAATGCCTTGTGATGAGTGATTCGAGCTCGCAAAGTTGCCTTCATGCTGCTGTTTATGCCATGCTCTGTTTTTCACCAAGTCTGAATCTGTTTACAAAACTTGCTATGTTTACATGGGTGACATTATATTTTCTGTGCCCTTTTGGCTCATGGTCAGCAAGGGACTTTTGTTTTATGCAACTAGTAGATTTATGCCATGCCTTTGGTTGCCATGATAAGTTCCTGTAGATGTCTTTTGATAGCTCTAAACATTGCAACCTGATATTATTTCTGCCATGCCCAGTGATTTCCACTAAGTCTGTGAACCTGTTATTATTTGCAATCTTGCCATGTCCTTTTGAGCATGTTCTAGTGAATTCTGGAGATAGCTCAGTGTTCATGCTTTTTCACGCTTTACCTGTACGTCACGTTTATGCCTTTTACTTTCATGTTGAGTGGCTGTAGTATGTTGTTTTGATGCTTTCGAGATGCCTACTTGCTGTTTTGGACAGCTTGTCCTTTAAACTTGTTTCATGTGTATGTGTTGAACCGTTGCTCCGTTTTGGGTGTGCTCTATATGGAACTTGCTTATATTTGCATGTAGTTTCATGTTATCTTGTTGCATCCATGTTTTGAATGTGTTTGCTTGATGTTTGAATGCATTTTGCATCAATGTCATGTTTAACTTGTTTTGCTCATATCTTCTAGGCCGTAGCTCCGAATTAAATGAACCTTATATGTAACTTGACTAGAATTTTGTGTAGATCATCGTGGTGCATCTTAACTTGCTGTTTAACAACTTGAACATAATTTTTATTCAGATCTGGACCAATTTCGAAATTTGCATATGGGGACTTACCGGAATTGTTCTATGTTGTCTCCGGCCTCATTTAAACTTGCTTTGATGTGTTGTTCTTGTATGCATCATCTCTTGCCATGAGTAGCTTCATGTAGCCTTGTCATGCATCATACTTGGTTGAGCATCATGCCTTGTTCATGTGTGGTGTGTTTACCATGTTGTGTGCTTCTTCTCGATAGTTCCTGTTTCTGTTATGATCGTGAGGATTCGATTCGTTTCACGCTTGGTTCATCTTCGTGGCTTCATCTTATTCATGGACTCGTTCTTCTTCCTAGCGGGATTTCAGGCAAGATGATCGTCACCTTGGATCTCACTACTATCATTGCTATGCTAGTTGCTTCGTTCTATCGCTATGCTGCGTTACCTACCACTTGCTTATCAAGCCTCCCAAATTGCAATGAACCTTTAACCTTTGTCACCCTTCCTAGCAAACCGTTGTTTGGCTATGTTACCACTTTTTCTTAGCCCCTCTTATAGCGTTGCTAGTTGCAGGTGAATATGAAGATTGATCCATGTTGGATTATGTTTATGTTGGGATATCACAATATCTCTTATATTATTAATGCATCTATATACTTGGTAAAGGGTGGAAGGCTCTTCCTTATGCCTGGTGTTTTGCTCCACTCTTGCCGCCCTAGTTTCCGTCATATCGGTATTATGTTCCTGGATTTTGCGTCCCTAACGCGGTTGGGTGATTTATGGGACCCCCTTGACAGTTAGCTTTGAATAAAACTCTTCCAGCAATGCGCAACATTGGTTTTACCATTTGCCTCACCTATGCCCTTTTTTCCCTTGGGTTTCCGGAGCCCGAGGGTCATCTTTATTTTAGCCCCCCCGGGCCAGTGCTCCTCTGAGTGCTGGTCCAAACCGAGCGATGTCTGGCACCCCCTGGGCAATCAGGGTCTATGCCAACCCGACGTCTGGCTCATCCGGTGTGCCCTGAGAACGAGATATGTGCAGCTCCTATCGGGATTTGTCGGCACATCCGGGCGGCTTTGCTGGTCTTGTTTTACCATTGTTGAAATGTCTTGTAACCGGGATTCCGAGAGTGATCGGTTCTTCCCGGGAGAAGGAATATCCTTCGTTGATCGCGAGAGCTTATCATGGGCTAAGTTGGGACACCCCTGCAGGGTTTGAACTTTCGAAAGCCGTGCCCGCGGTTATGTGGCAGATGGGAATTTGTTAATATCCGGTTGTAGAGAACTTGACACCAGATTCGATTTAAAACGCATCAACCGTGTGCGTAGCCGTGACGGTCTCTTCTCGGCGGAGTCCGGGAAGTGAACACGGTATTTGGGTTATGTTTGACGTAAGTAGGAGTTCAGGATCACTTCTTGATCATTACTAGTTGACGACCGCTTGCTTTGCTTCTCTTCTCGCTCTTATCTGCGTAAGTTAGCCACCATACATGCTTAGTCGCTGCTGCAACCTCACCACTTTACCCCTTCCTTACCCATTAAGCTTTGCTAGTCTTGAAACCCATGGTAATGGGATTGCTGAGTCCTCGTGGCTCACAGATTACTACACCAACAGTTGCAGGTACAGGTTTTGCGATGATCATCACGCGAGAGCGATGTTTACTTGTTTTGGAGTTCTTCTTCTGCTTCTTCGATCAGGGGATAGGTTCCAGGTCGGCAGCCTGGGCTAGCAGGGTGGATGTCGTTTGAGTTTCTGTTTATGTTTCATCCGTAGTCGGATGTTGTTCTCATGTATATTGATGTATTCTTGCGGCATTTGTATGCCTTGTATGTATCCCCATCCATTATGTAATGTTGATGTAATGATATCCACCTTGCAAAAGCTTCTTCAAGATGCGCTTCTATCCTTAGTGGGACCTTCGAGTTCCTTTAGGATAGGGTCGCATCTTGGGCGTGACAAGTTGTTCCCGTGCGGCGGTGGCCTCTTGCATCCGAGCTCCAACGCCGGACTGCATTCGAGGTATCTTTTGCAGCCGAGCACCAACGATGGACTATATCCGAGCTCCAATGCCGGACTGTATCCGAGCTCCAACACCGGACTATATCCGAGGTGTCATAGATCACCTTGGCTTGAGAAAGTTGAAGGAGGTTATCCGAGATTAAGGCTAAAAAGTTCTCTATGGAGCCAGCTGCTCGCAGCCGAGCTTTATGCCAGTCTGCTTCCGAGGCGATGCACCACCTTGGGCTCGGGCTGATTGTTTCCGGATTTTATTTCTAATTGATGCAATTTTTTTACTGACGAGATATATAGCCAGTAGCCCTCAAGGTGTGTGTGTCGGCCTAAAATCCGAGATGCACATTAGAGGAGATAGTGATCGGCGGACGGGCCCTTGAGAGAGGGTTTTGAGAAGTCATCGTAATATATTACAACTATGCCGGATAAGTCCCAGTTGGTACCTATTGTTGTCCGAAGACACGTTTGCCCATAGTTTGGTCAAGCCGAACATTGAGCACTTTGTATTTTTTGCATTGAATAGGTAATGCAGTAGCCCCCGTGACACTGGTCGGGTGGCAACACCATATGAGGGGATCAATGTGCCCCTTTAATATTATTAAATGATAAGCCCGAAGCCCAGTAGCCCCCGAGCCTTAATGCGGGCACGGGTGGCCGAATTAAGGATCGATATCCAGAGTAAAATCACAAATTAGGTGTAATGATTCTAGGTATCCAAGTACTCTACATCACTAATGATCGGATCCGTATTGTATAAAACTTTATTGACCTACCATCGGCTTACCTCCTCGGCCAGTAGCGGGGGAGTGTTTGTCCTACTTTATAAAGCCTTTATGAGGGCAAAGATTTACGACAAACAAGGCAATCCGGCCATATGGTTCTATAAACAAAGGTACACAAAGAGACATGTTACATTACTGTTTAACATAAGAAATGTCTTCCAAAGAAAATAGTCCCGCTATCGGTTCCTTTCTTTGGTTTGTCATGCTAAGCATGATCATGAAACCTCATCTCCAATCAATGTAGGAGCAAAAATAATGAAGATTTAGTTTGGGGAAAGTTCCCAAACTATGTGGTCTTTAGCGAACCTAAATTTTCACTTCCATCGTTGCCGAATAATTATAACCTTTAAGATGGCTAGCTTTCGGCTTCACCCAGTCTGAGGTACTAACTCGGATGACCCAGTAGTAACAATCACAGAGGTGCTCCCTTTACCACCTAGCCGAATGATCGGGAACGTAGGGGTAAGCACAAGAGCCAGTCAACCCAGCTTGGCCATAATCTTAAGTCAAATTTGATGCATATTCATGGCTTTATAACGATAATTACGGAAGGTAGCGCTTGTATACTGAATACCAATACTGATGATATATGGTTATTTTGACTCCGTCGCGACCGTTTATCAGTTGAAAGTGGCGCATCGTCGGCTTCTACCCCTTTGTAGATACTACGCAAGGAGTTTCCGCAATAACAAGACAACCCTTAGCCGACGTCTCGTTGCCCGGAGGCGGTTGTGTTAGCGGAAACGAGGCAATCAGATATGCGGGCTTTATAACTTTCACTTAGTCATAGGAGCTTAAACTCAGTTACTAGCTCCTGGTTAGTGCTCGGCGTCAGCTGAGGACAAGCCGTTAACAATTCAGCCAATGTTATGAACAACCCGTCATTTAACACGGGGTGACCTCCCTCGATCTTATAGTTTAACACAGTCATCGGATCACTTACCAGTTTACGCTTATTGTGACAGTCAGTTTTTAGCTTTCTCCATTGAGGTGCTTAACCAAGCGAGCTGGAAGCACAGTCGTAGTGGTTCTCCCTTTGCACACCTAACCGAATAGAGCGGAACGTAGGAGGCAAGCACAAGAGCCGGGCAATCCAACTATTGACCGAATACACAATTCGAAACTGATGCATATAAAGCAATATCCGAGGACGCTTTTGCCGAGGACTCCATGGGGTACCTTGGTTTTGGTCGGTTCGGCTGTAGTCTCAGCCCCCGTTAATATTGCCAATGCTTTAAAGGCGTCTGGCATTGCACTGCTAGGGAATTAGTCCCGATGTGGCGTGTATTTTAGCAACACCGAGGTGTAGTTTAGCGGGAAAGATGTTGAGCTATGTGTCGGAAAAGATCTCCCGAGTTGAACTAGAATGCAGGGAACCTCGGTCATGAGGATGTCCCGCTTCCTGAAATAACATACAAATAGCTAAAAGATGTGCCATAAGCTTGAAAAGCCAAAAAAAATGTAAAAGCTTGACGTCCGAACTAAATCAAGTCATTTGGTGCTAATCTGAAAATTGGTCTTAAAATTTTTGTGCTTCTGTCGCGCATTAATATGACACATCCGATCTCAAGACTTCAAGCGGGTCAGCCTACGGCTACAACCTCCTATCCCGAAGGCGGAGTACTTCTTGTTAGGCCAGTTTAGTGAACTAAACTCGAGCGTCTTTGAGAGAGAAACTAGGCTCCCCGGCTATTTACCACACACTCGCGTCGAAAAAGGAGTGATAGAAAAAGACTTTGCAACGACTAAGAAGAAAACACTTATTATAAAATGGCTCATGTAAATGTAGGAGCCCCTAGTTAACCTAGGAAGAGAAAGTTGTTTTTAGCAGTAACTGTTTTAGACAAACATGTCTTTTTTTAAACACAAATATGATGCTTGGTCGAACCGAACAGAAATAAAAAATTTGAAAAAGTTGAGCATTAAAGCGACTTAGCTGGTTAATGTGTACGGTGTCGATGACGCAACCTGAGCTTACGTCGGGACAAGGTCTCAGCCCCCAAGCCGGTCCCGAGGTGGCCAAACAAAGACGTCGGCACTCCGAAGTGGCGACGTAACCCGGTTGATGTGGAGAGGTGAAGCCCCCGGTCCAGCCGAGGAGAGAAAGTAGCTCGACAGGGTGACAATACAACTTGGTCGATGAAGGCGGTTTGACGACATCAGCACACCGAGGTGACCGCATGATGCAGCCGAAGTCGACTACCTGCACATATAAAATAGTGCAAGCCAAGAAAAAAAGATAAAACAATCTTCTACTTAATTGACATAAGTGAAGTAAATAATTTAGAGGAATTTGGCCTATGCGTCGAAGACCCGACGAGGTAGAGTTTTCTCAGCGATGCCGAAGTCCCCGAGGCAACTGAAAATGTCGGTATGGCCATTTGACCAGCAAGGCGACCACACGAGCCGATATACGCCAATTGGGACGACGACGTTGGCTTGCCGAGGTGGCGGGATAGCATGACAATAGTTAATCTTCATGCATATATAAAGCAGCGCAAGATGAAGAATAAAAAATCCCTTTGTATAATTTACCTATGCAAAATAAATAATTTAAGAAATATGGTCTGGGCGCCGGATTGAATCGGCAGCGTGATGGAGCAGCGGCGTATAGACGTTGACATCGGTCGGCTGACCGATGTGAGAACACGACACAATAACAATAGATTTTTCTATGTCCACGACCAGGAGACGGTCCGGGAGAAACCGGCCAGATCGACGCCATGTACGAGTGTCGGTACAATTTCTCTGCAAAATTAATGCAGTACAAAAGAGCATAAATTAATCTGTGTGTAATAATTTTATGTGCTAAACAAATAGCCAAGAAAAATTAAACCTGATGGCGATGACCACAATAGACCGAAGCAGATAAAATAAAAATCGATCTGTGTCAGTATAAGATAACTTTGTCCTTTATCTTTTTAGGAGGACTCACCAATACGTGAAATAGCAGTACTAGCAATTGAATTACTAGAATTTCATTGATTGGACCTCATGTGTAGTGCTGCAACACTAGTACTCAATGGGTTTAGTAGTACTGTTAGTCTATGCACCTTTCCAGCAAAAAGTAGAATATGATAGCGCAAATACTAGATGGAAAATAAAGAGAAGACGAGCTTCCCTGATGCTTTGAACTTCAGTGGTCATCTTCATATCGACATAATTGCAATGTTATTTGAGTGCACATCGGCTTGCCTTTGACGCTAGGGTCTGCAGTGAACATTGTACCGAGCCTGACAAAAAATATGCTACAACAAAAAACTGATCCTCGGATCAGGGTGATCGCCTGAGGCTGCGCTTCACCGCAGAAAAATTGCTACCTGTTTCTGGATAGATCTACGCAGAGAATAATGTGAACCAAGGAAAGTAAAATTCATTAAACAATAACTTATGGGCATTGATCTAACTAAAAATATAGCACCTGATTCAAGCCATCATTGGAATTCTTCCCGATCTCGATCAACGAGTTCAGAATCGACGCAGATGAACTTGCCCATCGAACCACATCGATCATCTGGCAGGACCATTGTTGGAAGAATATCTCTCCACGAGGAGTTTGCAACAATAAGAAATCAAACATTAATTTTGGTCCTACGTGTGACCTATTAAAGCAAAGCCAAGATGCACTATTCATTGCTTAAAAATTGTGCTAGCAGCCGTGCTATGCTCGGAGTACTAGTATTAATTGAGGAACTCGATTGGCGTTATTTTTTTGAGGAAATAAATTAGCTTTCCTGATGGTTCACGTAGAGAGAAACTTGCGCACTGGCGGTTAGCTGTTTCCAGACGTTTGTGGAGGGCATCTCCTCGAGCTACGTGTTGTTGGAAAATTCAGTGTCCAATTCTTGCGAGTAGTTCCACCGGCCACCAGCCGAGTTGCTCCACGATCCCATCGACCAAATCGGCCAGGAAATTGTCTGCGGCTGCTGCCGTGGCCATGCACGTCAGTGATTACGGATAGCTCAGATCGGGGACCGTCGAAGCCGCAACCACCATTCGAGTTCCTTTGAAGCTCGATCACCAAAAAATCTACAAACAAAACAGAGAAAAACATCCGAGTTGACAGCGATAATTTGCAAAGAACCTAATTCATATGGAACCGGTCTAATTGAAAAAATATCACAAGATCGTCCGATCGATCCGCGACGATCGCCCAATAGGCTCTGAATGAAAGCACCAATGTCGGTATTAAATCCGGCGTATATCGTAGTAGGGGTCCTAAGCTAATCGTCTTGGAGCGGTGGTAACACGGACACATGATTTTACCCAGGTTCGGGCTCTCTCGAAGAGATAATACCCTACATCTTTATTTTGATTGTATTCACATTGGGGATAGTACAGAGTACATACATCTACCACGAGATTGTTTTAATGAATATATGAGATCATCCATTGACTAGCCTGGCCTCGGTTTATATATGCACCGTAGGCCTAGGGGTTAGAGGAGTCCTTGTCTTTTGCGCCAAGTCTTGTGGAATACCCCTTGTATTCGACATGGGCTGCCCGAAGTGGCCCATAGTGAATCGCCATGGGGGTCCTCGGCCCGATCCAGCTTGGTCGGGAGATGACGTGGTGAGTACCCCCTAGTCTAGGACACCGTCACCAGACAGTAGTGGTAGACGAGGACGTGGTGGCGCACGCACATCTAGGTGACGGCAACCTTGGGACGATACCCGGCCCGAGAGTGGGTGTACTCGAGTTTGAACCCGTCCAGCTTGTACTTCTGCTCGGCAAGCAACAGCTGCGTGATGTGGATGGAGTGGTCCACCCAGACCGGGTCATTGGTGTACACTACCGAGAGGTCCATGAACCTTCTGTGGGTGTCCACCACGGCACGCATGGTGAACTGCTGCTCGTCGTTAGCAGCCACTCGAAGCGCCATTGGTGCCGCGCATGATAACCTCTAAGAATTTCTCATGGTGGGTGTGCTTCTTGAAATGGTGGGGCGCAATTGAAAGGTTGAAGAGACACATGGGTTAAATGGCCACTGTAATAAATGGGGGCCGGCCGGCCTGTAATCGTCACATCTTGTCACGGCGTTCATAGTGGAGGATTCCAGTGCACACTTGACAACAGCGCACCGCTCCGTGGGCTCGAAGAGGCACCAAATGTATCATCGGTGAGCCTGTTCCCGTGCTACCACGCAATTTACTGTGCAAGCTTCCCGCCTGGCTAGTTTGGCCACTCGTCGGCTAGAAGAGGGACAAACCATGAGTGTTTATTGGCAAAAAGCTTTGTAAAAACGAAGTGTGTGCAATTACTTCGGTCATAAGTTTACCCGTGGGTGATGAGGTCAAAGTTCCATAGAAGGGTGATGATGGACACTCGAGTGCGATAATTAATTCTGCGCTCTACAGGGCACACGGTGGAATAAACCAACTGTGTGCAATAATGTCGAAGATCGCAGTCGAGTTAGCTATACAGATCTTGTGCTGTGAGATCGACAAGGTAAACAGATTCAAGAATGGTTAACAAAATCTAAGACCACTGCATATTAAGGTCAAAATAGTGCTACCAATATACGAGTCTCATACGATGCCATTTCAACGATTGTACCACAAAAGCTCGAAATATTACAAGGTTCAAATTCCAGAGTTATATGGCTCAAATTCTAAGATTACAAGTTTCAAACTGATATTAGAAATGAAATTCAGCTCATCAGCTGCAACCGCTCACGCTGATTCGCTGAACATGGTATCAGAGAGGTTCAAACTAAGATTACCACTTCTAAGTCTGGTTTCGAAACCTCACAATTTTTGCAAAGGGGTCAGCCATTGAGAAGCCATGTATGGGCTTGACACGATGACTTCCGATTACTCTGTCATCTGAAGATCCAAAATGAAATTCAGCATTTTTGGAACCTATTCCATTTTGCTGCAGGCACCGGCGCTGATCAATAAACCATTCAGTTTTGTGAAATAAATGTATTGGAAAACCTCATTTCCTTCATCACCCTTGCTCTGAGAACAAAGAACCAGGCGAATATAATCTTCGGTAAGGTCCCTTGGTAGGAGTTCAAAGTAATTTCTGACAAATGCGGATCTAGGCATTCGACGTGATTGTTATATTGTATCACATTATCCACCACTGGGCCTAATCTTATCTGCAAAAGAAGAAAACGTGTTAGTGCCTACATGCAGTTTTGAACACTAGTACATGCCTATTTGGCTTGCAGGATTTGTAAAATGCCACTAGTACGCGTCGGTGCTATAGAAACGGTTTTAAACCCCTTTCTGTGACGGCATTTGGAACCGTCGCCAAGTGAGTGTGGGCGATAGGGGGGGTCCTTCCCACATGACCCAGAAATTGTCGGGGATAGGCCCTCCTGGGACACCAAATGAGCTCCTGTGCGATCGGGCGACGCATCGAAACCCAATCATTTCCGTAGGTATGTACATCCCACATGGTGAATCCCAGAAAAACATTTCCATAGGTATGTACATCCCACACGGTGAATCCCAGAAAAACATTTCCGTAGGTATGTATATCACACATAGTCAATCCAAGGAATACATTTCCGTTCTTATGTACATCCCACACAGTCAATCCAGGGAAAACGTTTCGTTCGTATGTATATCACACACGGTCAATCCAAGGAATACGTTTCCGTTCTTATGTACATCCCACACATTCAATCCAGGGAAAATGTTTTCGTTCGTTTGTACATCCCACACAGTTTTATGTGTAGGCTTGCGTGTGAAAGGTGTAACTATCACACACGCTCTGCCTTGGTTAACTGTTTGCTTGTATCAACTACATCACACATGATTTGATGAAGAAAACTGTGTGGCATTGGGCTATCCATCACAAGCGCTTTTACTGCTAGAACCGTTTGCAAAGTTCCATGACACATTTAGCAGGTTTATTAGTTTAAAATTAATAATTCCAGTATTACGCAAATTCACATTTCATATCGAACAGCTATTTGCCAATTTCATATCAGGCACATAAATATATTAAAACATCACGATACGATAACTACATGAAAACAACATAGTACAACATATAGCTAGTTCAACTTCATAAGAACAATATTAGAACAATATATTCATTTCCCTAGTCGAGATCATCCAGGATCGTCTTATCCACCTCTGCTTTCAGTTCAGTAAGAACCTGTTTTGCATGGGCCAACTGGGAAAGTGCCTCCTCCTTTTCCAACACCATCTTAGCAAAGTCCGATTTAAAAAATCTGAGCTCATTCTCCACCTTCAACTTTTTATCCCGCATCTTCAAATATTCTTCAGCGTTGATAACAGTTTCTCTAAGCCTACGTCTGTTCTCTTCCTCATACATGCTCCAGAGCTTCGCTAGGCACATCTTCAAAGACTGTGGCCACTCTTGATCGACCCACTCCAAGTAAGAACACTTCCGTTCATCCTATAATATTTAAAACTAGATCAGTAACAATTGTAGGGGAAATGGGTTTATAACAACATAGAAAATCACCAATGCTTATTTAGAAAAACTGAAGAAACATGTTAATTATGACATATCTTCTCAAAAAGATCAATGTGCAAATGAATTAATCAGCTACTAAGACAACAACCAAATTCTGGAACATCAGAAGCTATAATTAACTACAACAACGCTACAAGTTCTTACTCATGTACAATAAATAACAAACTGAACATTTTATGAGGAAGGTAAATATAATTGCAGCAACATAGCGACAGTGTTTGAATGACAACAAATTGATACTAACAGGTGTGTACATGCACAAATTTAGTAACATAGAACTAATAGCACTAAGGCCATCCAATATGCATGCCAAAACTGGGGTAAAGAAAACTGTTGCTACATCTCGCACCGGTGCCCTCCACTGGCGAGCCGATGCAGCGGACAAAAATCAGGGACCCGGACTCCGGAGCACATAGTTGCTCCGATGCCCAGTTCCTTCGTGCCATAAAGATTTAGTAACTGCTTGGCTGCTCGGATATGTGGAAAAAAGTTGGATGCACAAACTGCTGAAGCGGTTGGAAATAATTTGCTAATGGCACCGCCGATGAGATGGCAACAATTTAAGATACTAGGTACAAACTGTGACACTATCTTAGGATGCATTTGGTTGAAGGTGTGGTATGAATGGGTTGGGACCGTGACAGTGTCCGAATCACATCTAACAAATCATTTGTAACAACGAAAGAGGGTCTAACCTTCTTTGCACATGCCAGAAACTTCCTCCCATTGTCCACAGATTCAAATGCAACTAGCTTCATGCATGGAGATTGATGGTGACAACGAGCAGATAGATTTTCAGCTACCCCGCTCCATTCGTTGCCACTGATGGTCCTAGGGAGCTGCAAGAGGAAGAAATGACTCAAATCGACCACCAGGTAAAAATCCTTCATTCCAAGTCATAGCCTGAGAGAGAGAAGAGAGGCATACCTGGGTGGTGAAGGAGTCGACGCCGGAGGAGGAACCGCTGGAGAGGTCTTTGAAGAAGACCATGGCGATCCCAGCGGTAGGATGCGAGACGGCGAGAGCGAGGAAGCGGTTACAGCTTAGGAAGAAAGGAAGGAAGGAAGGAGGAAATAGGGGAAATGTGACTTGTGGTCGGGGAGAAAAGGGGGTGGGGAATGGGGGAGGGGGTAGATATTTTGGCGGTAGGCCAAAATTTTGGAAATGTGGAGGGAAACTTTGCATGCGGTGCTGCTGGACCATTCACTTTGAACGATTGTGTGCATCGCAAAGGATTCTTCTGCTTTACGCGCATGGGATGAGTTTGATAATTCAAATTTTGGTGGTAATTTCCCCGGGTACGTCATTGCCTAATTTAACATCGCTTGCTAATTTGGGCACACAAAAGAGCGTACACGAGACATAACATACTTACTAAATCGAGCATTTTTAGTAATTAAACAGAGCCAGTTGACCTGAACATTGCTCTAACAAAAGACCAACTTTAAAAACAAAGCCTAAGTACGCATAATTTTAACAAGTCCGCCACCGCGCCGGCCTATGCATCGCGGGTGTGAGATGAGACATCGATGACTTGTCCTGGCGACATGCCGCCGTTCATGGACTCCGCGTCCCCCCTGCTGAAGTTGACCGCGTCCTCATCCTCGTCCTTGTCTTCGTCCTCGGCGCCGCCCTTAAGTTTGTAGTACTCGTAGTAGTGGCTGCACCAGAGCTCGTGTTGGTACGCCACCGCTGATTCCTCGACGGACGGACTCTTCTCGACCTCAACCTTAGCCACGTGCAACTCCTCCTCCCGACGCTCCTCGATCTCCGCCGCCTCCTGCATCTCTAGCTCCCGCTCGGTGACCTCACGAGGAAGCAGGGGCTCCATGGCCACCGTCGCCTTTTCGGACATGGGTTGCATGCTGGAGTCCCAGGTGGCCTAGAATATCTTGGCGTGTGCATGCTCGATCTTGGCGTGGATGGCCTCGACCTAGGCCAGGGTGCCATCGGTGGCACGAACGGCAGATCAAGCGCTCTCGCCGTTTCCAGCCGCCATCACAGCAGCAGCTGCATCCATCTCGGCTGCTGCAGCTGCCCTCTCGGCTGCCGCAGACGCCCTCTTGATGGAAGCGGCTGCGCTCAATGCGTATGTGGCGACACTCTCGGCATAGGCGGCCGCGCTCGGGGGGACGCGGACACCGTACGGGCCTTCATGAATCGTTTCCACGGCATCATCTTTGCAAGAAGGGGGTGCAGGAATGGGGATCGGGATTCGTGGATTCGGGGGTTGCCGGCACTGGAGCAGATGAGCCGGTGACGCTCTAGGAGGGAGACTTAAATAGACCCAGATATTTTCATTGCAAACTGTTCCGAGAAAACAACTGTGTGTGATGTTGTAGATATTGTTTATTAGCATTGAAAGACGAATTTGGAGTAAAGTGGCAACAGATGGTGTTTTAAATGTATGAGAAATTTTGTAGTACTAATACAACTGTCATGTATAATTTTTGAAAATTTCAGGGGTCATTTGACCTTCTCAGACATTTAAGTGATTTTCTAGCCATTTAATGACCGTAATTGAAATTTGAACTACATGTACATGCAACAGCTAACCATCACGGTTTGAAAACTCATATTTTGTGTACTTGTGTGCAATTTAATTTCATGTGCAGTAAATTGGAAGGATTTTTCAAACATATTGGTCTAACGGCTATGACACAATTAAGCATGGAGTGACATGGCATTTTAATTCCAAAAAATTAGAAAAATATCAGAAACACATGAAACCTTGGTTGATGTAATGTCATGCCAACAAGATGATGTGGTAAAAAATTTGGCATGTTTGACGAAAGTTTGGACACACACCCAACTCACTAGAAGGCTCGTGGTTCCAAGAGGGAACAATGCATGTTTGCTGATGAACGGGAGATAGCTTCCTGTTACGACCGTCAATTTTTTTCTACGTTTAACGTGCACTACTACAACTGTAATGTGAAATTTTGGAAAATTCTATTGGTCATTAGACCTTTTAAAGACATTTAAGTGATTTTCTAGCCATTTAATGAACGTAATTCAAATTTGAACTACATCTACATGCAACGGCTAACCATAACGGTTTGAAAAATCATATTTGTGTACTTGTGTGCGAGTTAATTCCATGTGCAGTAAATTAGAAGGAATTTTCAAACATATTTGTATCACGACATGGACACATGCATATGTATGCATGGAGTGACATGGCATTTTAATTCCAAAAAATTAAAAAACTATCAGAAATACATGAAATCTTGGTTGATGTAATGTCATGCCATCAAGATGATGTAGTAAAAAATTTGGCATGTTTGACGAAAGTTTGGACACACACCCCTCATAAACCGGAGCAACTCACTAGAAGGCCTGTGGTTCCGAGAGGGAACAATGCATGTTTGATGACGAACGGGAGATAGCTTCCTGTTACGGCCTTCAATTTTTTTCTACGTTTATCGTGTACTACTACAACTGTAATATGAAATTTTGGAAAATTCTAGGGGCCATTTGACCTTTTAAAGACATTTAAGTGATTTTCTAGCCATTTAATGACTGTAATTCAAATTTGAACTACATCTTCATGCAACGGCTAACCATAACGGATTGAAAAATCATATTTGTGTACTTGTGTGCGAGTTAATTCCATGTGCAGTAAATTAGAAGGAATTTTCAAACATATTTGTCTCACGACATGGAGACATGCATATGTATTGTAACATCCCAAATTTTCAATTTGGAATGTTATACATTAGGTCATCATGCATATCATATTTTCTCGCATTTTTCCGATCCTAAAAAAATTTCACGCAACTCAAGGACCCTCGGAGAGAGTTGGAAGTTTCAAAATTTTCATATTTGGGATCTCTCAAATTTTGGAAATAGGATCATTTGGATTTATTTAAATTATCTTCATAAAGTTTTCCTATAAAAATATCTTGAGAGGAATAATATGACTTTCCCAAACAATTAGGAAAATGAAGATATTATAAATAAACCAAATTTGGTTTTGGAGATTTATTTTGCTTAGGCAAAATGAGCATTTTAAATTTTTATGCATGTATATTGATTTATTTTAAAATTATTGTTTACGATTATTTAAATAGATTTTTTTTTTATGTAATGGGTTGACCTAATTGTATGTTTAGGAATATGTTTATTATTTTATCAGTTAAAGTTTTTATTTAGGAAATACGATTTATTACCATATTTAGGTTGTCTTCAATATGTTTTGTATGTTTATTGTTTGGTTCATGATTTAGTATTCATGTTGTCATGGCTTGCATTGTTATATGTATGCTGAGTTAGGATCGAGCAGATGTGTACTTAGATCCTATGGTGATTAGGCTAGCTTGCAACCTCAGTATTCTACTAGTACTTGAATACGACATAGTTAGGATGATTTTCTTGAATGACCATGGTAGTTATATCTCTGCTAGAACGTGTATAGTAGTGTACATAAGAGGAGCATCTTGTACTTCAAGCCGCGAGTCAATTCTATGTGGCGCTTAGGGATGGAGAGACATTGGGATGCGGAGGCAGAGTTCTGAGATATCTAAGGACAACTTACCTAGAGAGGGGTATACCATGAGAACTTGGAGCCATAGCACGCCACTGTATGGAGCTTTCCAAATGTGACGGGAGTGCTACAGACTTAAACTGGATCCGCCATTCAACAGATGTTGACTCCGGGACGTTTGGGTATTCATGCGACGGTGGGGTCAATTGAAGACGTTATCGTGGAACTGAGAGTAGATCTAGAGCACCTTGAATGAACTGAAGTGAGTATTCTAATCGGATCAACTATGCCGTGATACATACTGAATTTGAGCCTTGAGGAATCTTAGTGCTAAAGCTATTGAATTATTAAATATGGAGCAAATTTGGAATCTGAATCAATGTATTTGTGTCATACCTTGCAAATTAAGTTACGACGCTTTCAGACATGTTACCGCCAATCATTCAATGAGGTGACCTAGTTTGTAGTTCTCTTAGATGCGAATCCATATGCTTATTATACGTCTTACTGATTCTCAACTTTATGATCGGGTATTCGACTGTTAATGCCTAGATCTGGTATCACAGACTTAGAGTTTTGGTATCAGTGGTGAGCGAGTATCAGAGAAGACTGATCTGGATCGGAAAGAAGTGAAGATTACTTAATCGTTTACTCTGGTGATTCCGGAACCGACGAGTGACTTTGGGATGGCTCGAGATGACAGGAGACTATTGAGTTTATGCAGTGAGACGATTCCCTAGCAGATCTGATTTACAGTATTGGACCACGAAGTCCTCGACTACACATAACGCCAAGATCCCCAGAGCCTAGGAATTGAAGACATGAGCGACCTCTGCAGGACTTCAATTCATTGTCGATCAGATTAGGACGTATTCCTGATACCGAGAATCGGCTACTGGATTCGACAAGTCGAGATTGAGCTAGAATGTGTTGTAGCATGAGGATGGCCATTCAATGAACTTCGAGGCTAGGAAGATATCTCCATCAGAACCTGTCATCGATGTAGTCTGACTCCAGATCGGAGTCCGATAGAATCCGTCACGAGGGGACACACTTCAATGAAGACGGAGCCCTGGGAGATCGGACATGAGAAGCAGTTCCTGTGCGAGGAGATGGACTCCGTAGAGAAGAAGAACAGATCCAGAGGAAGCGAGAGATGTGGCATAGGACGATAGGACCGCATAGCCATTGAGCGGCTAGTCGACAGAAGTAATCCACGAGCCGATGTTTAGGCGATGGAATTGATGTAGACGATAGTGAATTGTTCAAAGTGTTATTATTTTTTCGATCAGTAGGCGTTCGAGGTCCTTTCCATCTACGTATCCATGAACCCAGATGTATGAGACCGTCACTATAATATACCCATTGACTTGTTCACTAATGTGCATTCTCACGACCTCGATTCCATACTCGATCCAACTCCGAAGCCGAGCCACTACCGCCGAATCCGTCACGAGCTCATCCGTTGCAACAGACTCTGCATGCCGCACCATGGAGAATGGACCCAAGATGCAGCCAGCTACCGACCATCATTCGATGGACTGAGGTAGTGAACCACATTGATGTGGAGGAGGTTGAAGATCAGCCGATGCGATGAATCGGTAAGTTTTTGGTTAAGTCATTTATGCGGTTGTTCTTTTTGATCTTGGTGCATCGCATTCATACATATCAAGGGATTTGTGGATAAGTACCGTTACCAACCCAAGCCCTTAGGTCACCCATGCTAGTAACCTCACCCGAGCAGAGTACATGGCTAGTAAATGGTGTGATCGATCGCCACTAAGGATTGGACACTATGTTTTCCCTCGGACCTAATAGTTCGGAATCCCAAGGATTGGATGTGATATTAGGAATGGATTGGTTATCAAAGTATGGAGGAAACATAGATTGTACCACAAGGTCAATTTTGCTCACCACACCGAAGGAAGAAGGATTAGTATGTATCACGGCACGAGCCGAGGAGAGCACAAGTTAATTGCTTAACAGAGTGGTACAGAAGAAGTACCGATGGTGAAGGATTATCTGATGTATTCCGGAAGAGTTGCCGTGAATGCCGCGGATAGAGACATTGAGTTTTGATCGAGCTGTTGCGTGAACAGGCCCGATATCGGCGACCGTGCGGGATGCCCGCAAAGGATTTGGCAGAAATTAAGAAGCAGATTAAGGAACTATTGGATAAAGGTTTTATTCGCCCAAGTTCTTCACCTTGGGGATCACCCGCTTTGTTGGTGGAGAAGAAGGATGGATCGTTGAGAATGGTTGTTGATTATCGTGGATTGAATGAAGTAACGATCAAGAACAAGTACCCACTACCGATGATAAATGATCTGTTTGATCGCTTGCAAGGAGCCAAAGTGTTTTCCAAGATCGACTTGCGATCAGGGTACCATCAGTTGAAGATTCGGGAGCAAGACATACCCAAGACAGCATTTACCACAAGATATGGACTGTATGAGTATACCGTTATGTCATTTGGATGACTAACGCACCAGCCTATTTCATGAACACGATGAACAAAGTGTTTATGGAGTTTTTGGACAAGTTCGTCGTGGTGTTCATTGATGACATTTTGATTTTCTCGAAGAATGAAGAGGAACACAAGGAACATTTGAGATTGGTTTTGGAGAAACTGAGGGAACACCAGTTGTATGCCAAGTTCAGCAAATGTGAATTTTGGTTAAAGGAAGTTGGATTTCTCGGACATGTTATATCCGGAGAAGGAATAGCAGTTGACCCCACAAAGGTTGAGACCGTAACCAAATGGGAAGCACCAACGACAGTTGGAGAGATTCGGAGTTTCCTTGGACTCGCAGGATACTACCGAAGATTCATTGAGAATTTCTCAAGGATTGCAAAGCCTATGACTGAATTGTTGAAGAAGGAAAACAAATTCATATGGACTGAGGACTGTGAGGCAAGTTTTCAGGAGTTAAAGAAAAGATTGGTTACCTCACCAGTTTTGATATTGCCAGATCAAACTAAGGATTATGAGGTGTATTGCGACGCTTCACGCCGAGGACTTGGAGCAGTGCTTATGCAGGAAGGAAGAGTTGTTTCAGTATGCTTCACGACAACTTAAGCCCCATGAGTTGAATTATGCCACTCATGATTTGGAGTTAGCAACCGTTGTGCATGCCTTGAAGACATGGAGACATTTTCTCATTGGAAATCATTGTGAGGTATATACGGATCACAAGAGTTTGAAGTACATCTTCACCCGTATGAATTGAATCTCGGACAAAGGAGATGGTTAGAGCTAATCAAGGATTATGATATGAGATTGCATTATCACCCGGAAAGGCTAATGTCGTAGCAGGCGCATTGAGCCGTAAGAGCCACGCCGATACCCTAATGATGGGAGAAATACCCAATGAGTTAGCCGAGGACCTTCGAGAGCTATGTTTGGAAATAGTTCCGAGAGGCTATGTAGCAGCATTGGAGATTCAATCGACATCGATGGAGAAAATCGAGAAGCCCAAAAGGCGATAAGGAAGTTGCCTCTATAAAGGAGAAAATGAGCAAAGGAAAAGCTAAAGGATTTCGTGAGGACGAGCACGATACCCTATGGTTTGAAGACCGTGTTTATGTGCCCAATGACCCGTAGATCGGAAGTTGATTTTACAAGAAGCCCATGATTCACCCTATTCGATTCACCCAGAAATACCAAGATGTATTTGGATTTGAAGAATATTTTCGGTGGACGGAATGAAGAAGGATATTGCGGAGTATGTAGCAGTTTGCGACGTATGTCAGAAAGTAAAGGCGGAACATCAGAAGCCAGCAGGATTGTTACAACCATTGCCGATACCCGAATGGAAGTGGGATAAACTAGGCATGGATTTCATCACAGGTTTGCCAAAGACCCGTTCAGGATATGACTCGATTTGGGTCATAGTCGACCGTTTGACCAAGGTAGCCCATTTCATTCCAGTCAAGACTACCTATAGCAGTGCTAAGTTGGCAAAGATATACATGACCAGAATTGTGTGTTTACACGGAATTCCAAGGAGCATTGTATCAGACAGAGGAACCCAGTTTACTTCGAAATTTTGGAACCAGTTGCACGAAACATTGGGAACCCGATTGGAGTTCAGCACAGCTTTCCACCCACAGACCGATGGACAGACCGAGAGAGTCAATCAGATTTTAGAGGACATGCTGAGAGCTTGTGCACTAGATTATGGATCTAGTTGGGATGACAATTTGCCGTATGCAGAATTTTCCTACAATAACAGTTACCAAACCAGTTTAAAGATGGCACCTTTCGAGGCCTTGTATGGAAGAAGGTGCAGGACCCCGTTGTCATGGGATGGCGGAGATCGTCGAGTTGTTTGGACCAGATTTGATTAAGGAATCCGAACAGAAAGTTAAGTTGATTCGAGACAGGCTCAAGGTAGCCCAGTCGCACGTAAGAGCTATGCCGATTCAAAGCGCAGCGATTGAGTACGGTTGGAGCAGAGTATATCTCGAGTATCCCCGCTTCGAGGAGTGAAGCGTTTTGGAGTAAAAGGAAAGTTAGCACCCCGTTTCGTTGGACCATATAAGATTTTGCAACGCATGGGAGAAGTGGCGTATAAGTTGGAATTACCAGAAGGACTGTCAGGAGTTCATGATGTATTCCATGTTTCTCAGCTGAAGAAATGTCACCCAGAGATAGCAGAGGTACCGTTAAGAGACACAGTGCCACTGGAGGCAATTCAGTTGAAGGATGACTTGACATATGAGGAAAAACCAGTTAAGATTCTCGATTATGCCAGAGAGTTACCCGCAGCAAGGTTATCAAGTTTTGCAAAGTTCGGTGGAGCCACCACACCGAGGATGAAGCCACCAGGAAAGAGAGGAAGTTTTGCTTAGGACCACCTCACCTATTTTCTAGTTAACCCGAATCTCGAGGGCTAGATTCATCTTAAAGGGTAGGTTTGTAACATCCCAAATTTTCAATTTGGAATGTTATACATTAGGTCATCATGCATATCATATTTTCTCGCATTTTCCGATCCTAAAAAATTTCACGCAACTCAAGGACCCTCGGAGAGAGTTGGAAGTTTCAAAATTTTCATATTTGGGATCTCTCAAATTTTGAAATAGGATCATTTGGATTTATTTAAATTATCTTCATAAAGTTTTCCTATAAAAATATCTTGAGAGGGAATAATATGACTTTCCCAAACAATTAGGAAAAATGAAGATATTATAAATAAACCAAATTTGGTTTTGGAGATTTATTTTGCTTAGGCAAAATGAGCATTTTAAAATTTTTATGCATGTATATTGTTTTTAAAGTTCATTTTGTTCGACTCATTTTAGGAGTCGGAGAAAATTTGTTTTAATTAATTTGGAGTTCGTTTGATATTTATTTTATTTGTTTTGTTTTAAGGTTTATTTAAAAAAACGCCCCCTGACCCGAGGCCCAGCTGGCCAGCCAGCCAGTGCCCGGCCCGGCCGCCTCCGGCCCACCTCCCCCTCTCCTCCCGCTCCCGCGCCCGAGTCCCGCTCGGGGCGGCAGCCGCCGCCGAGTCCGCCCCGCCCGACTCCTTGCCCCCTCCCAAGCCACCCGCGCCTCTCTCTCTCTCCCCCTCATAAATACCCCCGGCCCCTCTCTCCTCACCTCGCCCGCCGCCCGCCTCTCCCGACCAGCCGCCGCCGTCGCCTCAAGCCATGCCCGCCGTCGCCCCTCGTCGCTGAGCCGCCGCCGCCGTCGCTGGGAACCCGCCGCCCTCGCCTCCCGACCCCTTGAGCCCCGCGGAGACCTCGCGGACCTCGCCGCGAAGAGCCGCCGGAGGTAGCCGCCCCGCCCCGCGCCGATTCGGTTTTCTCCCCGTGAACCGTCCGGTTTTTTTTAAAAAAAATAAATGTTCGGTTTTTTTAAAAAAAAAACCTAGATTGGTTTTTTTTTTTGGTTTTCTTATTTAACGGACGTTCACCGAACCGTTCGTTTCAGTGAACGCGTTCGTTAGATTCGTTCTGTTAATGAACGTTCGCTTTTTAACTCGTTCATCGTTTTTCTTTTTAATCGGAATTAATCCGTTATTTTTCTAATTTGATTTCAGATCTGATTTTTCAAAACTGTTTTATTTCTCGCTCGTTTATCGGAATCAGGTGATTCAAGCGCCTGGAGTTTCGTAACGAAACCGCCGTTCCGACTACCCTACTTTCACAGAGTTTTGCCACTGTGAAATTTTGACCTAATTTCAGATTGCTAAACCGAGACGTTCTCTCTCGAGTTTCGACTTTCGGAGTTTATTTTGATTCGATTCTTTTTCAACCAGGGTTCTTAAGTTGAACTCTCTGGTTAGATCTTTTATTCGAGATTTCCTGTGCATTAGATGAATACTTATTGTATGCTTGTTGTTTGTCTGCGTTAGATCACCGAGTGCGCCGCTTGTTACTTCAATCTCTAGGACTCATGGATCATCGACAAGGCAAGTAACACTTTGATCATACCCTTCTCATACCCAGTTTTTGTGCATTAGATCTATTCCTCAACACTTGCATGATTAGGATCTAATTAAATTGTGGGTTTGGGAAGTAGATTGAGGTAGTACCTATTACTGTTTTACTTATGAAACCTTGGGAGTTACTTCTCGCTTGCTTGTTCATGCCATGCTATGCTAGTAGACGTGGATTGGGTGAGTGAATATCCATGACAGATGTGAGATTGTTTAATTAATGGTTTATCTAAGGTGGCAACCTAACACACATCTGGGTGGATTGAGGCACCTGGTTTCTATCAGACTTGCCTGTTTTTCTTGGACCGCCACCTGTGCTCTAAGGGATCATAAGATTATTCAAGCTGAAACTTCCGTGTGCAGCCGCAAGCCAATTATGGGCTCTGGCGTAGTTGACTAAGTCGCGAACTCTTACGGGTAGGCTAGCTGATGTAGGGGATGTAGGTTGGTACGGTCTACCCACATGTAAGGTGCTAGCGCTTCGAAAGACTATGTCTCGGTCATCCGTTTCTCAAACACCATGTAGTCACGAGAATCAAGCGGAGGCGATCGAGTCTTGTGGGGAAAAGTGCATAAACCTCTGCAGAGTGTATAAACTAATCATGATTAGCCGTGTCCCGGTTATGGACGATTTGAGTATCCGTACTTGATTATCATGTGAATCTCAACATGTTACTTTTAAATAAAAGATATTGGGTTTTGATGAGTACTTTTTTAATTGGGATTGAGGATCTGTCAACCATCTTCAATGTTTAACAACCACCATGATAGTTAAATAAAATTATTCCTTTGATGTAGGGAAAAATCAGCTTTATGCAAATGTAACAGAGAGCCTTACCACCAGCCAAATATGCATGTAGTATAGGCTTATTCATTCATTGTTCTTTATGTGTTACATTGCCGGCATATTCCATGTCTTGACCCGTTTTGGCTGCAACTTTTCACGTTGCGAGACTTTTCGCAACGACAGTAAGGTGTTAGGTCGTGGTTCTATACTCGATGATGCCGTTGGAGTTGATGGACTCGCTTATCTTCCAAGCCTTCCGCTGTTATTATTAGATGGCCTTAAGCCATATTTGTATTCAGTTCCCTTGTGGACAACGATGTAATAAGTGTGTGATTGCTACTCTGCTATAAATCCTTGAAATCTTGTGTGGTGTCAAGACATCGATCCAGGATGACATCGAGCACGAGCGCTAGATCCATTCGGGTCTGGTCGCTACATGTATGCAGTAGTGACATGGCATTTTAATTCCAAAAAATTAAAAAATATATCAGAAACACATGAAACCTTGGTTGATTTAATGTCATGCCACCAAGATGACGATTTTTTTGGCATGTTTGATGAAAGTTTGGACACACACCCCTCACAAACCGGGGAAACTCACTTGAAGGCTCATGGTTCCGAGAGGGAACAATGCATGTTTTATGACGAACGGGAGATAGCTTCCGCTTACGGCCTCCAATTTTTTTCTATGTTTAACGTGCACTACTACAACTATAATGTGAAATTTTGGAAAATTCTAGCGGCCATTTGATCTTTTAAAGACATTTAAGTGATTTTCTTGCCATTTAATGACCGTAATTCAAATTTGAACTACATCTACATGCAACGCCTAACCATAATGGTTTGGAAAATCATATTTGTGTACTTGTGTGCGAGTTAATTCCATGTGCAGAAAATTAGAAGGAATTTTGAAACATATTGGTCTCCCGGCATGGACACATGCATATGCATGCATGGAGTGACATGGCATTTTAATTCCAAAAATTAAAAAAAAATCAGAAACACATGAAACCTTGGTTGATGTAATTCAAGCCACCAAGATGATGTGGTTAAAAAATTGGCATATGTGACGAAAGTTTGGACACACACCCCTCACAAACCGGAGAAACTCACTAGAAGGCTCGTGGTTCCGAGAGGGAACAATGCATGTTTGATGACGAATAGGAGATAGCTTCCTATTACGGCCTTCAAAATTTATTCTGTGTTTAACGTGCTCTACTACAACTGTACTGTGAAAATTTGGAAAATTCTAGCGGTCATTTGACCTTTTAAAGAAATTTAAATGATTTTCTAGCCATTTATTGACCGTAATTCAAATTTGAACTAAATGTACATGCAACGCCTAACCATAATGGTTTGAAAAATCATATTTGAGTACTTGTGTGCGAGTTAATTCCATGTGCAGTAAATTAGAAGGAATTTTCAAACATATTGGTCTCACGGCATGGGCACATGCATGGAGTGCCATGGCATTTTAATTCAAAAAAATTAAAAAATGATCAGAAAAACATGAGACCTTGCTTGATTTAGGTATATAAATAGGCCCTTTTGACGAAAGTTTGTACACACACCCCTCACAAACCGGAGTAACTCACTCGAAGGTTCGTGGTTCCGAGAGGGAACAATGCAAGTTTGATGATGAATGGGAGATAGCTTCCTCTTACGGCCTTCAAATTGTTTTCTAAGTTTAACGTGCATTAATACAACTGTCATGTGAAAAATTGGAAAATTTCAGGGGTCATTTGACCTTTTAAAGACATTTAAGTTATTTTCTAGCCATTTAATGACCTTAAGGTCAAATTTGAATTACATCTACATTCAATGGCTAACCATAAAGGTCTGAAAAATCATATTTTTGTGTACTTATGTGCGAGTTAAAAAATCATCAGACGATGTAAATATCTAGTGTTCCAAAAAGAAAATGTAAAGATCTGGCAAGACAACCGGCCCCCACACGATTGGCACTCTATGGCGGCTTGAGGTTTGGTAGGTGAGTGGCGGGGATCATTAACCAGACACGGTTCTGTATTGCAAACCGTCAGCTATTATGTTCAAACACGGATTTTGCTGCGCGAATCGTGTGTAATTCAAACTACAATACTCGTAAATTCCGGCGACCGGCGTGTGTACTGTCCCCGTCGATCTAGATTCCAACCGCCAATAAATACTACCTTGCTCATGTAGTCCTGCCTGCATTCTCATCTACATCCTGCCCTCGCTCGCCCCCCCCTCTCTCTCTCTTAAATTTCTGCCATGGCGCCGCCGGCCTGCCCACGCACCGACGAGGAGTCGCCGCCCCCCGAAGACGCTCACTCGAATTGCAGTGACGAGGACCCCTACGCGCCTCCGGATGAGGTTGCGCCAGACCCCCCCAACTTTGGATTGGTTTTGGGGCCAGTACAATCTTTGTCTGTGGAAGTCGCTGCCGCCGGTTGAGAAATCCAGGCAAGGGGCGTTCAAGAAGGAGATGGCAGAGGAGGAAGCCAGGTACCAGCCGACCTGTGAAGCCCGTGATGCCGCCTGGAAAAAGGAGGTGGTGGAGCTTTGGGGGCGGGCGCGTCGTCGTGCCTGGGAGGTGTACGAAGAGGGTACTTCGCGAGGAAGGTCATAGGCGTTGGGCGCCTCATTGCTGCGTGGAGGTGGGCCAATAAGCTCCATCGTGCCACCGACGAGGAGCTCCGGTGGGCGCCCAACGAAATGGCAGGATCATTCGCATGCGTCCGCCAGCAAGAGGCAAATCGGTACGTCAAGCGCTGCGTGGCGGAGTAATGCCTCCGCATTGGGAAGACGCCGCACTGTGGAGCTCTCAAGCAGCGATCGCTGAAATCTGCCCCTGTGAGGGATTATTAGTTTTAGTATTGTTCATTCTCAATTTTATGCATTGTACCTAGTAGTTAAGTATCATCACGTATATGTGATGATATATATATATATATATATATATATATATATATATATATATATATATATATATATATATATATATATATATATATGTGATGAACTAATGAACAATTCACATATATATATATATATATATTATGAATTCCATATTCTATCTGTTTTTGTATACTAATTTGAATCTAGCTGTTATCATCCACATATATAGAATGGATAGCGTACATACACACATTGAAACAGAACATAGAAGAGCGGAAAACAGAGTTCACACATTGAAACAGAGGAATAAACAGAGCAATACTATGATTGCTGTGAATACATAGCTATCCACGTCGAAACGACTCAACAAAATAAAATGCGTCCATGAGATTATGACCAGCAGCCCTTGCCTACGGTAGCTCTTGGTTCTGCCTGAACTCGTGCGGGCGTTCGTCCAAGCGGTCGACACGCTCGCGGTACATCTGGAGAGCGATCTCAAGCTCCAACTTGGCTATTTCATCGGAGATCACCAGCTCGAGGATGCAACGGCCATGTTCCTCTACATCGCCCTGGTGGACACCTGGGCCAAGGAGGTGGCCGAGCCTACGGGCCAGCGCATTGGCATCCAACGGGCCGCAGACAAGGCGAACGGTGCCACCCATGCGAATGGCACGGCGGGCGTCCGGTGCAAGTACGGCGCGGCCGGTCTCTGGTGCAAGTACGATGCTAAGGGCCTCTGTCCACTCCTGGCGAGGAATGGGGGTACTGACGGGACGTGTACCTAGCTGCGACGCCGTGTCGACAGCAGGCAAGCACAGATGGATCCACTCTTGCTATGCAGCACGCCGCGCCTCTCGCTCTGCGGCGCTCCAACGGTCTCGCCGTGCGGCGAGCCGCAGCTTATCGACGCGGACGCGCCTAGCTTGCTCTACGACGCGCCATCGATCATTTTGTGCGGCGAGCCGCAGCCTATCGGTGCTGACATGCCTATCTTGATCCGCGGCGCTCAAGCACCATGCGCCAAAGGTCTACTCAACCCTGGCGATGACGCGCATCACGACGTCGTCCATCATGTTGCCGGGGAGCACCTCGGCCTCGACGGGCCATGGCGCCTGCTCGTTTTCCTCGTTGACGAGGTTGATGACAGAGGCGGCGCTTTGGTGGGTTGGCATGCTTGGAAAAGGTGGATGTGCTACAGGCTACGCTTATCGCCTCCGTGCATCGCGCGCCGCCTAGGTTTATGCGCAATATCACTGGGTGGCGGGAAAAAGGTGAGGAAATGGCGGGAAATGGTGGCGTGTTCATAAAACGACATCAATTAATGGAAACTTAGCATAGAAGGAACATCGAGCTAGCACAAGAAGTAGATGATGATTAGACAAGCACTGACCACACTAGGGAACTCGTTGGTGATGAATTTATCAATCGCAAACGGTTGAATACTAGCAAGCGTTTGCCGACAACACACACGACTTATTCCATCACAAACAGGTCGGATGGATCAACTGTATGCCACGTATCGCACATTGTCAAAAAGTAATGCGGTAGACCTTCTTTAACATGTAACAAAAAAAAAACAAGGACCACGAGGTTAAATTAACTCATGGGATGGATCATCCAGGTGAAAGGTAATTTAATTTGACTGGGATGACCCATCCCATCAGTTATTTTAACATCAAGACAACTTCCCATCCAGTCACCCATTTCATGGATGCTCCAGCCCGAGAACACTTAACTTGAGAGTTCTCTTAGATGAGCTACAGATGGAACAACTAGTCCTTGCTCATATAGGATGCCTCTTCGCATCCTTATGGGAAATAGATGCTGTGTAGATAGAGCATATGACATACGTCTTATTAGAAGCAATCGTCTGTGTTATTATCTGTATTTTCACACATTTCTGATTACATACCTGTTTGCCGCGTATCACACATATCTTGATATATTGAATCGTTTCTACACTCTTGTCTTAATGCAAACAGTTCATCCGAGTGAACCGCATGCCATATATCGCACACACCTTGATTGGCTGTCTGTTTCTTTTGTGTTGCCTAATCACAAACAGTTTATCGAGTGAACCATAAGCCGTATATCACACACGCCTTCATCTGGCTGCCCATTTCTTTTGTTCTACCACATCGCAAACAGTTAATTGAACTGAACTGTATGCCCAGCATCGCACACGCAGCTATAATCTGAACCGAGTTTGATGCATCCTCCATCGAAAATGTTTTGCACCTTTTTTGACGGTTTTTTACACCACCGTTTGCGATTAATGCATCACACACAGCTTCGTCAAAGGGTATCTGATCGTAGTGTCGCGTTAGCAGCATCCTGCTGTAGTGTGCACTAACATGCCATCTTTGATCCGACATGATTAACATGGGCATTTGATTACATTCTCGAAAAATGTAGCCTTCTTCACAAGAGGTTGGAGTGGATGAAAAGTTCCCTAAGAAAACTAGTACAGATGAATCCAAAGGAGAAATGCTTATTGATTGTAACCATATGGATCAAGCAACCAATAGGGGGGCACATGTATGTACTGAAATTCTCCAAAAGAATCCTTCAGAAATCCTAGTACATTGTCATTGTAAACTTTGAAAAAGGTGTCACAAATTGAACTCCCTTATGGTGAACATTTAACAGGAAAGGAACATCACCTTGATATGTAGCTTCTCTAGGCACGGAAAGCATCTGAGGAAACTGACAACTTGCTCCAGGTTGGGGCCGATAGATTCTAGTGCCAAGACCTTCACTGTGCGCAGTTTCGGGGTCAAGCTTGTCGGAATCATTTTCTGAATGACAGACGAACAAAGATCTTCAAAATTAGAAATAATGTTAATTTGTAGAAGGAGAGGCAGAAGGCGGCTGTTGTACATGAACGGGTGTGGATCCAATAACAATTCAGAGTATTTGTCAAACGAGTAGCCCACCACTGTCAATTTCGGCGTAGAAATGACACTGATTCTTGTTGGATCTTCTTAATCAACTACAAGTAATCTCTCAAGTGCAGATGTGTCTATAACATCCCAAATTTCCCATTTGGAATGTTTTACAATGATAGCTAAGCATCTATGCATTACTGTTTGAATTGAGTGACAATTGAAGTGCTTCTGAGGTTTTTGAGTTGTTGGAATTTGAATTCAAATTGGCAGTTGAAATTTATTTCAAAACTATGCCTGACAAATACTTGAGAAAAAGTATGAGAGGAGTAAACATGACACTCCAAAAATGTCAGATGAAAAACTTTGCCAAAAAGTTTGAATTCAAATTTGAATTTTATTGGGATTTCTAGAAAAATGTTTTTTTTAAAGTTTGAGTTTTGCCCCTGGAAAAATGTTCAAATTGTAGGGAATATTCCCCTGATAATTTTGATATATATATGTCCTATATAAAAAATATATATTTAATATATTTTCTCTCCTCTCAGTAATTTAAAAAAAAAGAAGAAAAAAGAAAAAAAACCCCAGCGCCACCAGCTAACTGCCCCCACCCGGCCGGCGAAAGCAGCCAGCCACGGGCCACGGGCAGCGCAGCCACTGCCCGCCGCCGCACCACCCCCTTCCTCGGTCGCCCAATCAATCCCCTCCTCTCTCTCTCACGACGCGGACCCCACCCCCTTCTTCTTCCTCTCCACGCCAACCCGCAACGCCGCCGCCATCGGAATCCCGAAGATCCCGGGATCCTTCCCCGATCCGCCCCCTCCTCCAAGTCGACGCCCCCTATAAATACCGCACCCCCCTCGACCCGTTCCCCCACTTTCCCCCTCGCCTAACCCCTCTCCCTCGCCGCGATTCCTCGCCGGAACCCGACATCGCCGCCGCGCCATTGCCACCGCCCCGCCCGTCTCCGACCCCCCCGAGCTCCACCGACTCCACCTCGACCTCCCCCTCGCTCCGCTGCACCCGCCGGACGCCTCCGCCATCCCCGACCACCGGAGCCACCGCGCCGTCGTCGCCCGAGCCACCGTCGACCGTCGCCGTCGTCGCCACCATGATAAGTAAGCCGCCGGAGCCGCCCACCACCGTTCGATCTAAATCTAGGGCCTAGATTAGACTAGCGAAGGGGTACGGTTTATTTTAAATAAAGCCGGTTTAGTTTCGGTTTATTTTGGTTTAGTTAGTGGTTTAGTTAGACCGGCCCGATCGGTTTATTCCCTCGGGCGCGTTTTAGTTATTTGTCGCCCGAGCGTTAGATAGGCCCGTTAGCGCCAGTTTTCTTTTTAGTTATTTTTTTTCGTTTCTGTTTTTAACAAAATAGTTTCAGTTTTGTAAAATCCATATCTTTTAGGTTACTTAATATTTTTAGTTGATTCTTTTTTTGTTAGTTTGCAAATTTGTTGTAGTTTCTGTAGAAAATATGTTTAGTCATGTTTAAATTATTAGAAATTGTTTTATTTTAGTTTTAGACAGATTAGTATTTCTGCTATAAAATGAGTTAGAATTATTTTATTTTAGTGATTCTTTTGTCACTGCTTTGTTTTGACTTAATAAAAAAATAGTTTTAATCAAAATCATGTGGTTCTTGTTTATTTAACTAGCTACTGTTTTCCTATTGTTTTATTTAGTAAATAATTTTATTTTACCTAAGTTATAGTTTATTTTAGGTTAGTTTCTGTAGCTTTATAATATGAACTTTTATTTACAGAAAATAAAAAGTTTATTTCATTTTCTTGTTATTGTTGGCTTGGATTGCTTCGAGTTTTCTTTGGGTTTTGGTTCAATTGTTTTGTGTGTTATGCTAGCATGCTGATATGTTAAGTGGTTGTATGTTCTTATGCTTATATGATTGTTGTTTGCCTCAGTAGAATTTCCGGAGTGCGAAGCTTGCTATCACGAGTCCCTAGCTTTCGAAGACCGTCAGCAAGGCAAGTCATTTGACCATGTTTACTTTTACAATACCTATGATTTTATTGCATTAGAATTATACCTCCCCACCATGCATGCAGTAGGAGAATTTTAAGTTATGTTCTTGAGTAGTATCATGAGGTAGGATGAAACCAATCCCCCTTGTTACCATGACCCGGGAGGAAGTAGTTTATTTTTGCTATGCTCGTAGACGGGGTTGGTTGAGTGATTCATAAGGGAGATGCGAGAGTCAAGAAGATGACAACCCCATGACTTCAAGCTCAAGGTGGACTTCAACATTCACTACTGGGTGGAGGACGGTTGACGGGCACCCTGGAGAAAACCAGCGGTTGGCCGGGATGCATGGAGAAGCGCCATGATATCTTGCGGAAAGCTTCACCCAGCCACGAAGAGATGGATGGATACCCCATTGACCAGAAGCTTACCTGTGCGCCGCAAGCCATTATGGGCTCTGGCTTGGTCAACCCTAGGTGTGACTCTGGCCGGACGGTGCTACGAGATGTAGAAGAACGGTAGGATTGGATGGGTACCGGCAGTGGCCAGAGGAACTCTTTGGAAGACCCTGTTTCGTTCGTCCCGTCTTCAAACACCAGGAAGTGCGAAGACTTAAAGAAGGGAACGATTCTTGCGGGTAAAGTGCGCAAACCTCTGCAGAGTGAAGATCTAATCGGTTAGCCGTGTCCACGGTTACGGACAATTTGAGCCTCTGGAACTTGGAGTATTTTGGATATCTCAACACCGAACTTAATAAATTAATTGAGGGGGTTATTTAATAATTGGGAACGAGACATTGGTTGGTAGAACCATCTCAATAACTACCAATATTTTGTAGTATTTGCAAACAAGTTCTTGTTGTAGGGAAAAACTGGCTTTTTCGCAAAACAATGAAACTTAGAGCCCCACAGCCAAATTGCATATAGTGTTAGTAATTTTATTGTTATTCTCTCTTCATGACTTGCCGGCATATTCAAAATGCTGACCTACACGGCTGCAACGTCTTATGTTGCAGAGGAGTATTCCGATCAGGAGTGAGGCTACGATCCACGCTTGGCGATGCCCTTTGGAGTCGGATGGACTCGCTATTCTTCTACGCTTCTGCAACTTTATTTAGTTTATTTCTCATGAGTTGGCCTTCGGCCGAATTTATTATCTTGTAATAAAGACTCGATATGAGAATCGTGTAATAAATGCAGGTGTGATTGAACTTTGAATCTTTGCATCAATGTACTGTGTGTGCCAGCATTCTTGGGATGGTACAACTACACAGAGACTTGACCGTTTCGGGTCGGGTCGCTACAGAGATGGTATCAGAGGACACGCTGACCGTAGGACGTAACCCCTAGGATCGGAAAGCCATAGGAAGAGACTATTTATTTTATGTCCTTACCATTCCGTAATTCTCCCCTGTTCATTTCTGACTCCTCTCCGATTTTCAACATTTTAGATGGCCGCCGAGTTCACCCCAGTTCTGCTACCGGAGTTTTGCCAGCCAGATGAGACGATGCCTCTCGGCAAGAAGCTGGTTCAGATCGTGAAGAAGCTGAAGATTGCTCTGCCCTCAATCACCGGAAAACCTACCAATGCACTTCCGACGGATACCCGCTACAGGATTGAGGTGCACATTCCAGGGAGGACCTTCGGAGGACATTCAGAGCCCATTGACTTTGAGTTTACCGATTTCAATTGGATCCTCGGAAGAGACATGGCTATTTATCGTGCACTTGGACACCTCAGAGAAGAGTACAGGGCCGAGCTCGATCCATCATACCTCGCCATGATTTCTCGCAGAGCTAGGAATGGAGATATCATCCGTACCGTAGAGGACGACTCCATTCTCTCATATGTCCAAGACTTGGAGTGTCTCCTTAGGAAACGGGAGATCCAGACTCGCCGTAACTCGAAGGTACACAGGAGGCTGTTGTTCCGTGAACTGGAACTGGAGGAGAAAGCACACACAGACTTCCTTGACCATGAAGAAGAAATCAAGGATTTCATGGAGAGAGTCGACAAGCTGAAGATGGATGTTGCCGCATTAGAGGAGAAGATGGACTTGGGAGAAGACCTTTTTCCGAGTGGAGATGACGGACCCCTCGTGAGCAATGACCAGGATTACGAAGAGAGCTCCACCGAAGAAAGCCGCAAGAGGAGGCGCCGCATCAGAGGACGCCACACCGGAGGACGCCGCACCAGAGGACGCAAGGATAATTGATGAAGACATTTAGTCGACCGCCATGTTATTTTATTTTTCCGTCGATCAGTTAGGCCGTTATTTTCGATTAGTCGTAAAAAAAATTTGTAATCCGAGATTGAACCATGTTTGAGTTGATTGAATAAATGATTGGTGTGATTATGATTGTGCATTCATATGGGTAGTGATATTTTCTCATTAGACCCTTGTTCTATTCTAATTTTCTCATCCACTCCAAAACACCAGATGCCTCCGAGACGTGACCCCGGTCTCAACTTTCCGCCGGAGCTCACCCAGCTGATCCAGCAGCAGAATGCCCTCATGCAGATGCTCATCCAGAACCAGAACAACAACAACAACAACAACAATCCACCGCCACCACCCCCTATTGACAACTTGACCCGCTTCCTAAGGCTGAATCCGCCAGTGTTCTCTAGCAGCACTGAGCCGATTGTGGCCTATGATTGGCTCCGCAAGGTCGGAAGAGAAATAGCCACTGCTGGATGCACAGATGCAGAGAAGGTGCGCTTTGCCGCACATCAACTTGATGGACCTGCAGCCTCTTGGTGGGAGAACTACACCGCCACTTATCCCATCGCCACCATCACGTGGGATCAGTTCCAAAGAAGCTTTCCGCACCGCTCATGTCTCGCTTGGAGCCATGAGTGCAAGAAGCGTGAGTTCCGCAACTTACGCCAGGGAACCGTCTTGTGGGCAAGATGCGTGGATGAGTTCAACAAGTTAGCTCGCTATGCCCCGGATGATGTGGCCACAGATGCATAAAGCAGGAAAAGTTTCTCGAGGGACTCAATGACGAGCTGGGAATGCAGCTAATGGTGGCTACCTTCAACAACTACCGGGAGCTGGTAGACAAGGCCACCATACTCGAAGGCAAGCAGCAGCAGATTGATAGCATAGCGGAAGTATGGCAGGGAAGTACAACTCGAGCTCAGCGAAGCCCGTTATGCCCCATACTGGAGGGCATACCCATCACACCCATGGAGGACATAATCATGGAGGACATAACCATGGAGGAAATGGGAACAACCGCAACCAGGACAACAAGACAGGCAATGGAAACGGCAATGGCAACCAGCACCGTCCTGCCCCGGTTCAGAAGGATCTGAGTCACATCACCTGTTTCAAGTGCCAGAAAACAGGGCACTATGCCACCGACTGCCCGGAGGCCAAGCAGAGGAATGGAAACGGCAATGGAAGCTTAGCAAAGAAGCCCAACCCTTTTCCTCGTGCTCAGGTGAACCACATTGACGTGGAGGACGTCTATGATCAGCCAGACACTATGGTTGGTAAGTTTTTATTAAATTCACATCCAGTATTGGTACTCTTTGATTCTGGTGCAACGCATTCATTCATATCAAGGGTAGTTGTGGAAAAGTACTGGTTGCCCACTAGAACCCTTAGAAGCCCTCTTCACGCCGGGCCCGCAGAGGAGAAATGATGGCGAGCTTAGGCTGTCATGCAACCTCAACATCGGAAACCATAAGTTTCCGCAGACCTCATAGTATTGGAAACCCGGACCTTGGATGTAATCCTAGGCATGGATTGGTTGACGAAGTTTGAAGGAAACATAGGCTGTGCTCAAGAAGACGATTCTCGCTCACCACTCCGGAGCGAAGAGGATCAAGTATGTATCCGGCGTATCCCGATGAAGAATCGGTGAATTCCCTCACGGAGTTGTTCAGAGGAAGTGCCGAGAGTGCAAGATTTTTCCGATGTGTTTCGAAGGAATTACCAGAATGCCACCGACGAGACATTGAATTTCTGATTGAGTTATTGCCCGGCACAGCCCCAATATCCAAGAGACCCTATCGGATGCCCCCGAACGATTTGGAAGAGATCAAGAATCAAATTAATGAACTCTTGGAGAAGGGATATATTCGGCCAAGCTCGTCACCTTGGGGAGCCCCAGTTCTTTGGTAGAGAAGAAGGATGGAACCCTGAGAATGGTTGTGGATTATCGTTCGTTGAACGACGTTACCATCAAGAACAAGTATCCTCTGCCGATGATTAATGATCTATTTGATCAGCTAGTTGGAGCCAAGGTATTCTCCAAGATCGATCTTCGATCAGGGTATCATCAGTTGAAGATCCGTGAAAAGGATATACCTAAAACAACATTCACCACCAGGTATGGTTTATATGAGTATACCGTCATGTCATTCGGATTGACTAATGCCCCTGCATACTTCATGAATTTTATGAACAAGGTATTTATGGAATACCTGGACAAGTTTGTCGTGGTGTTCATCGATGATATACTGATTTTCTCCAAGAGCGAGGAAGAGCATAAGGAACATTTGCGCCTAGTTTCGAGAAACTCCGAGAACATCGGGTTGTATGCCAAGTTCAGCAAATGTGAATTTTGGTGAAGGAAGTCGGATTCCTCGGGCATGTTATTTCAGGAGAAGGAATAGCAGATTGACCCCACCAAGGTTGTATCACCACCGATTGGCGGTCACCCACCTCATCAAGGAGATCCGCAGTTTTCTCGGACTCGCAGGATATTATTAGAGGTTTATTGAGAATTTCTCGAAGATTGCCAAGCCCATGGTGAGCTGTTGAAGAAGGACGCCAAGTACATTTGGACCGAGGATTGTGAAGCCGTTTCGTGAATTGAAGAAACGTTTGGTTACAGCCCAAAGATTGATTTTGCCGGACATACACAAGGATTACCAGGTATATTGTGACGCTTCTCGTCAGGGACTCAGAGGAGTACTCATGCAGGAAGGAAAAGTTGTAGCTTATACCTCCAGACAGCTACGACCACACGAGATGAATTATGCCACACATGATTTGGAGTTAGCAGCAGTAGTGCATGCACTCAAGACCTGGAGACATTTCCTTATCGGCAACCGTTGTGATGTTTACACAGATCATAAGAGCTTGAAGTATATTTTCACGCAGAAGAGTTGAACCTCGAGCAGCAGGAGATGGCTAGAGTTAATCAAGGACTATGACATGAGATTGCATTACCACCCAGGAAAGGCTAATGTTGTAGCAGATGCCTTGAGCCGTAAGAGTTATGTGAATACTCTTATAGCGGGAGGATTACCCCAGGAGTTAGTCGATGACCTCAGAGATCTCCGACTGGAGATATTTCCGAGAGGGTATGTTGCAGCTCTGGAAGTTCAGTCCACTTTGGCCGAAAGAATTCGTGAAGCCCAGAAGTCGGACAAGGAAATTGATGAGATAAAGAAAAGGATGAATGAAGGAAAAGCTAAAGGATTTCGTAAGGATGAATACGGAGCTATATGGTACGAGGACCGTATTTATGTGCCCAATGATCCCGAACTCAGGAAACTAATTCTTCAGGAGGCTCATGATTCACCGTACTCGATTCACCCCGGTAACACCAAGATGTATCTGGATTTAAAGGAAAGTTTCTGGTGGACAGGTATGAAGAAGGATATTGCTGAGTACGTAGCGATATGCGATGTTTTCCAGCGAGTAAAGGCGGAACATCAGAAGCCGGCAGGATTACTTCAACCCTTGCCGATTCCCGAGTGGAAATGGGAAAAACTTGGAATGGATTTTATCACAGGATTACCCAGGACCCGTTCAGGTTATGATTCCATCTGGGTAGTGGTTGATCGATTGACCAAGGTAGCTCATTTCATTCCCGTGAAGACTACCTATACCAGCGCTAAGTTAGCCAAGATATACATGACCAGGATCGTATGTCTGCATGGAGTTCCGAGGAGTATCGTGTCAGATAGAGGAACACAATTTACCTCAAAGTTTTGGAATCAGTTGCATGAAACTTTGGGTATGAGGCTGGAGTTCAGTACAGCTTTTCATCCGCAGACAGATGGACAGACCGAGAGGGTCAACCAGATCCTGGAGGACATGTTGAGAGCTTGTGCGCTAGACTATGGGTCTAGCTGGGATGATAATTTGCCATCCGCGGAGTTCTCGTACAATAACAGTTATCAGACCAGTCTAAAGATGGCCCCTTCAAGCTCTATACGGAAGGAGGTGCGAACACCATTTTGTGGGATGGTGTTGAGATCAAAACTTTTCGGTCCCGATCTTATCGAGATTCAAGAGAAAGTCAAGCTGATTCGAGATAGACTCAAGGTAGCTCAGTCGAGACAGAAGAGTTATGCCGACAGTAAACGCAAGGAAGTAACATACGAAGCGGGAGACCGGGCATATCTTCGTGTGTCCCCACTTCGTGGAATCAAGAGGTTCGGTGTTAAAGGAAAGTTAGCACCCCGGTTCATTGGCCCGTACAAAATCCTCGAACGTCGTGGAGAAGTTGCCTACAAGTTGGAATTGCCGGAAGGATTGTCCGGAGTTCATGATGTCTTCCATGTTTCTCAGCTGAAGAAATGCCATGCCGACATGGCCGATATTCCGTTGAGAGACACAGTGCCCCTAGAGGCCATACAACTCGACAGTGATTTGACTTATGAGGAGAAACCCGTCCGAATTCTCGAGACTGCGAACAGAGTCACCCGCAGCAAGATCATCAAGTTTTGTAAGGTGCTTTGGAGTCATCATTCCGAGGAGGAAGCCACCTGGGAGCGAGAAGAAGACCTCCGCCGAGACCACCCGCACCTATTTGCTAGCCAACCCGAATCTCGAGGGCGAGATTCATCTTAAGGTGGGTAGGTTTGTAACATCCCAAATTTCCCATTTGGAATGTTTTACAATGATAGCTAAGTATCTATGCATTACTGTTTGAATTGAGTGACAATTGAAGTGCTTCTGAGGTTTTTGAGTTGTTGGAATTTGAATTCAAATTGGCAGTTGAAATTTATTTCAAAACTATGCCTGACAAATACTTGAGAAAAAGTATGAGAGGAGTAAACATGACACTCCAAAAATGTCAGATGAAAAACTTTGCCAAAAAGTTTGAATTCAAATTTGAATTTTATTGGGATTTCTAGAAAAATGTTTTTTTTAAGTTTGAGTTTTGCCCCTGGAAAAATGTTCAAATTGTAGGGAATATTCCCCTGATAATTTTGACATATATATGTCCTATATAAAATATATATATTTAATATATTTTCTCTACTCTCCCTAATTCAAAAAAAAGAAGAAAAAAGAAAAAACCCTAGGCGCCACCCAAGCCAACCCTGCCCGGCCAGCAATGAAGCGCCAATTTCACCACGGGCAAAGCGGCCAACCAGCGCAGCCCACCTGCCCGAGCCGCCACCAACCCCCTTCCCTCGGTCGCCCGATCAATCCCTCCTCTCTCTCTCACGACGCTGGACCCCACCCCTTCTTCTTCCTCTCCACGCCAACCATAGCAACGCCGCCGAATCCTCAAGATCCCGGATCCTTCCCGATCCGCCTCCTCCAAGTCGACGCCCCTATAAATACCGCCCCTCGACCCGCTCCCCACTTTCCCCTCGCCTAACCCTCTCCCTCGCCGCGATTCTCGCTGAACCCGACATCGCCGCCGCCATTGCCACCGCCCGCCTGCCTCCGACCCCCCGAGCTCCACCGACTCCACCTCGACCTCCCCTCGCTCCGCCAAGACTCACGGACGCCTCCGCCGTCTTCCCGACCACCGGAGCCACCGCGCCGTCGTCGCCCGAGCCGCCGTCGACCGTCGCCGTCGTCGCCACCGCGGTAAGCCGCCGGAGCCGCCCACCACCTTTCGATCTAAATCTAGGGCCTAGATTAGACTAGCGAAGGGGTACGGTTTATTTTAAATAAAGCCCGGTTTAGTTTCGGTTTATTTTGGTTTAGTTAGTGGTTTAGTTAGACCAGCCCGATCGGTTTATTCCCTCGGGCGCGTTTTAGTTATTTGTCGCCCGAGCATTAGATAGGCCCGTTAGCGCCAGTTTTCTTTTTAGTTATTTTTTTCCTTTCTGTTTTTAACAGAATAGTTTCAGTTTTGTAAAATCCATATCTTTTAGGTTACTTAATATTTTTAGTTGATTCTTTTTTTGTTAGTTTGCAAATTTGTTGTAGTTTCTGTAGAAAATATGTTTAGTCATGTTTAAATTATTAGAAATTGTTTTATTTTAGTTTTAGACAGATTAGTATTTCTGCTATAAAATGAGTTAGAATTATTTTATTTTAGTGATTCTTTTTGTCACTGCTTTGTTTTGACTTTGCCTAGCAGTAGGACTTTATTTGGGTATTTTATATTTAATAAAAAAATAGTTTTAATCAAAATCATGTGGTTCTTGTTTATTTAACTAGCTACTGTTTTCCTATTGTTTTCTTTAGTAAATAATTTTATTTTATCTAAGTTATAATTTATTTTAGGTTAGTTTCTGTAGCTTTATAACATGAACTTTTATTTACAGAAAATAAAAAGTTTATTTTATTTTCTTGTTATTGTTGGCTTGGATTGCTTCGAGTTTTCTTTGGGTTTTGGTTCAATTGTTTTGTGTGTTATGCTAGCATGCTGATATGTTAAGTGATTGTATGTTCTTATGCTTATATGATTGTTGTTTGCCTCGGTAGAATTTCCGGAGTGCGAAGCTTGCTATCACGAGTCCCTAGCTTTCGAAGACCGTCAGCAAGGCAAGTCATTTGACCATGTTTACTTTTACAATACCTATGATTTTATTGCATTAGAAATATACCTCCCCACCATGCATGCAGTAGGAGAATTTTAAGTTATGTTCTTGAGTAGTATCATGAGGTAGGATGAAACCAATCCCCCTTGTTACCATGACCCGGGACGAAGTAGTTGATTTTTGCTATGCTCGTAGACGGGGTTGGTTGAGTGATTCATAAGGGAGATGCGAGAGTCAAGAAGATGACAACCCCATGACTTCAAGCTCAAGATGGACTTCAACATTCACTCTTTGGGTGGAGGGCGGTTGACGGGCACCGGAGAAAACCAGCGGTTGGCGGGATGCATGGAGAAGCGCCATGACATCTTGCGGAAAGCTTCACCCAGCCACGAAGAGATGGATGGATACCCCATTGACGGAAGCTTACATGCAGCCGCAAGCCATTATGGGCTCGCTTGGTCAACCCTAGGTGTGACTCTGGTCGGACGGTGCTACGAGATGTAGAAGAACGGTAGGATTGGATGGGTACTGCACCGCGGAGGAACTCTTTGAAGACCCTTTTGCTCGTCCGCCTTCAAACACCAGGAAGTACGAAGACTTAAAGGAGGGAACGATTCTTGCGGGTAAAGTGCGCAAACCTCTGCAGAGTGAAGATCTAATCGGTTAGCCGTGTCCACGGTTACGGACAATTTGAGCCTCTGGAACTTGGAGTATTTCGGATATCTCAACACCGAACTTAATAAATAAATTGACGGGGTTATTTAATAATTGGGAACGAGACATTGGTTGGTGGAACCATCTCAATAACTACCAATATTTTGTAGTATTTGCAAACAAGTTCTTGTTGTAGGAAAAAACTGGCTTTTTCGCAAAACAATGAAACTTAGAGCCCCACAGCCAAATTGCATATAGTGTTAGTAATTTTATTGTTATTCTCTCTTCATGACTTGCCGGCATATTCAAAATGCTGACCTACACGGCTGCAACGTCTTATGTTGCAGAGGAGTATTCGATCAGGAGTGAGGCTACGATCCACGCTGGCAATTGCCCTTTGGAGTCGGATGGACTCGCTATTCTTCTACGCCCGCAGCTTTATTTAGTTTATTTCTCATGAGTTGGCCTTCGCCAATTTATTATCTTGTAATAAAGACTCGATATGAGAATCGTGTAATAAATTCAGGTGTGATTGAACTTTGAATCTTTGCATCAATGTACTGTGTGTGCCAGCATTCTTGGGATGGTACAGCTACACAGAGACTTGACCGTTTCGGGTCGGGTCGCTACAGTGTCCTCAGTGACCATAATGTGGTACACATCTTGTGATGTCTTCCGGCCGCACCAGCAACACACACAATTAGTTCGGTGAGTCATTGAGGTGATGTCGAAGGTAATCAATCCATTGATCGCCTGAAGACGAAGGTACTCGAGTGCAGTACAGCCACGGAGCAGGCGCTCCATGTCACCGTTTGAGAGGCAGACGACGACGAGCTCGAGGTGCTTCAGTCGTGGTAGAATAATAGCAGGCGCGTCATTAAGGGGGGATGGCAGTTCCTGAACTTGGTGACACGCAACATGGGCGCGAGGCAGAGCGCGAACGTTGGCAGCGAGCGCATATGCCCATCATCAAAAGTGAGCTCCTCAAGCTGATCTAGGACGGGGGATCGGAACCAGTCGTCAAGCTTGGCTTGGTCCTTGTTGTTGGAACGGAACTTGCCCATTCTGAGGCCTCTGGTTGGGCCAATGTGACTGCCGAGGATCTGAGAGAACACATCCAAGCTTTCGCGATAGCCATGGCAGAGCTCGTGGATATCGATGAGGTCGAGAGGGCTGGAGTCCCATATGGGGCGCCACCGCCGGGAAAGGACGGTTGTCCGTGCCCCATATTTGATTGGGAGGAGGGAGATGATGATTGTCAACATATCATCGGGGAGGCTGCTAATGAAGTCTAGGCCTGCTGGACTCACTTGCGGTTCTAGCTCGACCCGCCTCTGCTTGTTGGCAGCCCCGTTCTCCACCTCTAGTGTCTCCTTGTTAGTGGCGCTTTCTGATAGAAATGGGAGTGAGGGAATATTTAGTTAAAACAGGGCAATAGAAAAGATTATTGGTAACTACTCCCTCCGTTCCTAAATATAGTTCTTTCTAGAGATTTCAACAAGTGACTACATACGGAGCAAAATGAGTGAATCTATACTCTAAAATATGTCTATATAGATCCGAACGTGGTTGTCCATTTGAAATCACTAAAAATACTTATATTTAGGAACAGAGGGAGTAGAAGTTATTAGGTAGGAATATAGTAAGAAAAGGGAATAACAATTGGTTGCTTAAATACTACACAATTCATTTGATATTGCTGGGTAAGTCAACATGCAGATAGTTGAAAAGAAAACTTACTTCAAACAAAGGCTGGACGGATGATAACGTCGGGGAAGTTAGCATATATCTCATGACCAGGCCCTTTTATGTGCAGTGCAATTCTAGTGCCAGCTTCAGTTCATAAAACTTATAAATTTATTTCCAAAAGCCAGTGCCAAAATAGGAGTCACCATGTTCATCAAGTCTTAAAATAGCAACGATTGTAAATCCATGGTTTGTGTGCAGTATGACATCCCTGCAGTCTTGATTTATGTAAAGGGAAAGATTGTGCACTACAGATTCTGTTGCATAGCAAGGGACGCTCTGCAGAAAATGGTAGGATTGTTAAATAAAATATGGTAACATGCAAATATGGGCCCAAATTGGAAGAACTGTACAATAGTCGAAATCAAAGGACATAAATCTATAATTAAACAGATAGGGTAAACATGATGGCATGGAAATATGATAGTAGTTGAAAGAACAATGCATCATTAATTTGCCTAATATAGAACAAGAGGGGGAAAAATCCCCTTTGACGTATATGGTGCATGTGGCATCTTTTATCCAAATGTAGTAATATTTAGAATATGTTCAGGAAAGTAGGCCATGCCAGCCGATTTAGGGTGAGATTGAACATATCGCGCGCATCCTCAAGTCATCTGGTACGGTGAGATGGAATGTCTGGCGGAGGCCGCAAGGTTCTGATGTGTCCACGCACTGTACACTCTATGAACGGAAGAAAACCCTCAAATTAGTTCAAATAAAACTAAATTCACGGTGATTTCGCCCGGGTGATTAAAGGAGGCAGATGAACTGGGATAAGAGATGAGATAATATCTCAAAAAATTACTTACCTTGTTGTCCATGAGAAAGAACCCTCAGAATGACAGATTCCCCAATGGAGCGGAGCTGGGTCAACCGCGAGCAGCGTCGAGAAAGTCGATGGCGATAGGCGGCGGCAAGTGGAAGTGGCGAAATGCGGTGGGCTTTGCTGGCAGCCTGGCGGCAGGCGTCGAGCTAAGTGGTTACCGCCGCGATAGGCGGTGCCACGCATAGACGCGGAGGACCTTGTGCAGGTGTGAATGGGGACTGGAAGGGATGGGGGCGGGGTGGGTTTTTTTGTGATGTGGGGATGGTGAGGGTTTTCTTTTCTCTTTTTTGAATTGGGTGGTGAGGGTTTTATGTCCCAAAAATAATTTTGGAGGCGACAGTTTGCTAGAGCCAACTGTGTGTGATTGACGCAATAGGAAAAATGAAAGTCATCGGCACAGTTCCAATTTTGGGAACCGTGTGTGATTGACGTACTACCTCTGTCCTGGTTTATTGGTCCCCTTTGTAATTTTTACCAAATTTTGACCAAATATTTAACTAAGAAATGTTTATGCATGTCACCAAAAATTATATCATTGAACACTATGCTCAAATAGCCATCCAACGATATAATTTGTGCTGACCTACACTAACATTTTGTCGGTTAAACCTTTGGTCCAAATTTAACACAAATTACAAAGGGGACGAATAAACCAAGACGGAGGTAGATTCCATCAATCAAACTGATTGCATCCATATCCCACGGTTAGACATAAATAAACATAGATTAAACATACTCAGGCATAGATAATAGGCGTACACGTACACAAGCATAGTTCAACTATAAGTACATAGTTCAACCGTCGTTAAGCATATTCAAGCATACATAGTTCGATCCCACATCTCATCTCACATGCCGGCATGATCCTGAAGCTTCTCCAGGTACTCGGCGTATGCGTCATTCGCCACCCTGCGAGAATACTTCTGCTTGAAGGAGCTAACGGCCCGTCCTCTTGCATGCGCCAGAACACTTAGATACGCGTCATGAAGCTTGTGGTTGCAAAATGGGCATCAATAGCCGTCGTTCCAGGTCCTAATACGCCTGTTATGCTTTCCCGCTTAAAGCTCCCTCAGGATTTGGCTCTTGTACCTCCTCTGGCCACCTTCATCCTCGTTGTCCACATCGTCAGACAACACCTATACAAATAGTAAAACAAATTTGGCATCAAATCAATGTTTACATGTCGTGAAGTAGGATTAGGAATTTATGGCTATTTATTTATACATATCCAGTGATTATGGTTTGATTTTTAAGCACAGTCATCTATGTACAAACAAATCTTGAAGAAAATAATGGCACAAACATATGTAGGTCATTCAAAATCAATTGTCAAGTCTTGGCTAGGAATTATTAGCATGAACACTAACCCTAGTCGGATTAGTAGCAGAAATCATTTGCACAATGAAACAACTAATCACTTGTACCATTCAAACAATCAATACACTACACGGATCTAACGAAACTTACTAAGATTTCATGGATTGGGAGAACATAACCATAGGGTTTCTATTCCAAAACGGGGGAGGCAGGAGTAACCAGAGAAACCCTATGATCTATTTAACACATAAATGGGTATAGATGACTAACCAGCCATTCGTCGTCATCGGAGTCATCGCCGGAGTGGTCGTCAGAATCGTCGCCGGGGTCGTCACCAGAGTCGGTGTGGAACTCCGCCTCCGGCTATGAAAGCTCGACGCCGTCGATGACGTCAGGGTGCAGTGGTAACTCGCCGGCGGTGACGGAAACCTCTATGTCCATCTCCATGCCGTGCTCCGGTGCATTAGCAGCCCCGACGTCGCCACTCCCTCCGGTGGGGCACTTTGGCAGCATCCTCATACACTGACGGCTTTGAGGACTGAGAGCGGCGTCGAGGATGCAAGCAGAGAGAGAGAGAGAGAGAGAGAGAGAGAGGATTGTGTGTGTGTGATGAGGATGGGGGTGCGGCGCTCATGCGCACCATTAATATTCGAGCGAGAGAGGTGGGCGGTGGTCAAACCGATGGCTCGCCCCCCGACGAGCCTGTGTACCGGACTGCTGGCATGCCTACCAAAGTTTCACACAGCTACTCGCATGCCTCCCGATGACACTACGCGGAGAGCACGCCTCCATCAATTCACACACCTTCACGCACGCCTCCCGGTCTGCCTGTGCGGCGGACTGCTCGCATGCGTCCCGTCAACTAATGCCTGCTCGCACGTCACACAAGTCACGCGGTGGCACATATATTGTTTTTCTATTCAGATGATTAAAGTTGCCGCTTTATTGCTTAACTGAAGCATGGCACGTATCCATTGTTGGTCTAACGCTCACGGTTCGAATAAATAATATGTTTGGGATATTGGTTCCCAATTATTAATAATCTCCCGTTTGTAATTAGATAAAGATTACATCAAAACTGGTCTCAAATTTGACAAAAAAGTAACATGTCACTTCGTATTGGTGTCCATATGATAACACGATGAGTTTAATGAACTTCAAATAAGTTTTGGATGTACTAGAATTTAAAAATCAAGATTCTCAATGTTTGAAATTTGTTGCATGGGGAGTAAAGATGCACCCAGTGAGACACATGTGTTTTTGCAATCCATTTAAGTGCACTGTCACATGTGCATGTAGCTCAAATTTGATTTTTGAACATTATACCTATAGAAAATCAATCAATTAATGCACTAAAAAGTCTTAATGATCTCTATTTTTTTAATTAAAACGTCCCTCCTTTGGTAACATATGTTCACCACGGGATACACTACAAAAAAAAGTTCATCCGTGACATTTTGGATGAACGAATTTTTTCCTGTCATGCTTATGACACTTCTATGATGATAATTGTGACAAAACCCGGTATCATCATAGATGTGGTGGGCTCCTACTTCTATGACAAAAAATCATGACAGAAAATGGGCTTTTCGTCCTGGGAAGGCCGGAGACGCAGCTGCATGACATTCTTTGGGCCGTCCATGACGGAAAAAGCAATGGTAGAAGCGAGGGCGAGGAAAATATCGGGGAGTTCCCGGTTACGGTGGGTGGTCGGGGGCCGAGCGATGCGCGTTTCTCTCGTACACTTACGCGCATGGGCGTGAGGCGTTGGGCTCTAACTGAACCCGAGCGAGGCGTTCGCCTACTGAACCCGAGCGATTGCACTGCATGCTACTCGTTACTGAACCCAAGCGATTGATCGATGGCTGTTAACTGAATCCGATCGAGCGATTCCTTCGCTACTGCTGCTAACTGAAGCCGATCGATGCTTCCTATGGATGAACAGTGAGCGTTGTTGGGGGAGTTTTGATGAACAGTTCCCGGTGGGAGGTTAGATGAACAGGACCCCGTGGTAGTAGAGGCCATTACCGCTGGATGACCAGGACCCCCATCAATCGAGCCGGTTGGGGGGGGGTGGAAGAACTGGACCCATGGAGGGCTGGATGAACAGGGACCCGTGGAGGGGTGGTTGAATAGGACCCCATGGAGAGGGCTTGTTTAACATTAGCCGGTGGAGGAGCGGTGGAGGCTGGATGAACAGGAGCCTGTGGATGAACAGTAGCAGGTGGAGGCTGGAGGAGGTCGACGGTGGATGAACAGTAGCCCGTGGAGGCTGGAGGAGGTCGACGGTGGAGATGAACATTATCCCGTGGAGTCCCGTTTTGCGGTACGCCACATCCTTCCCGATGAACAGGACCCCCGTTTCGACCATAGCGCTCCAACACAAGTCCGTTTCCTCCGTTTTGCGGTACACCACACCCCTCCCGATCAATAGGGCCCCGTTTCGACCGTAGGAGGTCCAAGAGAAGTCCGTTTCCTACATTTTGCGGTACGCCAGACCCCTCCTGATGAACAGGTTCCTTTTTTGACCGTGGCCAGTCGAACACAAGGCTGTTCCCTCCGTTCTGCGGTACGCCATGCCTCATTTCGATCGGCTATTCCGTCCAAGCCGGTTTGCTCCTGATGAACACAACATATTCAGTTGCCTCCCGATGAACACGATGCATACCGTTGCCTCCCCATGAACACGACGACAACACATTTTCTCCATTCCGACCCAGCCATGTACACGAGCCCTGGCCGTACGTATGCGCGACTAGGCTTTCGAGACCCCGCCCGTATGTACATATGTGGCCGTATTTACTTTCTGGCACCCTGGCTGTACGTACGTGAACATGCTACGTGCACGCCTCTACTACGACATGTGCCCTTCCTTATACGACCATGGTTCATTGCTACAGCCTGCACACAGACCAATCGACCTATATGTACGTACACGTTCATGACCAGAATGACAACACTACGTACACTTCGACCAGGTGGGTCTCGATTGTCAGGCACTTCCTTGCATGCGAAGATGTAGCTGGTGGGTCCCAGAAGTCAGGGGGCGAATCAATTGTTTTGCCCGTAATATGGATGCACTTCCTTGCATTAGAAGATGTAGCTGGTGGGTCCCAGTAGTCAGGGGGGAAATGTTTTTTTTGGAGAAATACAGTGGCCCATCTGATGGGTCCTTGCGGTCAGGTGGAGGAATCATTATTTTCCGTGTAATAAGGAGGCACTTCCTTGCTGCGGCCGGAACCAGCTGCCAGCTTCTCCACGTACAGTACTCTTCCGATGGAAGTCGTTCCTTGACCATGTTGACCACGCCGCGCCGAGAGCACCAGGGCGGTGGACGACGGTGAGGCCTAGGAAGGGGACGACGACAATACTTATAGCTTGGGAGCTATTGTGGCACGTCTCCTCCACATTAACAGATCCAAGGGTAAAATACATGATGGCATTTATGCTACTCGCCTAGCGAATCACTTTAACGTCCAGATACGCCAGCATGATTACCCCTTGCCCAAGGTTTACTTAGATCACACGGCTATGGCACACCACCTCTTTATTGATATCGAGAACACCACTATGGATTTGCAGAGGTGCGAGAGCTCAAGTTTTTAAAACAGAGGTAAATGGGTAAAACATGGATAACATCACGGGTAATCTCGCTAAAGATCAAGATATAAGGAACATCCATAGTGGTGTTCTCGATATCAATAAAGAGGTGGTGTGCCATAGCCGTGTGATCTAAGTAAACCTTGGGCAAGGGGTATCATGTTGGCATATCTGGACGCTAAAGTGATTCGCTAAGAGAGTACCTTAAATGCCACCATGTATTTTACCCTTGGATCTGTTAGTGATTCGCTAGGCGGTGAGGCCGACGCCGATGGTGAAGAAGAAGGAGGAGGATGCCAAAAACACCGAGGCCAAGCAGCCTGCCGCGGCCGCGCCGCCTCCGGCATGGAAGGACAATGCCGGCTCACGTGCTCCTACGGCAGAGTTGTCCTCCTGAGGCTAGGAGGCCCGACCTCAGGAGAAGGTAGTTCCTGCGGCCAAGCCGGCTTCGGAGGCGCCCGCCCTCAGCTCGTCTTCTGAGGTCCCGAGGGTTCCGAAGCCCCCAACCCTCTCCGCTGTTGTTGCCTTGCCGGTCTTGGCGCTGGCGCCGTCTCCTCCCCCATTCATCATGCCGCCGGGCCGTGATTCTTCCGCCGCGCCCGATGTCCTGGAGGAGGCCCTCTCCACGCTGGACCAGCTTCAGTGTGATCTTTAGGGCCCCAGCCAGCGTAGGGCGTCGGGGTGCCTAGAGCTGATCTCAAGGTGGCTCCGGGCTGATACGTCCGTCGGGGCAGCTTGGCGCCAGGCCGTGGCGGCCACAGAGGAGGGCCGGCAGGTAGTCGACCTAGCCACGGCCGCCTGCGACGCGGCGGTGAAGGACGCCGAGGCCACCGTGGAGCGCTGACGTGCAGTGGAGGCTGAGCTGAAGACTCTCCGCGACAAGCAAGCCGCCGAGGCCCGCCGGCTCGAAGTGTGGGAGGAGAAGCTGAAGGCCCGGGAAGCCGCGGTTGCCCATCGCGATGCGAGCTGCAGAAGGTAGCCTGGGAACAGGCCACCGAACGCAGTCACCTAGACAAGTTGAAGGAGGAGGTGGAGGCTTCCCAGGCGTCCCACACCAAGCTTGTCTCTGATGGGAAAGCTCGGCTGGAGGCTAGGCCAAAACTCCTTGCCAAGGCTGAGGAGGCGGCCACCGCGGGGCATGCCACCTTCGACTCCCTCGAGCATAGGTCTCGCAAGGCACTATAGGATCTCTACGGGAGCGCGTTGAAGGAGCCGTTGGTGACTCCGGAGGAAGGCCCCACTAAGCTGCTCCTCAAGAACGTCACGGTGCTCGAGGGTGTTGTCGTCGGAGTTGGCCCCATGGTGGAAGGAGAAGCCCGCGTGCTCTCCACTTCGGCCATGACGCACGTCTTAAGCCACCTCCATCTTCGTGACCCCGGCTTCGACCTTGGTGCCTTGCTTGAGCCGGTGGACCCGGAATGCTACCCCACCGCTGCGGAAGCTGTGAAGGACCAGGTGGAGGCCCTGCTGCGGAAGTTCCTTGTCGTCGACCCTGTGGGCATAGCTGGCAGCACGGACGACGGTGATAGCGGCGTCGTCGTTGATGACGAGGCTCCCCAATTGGGCGATGCTGGCGTCTAAGGCTGAAAAAGAAGCTTGATAGTGGTGCTCCCCCTGTTTAAGCCCTACAACATGTATCGTGCCACATGGAGGCATAAGAACTTATGCTTGGTACTTCTAAGAGACAATATGTTTTGTAATAATTTGCTAGGGTTCTACAATTTCCTTTCCGTTTGCTTTAATGTTCTGCGTCAGCAGGGCCCGACCCCGCGCGTACCTTAGCCACCGTTGGGTCGTCCGGATCACCAGGACGGGACAAAGGGGTGAGGGGCACGTGACCAGTTAGGTTCCTGAGTCGCGATGCTCAGGAGTCCCCCTTGACGTACAAACAGCCCTCGGGAAGGAGATGCAAGAGTAGGCCTTAGTGTTCTGCGTCGGCAGGGCCCGGCCCTGCGCATACCTCAGTCGTTGTTGGGTCATCCAGATCACCAGGACGAGCCCAAGAGGTGAGGGGCTACGTGACCTGTTAGGCTCTTGAGTCGCGATGCTCAGGAGTCCCCCTTGACGTACGAACAAACCTTCATACCTTTCCTCGCTGAGGTCCCGCTCAGGAGGGGCACGCGAGGACCAGGTCCAAGGGACCTGGCAGGGTGGCATACACTAGGCATGACCTGAGCGTAGCCCCTGTGCCCAGCCCCCTCGCATGACTCTCCCGAAGAGAAAGCATTGAGGTGAGGCAGAACACCGACCCTGGTGTGTCCCTGAGGTTATTGCGGGCGTGAAGCCACCCTCAGTTGTTTATCACCAGCGCGGAGCATGGCACTTCTGCTCTTGCATGGGCATAGCCGCTCCTCGACCATGTCGACTGCCAGCTCGGAGCATGGTGCTTCCACTGGTGTGTGGGTGGGGGCTCCCTCTGAGTGGAGCCCCCGGGGCATGTACAGCCCTGCCCTGACACGTGGCTTGCACGACAGGACTAGAGGAGGTGTTTATGGGCACTCATGAGCCAGCACGGCACTCACGAGGCCCTACCTCAAGGCGGGTTGCGCCGGAACTTGGCTTGGTACATTGTCGGCAGTACAACGAGATGGTTAGACAACCTATGCCGAGTGAATCTCCTAAGGTTATCGCATGAGAAGGCCGAACACCAACGACCCTAGGAGGTGACGTGAACGGGACCGCCCGCCAGACAAAGATCAGCCATTGGGTTTATCGACGCTGCAGGGACAGACCCGAGCACATACGTCATGCCCAGTCTCTCATGCGAAGGTCCTGAAGAAAGATAACCGGCGCATGGCTCCCAAGGTGACGAGGCACCGGGTCGCACGCCCTCACTCATCCGCCCACGATTTGCTCATGCGAGAACAAGGCACCAAGGACCATGGGAGCTGGCCCGCGAGCTAGAGATCAGCCTCTTGCGTTTAGGGACACTACAGGGATGGACTCGAGCACAGATGCTGTGCCAATACTTAATCATGAGGCAGTCTTGGGTGGGTTTGCAAGGGTGTATGACGTTCATGGCAACGAAGTACCGGACAGGCAACTGATAATCATAAAGCAACTCATGGAAGAAGGTAAAAGCCAGCTCCGATAGATGCAAGAAGGATACAAGCCGCAGGGAGAGACCCACACGTCCTGGGGATAATGCAGTCCCAGGGGCTCCATCAACTGAATAAACTACAAGATGCGTGCTCCAGAAGTCGCTCCTCACAAGTCGTCCGGTGCCGATTTCCGGGGGACCCCGGAGGTTCTGGCTCCTCCTCCATCAGGATTGCCTGCCGCCTGGCCTCGCTAGCTGCCAGGGCACCCTACATGAGTTGCTGAAGGTAGTAGCCGCATTCGGTAGGCCAAAAGGCATGCTAACATAGCTGTGAGGGGGGCCCTCGCACCGACCAACACGGGACGGCCAGAAGAGCTCCTGAGATGCAGCCCTGTGAGCCCTGGGATGTTGACGCACACGCGCAGCTCGCTATCCTCGCCGGGACAAGGAGCCGTGCCAGGTGGTGGGCGTCCGTCGCCGTGTATAGCTCTCGCCTCTTGAAGCTCCTCGGTTGCCTTGGTGATGAACTCCTGAGCACCTGGCACCCCGTGCCTCGTGCCCTTCTAGCGGAAGCGCGTGCTGAAGCACGCCTCCATGCGGTGCTCGAGCACCTCCCTCATGACGTTGGCTAGGTCAGAGGCCTTCCAGAGGAGAGCCCCTGAGCCTAGCCTGACAGGGGAGCTGTCACGCCCAAGATGCGACCCTATCCTAAAGGAACTCGAAGGTCCCACCAAGGATAGAAGCGCATCTTGAAGACGCTTTTGCAAGGTGGATATCATTACATCAACATTACATAATAGATGGGGATACATACAAGGCATACAAATGCCGCAAGGATACACCAATACATCATACACAAGATCAACATCCGACTACAGATGAAACACAAACAGGAATTCAAACGACATCCACCCTGCTAGCCCAGGCTGCCGACCTGGAACCTAGCCCCTGATCGACGAGTAAACATCTCTCTCGCGTCATGATCATCGCACAACCTGTACCTGCAACTATTGTTGTAGTAATCTGTGAGCCACGAGGACTCAGCAATCCCATTACCATGGGTATCAAGACTAGCAAAGCTTAATGGGTAAGGAAGGGGTAAAGTGGCGAGGTTGCAGAAGCGACTAAGCATGTATGGTGGCTAACTTACGAAAACAAGAGTGAGAAGAGGAGCTTAGCAAGCGGTCGTCAACTAGTAATGATCAAGAAGTGATCCTGAACTCGTACTTACGTCAAACATAACCCAAAAGCCGTGTTCTCCACTTGAACAACCCCGAAAAGAGACAGTCACGGTTACACACACGGTTGGTGTATTTTAGAAGAGTTTACTTCAAGTTTGCTACAATACGACAGTGACGTGGATCAGTATTCGAGGATGTGCGAGTTTCGGATGGCTATTGGATACAATGCGACAATTTGGCATACCCAGATGTGTTAAAGGGTTATCCAACCGGACTTTCGAGAGCTGGAGTTTCAAGAAAGGATACAGAGAATTACCGACAGGTTGTTACAGCACAGAGATATTTCGCGAGCTGAGCGGATGTGCATACACAGGAATACGTGTAGATGTGCCTTGACCTACGGTGATCTCGAGCGAGATTCGAGTTATGATGATTGAATCATGCGGAAATTCCAGATATGGACTAGTAGACCATTGGCGAAATTTGAAAGGGAAATGGTGAATGGGAACAAGATTGAAGAAGAGAAGCTGTATTACGAAGAACGTTGATGGTACAGGATATGAAGACTAATCTGAGAAGACTATCATTCGGACCGATTACCTCGCAGCCAAGTGTATCGTCAGAATTCTAAATGAAAGGATTCGTGACAGTATGGATTCATACGACAAGAAGCGGATAGCAAGTTTGAGAAAGGATCTGAAGGAGTACGACTATGGATCAGCCTGTAAAGGAACTTGAACCGGATATTCATCATTCCCATGATTCGTAGTATGATTACGTGGATCGATAACCGAGGATACGTATGATTAACATATTCATCGTTGTTGAAGATCATGACGGTAGTCGCGATTCGAGAATATCGCAAGAGACGCAAGATCAAGACGTAATTCAATTGCGATTGGGTAGGTGAGTAATTGGAACCAGTTTTATAGTATGAACAGACCTTCGGTCCATGAAATTGGGTTGATGGGATTGTCAGCTTTCATTTCCAGTTCGAACAAAGTACGATCAGAGAGGTTCAAAACGAAGGAGTTGACTGCGAGAAGTCTAGGGATGAATTCATTCTCAGTTGGTTAAGATGGATTAAAGCAAGTAGACTCGATATGCCGTACTAACGAGTGGAGTACTCGGAGGGAGAGAAATCTGGGACATGGATCTTGTTAGATTAAGGATCATGCCGATGAGAATTGCTCGGAGTAGTGAGAACGAGGTTAGAGCCACCGAAGCATTACATCGGCGGAGGAACTCTATTCCGAGTGAGCAGAAGATGACAGGAGACCGATCTTGGCATCAGAGATCCGAGGAAAGTCACAGTTGAAGGCCGAAGTTCTCCGAGATATCCAGTTACGCGTAGAAATCTCGGGAGCTCGTATATCTTGTTCCCCTGGCAATGGCAAGATTCTAGTAAGATTAGCATTCCGAGCATTGGAATGCGTACATATAAGTGCTCTGGAGTTTCTCAGTTGGAGGAATAAGGCCGTTAAGTATTCAAATCCCATGCTGGAAGATAGAAACTGCAATCACTTGAAAACAGTGGGTAGGTTGAATCAAATGTGATTTAAATGTTATAAGTCAATTCCAGAATCAATGTCTAGAATGTAATGAAGCGTAGTTTTGAGATATTGATTAATTTCTGAAATATTCAAATAATAAATAAAACTGCAAAGAAAAGACCCTGCCGCGAATGCCCAAATGCTCACGAAGATATTTCACCGCGAGTTCATCCTTCCCGGGAATCAACCTTCATGCTGATCCCCTCTTGCACTGATTGTCACTAAGATTTGATTCTTATGTTTCCTCCTAATGTCAAATGAAAATATCCGACCTCGATACGCCACGCGCTACTACCTGCCCCCGATGCTCCAACTTCGAACCTCCCGACGCGACCGCTGAACCGTCCGAGTTGCCGATCCCCACTCTCGCACGAGATCACCACCCACTTCTTCAGCTAGCCATCACGCCACCGATACTGAAGACGGTCCCCATCCCTTCATCAAATAGCCAGTACCAAGCACCTTTGCTAACCGCCGACTTGTCAGCTGACGTTTAACCTTAGATCCGCTGACTTGATTCCGGATTGACGCCTTGACGGTTCCATCTGCTTCTTCTTGACTTTCTGGCCCGTATCCTTCTTTCTCAGTTTACTTTCGTTCGAAGTCGTTTCGCGAATAACTGGAGGACACACTGGCGATCGGATCCGGGCGTTCTGAGCGCTGGCGCGCCTTCCTATGCAATGGAGGGAGGCGTCCCATCGGCGGGCGCAGGTCTTGAGGTGGTGCTGTTGGACACCCCGCTCTCCTAAGGTCCTTGGCAGAACAGCTGCTTCTTCTTCTTGGGGACGGCCTCAGGAGGGTGGACGGTGCCTTCGTCGTCGGGGTTCTCGATTACCGCAGCCTGGAAGACGCGCTCGAGAGAGCATACTGCGTCCTTCTCCTCACAGGCGACTGTGACGACGCTGCAGCTCCCTGGCATCTTGAGGACATTGTAACCATGATGAGTCACTGCCATGAACTTGGCCAAGGCCAGATATCCAAGGATGGTGTTGTATGGAAGGCAAATTTGGGCGACGTCGAAGTCGATGAGCTCAGTGTGGTAGTTGTCGCGCTTGCCGAAGGTGACAGGGAGGTGGATCTGCCCTATCGGGGTGGTGAGGCCGTCGATCACTCCTGAGAAGGGCTTGGTGGGCTGCAGCTGGTCATAGCGCACTTGGAGTCGGTCAAATGTCTCAACGGAAAGAACGTCGAGCCCCCCGCCGCCATTGATGAGAGTCTTGGTGACGAGGACGTTGCTGATGGTTGGCGAGCAGAGCATCGGGAGAGCGCCGGCGGTTGCCGCGCACTTGAGCTGGTCGGACGAGCTGAAGGTAATGGTGCACTTGGACCACCTGAGCGGATGCGTAGCCTCGAGCTTGGGGAGGGCACGTTCACCTGACGGGCAAACTGCTTGAAGCTGCAATGAGAGGCAGGGGCCTGTGTGCCGCCTAGGATGCAGTCGGTGGCATGAGGCTCCTGGAAGCCCCTAGCCCATCGTCCTGGTGGTGGTCGTCGTTCCTTCTTCATGGTGGCGGCAGCGGAGGGAGGCCAGAGTTGCCCAGAGGACGGTCCTCATGAGGCTGGTCCCTCCAGGGGCCTTCGCGAGGCTGGCCTTGCCAGCGTTCCTCACGAGGCTGATTGCGCCACTCTTGGCGGAGGTCGCGGTCGTCCCAGCTTCCTCCACTTCAGTCTCCTCCGTGGCCATAGCCACGATCGTTGTGCTCGGGGCGACGATCGATACGCCCGTCGCGGATGGCCCTGAGCTCCTAACAATCATTGGTGTTGTGGCTGTGCACGTTGTGGAAGACGCAGAATGGGCAGCTGCCCTTGGATGACTCCGGGTGATCGCAGCCGCGCTTCATCTCCGGTTCAACCGCGAGTACGACCAGTCCCTTGCGGTTCACGTCTTTGGCTTTGGCCTTCTTTTCTTCTGGGTCAGCCCCCGGGAGCTCCAAGAGGGAGAGGTGACCCTCCTCAGCTCTCTCACAATTGGTTGCCATGTTGAACATCTCTAGAGCCGTGCATAGGTCCTCATGTATGGCGAGCTCCTCCTTCATCTTGACATCGCGGACGCCATCGGAGAATGCCGAGATGATAGCCTCGTCCGACACCTTGGGGATCTTGAGGCGAACAGTGTTGAAGCGCTAGATATACTTCTGCAAGGTCTCCCCTGGCTGCTGCTTGATGCGCCGTAGGTCACCCGCAGCCGGCAGCCGGTCACAGGTGCCCTGAAAGTTGGAGACGAAACACTCTCACATCTCGTCCCAGTTGGAGATCGATCCTGCGGGCACGTTTAGGAGCCACGAGCACCCGCCATCCTTGAGGGCCATGGGAAACCAGTTCGCCATAACCTTATCTTCGCCGTTGGCGGCCTCGATGCTCAGCTCGTAGAGCTGCAAGAACTCAGCAGGGTCGGGGGTGCCGTCCTAGCGTGGAGGTAGGTCGAGCTTGAACTTCCCCGGCCAAATGACCCTGCGCAGCTCCGGAGTGAAGGCGCGCGACCCGTTGTGGTCACGGGAGCCTGTCATGGAGGTGGAGCCTGATCCTGGCGCTCGCGTGCCACTGCCGCAGGCGGGCGGTCTTGACGTGGTGGTGCTGGGAGTGCACGGGCATCTTCTTGCGGCCGCCGGACATCTTGGCAGCTTTCTTCTTCACGCGCCAGCGCCCTGTGTGGCGGGTCACGCTGCGGGGCCTCGCGCCTAGGCCCGATGGAGACATCTTGATGGGGAGGTGGAGGAGGTGCTCCGTGGGCTATGTCACCCACAGCCGGCAGTGGGCGAGGTAGCGAGAGAGACGGTGTAGGAGAGCCCCCGGCAGCGCTAACAAGATCGGCGATGCGCTCTAGCCAGTGTTCGTAGAGGTCTTCGACGGGGCGATAGCGCTGGAGCTCGCGCGCCATGAGCAACACAGCTTGCACGTTCGCCGGCCCGCGACGTGCATGGGACGACGAACTAGCCGGAGTCATTGACGGGGTGGCGGTGCGCCCATCACGCTGCACAGAAGGGTGTAGCGATGAAGCTTGCTGCCCGAGCCTCGTCGGGTCGGTAGCAGCGATCTCCTCTGGAGACGGGGGACGGTGAGGACAGCTGTCACCCGCTGGCGCTGTGTGAGTGACGCGGGCGGCAAGAGCGGCCCGGTGCTCAGCACGAGCTCGACGGGCGTCAGCATTGGAACCAGTGGAGCGGTGGCGGGTCGAACGGTGGAAGAGAGGCTCCGACGCACCCCTACCTAGCACGCCAAATGTCGGATTTCAGGTTCCGCAAACACTTGAGAGGTTCGAACTCTTGGGTGCATGTGAAGAACTCGTCCTCCCTAGTCTGCCTACTCACTAATCTCACGGCCTAGCTCAACGAACTGAATGGAAAGGAGACACAACAGTTCACCCAGGTCCGAGCCACCTTGCGGTGTAAAACCCAACTCTTGCTTTGTGGTGGATTAGCCTCGAGGGGCTGAGGATGAACTAGTACAATGGTGAACAACTGTCACGCCCAATATGCGACCCTATCCAAAAGGAACTCGACGGTCCCACCAAGGATAGACCCGCATATTGAAACGCTTTTGCAAGGTGGATATCATTACATCAACATTACATAATAGATGGGGATACATACATAAGGCACAAATGCCACAAGAATACATCAACATCATGTACAAGATCAACATCCGACTACGGATGAAACATAAACCGAAACTCAAACGACATCCACCCTGCTAGCCCAGGCTGCCGACCTGGAATCTATCCCCTGATCGAAGAAGCAGAAGAATAACTCCAAAACAAGCAAACATCGCTCTCGCGACATGGTCATCACATGAACCTGTACCTGCAACTGGTGGTGTAGTAATCTGTGAGCCACGAGGACTCAGCAATCCCATTACCATGGGTATCAAGACTAGAAAAGCTTAATGGGAAAGGAAGGGGTAAGGTGGTGAGGTTGCATCAGCGACTAAGCATGATATGGTGGCTAACTTACACAAAAGAGAGCGAGAAGAGAAACAAAGGAACGGTCGTCAACTAGTATGATCAAGAAGTGATCCTGAACTCCTACTTACGTCAGACAAAACCCAGAAACCGTGTTCTCCTCTCGTTCAACCCCGAAAAGAGACACTCACGGTTACGCACACGGTTGGTGTATTTTAATTAAGATCAACTTCGGGTTTTCTACAACCGAACATTAACAAATTCCCATCTGCCACATAACCGCTGGCACGGCTTTGAAAGTTCAAACCCTGCAGGGTGTCCCAACTTAGCCCATGATAAGCTCTCGCGATCAACGAAGGATATTCCTTCTCCCTGGGAAGACCCGATCAGTCTCGGAATCCCGGCTACAAGACATTTCGACAGCAATAAAACAAGACCAGCAAAGCCGCCCGATGCGCCGACAATCCCGATAGGAGCTGCACATATCTCGTTCTCAAGGCAACACCGGATGAGACTAGCTACGAGTAAAACCAAACCTCGGGTTGCCTCAAGGTGGCCCCGCAGGCAGCTCGGTTCAGGCCAGCACTTAGAGAAGCACTGGCCCGGGGGGGCTGAATAAAGATGACCCTTGGGTTAATTACTCCCAAGGGAAATGTAGGTGGTGGTGAGGCAAATGGTAAAACCAAGGTTGGGCCTTCTTTGGAGGAGTCTTATTCAAAGCGAACTGTCAAGGGGTCCCATAAATCACCGACCGCGTTAGGGACGCAAAATCCGGGAACATAATACCGATATGGCGGAAACTAGGCGGCAAGAGTGGAACAAAACACCAGGCATAAGGCCGAGCCTTCCACCCTTTACCGAGTATATAGATGCATTAATTAAATAAGATATATTGTGATATCCCAACAAGTAAACATGTTCCAACAAGGAACAACATCTCCATGTTCCAACAGGGAACAAACTTCATCTTCACCTGCAACTAACAACGCTATAAGAGGGGCTGAGCAAAGCGGTAACATAGCCAAACAACGGTTTGCTAGGAAGGGTGCAAAAAGGTTAGAGGCTGACATGGCAATTTGGGAGGCTTGAGGAATAGGTAATAGGTAGCGCAGCATAGCGATAGAACGAAGCAACTAGCATAGCAGTGATAGTAGTGAGATCCAGGGTAGCGGTCATCTTGCCTGAAATCCCGCAAGGAAGAAGAACGAGTCCATGAAGAAGACGAACGGATGAAGCCGAACCAAGCGTAGACGAACGAATCCTCACGATCGCAACGAAACAGGAACTAACAAGAAGAAGCACACAACATAGTAAACACACCACACATGAACATAACAAGATGCACAACAAACATGATGCATGACAAATCTAGATGAGGCTACTCATGGCAAGAGATGATGCAAACAAGAGCAACACATCAAAGCAAATTTAAATGAGGCCGGGAACAACATATAACAATTCCGGTAAGTCCTCATATGCAAATTTCGAAATTGGTCCAGATCTGAATAAACCTTATGTTCAAGTTGTTAAACAGCAAGTTAAGATGCACCACGATGATCTACATGAAATTCTAGTCAAGTTACATATAAAGTTCATTAGATTCGGAGCTACGGCCTAGAAGATATGAGCAAAACAAGATAAACATGGTATTGATGCAAAATGCATACAAACATCAAGCAAACACCTCAAAAAAAGGATCCAACATGATAATATGAAACTACATGCAAAATCAAGCAATTTTCATATAGAGCACACTCAAAACGGAGCAACGGTTCAACACATACACCCTATACAAGTTATAGCAACAATCTGTCCAAAACAGCAACTAGGCATATTGCGAGCATCAAAACAACATGCTACAACACCTCAACAAGAAAACAAAAGGCATGGGCATGATCTACAGGTAAAGCATTACAAAACATGAACACTGAGCTATCTCCAGAAACAACTAGAACATGCTCAAAAACACATGGCAAGATTGCAAATAATAACAGTTTCAGGCTTTAGCAGAAATAACATCAGGTTGCAATGTTTAGAGCTATCAAACAACATGCTACAGGAACTTATCATGGAAAACAAAGGCATGGAATGATACTACTAAATGCATAGAACAAAAGTCCCTTACTGACCATAAGCCAAAAAGGATCAGAAAATATGATGGCACCCACGTAAACATGGCAAGTTATATTACAGATTTAAACATGGCAGGAACAACGATAAGTAGGCATGTTGGTGAGCTTAAACCACTCACCACAGAGCAATACATGGCATGGCAAGGCAACCAACAGTAAGAATACATGGCATAGAAGCTATACATGGCAAGAACAACATCATAGCATACACGGATCAACTACAACAGCCTTGGCAAAATTGAATAACATGTAAACAATCTGCCAGGAAACATTTTATAGCAAAAGTAGAGCTTGATTGACTCAAGCTATGGCACTCCATAATTGCAAACAAGGGCATGGATGGATAGAGCAAGACATGTATAACAAAACATCCTTACTAAAGTATCTCAAAATATGCATGGATCTCTCTGTAGCATCAAGTTAACATGGCATAAAAATATCAGCAAAACAGGGGCTGAAATCAGCAACAACAAGACACCTAGTTTGCATGCTTGTGCTAGTCACCACATAGATCACAAAAATACATAGCAAGCACCACTATAAAGATGGCATGGTATATTACAAAACACATGTAGGACTCAAGTTCATAGGGAGCACACATCAATCATGGCAAAATGACAAAGTGCATGTTACATTAAGAAACGAAACTAACATCACATAGCACTCTTCTAACAGCATTTCGGGCATCAAGATGAGCTCAAATGAAAATGATGCAATGATATGAAATGATCTACTCTTCTAGGTGAACATTTTGACATATTACGCGCACGATACGGAGCAACGATGACAGAGTTATGATGCAATGAAAATGCAAGAAAATTATTGCAGATTCGGGACTTAGTGGAAATATCACCTCCGGGAAAAGTCAACCCGGGACGGAGGCGTGCGGGACGAGGAGATCCGGGCGCAGCGGGGAGGCGTTTGGTTCGCGGGGTTGGTGGATCTGATCCACCCCCAACTCCGGCGAGGTGGAGGCGGTTCCGGCGAGGAGGAGGCGCGGGAGATGGCCGGGGAGGTCGGGGACGACCGGATCCGGTCCGGCCTGACCGGATCCGCAACGAAGCGGCGGCGGCACAGGTTCTCCGGCGAGGGAACGGCCGGGCGGCGGGTCCGGCCGCCGAGGACGGCGGCAAGCACGGACGCCGGCCGGAGGCTGGCGGAGGGCGCCCGGCCGGGCGGGTCAGGCGCCTGGCGCGTGGCGAAGAGAGAAGGTGGGGTGGCTCCAGCGGCGGCAGGCGGCGGGCGGCGGCGCAGGAGGTCGCCGGCGGGAGCCGCGCTGCACAGGTGGCGGACGGCGACGGGCTGGAGCGGCTCCGGTGTGGCGGGCCGAAGCAAGCGGCGGCGGCGGTGGCTCGCTGGAGCGGATCTGAGCCCATGCCCATGAGTGGTGGGAGGCGGCGACAGGTGGCGGGCGCTGGTTGGCGGATGGTGGCGGCGGACATGTCCGGGCGGGGGTTTTGTCCGTGGCTTGAGTGGATGAGACGATAGGGTTGGACTGCGCGAAAAATCGGGGGGATGCACATATTTATAGGTAGGGGGAGCTAGGAGAGTCCAAATGAGGTGGGGTTTTCGGCCATGCGATCGTGATCGAACGACCGAGAGCATGGAGGGGAGTTAGATGCGTTTTGGGCCACTTCGGAAGGGGTGTTGGGCTGCACACAAAAGAGGCTTTTGCGGTTACCCGGTTAACCGTTGGAGTACCAAACGACCTCCAAATGATCCGAAACTTGACAGGCGATCTACCGGTGGTATACCAAGGCCGCTTGACAAACCTCGGTCCATTCCGAGACCGTTTAAAACCCACACACGAAAAGAGGTAAAAGGGGGCGCCGGGAGACATAGGAGTGCCGGATTGGAAAACGGACAACGGGGAAAATGCTCGGATGCATGAAACGAACACGTATGCAAAATGAAATGCACATGATGACATGATAAAAATGCAGATGATGACATGGCAAAGTGCAACACGCAAGCACATGACATGGCAACGACAACGAATAAAAGGCGGACACCTGGCGCATCGAATCCGAGGCATTACAACACTCCTCCACTAACAAGAGATCTCGTCCCGAGATCTTAGGACCGAGACAGAAGGGAAAAAAGGATTAGGTGAAACAAGAATTCAAGAGAAGAAGCAACGAATCGAGAGCACTCAAGAAGAAGAGACGAACGACGAGAATGACGAGAATCGAAAGCTCACGGAATCAGATAGACTATGAAAGCACTCGTTCTAACCGGAGTGGTTAGAATGAGAAAAGAAACAAATAAGACTGAAAGGATTTAGGCAGCACACCAGTTGAACAAGGAAAGAGTTGGAACTGAGTTTGACAAAATGGAACGATAGTTGACGAGAGGAACAACACAATGCCTCCGGAAGAATTGAAAGAATTGCATGAAAAGAACTTAGAAGGAAGGATTGAACGGAGTTGTTGAGAAAATAAACAACGAAAGAATAAGCTTGTTGTGGACTTATGGATAACATCTCAAAATTATGAGCTGATCGCCGACCACAAACGGGAATGATTGGATAGCTGAGAAGAACAAAGAAACGCAAAACTCCACTTCAAAAGAATACGGAGAACTTATTGCACTTCGAGATGCGAGAAGAAAAGATACTTGAACTCCACCAACACAATCTTGATGAACTCTTGAAGAAATGAATTAAATCATGAAGAACCACCATGAAGAACTCCGGTAACAAAGGATGATGAGATAAAATGAAGGAAGAAAGAATAAGATGAGCCTTGCGATTAATTAGATGGAGGTTCCGACGAAATGGCCGAGGAAATTTGAACTCCGGAAAAGAAAAGATGGAGAACACTTGGAACTAGAATTTATTCCTCACGAACAAACTCCGAAGAAAGGGATTACTCACTTGGATGAAATAAGAATAAGATTTATTGTATGCTTATCCTTCACCAAATTAAATTGATGACAAGCAATGGATTTTTGCATACTACTTATTCTTCTTGAAAAAGAATTGAGAAGTGACATATCGCAAACTTGAGAAGGACTTCACGAATCACCGGTAGGATTGAAGAGAACGAAAAGGATTAAATGATAATCAAAGAAAAAGAATCTTGAACGAACCACCGTAAGAATTCGAAAATGACTGATGAAGGAGTATGAATCACCGGGAAGAATTAGAAAAAAAACCAATAAGCTAGAGGGGATTTAGATGCAAAAGAACACAGATATCATGAGTTGATTAAAGCACACTTAAACGAGGCACCGGAAGAATATTGAGATGAACGAAGCTGAAAACTTAGAACAAAGAAATATTCCGAAAAGATGACCTCCGGGTGATCGAGACGGAAAACAACTCCTGAAATACTCCGGATGGATGAAAAGAATTGCACAACTGGAAACAACTAGATAGGATAACATCGAGCTAGCACCATGAATCTCCGGGGGAATGGACAAGATTTAAGAGAAACTCTACTTCGGTCTTCAAATGATGAGGAGAAACCACGAAAATTAATGAGATACTCCGGAAGAAAGAAAAACAGAGAGGTTGAGCCAACAATGAAATGATTCGAAATCGATCTTGGAAAAGGCAAGTGACTGATGATATTCATTCTTACGTCACACTCGAAAAGAATTGGGAATAACTCCGGAAACATCAGAAGAGTCAGGTAAGATCCTGGGAAAGACCTGTGGGTTAGGGCCCACTGAAAAGAAACACCGTTGGAAAGGATTGATGAACAGATAGATGATGCACCGGAAGAACTGAAATATTTGACTGAGGTGACAGCCTCGAATTAATTGGAACACTGACAAATCTCCTGAGATGACTTGAGCACTCCGGAAGGATAAACTGGCGAGAGACGAACGAGCAGGGAAAACACTTTGAAGGAAAAGAATATGATTAACCCGAAAAAAACTTGAATTGAGTGTACCGGAAAAAGAAAGGGATGAAGAATGACGAACGAGACGAGAATTCACCGGTTGAAATGATTGAGGGAAGACTGAAGAGACTCCGTACGAATGAAATTTATGGTCGGAAGAAACTCGAACTTCGGGAATAATAGGGTGGGAGGGCGGGAAAACAAAGACAACTTGGGAGGGGAAACCGACGAATAACTTCAAGAGGAAACACTGGTTGAAATCATTGATTAGAGAGAGCAAAAAAACTCGCACGAGTAGAAGGATACTCAATACCGGACTCCGGTTCCGACAAGAAAAAGGGGTGGGTGGGTGGGAAAAAACAAGGACAACTTCGGACAGAGAAACAACATCGATCGAAAAGAGCTGAGGATTGATCTCCAAGACAAAGAGGTTCGAGTCGACTTGACGAAAAATGCACCGGATGAAAAGAACTGAGGAACAACGATCGGAAAACCAACTGCGTGATCCTAAAGAAAATTTGAAGGGGAAGAGAAGTAATTCAAAACACCTACGTCAAGATTCCTTACTAGAGCGACGAAGGGACAGAGGAGTAAAAGAATTCCTACTCTCCGATATAACTAGACTCCGAAAATAGTTTTCTTCTAGACTCGACAGCGGCCAAACTACACGATCAATCAAGGGGGCTCCTAAGGTCAGTCGAGGCTCTGATACCAACTTGCCACGCCCAATATGCGACTCTATCCAAAAGGAACTCGACGGTCCCACCAAGGATAGACCCGCATATTGAAACGCTTTTGCAAGGTGGATATCATTACATCAACATTACATAATAGATGGGGATACATACATAAGGCACAAATGCCACAAGAATACATCAACATCATGTACAAGATCAACATCCGACTACGGATGAAACATAAACCGAAAATCAAACGACATCCACCCTGCTAGCCCAGGCTGCCGACCTGGAATCTATCCCCTGATCGAAGAAGTAGAAGAAGAACTCCAAAACAAGCAAACATCGCTCTCGCGACATGGTCATCACATGAACCTGTACCTGCAACTGGTGGTGTAGTAATCTGTGAGCCACGAGGACTCAGCAATCCCATTACCATGGGTATCAAGACTAGCAAAGCTTAATGGGAAAGGAAGGGGTAAGGAGGTGAGGTTGCAGCAGCGACTAAGCATGATATGGTGGCTAACTTACGCAAAAGAGAGCGAGAAGAGAAACAAAGGAACGGTCGTCAACTAGTATGATCAAGAAGTGATCCTGAACTCCTACTTACGTCAGACATAACCTAGAAACCGTGTTCTCCTCTCGTTCAACCCCGAAAAGAGACACTCACGATTCACGCTTTACGGTTGGTGTATTTTAATTAAGATCAACTTCGGGTTTTCTACAACGGACATTAACAAATTCCCATCTGCCACATAACCGCAGGCACGGCTTTCGAAAGTTCAAACCCTGCAGGGTGTCCCAACAGCCCATGATAAGCTCTCGCGATCAACGAAGGATATTCCTTCTCCCGGGAAGACCCGATCAGTCTCGGAATCCGGCTACAAGACATTTCGACAACAATAAAACAAGACCAGCAAAGCCGCCCGATCGCCGACAATCCCGATAGGAGCTGCACATATCTCGTTCTCAGGGCAACACCGGATGAGACTAGCTACGAGTAAAACCAAACCTCGGGTTGCCTCAAGGTGGCTCCGCAGGCAGCTCGGTTCAGGCCAGCACTTAGAGAAGCACTGGCCTGGGGGGGGGCTGAATAAAGATGACCCTTGGGTTAATTACTCCCAAGGGAAATGTAGGTGGTGGTGAGGCAAATGGTAAAACCAAGGTTGGGCCTTGCTGGAGGAGTCTTATTCAAAGCGAACTGTCAAGGGGGTCCCATAAATCACCCGACCGCGTTAGGGACACAAAATCCGGGAACATAATACCGATATGACGGATACTAGGGCGGCAAGAGTGGAACAAAACACCAGGCATAAGGCCGAGCCTTCCACCCTTTACCAAGTATATAGATGCATTAATTAAATAAGATATATTGTGATATCCCAACAAGTAAACATGTTCCAATAAGGAACAACATCTCCATGTTCCAACAGGGAACAAACTTCATCTTCACCTGCAACTAACAACGCTATAAGGGGCTGAGCAAAGCGGTAACATAGCCAAACAACGGTTTGCTAGGATGGGTGCAAAAAGGTTAGAGGCTGACATGGCAATTTGGGAGGCTTGAGGAACAGGTAATAGGTAGCGCAACATAGCGATAGAACGAAGCAACTAGCATAGCAGTGATAGTAGTGAGATCCAGGGTAGCGGTCATCTTGCCTGAAATCCCGCAAGGAATAAGAACGAGTCCATGAAGAAGACGAACGGATGAAGCCGAACCAAGCGTGAGACGAGCGAATCCTCACGATCGCATAGCAAACAGGAACTAACAAGAAGAAGCACACAACATAGTAAACACACCACACATGAACATGACAAGATGCACAACAAACATGATGCATGACAAATCTAGATGAGGCTACTCATGGCAAGAGATGATGCAAACAAGAGCAACACATCAAAGCCAATTTAAATGAGGCCGGGAACAACATATAACAATTCCGGTAAGTCCTCATATGCAAATTTCGAAATTGGTCCAGATCTGAATAAACCTTATGTTCAAGTTGTTAAACAGCAAGTTAAGATGCACCACAATGATCTACATGAAATTCTAGTCAAGTCACATATAAAGTTCATTAGATTCGGAGCTACGGCCTAGAAGATATGAGCAAAACAAGATAAACATGGTATTGATGCAAAATGCATACAAACATCAAGCAAACACCTCAAAAAAAGGATCAAACATGATAATATGAAACTACATGCAAAATCAAGCAAGTTTCATATAGAGCACACTCAAAACGGAGCAACGGTTCAACACATACACCCTATACAAGTTATAGCAACAATCTGTCCAAAACAGCAACTAGGCATATTGCGAGCATCAAAACAACATGCTACAGCACCTCAACAAGAAAACAAAAGGCATGGGCATGATCTACAGGTAAAGCATTACAAAACATGAACACTGAGCTATCTCCAGAAACAACTAGAACATGCTCAAAAACACATGGCAAGATTGCAAATAATAACAGTTTCAGGCTTTAGCAGAAATAACATCAGGTTGCAATGTTTAGAGCTATCAAACAATATGCTACAGGAACTTATCATGGAAAAAAAAGGCATGGCATGATACTACCAAATGCATAGAACAAAAGTCCCTTACTGACCATAAGCCAAAAAGGATCATAAAATATGATGGCACCCACGTAAACATGGCAAGTCATATTACAGATTTAAACATGGCAGGAACAACGATAAGTAGGCATGTTGGTGAGCTTGAACCACTCACCACAGAGCAATACATGGCATGGCAAGGCAACCAACAGTAAGAAGACATGGCATAGAAGCTATACATGGCAAGAACAACATCATAGCATACACGGATCAACTACAACAGCCTTGGCAAAATTGAATAACATGTAAACAATCTGCCAGGAAACATTTTATAGCAAAAGTAGAGCTCGATTGACTCAAGCTATGGCACTCAATAATTGCAAACAAGGGCATGGATGGATAGAGCAAGACATGTATAACAAAACATCCTTACTGAAGTATCTCAAAATACGCATGGATCTCTCTGTAGCATCAAGTTAACATGGCATAAAAATATCAGCAAAACAGGGGCTGAAATCAGCAACAACAAGACACCTAGTTTGCATGCTTGTGCTAGAGACCACATAGATGACAAAAATACATAGCAAGCACCACTGTAAAATGGCATGGCATATTACAAAACACATGTAGGACTCAAGTTCATAGGGAGCACACATCAATCATGGCAAAAATGACAAAAGTGCATGTTCTGTTAAGAAACAGAAACTAACATCACATATCACTCTTCTGACAGCATTTCGGGCATCAAGATGAGCTCAAATGAAAATGATGCAATGAGATGAAATGATCTACTCTTCGAGGCGAATATTTTGACATATTACACGCACGAAACGATGCAATGATGACAGAGTTATGGTGCAATGAAAATGCAAGAAAATTACTGCAGATTCGGGACTTAGTGGAAATATCACCTCCGGGAAAAGTCAACCCGGGACGGAGGCGTGCGGGACGAGGAGATCCGGGCGCAGCGGGGAGGAGTTTGGTTCGCGGGGTTGGTGGATCTGATCCACCCCCAACTCCGGTGAGGTGGAGGCGGTTCCGGCGAGGAGCTCCGGCAAGGAGGAGGCGCGGGAGATGGCCGGGAGGTCGAGACGACCGGATCCAGTCCGCCCGACCGGATCCGCAACGAGGCGGCGGCGCACGGGTTCTCCGGCGAGGGGCCGTGGCCAGGTCCCGCCGCCGAGGACGGCGGCGAAGCAGACAGGACGCCGAGGGAGGCTTGGCCGAGGGCGCCGGCCGGAGCGGGTCGAGGCGCCCGGGCGGCGCGTGGCGGAGGAGGAGCGGGCGGTTCCTGGCGGCAAGCGGCAGAAGGGCGGGCGGGAGGTCGCCCGGCGGGAGCCGCAACGGCACGGTGGCGGACGGCGGCGGGCTGGAGCAGCTCCGGTGGCGGGGGCCCCGACGGGCGAAGCGGCGGTCTGTGAGCTTCTTGGAGCATTTAGCCCCATGGCCCATGGTGGTGGGAGGCGGCGGCGACAGGTGGCGGGCGCTGGTTGGCCGGATGGTGGCGGCGGACATGTCCGGCGGCGGGGGGTTTTGTCCGGCGGCGCGAGGTGGACGAACGATAGGGTTGGACTGCGCGAAAAATCGGGGGGATGCACATATTTATAGGTAGGGGGAGCTAGGAGAGTCCAAATGAGGTGCGGTTTTCGGCCACGCGATTGTGATCGAACGACCGAGAGCATGGAGGGGAGTTAGATGGGTTTTGGGCCAATTTGGAAGGGGTGTTGGGCTGCACACAAAAGAGGCTTTTGCGGTTACCCGGTTAACCGTTGGAGTACCAAATGACCTCCAAATGATCCGAAACTTGATAGGCGGTCTACCGGTGGTATACCAAGGCCGCTTGACAAACCTCGGTCCATTCCGAGACCGTTTAAAACCCACACACGAAAAAGAGGTAAAAGGGGGCGCCGGAGACATAGGAGTGCGGATTGGAAAAGCGGACAACGGGGAAAATGCTCGGATGCATGAAACGAACACGTATGCAAAATGAAATGCACATGATGACATGATAAAAATGCAGATGATGACATGGCAAAGTGCAACACGCAAGCACATGACATGGCAACGACAGCGAATAAAAGGCGGACACCTGGCGCATCGAATCCGGGGCGTTACAACAACCTCAGGAGGAAAGGTGTTCTTGAGCTCGAGTGAGCTGGTGGATGTGATGGTGGAACGGATCCGTCCCCTCTAAGGTGGTGGCTAAGTCCTATTTTGTCACATCCCAGCTAGACCATGCATTAGGGTGTGCATCATGTTTAAATTTCATTTGAATTTGAAATGGGGAAGACAGGAAACCCCCAGAACCCCCCCCCCCCCCTTAATTCAACTAGGGTTTACTAAAAATTATTTCAATCAACCTGAAATGCCCTTCAAAATGCTCATCATCTTTGCTTTGGTTCAGAGCCTATGTCAAAAGTGGTGCATCATTTTCTAGGTCATCCAAAGGTCTTTGAATTAATTCATAAGTTTTTGGACTTGAGCATTTCAAATTATATAAAATAGTTCAAATGTCCAAATATTGCCAAACCAAAATGTTTCATGTTGGAAATATTTCAACATTGGACCAGGAGCATTTTGGTGAATTTTAAAACTGTTTTGGTATTTTTAAAAACTCCACAAAGTTGCAGAAAAATAGAAAAAGATAAAAACAGGAAAGAACTTACCTGGCGCCACCTACCCGCCCACTGCTGCCCAGCCCAGCAGAGCAGCTGGCATGGTAGCTGCTTGGCTCGGCGAGCGAGCAGCCAGTGCTTTCGGCGAGCACCGCATGGGTGCCACGCACCTGGTTGCCGCCTCGCCGCTCCTCTCATCCAGCTGCCGACGGGGTTCGCCTCCTCGCTCTCCCGAACCCCTGGACACCTCCTCTCCTCCCGGTTCCTCTCTCTCGCTCCCCCCCCGCTTTGGCCGACGCCGCCGCCAAGACCATCGCCAGAATCGCGCTCCCGCCGTCCGTGCTCCTCCTCACCTTGTCTAGGAGCTCCGCCGCTCTCCACGACCCGAACTAGCCGAGCCCGCCTGCTCAAGTGAACCGAGTCCACCCACCGACCTCGACCGAGTCCACCGTTGCGGAGATCCCCTTCAACGCCGTCGTCGCTCGGCCCGCCCCCGACCTCAACAGTGCTTCTCGAGTTACCCGTGAGCCCATCTACCTCCCTTCCCTTTCTCTCTCGCTCTCGAGCAGCGTAGCAACGAGCAGAGCTCACCCGCACACCCGCCCTTGGAGCTCGTCGCCGACGTGCTCCGGTCACCCTCCGCCACCTCTTGGTGTCCTTCACACTCACCGCACCCCATGGGGTCTAACCATGCACTTCCCGCACCTCACCGACCCCTCTAGCCCTAAGTTCGTCTTGGCGAACTCCGGCGGCTGCCTAGGTCGTCGCCGGCGCCGATTCAAGCCACCCGACCCCAACCGACTCCACCAAGAGCAGCGGCATGTCCCCACTACCCATAGCCACCGTCTGCTGCTCGTTTGGTCGCCGGAATGGTCAACGCACTTCCGCCGCTTGGCGTCGCTCGGCTGCTAGACGCATGATGCAGCCGGCGTGGACTTTGACCACGGTGGGCCTGGTTGACTCCGATGAGTCAATGACGGTGGGCCCAGCCACGCTAACTAAATAGGTTTAGTTTTAATTAAACATTAGTTAAACTAATTACCACGACACCTGGACCCACCGTCGGGTTTGACTGGACGTCTCCGTTGACCTGACGTCATCTTTGACGCATGGTCGACTTAATAATTTAATTTCTGGATTTATTCTAATATAGTAAATTCCAGAATATAATTCAAACTTCAAATATTCATAACTTTTAATCTGTAACTCCAAATGCAGAGATTTATGTATGAAAAATGATCAGAAAAATCCATTCTATCCATTGGTACTGGTTTCATGCATGTTAAAACAAGTTAACCTTGCTGTTTAACCAGAATAAGATAATGCACCTTTAGGGCTATTCCAAATGAGCTAGCATTTGAATCTTTGATTCAAATGGGTTCATCCCTTCTTGTTTTAGCTTGCATTAGGCCAACACACATCCATATTGCCATGTCATAGCATGCATCATATTGTTGCATAATGTCATGTGTGTTTACTTTCGGTATGCTTTTCGTGATAGGTCCTGCCCCCGAGGATAATCTCGACTATCCATCTGAAGGGCAGTACTCTACCACCATCCCATCAGGCAAGCAACTCATTGATCATTCCGATACAAACCCATGTTCTCGCTTCTGCTCTCGTTTACTGCATTAAGACAACGCGATTCAAACTGTTGTGTGCTGCGGTAGTTGAACCCACTTCCTTTGCATGACCTGTCATTGCCACAGTAACTAGATGAAACCCACTAGTATGTGTAGGAGTTGATTGAGCCATGTTTGTGATTCCTACCATGCTATGCTTGCTATGCTTAGAGTTGTGTCAGGTCTGGCTCATCGGGATGATGAACTGGAGTGAAAGATTGTGTTGGTTCGAGAGTGAAAGTGTTGAACACGTTTTGGTAAAGGTATCGATGAGAGGCCATGTAGGAGTACATGGTGGGTTGTTTCATTGAAGCCGATCCTAAGAACTGAGATCTGTGTTTGTGATCCATGAAACAGTTACTACCACGCATTGGGATCCTTAATTGACCCTCTCGGCTTCTTAACCACCCTTGTTCTCAGTCCGGGAGTTGCAAGTAGTTTCTGGTGTTTGTAGCATGCTGGGGGCCGCATGCAACGCTGACCTTAGGGGTGGGTTGTGTTGCGGTAGGCACGTGGCCGTGTACCGAAAGTGCCCGTTTGGTATCTCGGGAACCCCGCACACATCGTTCGGGCTGTATGGGAAACCTCGGCGGACTCCTGCGGATGGAACCCGAATAGGCGATAAACTGGACTCGGGACTTGAGTGTTTAGGTAGGCTGTGGCCGACACCCACGTTGGGCTTCCGCTGAAGGTTGCGAGTACATGTCGTGTAAACGGCGGTAAGTGGTGAGCGTGTGTGAAGAAGTACACCCTGCAGGGTTTTAATATGATCTATTGAATAGCCGTGTCCACGGAGAAGGACTTCAGGTTGCCTATATCAGTTCATAGACAAGTAAATGGACACCACTAAAAGCCTCAAGATAAGTGTGAGTACCGTGGATGGCCCTCTCGTGGGTGACGAGAGAGGATCCACAGTGGAGTATTGTGATGGTGATTAGTGGACTCGTGTGCGACAAATGCTTTACAAGTGGTGTCACGTGGGATAGCTTAGCCAAGAGTCAAAGCTGGCTTCTTGCAAATAACTCCACCACCTTCTTGAGAATGTGCATGTATGATAGGATTACGTGGTAAGACTTTTTGAGTACCTCCGTACTCATGTTTGTAATTAATGTTTTTGAGAGGACAACACTGCCCCCTCCGATGGGTTCTATGTAGATCTCGACTTCGACGAGTGAGCTAGCCACCCAGGTGGTGATCCCAGGCTTGTGAAGGGCCATTATAGATAGAAAGGCTCCAACAAGCTTTCTTTCTTTCTAAAGTCGTACTCGAGACTAGTTTGCTTCCGCATGTGCTTGTATGCTTGTATGACTTGAGTGTTGGGTCATGTGACCCCTACCTGTATGAATATGTTATGTATGGCTCCTCGGGCAGCTTAAATAAAGTACTTTGAGTTGTAGAGTTTTGTTGTGATGCCTTGTTGTATTTACTCATATCGGGCATATTGCGTGTATGGTTGAAATGCTTGGTATTAGTGGGATCCGACAAACTAGTTGTTTATCCTTGGCAGCCTCTCATATGGGGAAATGTAGTCTCGTGCTTCGGCGATAGTAGTCCGCTACTGCCGGTTCACGGAGTCACGCTAGCCAACACTACTTGCTTGGACACTTGGTGGCGGCATGTGTTTCGCCGTTCCTATATACGTCCTTCGGGAAATGTCGCGGTGGTATTGAGTCTGCCTAGCTCTGCTACAGCCGGGTTACCGAGTCTGTTAGCCAGTGCTACAGCCGAATATATCGTTGATGACCGACATGCTCGATGTGATTCATGTATGCTGTCCCCATAGGTTAGCGCCGCTTTGGGTTCACGACTAGCCATGTCGGCCCGGGTTCTTTGTCATGTGGATGCTAGCGACACTATCATATACATGAGCCAAAAGGCGCAAACGGTCCTGGCCATGGTAAGGCGACACCCGTGGGAGTACCGTGCGTGAGGCCGCAAAGTGATATGAGGTGTTACCAGCTAGGTCGATGTGACTTGGAATCGGGGTCCTGACATATTTATAGTGGCCTTGGTCCTCTTCCCAAATGAAGGCGGGAAGGTATCCCACAACAGCCCAATTTGAAGGGAGACAACTAGTACATGCTATCCTGACAAAAGTAGTGTTCGCCTGCAAAATCCTCTAGTCGTGACGCCGTGGTGGGCTCGGCGATGACCTCCATCCTGCTGTCCTGGCGGTCTTGGTCTTGTTGCACATGAATGGAAACCTTTGGTTGATTCCTCGGGACTCCGCGCCTGCGCTTGCCTCCTTAGCACCAAAGAGGAAACTGGTACACTACGCCCACTGGCGCCCGCCTGGCCTTGGTCGTCATGGCTCACGTCATCTGGACCTCGCGAGGTGAGGCTTGCATAAAACTCTCTGCCCCTCGGGAGCCAGCCTGATGAGGCCGCTCCTTGTGGGGGTCTTGGTGTCGTGCGCCTCGCGAGGGTCTTGAGTTGTTGATGCTGAGGTTGGGCCATACCAGGCAGTTGATGGAGCCACGCCGTGGGCCACAGGCATGCAAGTCTGGGTACCCCCGTTCCCAGGACACCGACAGGAACCCCATTCCAGTTATTCCCAGATTAGAAGACAATGCTTTCAATGTGGTTAGGGACTACATGCATATACTCCCATCATGGGAAGATTATAGTGAAGACAAACACCATTTTCATATCTTCCTATCCCACTTACGTGTAAGTGCTATTATTCATGGTGATTATTTTCCTATTTTCTTCTGATTGAACACATCAATGATTTACAGTAAGTAGGCGATGGTCAATCTGGAAAGTCATGACAACCAAAGCTTGCTTGCAGTTTTCAAGGAAGCATTGCAGCAGTACAAGTGTTACCTGAGGAAATCACACTTTCATGGCAAGTCTATAAACGAATTTCCGGTGAAGTCTCCTCTGCTAAATATAGAAGACATTGAATGGCAAAACCTTGTTATGCACTGGTCTCGTTCCTAGGATGAGGTAATGTCTATGATATCACATGGCAATTTGAACTTCTACTTTTCCGCATGTGCCTTACAGATCTCTTTTGCAGGAAATCTGCTCGAAGAAGAATTCCGGTTTGAAAAGGACGACATGATATCGCGAATATGCTGCCCGCTGCTTTGCTCTTGTTAGTACCTATTGTCCTATATCACTATACTTGCATTCGTACCTCGTTCATTATGTGACAACAGTATGCATGATAGCTTGCTTATCAATTGTTCGCTCCAAATTATCTAATCTATATGAATGGTTACATTATTGTAGAATATATCCAGTGCCAATGAAAATTTTTAGCTCTGCATTGTTCTTGTAAGTACCTGCTGTCCTTTATCAGTCTACTTATATTGACAGCTAGTTGTTCATGTACCATCACTTTGCATGTTATTTTCCTTTGCCCTCCATTTTCTACACATCAGATCTATATTTACTCTTACCATAAGGTAGGATAACACCGATGGTACTGAAGAAGTTTAGCTCTGCATTGCTCTTGGCTGTAGGTTTTGCCTGTATAGCTGCACTTACATTTATAGCTACTTCGTTATGTAGCATCACTCTTCATCTTATATTAAATATTCTCCATTTTTTCTTATATCATCGCATCTATATTTAATCTTAACAAAATGTAGGATAAGGCAATGCTTATGAAGAAGATTCTGTGGTAAACTTCTTGAATTGCCCCCCCCCCCATCAGCATGGACAACGGCTTTATAGAGCCTGTCTTCACCACTAATGTAAGTTTGTCCTTCTCAAGCCTTCAAACTTTGTTGTGTATCTTTGGTTAGGCATGACTGCAACAACTAATTATTTTTGGTGTTTGCATCAAATTGCATGTTTAAAGTTTATTATGTATTTCATAAACAAAAGTTTTTCCATCTCAATTTATGTTTTCAGTTGTACAACCATGTTCCTTCTTCCTACAATGTAAATTAAACCATACAGAACAAGTTATCTTCTTTTGCACTACATGTATGCTTCTGTTCTTGATCCGTAATCAATTGGTGTTGTGAACCTACCCACGACAGCACAATGTCATATTCTGCAATTTCTTAACTATGAAAAATGTCATATCATTCTACTATTATTTAAACCATCTCTTTATTTACCAATCTGAAATGGGATAAATTGATAGCACACTAACCATTGATACTTATGAGTTCTTGATCTATAATCCAGTGATGTCATGTAGCTGGCAACTCCTTCACAATGTCATTTCCTACCATGTCTTAACATGAACAATACCATATTGTGTTAATGTTATTTTATACTGTGTCACTTTATTCGTTAATAAGAAATGTGATGAATTGTCAGCACTGATACTTATATGTGCAAAACCTGTCATCTGTCTGCTTGTTTCTCTTTCACAGTGAGAGGATATAAGCGTCAAACAAGCGGAGTCTCATCAGCTTGTTCAGCTGCTTGCACTGCACCTCCCAAGCAGGGCTAACCTTTCTTGAACTCTATTAAAGTGCTATCAGTTTCGTATATTATTTTGTTGGTGTATTTATTTGCACTGGTGGCGATCTTTGATGCCCAGTGTATGTAATCTGCTGCCTGCTTGCGCTTTATTATCATAGTGGCGAACTTTGATGCCTAGTGGATGTAATATGCCGTAATTTCTTTATTGTATAGTCTAGGTTTTTTCTTATTCACGATACTGCAGTTATTTTACTGTATATATATATCCTGTCTTCACAGTAAACCGGCAAAACCATAAAATTACGGTTCATAATCGGGCCGTCATGCAAATCACTATGTATGATCTGCATCATGGGCCCAGTCATCTTGGTCCATTAACATGCCTAAATGTAAACTGGCCCACTAGTAGTTTCGACCCTTTAATAGGCCGAGTAAACCGCCGGCCCTATTTTTGCAAGAAAATTCGATGGGCTTTTAGTAGGCTGAAAAGTTGGTTGGGACTGAAACGTGTCGAATAGCTCACGGGCCGACAGCAGGACGAAATAGACCCCGGCCCATGATTGTGCCAATCACATCACGAGCCGTTAACATGCCAAAATTGTCTTGGTCCTTGTTTGGCCCAATCAGATTATCGGCTGTGAGCAGACCGGATGCAAAGTGGGGCATAGTTAGGTCCAACTATATGACGGAGCAGGCCGGATGCAAAGCGGGCCATAGTTAGGCCCAACTATATGACGGACTTTTAACAAGCTGAAATAAATATAGGGCCGAAATGTTAAAAAGGCCTTTAATAGGCCGAAAATAGTATCAGGCCGTGTTACTAAATGGGCCTTTAGCAAACGGAAATCCTCACCGGGCCTCAAGTGGGCCCAAAAGTACAGTGTCCAGGTGACGGGCCAAATCTGATATGGGCCATAATTTAGCCCAAAGGCTCTTAAATGGCCGGATCTGATCTGGGCCGTAATATGGCCCAGAACGTGGTAGGCTATTAACGGGTCGGATCTCATATGGGCCCTTATTAGGCCCAAAACATGGCAGGCCGTTAATGGACCAGATCAAATATGGGCCGGCATTTGGCCCGAAACATGGCATCATGTTAACGGGCCAACCCACTAGTGTCTTCAAAATCTTGTGGGCCTTTAGCTGGGCCAGCCCATTTTGGTCTGCAAAATCTTGGGGGCCTTTAGATGGGCCAGCCCATTATGCTCCTCAAAATCTTGTGGGCCTTTAGTTGGGTTGGCCCATTTAATCTTTATGGGCAACTTTTGGGCCGGTCCACGTGTCAACATATCATAGGTGCATCTCGCCCATTGGATGAGTGACACATGTGCCAACGTGGAGCTGACACGTGGTTCCATCGGCCAATGAGAATTTTACACGTGGAAAATATGCATTGGTCGTGGCTGTTAGCGAGTTATCGGATCGAAAACCGGACCCGATAGCTTAAAGGCGACCCGTTATGGTGGATGCCACATGTCGGTCACCCTTGATGAAAGCACTTCTATGACGTGTGATCTAACGTCATGGAAGTGGACACTTTTATGATGATAATTTTGGTAATGTCATGGAACACTTTTATGATAGCACATGTATGACTATCTTGATTCTGTCATAAAATTGTCATGGATGTACATGCGTGACAGAAAACGTGACCTACTGTGACAAACACGTATCATCACGGAAATGTATTTTTTTGTAGTGTAAATCCGGAACACTATGTGTGATTAGGTATGAAGAACACCCCCTCAGAGATGCTCATGATAAGGGCAAGTCCCCAATTGCTTGGAAGCAGAGGACCGGCAAGAGAAAACAGAGAAGCCCCAAGGACCTGGACATCTGGCCCCAAGTCCCGGACATCCGGCCCCTAGAGCATCAACTGCAACCGCCGCCCAGCAGGCAAAGCTATAGGGCCCGGATATCCGATGCAGCCCCAGAAATTCGGCAACCCTTCACAGAACACACCCGAAGTCTGACCACACAGGCCCCGGACATCCAGCCCCCACAACCCGGACATCAGCCCCCCCTTGAAGGCCCGGACATCTGGCCCAATGCTTGGACATCTAGCCCCTGTCTGTGCATAGTAAAAGGGTTCAAGCCCAATTACCCCCTTCGCCCCCTAGACTATATATACTCCTCCTCCACCACATTTTTAGGGTTAGCATTGATTTAGCTCATACGAGAGACAGAGCTTTACTCATCCACTTGATACCTACTCCATTAGAGGCCTAACCCTCCAACTAGGAGAAGATCCCCCAAGTGGATTCATGACCTCTTCACGAAGAAGATCCCCTAGTTGTTTCACGACATCCTTCTAGGAGATGAACTAGTGACCTTTGTACCCCCCCTTTGTTGGATTTGAATCATCTATCTCTCTTTGTGTTCATGGATCTAGCACTTGTGTGATTATTTCTCGTTGATTTGAGTGTTTCCTGTCGTTTCCCGTCATGTTTCCCCTCATGTATTCGTCGTGTTGTTCGGGAATCCCCCTCCAAATCATGAAAGATCGGCCCCTAGGGTTCCACCCTACATCATCTTGGTATCATGAGCCAAGGTTGATCACAATTTTGGAGTATCTCCCTTTGTTTTCTATCCTAATTTTGTTTTGTTTTGTCCCAATTTGAAAAATTCCCACAAAAGTAGCCCTCCCAATTTTTTTGTGATTTATTGGTGTGATGATGTTCTGTTGGATCTGATCTGTGGATATGATATGTTACTCATAGATCTAGCTTCCCCAAACTTTTTCCCCAATTCCATCCATGAAATCTCTTGAATTTTGCCTAGAAATTTTCTTTTTCCCATGAGATCCACCGATTTCGTCACGGATTAGGAGCCCCTGACTTCTGGCCCATGGCCGTGGACATCCGGCACCCTGGACATCCGGCCTGCAAGCTCGGACATTCGGCCTACCACAGCATCACCTCATCTACTCCTTCTACGGCCTAACTTCCGCCAATTTTGACTGGGTTACCACCACCACTTTCCGCAACCACCATTGCTTACCCGCTACCACTTTTGATAATTTTGAAAAATTTGCTTTGAGAATTTCAGTTGTTTTTTTGTTTCCTAACGTGTTTCAGCTACTTAGGGACGGTTCAACAGTGGCATCACCACCACTCATCTTCGTCACAGACTCGTCATCGACAACAACAACTTCACAATTTTGACACCATCAACCATTAGCAAGGGCGGTAATGTCAGATACTGGGCTCTGTGGACCCAGGAAGGTTCGAACTCTAGGGCGTGTGCGAAGAACTCAACCTCTCAAACCTACCAACTCGTCGGCCCATAGCCTAGCCCGATTCGCGCGAGCAAGGAAGAAGACAAACATCGCAGTTTACCCAGGTTCGGGCCACCTTGCGGTGTAAGACCCTACTTTTGCTTCATGGTGGGTTGGCCTCACGAAGAGCTGAGGCTGAATTGTTACAGAGGATGAACTACCTCATGAGGTTTAGGGGTGAGGAATCAGTCGACCCCTTCTACGGTGGTGGCTAACCTATATTTATAGTGGCCTTGGTCCTCTTCCCCAAAACTTAGGCAGGAAGTTATCCCACAGCGGCCAATTCGAAAGGGGACAAGTAGCACATCTTATCCTGATGAAAGGTGGTCTTCCCCTGCAAAGCTTCTAGTCGTGATGCAGCGGTGGGCTCGGAGATGACATCTGCCTTGCCGTGCTAGTGGTCTTGGTCTTGTTGCGCCGGAATGGAAACCTTTGCCAGATTCCTCGGGAACCCACGCCTCTCGTTGCCTCCTTAGCACCAAAGAGGAAAATGCCTCTTCTGCGCCCGGTGGTGCCCGCCTGCCTTGGTCGTCATGGCTTGCGTCATGACAGCCTCGTGAGGCTAGGTACCTACATAGAAATCTCCGCTCCTCTGAGGCAACCTGGGGAGGCCACTCCCTCGGGAGGTCTTGATGTCGTCTGCCTCGCGAGGCTTCACCCCACGCGAGGGTCTTGTCTTGGCGGTCTTGCAGATGGGCCATACCAGGCCGTCGAAGGACCCATGCTGTGGGCTACAGGTAGGCAAGTCTGTTGTACCCTAGTTCCCAGAATGCCGAAAGTAGCCCCAGGGCCCAATGCACGCTCGGGCTTCGCTTCAAGGCGAAGCCAAAGGACAACGGCGAAGCGCCGCGGGCCCCAATTGGCTGCGGGCCAGGCTGACGCATGGCGCTTGACGGGATGTGGGCGCCTTCGCTTCCCCATGGTGCCTCGACAACTACCTGGTGCTCGCGTCCGAGCCATCATTGCCTTGCTGCGCGCTTGCCCTTTGCTTCTTCTGCTCCTCGCAAATTCACGTCCTCTTTGCCAGATTCTCCGACAGCTCCAATCCACCTTGCATCCGTGGCTCCCAGGAAGAAGAAGGGCAAGACCCCTGCGGCGGCGGACCCTCGCCGGGACCGGAACCAGCGCTGGTCCAGTCCATGGTGATCAACCACGAGTGGCTAGATAAGGTTCGGCATGCAATCGCTGCTGATTCCAACGTGTGGAAGGCGACGAATATCTGGCATGCCTCCTGGACTTTAGCTGACATGGAGGCCACCAACATCCCCCTCCATCTTCATTTCATCTTCTTCGGCCTGCTGCCGCCATTCTCAGAATTCTTCAACGCCGTGCTTACGCACTACCATATCCAGGCGCTACACCTTGACCCCGGGTCCAGTGTTCTTTGTTGTGGGCGTTGCCCCGTTCATGGCTCTACTCCGCCACTTCTTCTCCCTTCAGAAGGGCGCCAACGGGAAAAGCTTGGGGTGCGTGCTGCTCCGTTCAGCAGGGGCAACTTCGGGCTCCTGCATCGAGACCATGCTCCGCCCGGACGCGGAGGTGTTCTGGAAGTAATGGGTGTACGTTGATGCCAACCGCTGACAGCCCCCTGCTCCTGATCTCGTCGGCGCCGGTGGAACCGAGCTCCGGCTGGGAGCACATGGATCTTGCTGACCCGCGGCTCGTGCGAGTCTTGAACAGGCTGTGGCCAAGCGCAAGGAGGGAATTCGTCCGGCGGCACATCGCTCAACTCCAGCGCCACTCTCGCCCAATGTAGGCCTTCACCAGCCCTGATGATACCATGAGGCTTCAGGTGCCTTCTCTCCCCTCCAACATGCTGCGTGGGGTGCAACACCTCGTGACGGTCGAGGCGCCCACCGCGATTCCTCCCGAATGGCGTCCCTTGTACAAGTATGTCACACCCAGTGTTTTGTAACATGTCACTTGCATTAATAAAGCATGAAAATTTGGTCCAACAAAAACTTTTGCATTATTTGGCTTTTTAATTGATTTGAATTTCTGCCTTTGGTTTCAAGTGCTGATGAAAGTCACCTCATAGCTTCACCGCCTATACTTTATCTCCTTGACCCAAGGTTTCTCCCACTGATCACGCGATGTGTATATATCATAATAGTATTTTCTTACAAAAATAATTTGGGCAAAAAGGATTTTTAAAATTGGGTTTTCCAAAAACCCCTGAATTGAGGTTTACCCCTGAATTGAGGTTTGCACTACAAGTACTTAATTAAGGGCAGTAAAAATCTTTCCAAGAACATATTTGACTCCTACTAGATATAGGACCCCCATAAGCCACAAAATTATGATTTTAAAATTTATTTTGCTATTTTATTTAAAGGCTTTTTCTTAAGGACAAAAAAGGTCTTTAATAGGTTAAAATTATTTTTAAGCTTCAAAAATATTTGAGAAAATTTAGGTAAACTCAGTGGACATATATTTTCCATATATATGAGTTTCAACACATGGTTATGATCAAAATATTGGATAAAACCCACCAAAACCATTTATGTTCATTTCAAGCATTTGAAATATTTCTATAAGAAATATTTTCAAATAAATCCAGGAAAATTCTAGCAAGTCACATATGCATAATGTGATGATCTTCCAAAGTATCATATCTATCAAAATCGTTTTGTTTCACAAAAGTGCCCCAAAACCCTCTCTGTCCAGATCCAAGTTTGAACGACTTTACATTGTCAACTTTCTTATTTTTCTCTCAAACTTTGTGAACATGCTCTAAACCCTAAATGATGACACTACACCAAGTGGTGCCCCAAGGAGAACTATTTAGCTTAGCTAGATCTAAGCAAGTCCATTTTTGCTGATTTCTAGGGTTTGCAAAAGTTACATTGTGAACTTTGTCCAAATGAGCCCAAATTTTTACCACATTGCCAAATGGTCATGTGCATCACCCCCACCAAGTGGCACAAGAAGGACGTGGGTGCAAGTGACTCAAACAAGCATCAAACACCTTCTGCCACATTTCCAAAAACACCATTTTGACCCCTTCCACTAATTTCCATGGGCTCAAAATTTTACCACAACCCCTCCTTGTCCTCTTCTACCTCCAGTAATTTTCCCCTGTCCATTGATCAATGATTGAGGGGTGAAACACCCCCATTTACCTCCCTGGATAGCAGCTTCTCTCTCTCCCTCAACCTCCCTCCTCACTCCAGTGGCTCCCCTGGGCATCCAAGGCCATAGCCCACTTCTTTACTTCCCCCTAGAGCTACCAGACACCTTTGGCCATGCCCACATTGCATACAAAATGGCCATGCCGGCCATTTGGGCGCTCTGGAGCGCGCTAGAGTGCGCTCCCGCACTGTAGCCGCACCATGCCAAGAACCTCCGGCCAGCTCGGGTCTCCCCAGCGCGCCCGACGAGGCGCCTCAACATCCGTGACACGGCACGCGGTCGCCCTCTCCTCCCTCTCTCTCCCCTGGCTGCCCCGCGCGTGAACCGGGCACCGCCTAGCTCCGGCACTCCCAGCTCGAGCATGGGCCCCGCCCCGAGCTCGCCTCGTTCCTCCTCTCTCTTCCCAGCACCCTACACCACCCCCACGAGCACCACACGGCCTCCCCTGCTCCCTCCCATGGCCACTAGAGCCATCGCCGCGGCCGCCCGTACGCCCTGTCCATGGTGAGCCTCGGCCAGCCTATATAAGACCCTCCCGAGCTCTCCTCTCCACACCACTCACCCTTTGCCATACCTAGTCACCCCTGCACCACCCACTCCTCCCCAGAAGCGCCCGAGCTCGAGATCGAGCTCGAGCTCCGCCGCCTTGGGTCACCGTCGATCCCGCGGTACATGCCTCCCCGGGCTCTCTTTTTGTTCCTCTGGAACAGATGCAGGATACTGATCATTTCCCCTCTCCTCCCCGCTTCTTTTGCAGCCGGGAACGGCCGGAGCCATCGACGCCCGACGCTCCTCCGCCACGAGACCTCGTCGCCGGCGGACCAAACCACTCCGGCAACGGTGACCACCACCACCCGAACGGCGACTCGACGCTGAGTCCAGCCGTGCCATCGCCCAACCTCGCCGTGCCCTGCATCACCGCCGGTGAGCACGCCGGCCCCCCTGTCGCAGGGTTCTGCCTGTTATCCCCACCTCTCCCTCGCCTCTCTCTCTCTCACTGACGCTGGGCCCTGCCCATCAGGTTTAAACCTGGCGCGTGCACGCCGCCCCAGCCCGCCTGGGCCTGCTGCGCTGCAGCTGTTCAGGCCCAGTAGCACAGTGCCCTTTTCCCTTTTCTTTTTCTGTCAAATTTCCAAAAATTCCACAGGATTAAATAATTATCCAAATGCAATAATTCTAGTTCCTAAATTCTTGTAAAAGTCCCACCTATTTAATGGTGTAACTTTCATACATGTCCAACCAACTTTTATCTACTGTTCAAATTGAAATTCAAATTTGAATATATAAACCCCTCTAAAAATCCATTTCTCATATTCTATTACTCCGAATCCAAAACTAAGGATTTTCACATTCTTAGTTTTCCTCCTAGTATTTAAAAAAATGTGTTGACATTTTTCTGAGCACTTTGTTTTCTCTGTTTTTCTATTGTCTTATTTTTTTCTGTTGTTTCTTTGCGACGATTAGATCCCGTATTTGACGAAGTAGTTGGAGAAGAAGAAGGAGAAGGACTTGAAGACTTTGAAGACCAAGACAACCAAGGCAAGCAGCCCTTTGACCATGTCTGTGAAACCCTTTATGCATGTCATATAGCACCATATTGTTGTTGCATCAGAATCATGATGATGTGGTAACCACTTTGATGGATTGCCTCTGTTACTTCCTTGTTGATACTTGCATTGTGCATGACCCTACCTTCCTATGAGGGTTATGCCGGTGGGAGTAGATAGGATGCTAATGTAGTTGCTAAGCAAATGGGACGGGTATATGCATGGTGATGAAAACAAAGTATTTTCGAAAGACTTTTCGAAAACCCCATTGGTTGCCACTTATGCCCGAGGGAGATTTTGAGTCGAGTAACCACTTAATGAAGAACTGGTGTATTGAGGCAAGTGAGTGTGTTGTCTTCGAAAATGTATTGGTTTAAGTTGCGACCGTTACTCCAACCATACATGTACAACCACTCTACCCCTTATGGGATGGGGCATTATTGATTACCTAGGCCGATACTAGCATGGTGCCCACATTACTAGTGATGGGGGTGACACGAGGTCACTCTCAGGACGGGGTCGTGCTTGGATAGGTGGCCATGACTGTTTTCACAGGGAACTGGACACACCGTTGGTTCCTGCGTGTATGTGTGATAACGAAAATGGTAGAGTCCCAAGATCTTGATGCTTATACACAAAGGCCGTGTACCAATGAGTGGACCCTATGTTAGTGTCCCCTAGGGAAAGATAGAGATCAGGTGCTTCCCCCGAGTAGTTGAGGTACTGCGGGATCGTGGATGACACGAAAGCTTCCCGGATCTTGTGGGTAAAGTGTGCAACCTCTGCAGAGTGTAAAACTATTCGAATAGTCGTGTCCACGGTCAAGGACAGTTGGGTAACCGCTCTTGGACTACGTCCAATGTTGCGAACCTGGTGTGCATGTGTGTATGTGTGTGTGGAGAGAGCTGGTTGAGTCAAGTCAAATGGCTCGACGTGTTGACTAAGTTGGAAATAACCTAAACTTTTTTATGATGATATCTGTAACCTACTCACATGGGTTTCTAGATTCTTATGATGCATGCCTTACAAGTAGGTAGCTCATGACATTGCACTCAAAATTAGCTTTCTGCAAACATTTCCTATTTTGCGCTATACCATGCCTTTCCATACTTGTTCCAAAACATGGGTTGCTTGCGAGTACATTCAAAGTACTCATTGGCTTGCCACTAGTTATTTAATTGGCCAGGTATGGAAGAACAGGAGTTCAAATAAGAATTCTTTGGATATGAACATGCGAACTAGGATGCTTTCCCAGTCAGAATGCCTGTAGGGTTAAGGCAGATGGCATTTGTTCTACCATCAACGAAGATTTCTTCTGCTTAAGTTTATTTGGTATTCAACCCTTGAGTTGTTATCTATGTAAGACTTGACCATAATGGTCATAATTTGTGTAAGACGGTATGTATGGATGTAAGACTCTTGTTATTCAGCTTTTGTGTGTTCGGTGAGCATTGATCTCTGGGATCACTAGACACATGCATTCGGTGATCATGACTTATGAGTCGGGGTCCACAAAGTACCCAAAGGGAGGACCTACCCCGAGAAAATAACATGCTTCGGCGAGTGGGGGCTGCTACACGAGGGCCACACAGGGCCTCGGGACAACCCCCTGCTGGTGGTTCAAGTGCCCTTGGGTCCTGAGGTGCGCGCCCCGTGGCGGCCGCGGGGGAGCGTGCTCCACCATGCGCTCCCCAGGCGTCGGCCTCCAGCAGCACGGGCGCCGGGGGAGGCGCCACGGCTGTCGATGCAACTGTTGTCCCCACCATGGCACCCACACGCCAGTCCCTAGGGCATCCCGGAAGATGAAGGATCCCAGGAGCCGCTGCAATCCTACCCCAAGGACCCTAAAAAAGAGCAAGTCGATCATTGTGGACGAGTAAGTACCTTGCCTTCCTCTTGACTCTTGCATACTGCGTCACTGTCTGGCTTTATCCACTCAGTCTCCCTTACGACGGGGGAACGAGTGCCACGTCCGAAGGGCACCGGTCCTGCCGTGAGCTTAGGCCTCACGAGTGGGGCGGTTGTGCGCAAGGAGGCACCTGTACCCGAGCCAAGGCCGTTCCTGGGGGCCTCGGGCCCGCATTCCTGGCATTCTTCATCGGGGCACGGAGGAAAGCCCAGGCCATGCGTTGGAGCTCGCATGTGGGCGCACCATCGTCCGGCATGGCCTTCTACATGAAGCATCAAGCACCGTGGGGCGCATCAGGGTGGAGCTTGGTGACGTAGACGCCCCCTCGAGGCGGAGCGCCTGCGTCTAGCTCGCGAATGGCTCCAGCTAGAAGTCGCCATCAACTTCGGCCGCCTCCAGTGCGAGCGTGCTCGAGTGGAGGTGGAGGGGCCTCTAGCCGCAGTGAAGGAAGCTCACGACCGCACCCTGGAGGAGGCCCAAGCTGCAGATCACCGGTGCGAGGCAGTCGAGAGGTGTGAAAGCAAGCTCCAAGCTTCAAATGCCATCCTTGAGCAACAAGTCTGGGCGCCCACAGCCACGCTCGCTGCCCCAGCGGTCGGGCTGCCCTCGAGCGGGGCGAGGCCCCGGACGCTTGAGGCCACGCCGACGCTGGAGGTGGTGGAGCAAAGCCTGGAGTGCGAGCGGCTGGAAGTGATGGAGCGCCAAGTGGCAGCTGCCGAGGACGCCCTCGCGTCTCGAGACGTGAAGTTCCAGAGGAAGGCCGACAAGAAGGTGGCGGGGATCTGTAGGACCGTTGCCGAGGAATACCACCGGAAGGTGGAGCTCCACGAGGCTCGCTTTTGCACGCGGTGCGACAAGCTGCAGGGTGAGGCCGACGGCCTCAAGGAGACACTAGCTACGGCGAAGGCCGAGCAGCGCGAGAAAGCCGCTGGGGAAGCTCGAGCCACTGCCGAGGCCGAGCTGTCCTTCCTCTTCCAGTAGGTATTTGCGATGAAAACTTCTCCAGCCCGCTCGTTGCTGACGATGCGGGTTACCTCAGCTTCTTCACCAAGGTCGTGGCGTACCTTGAAGGCAGGGCCAGGAGGGCGCGCTGACTCGTCGAGGAGAGGATTCGCGACCTTCTTGCACATGCGTTCTCGCGCATCTTCAGCCACCATATTCCCTTCGATCCTGACTTTGACTTCGATGCCGCGACAGCCCCCGTGCCTGAAGCGATCCAAGGTGATCTGGTTGGCTGGGTGGAAGATCATGTGGACGACCTTATCGTGGAGCTCGCTCCTGCCGAGGATGTGGGCACGCTTGTGGTCGAGGAACACGGGGCTGATGATGATGACGACGGCAGTAGCGATGGTGATAGTGCGTCTTCCTAGGCTTGTAAACTATTTTCCTGCCAAGACTTTGAATGTGACACCGCGGGGATACTAAAGGATTTTCTGGAAGGACCTTCTTTATGATGTATCAAATAATATTGTGCTCCCTGATGTCGCCTTCCGTTTGCTTTTCGCGCACTCGCGGCCCCTGAGCATGGGAGGCCGTTTTTCTTATGTCGGGTCACGGTGCCCGATCAAGGTCCGGAGGCGGGCACCTACCGAGAGCCCCGGGCAATACGCACCCGCCAGCTCGCTCAAGAGCGCCACGCGAGGATTCGGACGCCAATGCCCCGGAGAGGTGTGCACGTGGGCAAGGCCGCGACCGCTGTGGCCCGGCCCTTAGGGCATCTTTAGCACCACTGGGACGACGCATGTGTGCACACCGCGCCCAGCCCCCGCTCGCGGGGTGCGATGGAGGGAGCCATGGGTGCCCGCCATATTTCGCAAAGACGGAAATCAAGCAAAGAAAAAACCTCTAGAAGAAAGCCAGGAACCCCCCCTCTTTCGAACAAGAACGCAAGAGCCGCAAGTTTATTCTAAGAAGTAGCAAATTTGGTTACAAGAAGTAGCAAATTTGGTCACAAGAGCCCTATGCTAGTTTTCTAGTCTTCCTGCCAGGGCGGAGCCTGGGGCTTCCATTGGGTGTGCGCATAGTCATTGGGGGACCGTGTCGTCCGCCAGCAAGGAGCATGGGGCATCCACTGGATTAGGGCATAGTCGTTGTAAGACTGTGTCGTCCGCCAGCGCGGAGCATGGGGCTTCCACCGAGACGTGGGTGCGAGCCCGTGTGAGGCTTAGGGGTAGTACTCAGGAGACTTCGGTGCGTGTACAACCCCACTCATTATTACGTGAGAGTGTCATGTGTGGAGACTTGGGGAAACGTAAGGTGGTCGCCTGCTTCTCGGTCAGGGACCACGCCCCTTGCCCTGGGCCGCACACCGGCAAGCCTGGGCGATGGCGGCCCTAGGCGTGCCCTCCGGACTGGCGACCGGCGGCGGGCGGTGTGATGCGCCACCATGTTGGCCGGGGGCTGCTTGGTCGGCTCACGGTGCCCTCTCCAAGGCTCCTCCTTAGTCCTTCTGCCCCCTGGGCCCCTGGCATCGAGCGGACGCGGCTTAAGTGGTTGTGAGCCCTCTTGAGGCTCCCTGGCCTCGCGGGGCCCTCGAGCCCCCAGGGCCCTTGTGACGCTCCCTGGCCTCATGGGCCCCTCGAGCCCCCGTGGCCCTATCCTGGTCTAAGGTGCCACCTTGCCGGGAGTGCCCTGGAATGCAGAATCTATATGCCATCTTGCGGGCATGCCACCGGACGTGAGTCTCTTACGCTCCAAAGTTAGCAAAAAATATGTTCTGAAAGTATCTGTCTCACCAATCAAGGCTCTACTTGCAGCCCCCGGCCTCGAGAGGCCTTGACGGTCTCGAGGGCCATGCCAGCGAAGGCCTGCTTTCCGCCGACCTGTGGGTTCTTCAGACTTGTCGGTCACCATCCCGCTGTCGCCTCATGATGGCCAGGAGGTGGCCCACCATAGCGCCTCCCACTGGGTTCCGCTTACCCAGCCTGAAGCCTGGGGGGAATCTCGCTCGCCTCCTTTTCGCTGCCCGGCCCTCTGGGTCCTTTCCTTGTGCAGATGCAACAAGGGCATTGCCCGATCTTGCAGCAAGGGCCGAGACACAGGCGGGGGGCAGAGGGGGTCCGTACCCCCGCAAGCGAGATCGGGCAGCTCAGCAACCCGGCCAAGCCAAAGGGCGGTCGCCCTCTACATGGCGGTAGCGTAGTAATTCACGCATCGTGAGGAGCGGTGCTCACGCGACCGTCAGCCCCCAGCGGGCGCTGTGGGGCAGAGCCGTGGCAGTGACGATCGAGTGCGCGGCGGCTCACCCTCTCTGTCGTGCAAGGGGTGGCGCCGGTGAACCTTGTCATTGGCAATGGTACGCCGAGGAAGGCAGGGTACGACGAGGAACGCCGCGATGGAAGGGTGCCGCTTGGTTGGAGCGCATGGCCCACCGCCCCACGCGGGCCCGACCAGATCTCGTCATGGACAAGCGAGTATAGTGAGTGGTTGATGAGGAGGCAGAGCTTCGACACGCCACTACCTGGCGTGCAAAATGTCAGATTCAGGGCTCCGCAGACCCAAGAAGATTCGAACTCTGCGGCGTGTGCGAAGAACTCATCCTCTCAAGCCTACCAACTCATCGCCCCACAGCCTAGCCTGATTCACGCGAGCAAGGAAGAAGACGAACACGACAGTTTACCCAAGTTCGAGCCACATTGCGGTGTAAGACTCTACTCCTGCTTTGTGGTCGATTGGCCTCATGAGGGGCTGAGGATGAACTGGTACAAAGGATGAACTACCTCGCGAGGTTTAGGGGTGAGGAATCAGTTGACCCCTTCTACGGTGGTGGCTAACCTATATTTATAGTGGCCTTGGTCCTCTTCCCCCATAACTTAGGCTGCAATGGATCCCACAGCGGCCAATTCAAAATGGGACAAGTAGTACATCTTATCCTGACGAAAGTTGGTCTTCACCTGCAAAGCTTCTGGTCGTGACGCAGCGGTGGGCCCAGCAATGACATAAGTCTTGCCGTGCTGGTGGTATTGGTGTTGTTGCACCGGAATGGAAACGTTTTCCAGATTCCTCGGGAACCCATGCCTGTCCCTGCCTCCTTAGCACTAAAGAGGAAACCGACTCTTCTGCGCCCGCTGGCGCCTGCCTGCCTTGGGAGTCATGGCTTGCGTCATGACAGCCTCGTGAGGCCGGGTACCTGCATAGAAATCTCCGCTCCTCGGGAGGCCCCTCCGTCGGGAGGTCTTGATGTCGTCTGCCTCATGAGGTTCTTGTCTTGGCGGTCTTGCAGATGGGTCGTACCAGGCGGTCAAAGGAGCCACGCCATGGGTCATAGGTAGGCAAGTATGGGTACCCTGGTTCCCAGAACGCCGACAGGTAACCTCGGCGACACTAACCCCTAGCCTAGCTTTTGTGTCACTTACCTATCGAGACTAGCCATTGAGTATTGCCGGCAACATTACTTGCGCACATTAATAATCATCGTCTCTAGTGGATATATACCATATCATCTCAGTATCCGTATCTTTGTATCATATTGTCATCCCTAGTGTAAAATCTTCGTTGCGCATACAGAATTGCTATCTTGGTTCATGAAGTTTTGCATAAGTGGCCAAAGACAGGGATCAAGGAGAAAGAACCAAAAATCATTTAAGCAAAAGAAGAGATACACAAAAAGCATTTAAGCAAGAACCATAGCATCATACTACATCACACTTAAGATTGTCATACTCTATCATCTTGGATCATACCACCGGAACATTATACACATATAGCATACATGGGATAGTAGTCGTTGCATTTTTTCTTTGTAGGTTGTGCACAAATTCCATATCCGCCTATTGAACAATTGTGCTAGCGTCTCTCTTGTGTTGTGCAACAAGAGCATTTTCCGTGGATCCACATTTCGAGCTCATTCCTTGGTTGCACGCCCCCATTTATGTATCCGTGTGTATGTTTCCGTGTGCCACACATTGTTGTTGGTATACATGTTACATTTGCAAATTTGTGAATGTCAACATTACTGTAATCTCGCTAACAATTGTATAAATAATTTTGTGGCACCATCCTCACCAAGCTACTCCAAAAGCCTTATTTGTGTAGGTGTGAGAAATCAACAAGATCCGATACCAATTGTGCTATTTCTTTGTTACACTATTGAGTGATCATTGAAACATTTTCAACTTCGGATAAGGTACATTTGGTATATTTCATTCCTTTCTTCCACTCACACATTTGCTTGAGATTATGGATAGGCCAACTACTTCTTCGAATCCACTCTTCGTTGAGCAATATGATGACCCGAACAACTACGTTACCGAGAACCACCTCTTTGGTGTGCAAAGATCTTTGCATCAAGAGAATGAAGCATTGAACAAGCGCATCGACCTACTCGCCACCGACTTGCGACAATCCAAGCAATGTACAAGAGACTACCTCGACCACAGGCTTTCCAACTAAATGGAGGACATTTGTGCCTTGTTGGTCAACCGCTCTTCTATATCGACGACATCATTAAGCGGACGCCATTCAAGCCGACATTCCTCGCACATGTCTTTGAAAGCAAGTCTCCCACGAGCTCGTTCACAACGTCATCAAGATCATGAAGCTCGTCAAGCTCCACAAAACCCATTTCATGGCAATGGTTTACAAGGCCGCCTCTGTGAACTCGAACGACTACGGCGACAAGCTAATGAACCTCCCATCCAAGAGCAAGCTCCAATATGCAAAGAACAACAAGATGGTGACGCCCTACAACAAGAACAACAAGAACAACAAGATGACATTTCCCCTCGACAAGAGCAACATCGTTGTCAGGAACAAACCCTTGAAGCCCAACATGCTCTATGAAAAGCAACACAAGCCATCGACGAGAGCAACCGCCAAGTACGTCTACAAGAAGCCGCACGCCTTGGGAGCGCCAAGAAATGAGGAACCATGCAAGAATTCCACACCCTCAACGTCAAGCTAATCATGAAGAGCACGAGGATCAAGTGGCTCAAGACCCTCCTCCACGCCAAGAGTGTCATCACCCTCGACTCCAACATTGTCACGCCCAATATGCGACTCTATCCTAAAGGAACTCGAAGGTCCCACCAAGGATAGAAGCGCATATTGACACGCTTTTGCAAGGTGGATATCATTACATCATACCATCACATCATAGTTGGGGATACATATAAGGCATACAAATGCCGCAAGAATACATCAATAGAACATACATGGGAACAACATCCTACTACGGATGAAACACAAACAAAAGCTCAAACGACATCCACCATGCTATCCCAGGCTGCCAATCAGGAACCTAACCCCTGAACGAAGAAGAAGCAGAAGGAGAACCCCCAAACAAGCAAAACATCACTCTCACGTCAAGATCATCCCATTACGTGTAGCTGCAACTGTTGTTGTAGTAATCTGCGAGCAACGGGGACTCAGCAATCCCATTACCATGGGCATCAAGACTAGCAAAGCTTAAGGGGTATCAAATGGAGAAGTGGTGAGGTTGCAGCAAGCGACTAAACAAAGTATGATGGCTAACTTACGAGTACAAGAGTAAGATGAGAAACTAAGCAAACGGTCGCAAACTAGTAATGATCAATAAGTGATCCTGAACTACTTACGTTCAAACATAACCCAACCGTGTTCTCCTCTCGAACTTCCCCGAAAAGAGACAATCACGGTTACGCACGCTGTTGGTGTATTCTAATTGAGTTTACTTCAAGTTCACTACAACCAGATATTAACAAATTCCCATCTGCCACATAACCGCGGGCACAGCTCTCAAAAGTTTGAACCCTTCAAGGGTGTCCCAACTTAGCCCATGACAAGCTCACGATCCACAGAGACAATCCTCCATCGCGGGACCCTCCGATCAGACTCGGAATCCCGGTGCACAAGACATTTCAGCAATGGTAAAACAAGTCCAACAAGAACACCCAGCGTGTCGACATCCTGATAGTAGCCGCGCGTATCTCGTCTCAGGACACAACCGGATGGGACAAGCTACGAGTAAAACCAGCCCTCAACTTTCCCTGAGGTGGCCCTGCAGGATGCCCGTTTGGGACCAACACCATCAGCACTAGCCCCGCCCTGTATGTAGAAAAGAATCCTCGAGTTCATGACGCCCTATGCCAATTAATTATTTAGTTCAAGTATTATTATGGCAAATGCTAAAACCAATTTTGGGCCTTGCTGGAAGAGTTTTATTCAAAACGAACTATCATGAGGGGCCCATAAACCCTCACTGTGTTAGGGTCGCAAAATCAAGGAACATAACACCGGTATGACGGAAACTAGGGTGGCAAGAGTGGAACAAAACACCAGGCAAAAGGCCGAGCCTTCCACCCTTTACCAAGTAGATAGATGCATTAATTAAATAAGAGATATTGTGATATCCCATGGTATCCATGTCCTGACATGGAACAACCTGCAACTAGCAACGCTATACGAGGGGCTGAGCAAAGCGGTAACATAGCCAAACAACGGTTTGCTAGGAAGGGTAAAAAGGTTAGAGGCTATCATGGCAATTTGTTAGGCTTGATAAACAAGTGGTAGGTTGCGCTACATAGCGTTAGCATCGAGACAACTAGCATAGAAAAGATAGTAGTGAGATCCAAGGTAACGGTCATCTTGCCTGGAATCCTGCTAGGAAGAACGAGTCCATGAAGAAGACGATCCCACGTTGTTGAACGAATCCTCACAATCGCAACGTAACCGGAACTATCAAGAAGAAGCAATACCGGAAATAAGTAAACAACAAGGTAAACAACCATCACATAAACATGGCATGATGTACAGTCAAGTATGATGCATGTCCGGATTAATGAGGCATGGCATGGCAAAGTGCAACAAACAATACTACAAGTTAAGTGGAGCTCAAGATGCAACGAGTTGCATATTGACGAAACACCACACTCGAATTATTTAGTTCGCTCTCATTTATGTACCCAACAATATTAAATGTTATTAAACATGGCAAGAGGTGAAGCATAATAAAACTACCTATCTAGGCAATTTAAATGGGGCCGGATATAACAAACAACAAATCCTGACAATCCCCATGTGCACATTTTGGTTATGGTACTGCTCTGCCCTAAACCATATTTTATTGTTGTTAAACATGCAAACTAAAACCATCATGTTAACCTATGCATTTTTCTACCCCATTTACATATAAAGTTTATTTAAATAAGAGATATGGTTAGTTAGTTATGAAATAAACCATTTTAGCATGGCATTTATGCAAAATAAATGCAAACAACAAGTTAAACATTTTTAACATGGATGAAAGCAGTATATTATGAAACTAGATGAAATTCTAGTAATTTTACATGGTTAAAATATTTTAATCCGATGCACGGTCTGTGAGATTTCATGAACAACAGGGGTTTTTCTGCAAAACTGCACACTCTGGATAAATAGCTAAAATCGTCCAGAGGGAAAAAATGCATCGGGCCGAATCTGAACACGGGCTCATCAGAGAGGATGGGCTGGAGCTCACCTAGCTGGGCCAGGCCCAGTTCGATGGGGAAGTGCTGGGCTCTGGTCAATGGGCGAAGGGGAGGTGGCCTAGGCACGAGCTGGCGCTCGACTTGGCGAAGGCGCGGTCAACACGAGGCACGGGCGAGCGGGCGCCTCGTCCTCGGCTTGTCAGGAAGCAGAGCAGCGGCGGCATCTTGCCGCAGCTGCAGCCGGCGCAACGGATCCAGGAGGAAGGCACGATGCAGGGTCAACGGAGACGCGGCTGGGGAGGCAGGAGGCGCGAGGCAGCTTGCTGGCGAGGGCGAGGCGGATGCAGGCGAGAATGACGACGACGAGGTCCTGTGCTGGGAAACAGAGAGATGTTGAGACTGGAGGCAGAGGAAAAAATGGAGAACAAAGAGAGGGCTTCGGGGACGGGGAAGGAATAGGCACGGCGACATGACCTGCTGGTCGCAGGAGGCAGCAGGATGAGGTGGCGCCGGGGTTCGCAGGGGGTCGAGGAGGAGGCATCGGGTGCGTCGGGGTAGCCTGAAGGTCGGGGTCGCCGATGGGTTCGCGGGATGCAGCACGGGCATGGCGGCATCCTCCTAGACTGCTAGAACGAGGGTGCTTGGAGTCTCCGAGCTGCGCGGGCCGAGCTCGGGATGGCCACGGCGCTGGAGTTCCTCTTGATGTACAGAGAGATGAGGAGATTAGGGAGAGAGAGAGAGATGCAGGGAAGAGGGAACAAAAGGAGAGGGTCGCGAGGGGCTGGCCTGGTGGTTCCGGTTGCCGGCAACGGCATGAGGGGATGAGGCCGAGTGCTCCTGCTCGGGGCCTCGAGCAGCTACACGATCCATTCGGGATCGAGGAAGAAGAGGTAGGCTTCAGGCGCCTGGGCAAGAAGCAGAGGAGGAGCTATGGATCGAGGCTGCTGCGATTTGGGCGCCACGCAGAACGAGGGAGGTGGTCGGAGATCTGGTTGGTTGTCACGCCCAATATGCGACCCTATCCAAAAGGAACTCGAAGGTCCCACCAAGGATAGACCCGCATATTGAAATGCTTTTGCAAGGTGGATATCATTACATCAACATTACATAATAGATGGGGATACATACATAAGGCACAAATGCCACAAGAATACATCAACATCATATACAAGATCAACATCCGACTACGGATGAAACATAAACAAGCTCAAACGACATCCACCCGCTAGCCAGGCTGCCGACTGGAACCTATCCCCGATCGAAGAAGAAGCGAGAAGAAGAACTCCAATACAAGCAAACATCGCTCTCACGTCATGATCATCGCAAACTTGTACCTGCAACTGGTGGTGTAGTAATCTGTGAGCCTCGAGGACTCAGCAATCCCATTACCATGGGTATCAAGACTAGCAAAGCTTAATAGGAAAGGAAGGGGTAAAAGTGGTGAGGCTGCAGCAGCGACTAAGCATATATGGTGGCTAACATACGCAAATGAGAGTGAGAAGAGAAACAAAGGAACAGTCGTCAACTAGTAATGATCAAGAAGTGATCCTGAACTCCTACTTACGTCAGACATAACCCAGAAACCGTGTTCTCCTCTCGATCAACCCCGAAAAGAGACACTCACGATTCACGCTTTACGGTTGGTGTATTTTAGAAGAGTTTGCTTCAAGTTTACTACAACCGGATATTAACAAATTCCCATCGCCACATAACCGCTGACACGGCTCTCGAAAGTTTATACCCTGCAGGGGTGTCCCAACTTAGCCCATGATAAGCTCTCGCGATCAACGAAGGATATTCCTTCTCCCCGGGAAGACCCGATCAGTCTCGGAATCCCGGCTACAAGACATTTCGACAGCAATAAAACAAGACCAGCAAAGCTGCCCGGATGTGCCGAGAAATCCCGATAGGAGTCGCATGTACCTCGTTCTCAGGGCACACCGGATAAGTCAGCCTACGAGTAAAACCAGCCCTCGAGTTGCCCCGTGGTGGCCCCACAGTCTGCTCGGTTCGGACCAACACTCGAAGGAGCACTGGCCCGGGGGGGCTAAAATAAAGATGACCCTTGGGCTCCGGAAACCCAAGGGAAAAAGGGCATAGGTGAGGCAAATGGTAAAACCAATGTTGGGCCTTCTTTGGAAAAGTCTTATTCAAAGCGAACTGTCAAGGGGTCCCATAAATCACCCGACAGCGTTAGGGACGCAAAATCCGGGAACATAACACCGATATGGCGGAAACTAGGGCGGCAAGAGTGGAACAAAACACCAGGCATAAGGCCGAGCCTTCCACCCTTTACCAAGTATATAGATGCATTAATTAAATAATAGATATATTGTGATATCCCAACAAGTAAACATGTTCCAACAAGGAACAACAAGTCCATGTTCCAACAAGGAACAAACTTCATCTTCACCTGCAACTAACAACGCTATAAGAGGGGCTGAGCAAAGCGGTAACATAGCCAAACAACGGTTTGCTAGGAAGGGTGCAAAAGGTTAGAGGCTGACATGGCAATTTGGGATGGCTTGAGGAACAAGTGATAGGTAGCGCAGCATAGCGAAAGAACGAAGCAAATAGCATAGCAATGATAGTAGTGAGATCCAGGGTAGCGGTCATCTTGCCTGAAATCCCGCTAGGAAGAAGAACGAGTCCATGAAGAAGACGAACGGATGAAGCCGAACCAAGCGTAGACGAACGAATCCTCACGATCGCAACGAAACAGGAACTAACAAGAAGAAGCACACAACATGGTAAACACACCACGCATGAACAAGACATGATGCACAACAAGCATGATGCATGACAATACTACATGAAGCTACTCATGGCAAGAGATGATGCAAACAAGAGCAACACATCAAAGCAAGTTTAAATGAGGCCGGAAACAACATAGAACAATTCCGGTAAGTCCTCAAATGCAAATTTCGAAATTGGTCCAGATCTGAATAAACCTTATGTTCAAGTTGTTAAACAGAAATTTAAGATGCACCACGATGATCTACACGAAATTCTAGTCAAGTTACATATGAAGTTCATTAGATTCGGAGCTACGGCCTAGAAGATATGAGCAAAACAAGTTAAACATGACATTGATGCAAAATGCATACAAACATCAAGCAAACACCTCAAACCAAGGATGCAACATGATAATATGAAACTACATGCAAAAACAAGCAAGTTTCATATAGAGCACACTCAAAACGGAGCAACGGTTCAACACATACACCCTATACAAGACATAATAACAATCTGTCCAAAACAGCAACTAGGCATATTGCAAGCATCAAAACAACAAGCTACATCATCTTAACATAATAACAAAAGGCATAGGAATGATTTGCAGGTAAAGCATGACAAAACATGAACACTGAGCTATCTCCAGAAATCACTAGAACATGTTCAAACACACATGGCAAGATTGCAAATAATAACAGTTTCAGACTTTAGCAGAAATAACATCAGGTTAACATGTTTAGAGCTATGAAACAACATGCTACAAGAACTTATCATGGCAAACAAAGGCATAGCATCAATATACTCAAATCACATAACAAAAGACCCTTAGTGACCATAAGCCAAAAGGGATCAGAAAATATGATGGCACCCATGTAAACATGGCAAGTTATATTACAGATTCAAACATGGCAGGAACAACAATAAGTAGGCATGTTGGTGAGCTTGAACCACTCATCACAGAGCAATACATGGCATGACAAGGCAACCAACAGTAAGAAGACATGGCATAGAAGCTATAAATGGCAAGAACAACATCATATCATACACGGATCAACTACAACAACCTTGACAAAATTGAATAACATGTAAACAATCTGCCAGGAAACATTTTATAGCAAAAGTAGAGCTCGATTGACTCAAGCTATGGCACTCCATAATTGCAAACAAGGGAATGGATGGATAGAGCAAGACATGTATAACAAAACATCCTTACTGAAGTATCTCAAAATAAGCATGGATATCTCGGTAGCATCAAGTTAACATGGCATAAAAATATCAGCAAAACAGGGCAGAAATCAGCAACATCATGAAGCCTAGTTTGCATGCTTGTGCTACTCACCACAGAGATCACAAAAATACATGGCATACACCCCTGTAAAGATGGCATGACATATTAAAAAACACATGTAGGGCTCAAGTTCATAGGGTGCACACATCAATCATGGCAAAAATGACAAAAGTGCATGTTCTGATAAGAATCTGAAACTAACATCACATAGCACTCTTCTAACAGCATTTCGGGCATCAAGATGAGTTCAAATGAAAATGATGCAATGATATGAAATGATCTACTCTTCGGGGCGAACAATTCTACATATTACACGCGCAAAACGGAGCTACGGATGCAGAGATACGATGCGATGAAAATGCATGAAAATATGCAAAATCCGGGGACTTAGGCGTTTCAGGGGTCAACCTTGAACCGGATCTAGATCTGAGGTGCGCCGGGCCCGAGGTCCGCCGGAGAGGGCCGGGGCGGCCGGGGCGGAGCTCACCGGCTCGGGCTGAGGCCTGGCGGAGCTTCGCCCTTGGCGAGGCGAGGGGCCATATGGCGCGAGGCCGAGGAGGCCGGCGCCCGAGAGGGCAGTGGTGGAGGAGGAGGCGGCGGGGCCGGGCGCGGGCGACGGCGCATGGAGGAGGCGGCGCCGGCGGGTGGCGGGAGGCGCCGGCAAGGGAGGTGGGGAGGCGGCGGCAGCGGGTCGATGGTGTGGCGGCGGCCTGTTGCAGGAAGGGCTGCCTGGCCCGCCCATGCGGCAAGGCGGCTGGCGGCGGAGGGGACAGTGTGGCGAAGGGATTGGGGCGTGCGGCGGCGTAATGACGGGCGGACACGTCCGGGCGGCGGGTGGACGTGTCCGTCGGCGGGAGGAGGAAGGAGCTAGGGTTTTGGACCCGAAATTTCGAAGGGGTGCACATATTTATAGGTAGAGGGAGCTAGGAGACTCCAAATGAGGTGCGGTTTTCGGCCACGCAATCGTGATCGAACGACCGAGAGCATGGAGGGGAGTTTGCTGGGTTTTGGGCTACTTTGGAAGGGGTGTTGGGCTGCAACAAAAGAGGATTTTGCGGTTACCCGGTTAACCGTTGGAGTACCAAACGACCTCCAAATGGCACGAAACTTGACAGGCGGTCTACCGGTGCTATACCAAGGCCGCTTGACAAACCTCGGTCCATACCGAGACCATTTAACACCCGCACATGAAAAGAGGTAAAGGGGGCGCAGGAGACATAGGAGTGCGGATTGCAAAAGCGGACAACGGGAAAATGCTCGGATGCATGAGGCGAACACGTATGCAAATGCGATGCACATGATGACATGATATAAAATGCAGATGATGACATGGCAAAGAGAGACACGCAAGCACATGACATGGCAACAACGGCGAATAAGCATCACAAACACAGGCGATCGAATCCGGGGCGTTACAACACTCCTCCACTAACGAGAGATCTCGTCCCGAGATCTTAGGACCGAGACGGAAGGGAAAAGGGACGAGGTGAAACAAGAACTGAAGAGAAGAAGCAAAGAATCGAGAGCACTGGAGAAGACGAGGGGAACGACGAGAATGACGAGAATCGAAAGCTCACGGAATCAGATAGACTATGAAAGCACTCGTTCTAACCGGAGTGGTTAGAATGAGAAAAGCAACGAATAAGACTGAAAGGATTTAGGCAGCACTCCGACTGAAACATGGAGGAATAGAACAGGAGCTTGAGAGGATGGAATGATACTTGATGAAGACATGACACAAAACCTCCGGAAAGAATTGAAAAAGTTGAATGAAAAGAACGGATAAGAATATGACAACTTGTGCCACGAATGAAATTGAAAGCATCTTTAGAAGGAAGGTTTAAACGGAGTTGTTGAGACAATCAACAACGAAAAGAATAAGCTTGTCGTGGAATTATGGAAAATATCTCAAAATTATGAGGTGATAACCGACCCCAAGCGGAAAAGATTGAATAGCTGAGAGGAACGAAGAAATGCAAAACTCCACTTCAAAAGAATACGGAGAATTAATTGCACTTCGAGACGCGAGAAGAAAAGATACTTGAACTCCACCAAAAATATTGATGAAACTCTTGAAGAATGAATTAAATCATGAAGAACCACCGTGAAGGACTCCGGTAACAAAAGGTGATGAGATAGAATGAAGGAGGAAAGAATAGACTAAAGCCTTGCGTTGATTTAGATGGGGGTTCCGACGAAATAGCCGAGGAAGCTTTGAACTCCGGAAAAGAAAAGATGGGAAGACTTGGAACCGCGAGATTATTCATCATGAACAAACTCTGAAGGAAGGGATTAAACACTTGGATGAAATAAGAATAAGATTTATTGTATGCTTATCCTTCATCAAATTAAATTGATGACAAGCAATGGATTTTTCATACTACTTATTCTTCTTAAAAAAGAATTGAGAAGTGACATATTGCAAACTTGAGAAGGTCTTCATGAACCACTGGTAGGATTGAAAAGAACGAATGAATAAAAATGATAATCAAGGAAAAGAATCTTGAACGAACCACCGTAAGAATTCGAAAATGACTGATGGAAGAATCGCCGGGAAAAATTAGAAGAACAAATATGCTCGAGGGGATTTAGATTCAATAGAACAAAGAGATCATGAGCTGATTAAAGAAAACTTGAACGAAGCACCGGAAGAATATTGAGACGAACGAAGGGGCACGAATATGGAATAATTGGAGAACGACTTTGAAAACTTGGAACGAAGCAATATTTCGAAAAGATGACCTCCGGATGATCGGAACAGAAAAGCAACTCCTGAAATACTCCGGATGGGTAAGAAAGAATTGCACAACTGGAAACAAATTGATAGGATAACATCGAGCTAGCACCACAAATCTCCGGGAGAACGGACAAGATTTGAGAGGAACTCTTCTTCGATCTTCAAATGATGACGAGAAACACCACCAAAATTACTGAGGTACTCCGGGAGAATGAAAAGCGAAGAGGTTGAGCCAACAATGAAATGGTTTGAAATCGATCTTGAAAAGGCATCTGACTGATGGGATCCATTCTTACGTCACACTTGGAAAGAATTTGGGAATAGCTCCGGGGAAATTAGAAGAGTCAGGTAAGATCCTGGGGAAAGACCTGTGGGTTAGGGCCCACTAAAAGAAAACTCCGTTGGGAAGGGATGTTGAATAGATAGATGATTCACTGGAGAACTGAAATATTTGAATGACGTGACAACCTCGAATTGATTCAAACACAGGCGAATCTCCTGAGATGTCTTCCGAACTCCGGAATGATAAACTGGCGAGAGGCGAACGAGCAGGGAAAACACTTTAACCAAGGAAAAGAATGTGATCAACTCGAAAAACTTGAATTGAATCCACCGGAAAAGAAAGAGATGAAGAATGACGAGCGAGACGAGAATTCACCGGTTGAAATAATTGAGGGAAGACTGAAGAGGCTCCACACGAATGGAATTGATTACTTGAATAAAGGTTCAGACTCCGGGAAGAAGAGGGCGGGAGGGCGGGAAAACAAAGATAACTTGGAAGGGCAAATCGACGAATATCTTGAAGATAAAACACCGGTTGAAATCATTGAGGAAAGAAAGCAAAGACTTCTCATGAGTAGGATGGATACTCGATTACGGACTCCGGTTCCGAGAAGAAGGGAGGGCGGGTGGGAAAAACAAGGACAACTTCGGACAAGGAAAAAAACAACGACGTCGGAGGAAGAACTGAGGATTGAACTTGGCAAAGATGAAGATGGTCGAGTCGACTTGACGAGAAATGCACCGGATGAAAAGAGGATGGACAACTCACGAAACTAACCACGTGATCCTAAAGAAAAATTTGAAGGGGAAGAGGAGTGGTTCAAAACACCTACGTCAAGATTTCTCACCAGAGCGACGAAGGGGCTGAGGAGTAAAAAGAATTCCTACTCTCCGATATAACTAGACTCCGAAAACAGTTTTCTTCTAGACTCAACAACGGCCAAACTACACGATCAATCAAGGGGGCTCCTAGGGTCGGTCGAGGCTCTGATACCAACTTGTCACGCCCAATATGCGACCCTATCCAAAAGGAACTCAAAGGTCCCACCAAGGATAGACCCGCATATTGAAACGCTTTTGCAAGGTGGATATCATTACATCAACATTACATAATAGATGGGGATACATACATAAGGCACAAATGCCACAAGAATACATCAACATCATATACAAGATCAACATCCGACTACGGATGAAACATAAAGAAGCTCAAACGACATCCACCTGCTAGCCCAGGCTGCCGACTGGAACCTATCCCCGATCGAAGAAGAAGCGGAAGAAGAACTCCAATACAAGCAAACATCGCTCTCACGTCATGATCATCGCAAACCTGTACACTGCAACTGGTGGTGTAGTAATCTGTGAGCCACGAGGACTCAACAATCCCATTACCATGGGTATCAAGACTAGCAAAGCTTAATAGGAAAGGAAGGGGTAAAAGTGGTGAGGTTGCAGCAGCGACTAAGCATATATGGTGGCTAACATACGCAAATGAGAGCGAGAAGAGAAACAAAGGCGGTCGTCAACTAGTAATCATCAAGAAGTGATCCTGAACTCCTACTTACGTCCGACATAACCCGAAACCGTGTTCTCCTCTCAATCAACCCCAAAAGAGACACTCACGGTTACGCTTTACGGTTGGTGTATTTTAGAAGAGTTTGCTTCAAGTTTACTACAACGGATATTAACAAATTCCCATCGCCACATAACCGCGGGCAAGGCTCTCGAAAGTTTATACCTGCAGGGTGTCCCAACTTAGCCCATGATAAGCTCTCGCGATCAACGAAGGATATTCCTTCTCCCGGAAGACCGATCAGTCTCGGAATCCGGCTACAAGACATTTCGACAGACAATAAAACAAGACCAGCAAAGCCGCCCGGATGTGCCGAGAAATCCCGATAGGAGTCGCACGTATCTCGTTCTCGTGGCACACCGGATAAGTCAGCCTCTGAGTAAAACCAGCCCTCGAGTTGCCCGTGGTGGCCCCATGATCTGCTCGGTTCGGACCAACACTCGAAGGAGCACGGCCGGGGGCTAAAATAAAGATGACCCTTGGGCTCCGAAACCCAAGGGAAAAAGGGCATAGGTGAGGCAAATGGTAAAACCAATGTTGGGCCTTCTTTGGAAAAGTCTTATTCAAAGCGAACTGTCAAGGGGTCCCATAAATCACCCGACCGCGTTAGGGACGCAAAATCCGGGAACATAACACCGATATAGCGGAAACTAGGCGGCAAGAGTGGAACAAAACACCAGGCATAAGGCCGAGCCTTCCACCCTTTACCAAGTATATAGATGCATTAATTAAATAATAGATATATTGTGATATCCCAACAAGTAAACATGTTCCAACAAGGAACAACAACTCCATGTTCAACAAGGAACAAACTTCATCTTCACCTGCAACTAACAATGCTATAAGAGGGCTGAGCAAAGCGGTAACATAGCCAAACAACGGTTTGCTAGGAAGGGTGCAAAAGGTTAGAGGCGACATGGCAATTTGGGATGGCTTGAGGAACAAGTGATAGGTAGCGCAGCATAGCGAAAGAACGAAGCAAATAGCATAGCAATGATAGTAGTGAGATCCGGGTAGCGGTCATCTTGCCGAAATCCGCTAGGAAGAAGAACGAGTCCATGAAGAAGACGAGCGGATGAAGCGAACCAAGCGTGACGAGCGAATCCTCACGATCATAGCAAACAGGAACTAACAAGAAGAAGCACACAACATGGTAAACACACCACGCATGAACAAGACATGATGCACAACAAGCATGATGCATGACAATACTACATGAAGCTACTCATGGCAAGAGATGATGCAAACAGGAGCAACACATCAAAGCAAGTTTAAATGAGGCCGGAAACAACATAGAACAATTCCGGTAAGTCCTCATATGCAAATTTCGAAATTGGTCCAGATCTGAATAAACCTTATTTTCAAGTTGTTAAACATACATTTAAGATGCCCCACGATGATCTACACGAAATTCAAGTCAAGTTACATATAAAGTTCATCAGATTCGGAGCTACGGCCTAGAAGATATGAGCAAAACAAGTTAAACATGGCATTGATGCAAAATGCATACAAACATCAAGCAAACACCTCAAAACAAGGATGCAACATGATAATATGAAACTACATGCAAAAACAAGCAAGTTTCATATAGAGCACACTCAAAACGGAGCAACGGTTCAACACATACACCCTATACAAGACATAATAACAATCTGTCCAAAAGAGCAACTAGGCATATTGCAAGCATCAAAACAACAAGCTACAGCATCTTAACATAATAACCAAAGGCATGGGCGTGATGTACAGGTAAAGCATGACAAAACATGAACACTGAGCTATCTCCAGAAATCACTAGAACATGCTCAAACACACATGGCAAGATTGCAAATAATAACAGTTTCAGACTTTAGCAGAAATAACATCAGGTTAACATGTTTAGAGCTATGAAACAACATGCTACAGGAACTTATCATGGAAAACAAAGGCATAGCATGAATCTACTCAAATCATATAACAAAACTCCCTTAGTGACCATAAGCCAAAAGGGATCAGAAAATATGATGGCACCCATGTAAACATGGCAAGTTATATTACAGATTCAAACATGGCAGGAACAACAATAAGTAGGCATGTTGGTGAGCTTGAACCACTCATCACAGAGCAATACATGGCATGTCAAGGAAACCAACAGTACGAAGACATGGCATAGAAGCTATAAATGGCAAGAACAACATCATATCATACACGGATCAACTACAACAACCTTGGCAAAATTGAATAACATGTAAACAATCTACCAGGAAACATTTTATAGCAAACGTAGAGCTCGGTTGACTCAAGCTATGGCACTCCATAATTGCAAACAAGGGCATGGATGGATAGAGCAAGACATGTATAACAAAACATCCTTACTGAAGTATCTCAAAATAAGCATGGATCTCTCGGTAGCATCAAGTTAACAGGGCATAAAAATATCAGCAAAACAGGGCTGAAATCAGCAACATCATGAAGCCTAGTTTGCATGCTTGTGCTAGTCACCACAGAGATCACAAAAATACATGATATACACCCCTGTAAAGATGGCATGGCATATTACAAAACACATGTAGGGCTCAAGTTCATAGGGTGCACACATCAATCATGGCAAAAATGACAAAAGTGCATTTTCTGATAAGAATCTGAAACTAACATCACATAGCACTCTTCTAACAGCATTTGTGGCATCAAGATGAGCTCAAATGAAAATGCCGCAATGAGATGAAATGATCTACTCTTCGAGGCGAACAATTTGACATATTTCACGGGCAAAACGGAGCTACGGATGCAGAGATACGATGCGATGAAAATGCATGAAATGCAAAATCCGGGTACTTAGGCGTTTCGGGGGTCAACCTTGAACCGGATCTAGATCTGAGGTGCACCGGGCCCGAGGTCCGCCGGAGAGGGCAGGCGGCGGGCGGAGCTCGCTGCCGGCTCGCGGCCTGAGGCCTGGCGGAGGCGAGTGGGCGGCGAGTGGCGGCCATGGGCCGAGGAGGAGGCCGCCGCCGCCCGAGAGGCATGATGGAGGAGGAGGCGCTGTGGTGGCGGGAGGCGGAGCCGGGCGGCAGCGCATGGAGGCGGGCGGCGGCCGGGCGGGCGGCGCAGGAGGCGCCGGCGAGGGAGGCGGGAGGCGGGCGCTTGGCGGTGGTCATGTGTGGCTGTGGCAGGCGGGCCAGAACTGCCGCCTGGCCTCATGGGAATGCGGTGGTGTGTGCGGAGGGGACAGTGTGGCGAAGGGGATTGGGCGTGGGCGGCGGCGTGTGACGGGCAGACACGTCCGGGCGGCGGGTGGACGAGTCCGTCGGCGGGAGGAGGAAGGAGCTAGGGTTTTGGACCTGAAATTTCGAATTGGTGCACATATTTATAGGTAGAGGGAGCTAGGAGACTCCAAATGAGGTGCGGTTTTCGGCCACACGATCGTGATCGAACGACCGAGAGCATGGAGGGGAGTTTGCTGGGTTTTGGGCCAATTTGGAAGGGGTGTTGGGCTGCAACAAAAGAGGCTTTTGCGGTTACCCGGTTAACCATTGGAGTACCAAACGACCTCCAAATGGCACGAAACTTGACAGGCGGTCTACCGGTGCTATACCAAGGCCGCTTGACAAACCTCGGTCCATTCCGAGACCATTTAACACCCGCACATGAAAAGAGGTAAAGGGGCGCGGGAGACATAGGAGTGCGGATTGCAAAAGCGGACAACGGGAAAATGCTCGGATGCATGAGACGAACACGTATGCTAATGCGATGCACATGATGACATGATATAAAATGCAGATGATGACATGGCAAAGAGAGACACGCAAGCACATGACATGGCGACAACGGCGAATAACTGGCAAACACCTGGCGCATCGAATCCGGGGCGTTACATTGGTGGAATGGATAACGAGGGGATCCCGAGGAAGGCATGAAAGAGGTGGTTGGCTGGCGGCGGCGGGATGGGAATGGGTGGATTGGACCTGTAGGGGCTAGGGTTTAGACTGATATTTAGCATAAGATTTTTGGTTAGGGGCTATTCCAGTCCCCCCGATCATGATCGGACGGCCCGAGAAAATATAGGTTAGAAGTGTCCAACAAAGAACTGGAGATATTTTAGGGATGTTTGGTGATGATCTGAAACCAATGGTCATGACCGCTCGGGTCGGGTTCGGGTCAGCTTTCGGACATGCGCAAGGGGTTTCACAAAAGGCATGGAGACAAGGGGGGTTTGGTGGGCTCAGAGAAGAGGTAAGAGAGCGGTCCGGTATACATGAGAGGGGGTCAACAGAGACGAGGAAGAAGCGGCAACTATGACGGATGCAAGTTTTATGAAAACATGCAGATGCAATGTGTAACACCCCAGATGTAATTTTCCTTCTTTGTAACTCCAACTCTTGCCATTTTCAGCCATGTGCTATGATATTCCCTCCGTGGTTGGGTTTTGTATTTTGTTTTGCATTTTATTCATGTCATGCATCTCATATCATGTCATCATGTGCATCTCATTTGCATACGTGTTTGTCTCATGCATCCGAGCATTTTCCCCGTTGTCCGTTTTGCAATCCGACACTCCCACGTGCACCGGCGCACCCCTCTTGTCTCTTTTCGTGCGTGGGTGTTAAAACATTCTCGGAATGGGACGAGGCTTGCCAAGTGGCCTTGGTACACCACCGGTAGACCACCTGTCAAGTTTCGAGTAATTTGGAGCTCGTTTGATACTCCAACGGTTAACCGCATAACCGCAAAGGCCTCTTTTGGGTTGCAGCCCAACACCCCTTCAAAACAGCCCAATAACCCATCTAAGTCACTTCCATGCTCTCCGTCATCGGATCACGATCGTGTGGGCGAAAACCGCACCTCATTTGGAGTTTCCTAGCTCCCTCTACCTATAAATATGTGCACCCCTCCGAAAATTCCGGATCCCCAAACCCTAGCCCGCTCCCTCTCCGCCGCCGGACATGTCCGGATGGAGCCGGACGTGTCCGCCGCCGCGCCCGCGCCAATCGGAGGCTGCCATGTGGCACGCCGCCGCCGCTCCCGCCTGAAGCCCGCCGGGCCCGAGGCGCCCCGCAACCCGCACCGCGTCGCCCTCGCAGCCCGCACTGCTCCTCGCCCGCCCGCACAGACCGCCCGCCGTCGCCGCGCGCCGCGCCGCGCCCGCCTCTCTCGCCTCCCGCGGTCCTCGCCGGCGAGCCGCCCGGCCGGATCCGGCGCCCGGCGGCCCGACCTCGTCTCCGGCCTCCTCCTGCACCAGCTCCGGCGAGCCGCCGCCGGCCGTCCTCGATCCGTGCGCCCGATCCAGATCCACCCTAGAGGTTGACCTCGTATTTCCATCAAGTCTGCATATTATCATGACTTATTCATCGTGTCATAACTTTGCACCCATGGCTCCATTTTGGGCGTGTAGCATACCGATTTGTTCGTCCCGATGAGTACATCATTTTATCTCAGTGCATCATTTTCATTTGAGCTCATCTTGATGCCTGAAATGCTGTTTGAAGAGGGCTATGTGATGTTAGTTTCAGATTCTTACCAGAACATGCACTTTTGTCATTTTTGCCATGATTGATGTGTGCATCTTATGAACTTGAGCCCTACATATGTTTTGAACTATGCCATGCCAGCTTTACAGGGGTGTATGTCATGTATTTTTGTGATCAATGTGGTGACTAGCACAAGCATGCAAACTAGGCCCCGTGATGTTGCTGATTTTAGTCTCTGTTCTGCTATTATTTTTATGCCATGTAAACTTGATGCTACAGAGAGATCCATGCAGTAAGGATGTTTTGAACATATGGTTATGCTCTATCCATGCATGTCCCTGTTTGAAATTATGGAGTAGTCTAGCATGTCATTTTCGTGCTCTACTTTTGCTACAAAATGTTTCCTGGCAGATTGTTTACATGTTATTCAATTTTGCCAAGGTTGTTGTAGTTGATCCGTGTATGCTATGATGTTATTCTTGCCATGTATAGCTTCTATGCCATGTATTCTTGATGGATGTATGCTTAGTTTATCATGAAATGCTCTGTAGTGAGTGCATCGAGCTCGCGAAGATGCCTTCATAATTCTGTCAATGCCATGCCCTGGTTGCTGAATCTGTTAACGAAACGTGTTATGTTTACATGGATGCCATCATTTCTTCTGATCCTTTTTGGCTCATGGTCAGTAAGGGACTTTTGTTCTATGCTTTGATTAGAATCATTTCATGCCTTGTTTTGCTATTATAAGTTCCTGTGGCATGTTGATTGCTTGCTCTGAACATTGCTACCTGATGCTGTTTATGCCATGTCCAACCTAATATCTTTTGCACTTTTCCCATGCTTGTTTGAACCTATTATGTTGTGATTTAGCCGTAGCTCAGTGTTCCTATTTTGTTAAGCATCTCCTGTAGAGCACTGCCATATGCTTTGTTTTTATGTTGGGGTGCTGTAGCATAGTTTCTTGTTGCATGCTAAGTAGCATCGTGCTGTTAATCGCAGATTTGTGTCATTCTTGTTTTGCTTGCCATTTGCAAACCGTGCATCCGATTCCGGTGATCTTTATATCGATTTCAACCGAAATCATCTCATCTTTCCAGAGGCATACTTGGTTTGCCAAGTTGATGCCTTGTTCATCATTTTCCTTGTGGAGCACGCATATGCATTGCATATCACATCTCGCTATCATGTCATGTATTGCATCATGTTGCTTGTGCATTGCTCCTTGTTTGATTGTGGTTCCATTGCTTGTGTTCTTGCTTTGGGTAGAGCCGGGAGACGAGTACGTGAACGAGGAACCTGTTGAGAACGCTTTCGAGGATCAAGCCTTCGACAACTCTGAGAAATTTGCAGGCAAGATGACCATACCTTCGATATCACTTCTATCTTTGCTTTGCTAGTTGCTCGCTCTATCGTTATGTTAGTTCTACCTGCCATTGTTTATCATGCCTCCCTATTGCCATGTCAAACCTCTAACCATCCTGCCCTAGCAAACCATTGTTTGGCTATGTCACCGCTTTTTGCTCAGCCCCTCTTATAGCGTTGCTAGTTGCAGGTGAAGATGAAGTTTTTTCCTTGTTGGAACATGGATACTTTGGGATATCACAATATCTCCTGTTTAATTAATGCACCTTATATACTTGGTAAAGGGTAAAGGGTGTCTTGTTCCACTCTTGCCGCCCTAGTTTTCCGTCATACCGGTGTTATGTTCCTTGATTTTGTGTTCCTTACGCGGTTGGGTGATTTATGGGACCCCCTTGACAGTTCGCTTTGAATAAAACTCCTCCAGCAAGGCCCAACCTTGGTTTTACCATTTGCCACCTAAGCCTTTTTCCCTTGGGTTTTTGCGAGCCCGAGGGTCATCTTTATTACCCCCCCCCCCCGGGCCAGTGCTCGTCGTGAGTGTTGGTCCAATCTGTCAACCGCCGGTGGCAACCAGGGGCATCTCTGGGTTGGCCTACCGAAAGTTTGGACAATCCGGTTTTCCCTGAGAACGAGATATGTGCAACTCCTATCGGGATTTGTCAGCACAGTCGGGTGGCTTTGCTGGTCTTGTTTTACCATTGTCGAAATCTCTTGCGAACCGGGATTCCGAGACTGATCGGGTCTTCCCGGGAGAAGGTTTATCCTTCGTTGACCGTGAGAGCTTATGATGGGCTAAGTTGGGACACCCCTGCAGGGTATTATCTTTCGAAAGCCGTGCCCGCGGTTATGAGGCAGATGGGAATTTGTTAATGTCCGGTTGTAGATAACTTGACACTTGACTTCATTAAAATGCATCAACCGTGTGTGTAGCCGTCATGGTCTCTTCTCGGCGGAGTCCGGGAAGTGAACATGGTTTGAGTTATGTATGACCGTAAGTAGTTTCAGGATCACTTCTTGATCGCTTCTAGCTTCTCGACTGATGTGTTGCTTCTCTTCTCACTCTCACTTGCGTATGTTAGCCACCATATATGCTTAGTGCTTGCCAAAGCTCCACCATGTTACCCCTTTCCTACGTATGAGCTTAAATAGTCTTGATCTCGCGGGTGTGAGGTTGCTGAGTCCTCGTGACTCACAGATTCTACCAAAACAGATGCAGGTGCCGAGGATACCAGCGCAGTTGGCACGACCGAGCTCAAGTGGGAGTTTGATGAGGCCCTTGGTCGTTACTATGTATCGTTTCCAGATGATCAGTAGCGGAGCCCAGTCGGGACGATCGGCGATCTAGCATTTGGGGTTGTCTTCTTTATTTTAGTTCCGTAGTCGGACCTTGATTGTACCCTGAATGATGCATGTTTAATTTATGTATTGTGTGAACTGGCGATTGTAAGCCAACTCTTTATCCCATTCTTGTTCATTACATGGGATTGTGTGAAGATGACCCTTCTTGCGACTAAACCACCATGCGGTTATGCCTCTAAGTCGTGCTTCGACACGTGGGAGATATAGCCGCATCGTGGGCGTTACACAATGCTCATGATGACATGATGAAATGCAACAAACAAAATAAAAACACACGAAAACAAGGAAATAACTGGAAGGCTTCTGGAGCGTCCGTCTCGGGTCGTCACAAACATAATGAAGAGCAACGGTACAGCAAGCTCAAGTTCACCATGCCTAAGTTTTCCGGAAGCAAGGATACCAAAGAATACCTTTCAGGGGCATTTAAAGTTGTCAAGATCTTTCGCTTGCACAATTATGAAGAAAAAAATAAGATCACAATGGCATCTCTTCAGTTCCAAGACTTTGCCCTCATTTGGTTGAAACAAGTCACTGAGAGGCGAGAAGCAAAACTGACCCACCCATCACAACATGGAATCAAATGAAGGATGTCTTGCGAGCGCGCGTAGTACCCACATACTATAACCGTGACCTCTTCAAGAAATTGCAAGAGCCAATGTCACGGAAGATGAGGAGCAAACCATGGCACGTTTCTTGAAAGGACTCAACCACCCTATCAATAAGATTGTGGATTTCCAACCATATACAAACCTCCTCAAGCTAGTGCACCAATCTACAAGGCGGGGCGACAAGTGCAAGATGATCATAAGTATGCCAAGTACTCTTCCATGACATACGGTTCATACAATCAAGCTTCAACGACTATATCAGCCTTCTGGGAACCAGGGTATCTAGACTTGCCTGCCTGTGGCCCACGGCGTGGCTCCTTCGATGGCCTGGTATGGCCCATCTATCTGCCAAGACAAGACCCTTGCGAAGGGCCAAGCCTCGCGAGGCGGACGACATCAATACCTACTGAGGAAGCGGCCTCTTGAGGAGCGGAGATTTCTGTGCAGGTACCCTAGCTCACGTGGCTGCTGTCTGCGTTCTGGGAACGGGGGTGCCCAGACTTGCCTACCTGCGGCCCACGGCGTGGTTCCGTCAACGGCCTGGTACGGCCCAGCTTTAGCAACCACAACTCAAGACCCTCGCGAGGCGGACGACACCAAGACCTCCCTAGGGGTGGCCTCACTAGGCTGGAACCCGAGGAGCGGAGATATCTATGCAAGGTGCACCTTGCGAGGCTCATATGACGTGAGCCATGACGACCAATGCAAGGCGGGTGCCAGCGGGCGCACTGTACCAGATCCCTCTTTGGTGCTAAGGAGGCAAGTGCAGGCGCGGAGGAATCAATCAAAGGTTTCCATATTGGTGCAATAAGACCAAGACCACCAGTACGATAGGACGGAGGTCATCCAGGAGCCAACCGCAGTGTCACCACCAGAGCCTTTTGCACGCGAATACTACTTTTGTCAGGATAGCTTGTACTAGATGTTCCCCTTCAAAATTGGCCGTTGTGGGATCCCTTCCCGCCTACATTTGGGAAGAGGACCAAGGCCACTATAAATAGGACTTAGCGACCACCATAGAGGGGGATGGATCCATTCCACCCGAACCACCTCACCAGTTCATCGAGCTCAAGAACAACTCACCTCTTGAGGCTATTCCACCACTCTACTAGTTCATCCTCAGCCCCTCGAGGCAATCCACCACAAAGCTGGAGTAGGGTATTACACCGAAAGGTGGCCCGAACCAGGATAAACTGCTGTGTTTCTTGTCCCTTGGGTTCGTCGAGCTAGGCTGTGGAATCGTTGAGCAGGCAGATAGGGAAGAGAGAGTTCTTCGCATGCACCCCATAGTCCGAACCTCTCAAGGGTCTGCAGAACCACGAATCCAACATTTGGCGCGCCAGGTAGGGGTGCGTCGAAGCTTCGCCTCTCCGACCGCTTCGCCTCGCCAACCTAGTCCCATGGCGAGCAACGCTTGTCCGACCGGACCGACGAGCGTGCACAGAGGCGCTACGGGCCTCCGAGCTTTCACCCCCGCCTTGCAGCAGGTACAGTGGCCGCCCAAGTTCAGGCTAGAGATGTCGCGTCGCTATGACGGTGCAGCGGATCCGACAGGTTTCCTCCAGGCCTACGAGGAGGCTATTTGGACGGCCGGTGGCGAACACAAGGTCATGGCCAACTTGTTCCCCATGGCCCTCAATAGTGTGCCACGCGCCTGCTCAGCCTGCCAGGGTCTTATGTGGCCTCCTGGGAGGAGCTGCGTGGCCTCTTTGTCACGTACTTCGCAGTGCTGGCGCCCACCGCCGTCGTAGCTCACCACAAAGGTTCACAGGCGCCGCAACCACCCCGCAACCATCATGGGCGTGGGCGCACTCTTGATGCTTTGCACCCCCGCCATCTGCAACGTGGTAGTAACTAAGAGCCTCATCGACAGTGGAGCCAGCCTCAATGTGCTATCCTTGGAAGCTTTCGGCCAACTTCAGGTACCGCTCGGCCGGCTCCGCCCCACCAAGCCTTTCTCCGGAGTCGTCGATGGCTCCTCCTGCTCCCTGGGCAAATCCATCTTCCCGTCACCTTCGGCACCCGCAACAACTACCGCACCGAGCTCATCGACTTCGACATCGCCCGCATCGGTCTCCCGTACAACGCCATCCTCGGTACCTAGCCCTAGCAAAGTTCATGCCGGCAACTCACCCTGCCTACAACCTCATGAAGATGCCGGGAAGCAGCGCGTCCTCATCGTGGCTGGAGACACCAAGGAGGTGCTAGCGGCTCTGAAGCTCGCCTTCAGGGCCGCTGCTGCCGCTCGACCAAAAAGGGTGGGGCCCCTGATGCCCCGGGGGCTGCACCAGCCAAAAAGAAGCAGTTGTTCTCTCAAGATCGGGCTAAGACGAAGCAGGTACCTGTCGATGAGGACGGGGCCTCGGGGGTAACCTTCACCATAGGTGTTGACCTCGCCCTGGACCAAGAAGAGGCATTGGTGAACTTCCTGCGCGCTGTCGGTGTCAAACCAGCGGATCTCAGGTAGGGGGTCCTGAACTGTGCTTCTAAGGTGGATGGTAACAGGAGGCGAGGGACACAATGTTTACCCAAGTTCGTGCCCTCTCGATGGAGGTAATACCCTACATCCTGCTTGATTGATCTTGATGATATGAGTATTACAAGAGTTGATCTACCACGAGATCGTAGAGGCTAAACCTTAGAAGCTAGCCTATGATTGTGATTGTGTATATCTATCGACTAGCCTGGCCTCGGTTTATATAATGCACCAAAGGCCTAGAATAACAAGAGTCCTAGCCGAATACGCCGGTGGGGAGGAGTCCTTGTCTTGATCACCAAGTCTTATGGAATCTTCCTTGTATGCGGCAGCTGTCCGAACTGGCCCATGAGTATACGACCATGGGGGTCCTCGGCCCAATCCAGCGATCGGAGGCGGCGTGATGAGTACCCCCTAGTCCAGAAAACCGTCAGTAGCCCCCTGAACCGGTCTTCAAGTTGGGGACGCTCCTCGATTCTTCCGAACTGTTCTTCATCTTTGGTTGACGGTCTTGAAAACTGGTTCAACAAATCTTCTCATCTTCGATCTTGAGGATTGCCGAAGTGCATCCGACGAGTTTACACGTCGGGTATCCGTGGAGCCTCTTTAATTTTCCCGCCTTTATCAATGCCTTGTTATTTTTATGCCACACCTCGGGTTTCAAGTTGTTCCTGTGCTGCAGTGTCCTCTTGCGTCCAAGCCCCAACGCCGGACTGTATTCGAGGTATCTTTTGCAGCCGGGTACCAATGTCGGGCTGCATCCGAGCTCCAACGTCGGACTATATCCAAGCTCCAATGCCGAACTGTATCCAAGCTCCAATGCCGGACTATGTCTGAGCTCCAACGCCGGACTGTATTCGAGGTGTCATAGATGACCTTGGTTTTAAAAAGTTGAAGGAGTTTAGCCGAGCCCAATGCCGGAAATTCCCTCTATGGAGCCATCCACTGGCGCCTGAGCTTTCCTCTATGGAGCCAGCCACTGGCGCCTGAGCTTTCCTCTATGGAGCCAGCCACTGGCACCCGAGCTTTATGCCGGACTGCTTCCGAGGTGGTGCACCACCCGACAGCGGGCTGATTTTTTGTGAATATTTTTGATTGGTGTAATTTATTCTCCGCCGAGATATATAGCCAGTATATGTATATCCTGTAGCCCTCAAGGTGTGTGTCGGTCTAAAATCTGAGATGCACCTGAAGGAAAATATGAAACCGCTGATCCTAGTAGCTTCTGAGACTCAGGTCGTGAAAATCGGCCTGAGGATCAACTCCTAGCTCGGCAGCATACATAGGAATAAAAATGGAGTGTAATATATTAGAGATAATAGTGATCGGAGGACGGGCCCTTGAGAGAGGGTCATGAGAAGTCGCCGCAATATATTAGCTTGATGCCGGATAGGTCCATATGGTACCTATTATTGTCCAAAGACGCGTATGCGCATAGTTCGGTCAAGCCGAACACTGAGCACTTTGAATTCTCTGCATTGAATAAGCAATGCAGTAGCCCCCGAGACACTGGTCGGGTGGCAACACCTAATCAGGGGATCGATGTGCCCCTTTAATATTTATAAATAATGAGCACTAAGCCCAGTAGCCCCCGAGCCTTAATGTGGGCACGGGTGGCCGAATTAAGGATCGATATGCAGAGTAAAATCACAGATTATGTTTAATGATTCCATGTGTCCAAGTACTTTACATCATTATTTTGTCTCCATTGTGACCGTTTATCAGTTGAAAGTGGCCCATGGTCGGCTTCTACCCCTTGGTTGATACTACGCAGGGTGTTTCCGCACTAACAAAACAACCCTTAGCCGACGTCTCGGTGCCCAGAGGCGGTTGTGTTAGCAAAAATGAGGCAATCAGATATGCGGGCTTTATAACTTTCACTTAGTCATAGGAGCTTAAAGTTGGAAGGCTAGTTACTAGCCTCCGGTTAGTGTTCGGCGACAGTCAAGGTCAAGCCGTAAACACTTCGGCCAATATTATGAACAGCCCGTCATTTAACACAGTCATCGGGTCGCTGACCAGTTTACGCTTATTGTGACAGTCTATTTTCGGCTTTCTCCACTGAGGCGCTTAACCATGCTAGCTGGAAGCACAATCACAGTGGTTCTCCCGTTGCGCACCTAGCCGAACAAAGCGGAACGTAGGAGGCAAGCATAGGAGTCGGGTTACCCAACTATTGACCAAAGACGCAATTTGAAACCGATGCATATACATCAATGTCCGAGAATGTTTTGCGAATCCTAAAGGTGTCGGTAGCCGCACTCTGAGACTAATCTTTGGAAACACACAAATAGCGTAAAAGTGCCATAGGCTTGGAAAACCAAAAACTTCAGCAAAAACTGGATGCCCGAACTAGATCAATTGTTCAGTGCCAAATCGAAAATTTGTCTTAGAAAAAGAAAATTGTGTTGCTGTTGTGCTTTACAATGACACATCCTATCTCAAGACTTCAAGTGGGTCAGCCTATGGCTTCAACCTCCTTATCCCGAAGGCGGAGTGCTTCTCCGAGGCTAGTTTAGCAAATTAAGTTTGAGCGGCTTTAGAGAGAAGCAAGGCTATCTGGCTATTGACCACACACTTGCGTCGAGAAAGGAGTGATAAATAACAATAATAAAAAAACTTTGCAACGACTAAGAAGAAGAACACTTATTATAAAACGGCTCATTTAAGAGCCCCCAATTGATTTGGGTAAAAGAATTTTATGTATAATGATTGTATGTACAGAAGTACTAATATCATATCTTTGTTCACCCGAACTTTAAACGCGTCTTAACCGACCGTCGGCTTCTCCCTCTTTGGTCAAGGACCGAAAAGTGTTATGTACTCCACCTGTCGAAAATATCGGCGGTGTTTCCGATAACCGTGCAATCAGGCCATAAGGTCAGAATGAGATAAAGCGCTCAGGAACTTATGCTATATTCTCGATGAAGTGTAAGAAGCATCTTTGAAGAAAATAGTACCCCCACCGATACCTTTCTTCGGTTGCTAATTGTTACTATGAGACTTGTGCAATAGATTTTTGTACTCATGAGTTCCGTTGTGTGCCGACCATAATTGAAAACAATAAGAGCGCTAGCTTTTGGCTTCACCCAGTTTGAGGTCCGATCTCGGATGACCCGAACATGACAATCACAGAGGTGCCCCCTTTACTCCCTAGCCGAACAATTGGGAACGTAGGGGTAAACACATGAGCGAGGCAACCCAGCTTGCAAATCGCTTAAGTCAATATGGTGCATATTGTGGCGTAATACACGAACAAGGAACGAAGCCATACAAGTACAATCATATGCAAGAGGAAAGGCTTCATGAAGGAAGCCCCCAAGTGAACTGGGTATTTGAATTTGTCTGTCACAAACAAGGTTATGAAAAGGAATTTTTTTCACAAACAACTTTTTGCCAAAAACGTATAATGCAAGGTCGAACCGAACACAAGTGAAAAATTTAAAACTTTGAGCATGAAGGCAACTTAGCTAGTTAATGTGTTTGGCATTGATGACGCGGTCCGAGCTTGACGTGGGACAAGGTTCCATCCCCCAAGCCGGTCCCGAGGTGGCGGAGCGAAGAGCTTGGCACTCCGAAGTGGTGACATAGCACGACCAATGCAGGCCGGCGGAGTGACGCCGAAGTCCCCGGCGTTGGGTACTGAAGTGTTGACGAAGCCACCCGTCCAGCCGAGGTGACGTGGTATGTTTGTACGCCGAGTTGACGATACTGCCCGACCCGGATCATTTTCCTATGCACAAAAAATAGTGCAAACCGGAGATAATAGTAATAATAATAATTAAAAAATCATTGCATAATAAATAATTTATGCAAAGTGAGTAATAAAAGAAAATATGGCTGCTTGCGAAGTGAGCGTCGTCTGAGGCGTCGGCGTGATCTTGGTAAAGGCACGGCAAAGCCTAAATTCACAGTGTCGGCCCGAGTTCGGATGCGGCGCGCGCCGGACTATGTCGGAACCTGACTGAACCACCGTGCGTCCATCGTTAGTGCGGCCATCATTCGATAGACCTGTGTACAGATGATGGAACAAACCAGACTAATAATTTCTTGGGAAAAATAAACCCAAACAAGCAAAATTTACTAGGATTAATAGCACCTGGTTTATTTGTTGTAGCAATCCGAAGAAAGGTGACTCCCAAAATTGGGACTCGATCCGCACACCCATTGCCTGATGGGCAAAAAAGCGGCGGCATGGCGATGCTGGCAAAGGTTGGCTTGCCAAGGCAAAGCCCTCGGTCTAGCTAACGTGACGAAGCTGGTCGGCTAGTGACGCTGAAGTCTCCGGAGTAGGTTGATGAAGAGATGGCGAAGCCCCCGGTCCAGCCGAGATGTCGAAGCCTCGATGTCAGCCGATGAGTCGAAGTAGGTCGGCATGATGGACATCGGCTTGAAGAAGAAACAGTGCGGCCCTGCCGATGCCGTTCGTGATGTGGTCAATGCCGGCTTGATGAAGTGACCGTGCGGCGATGCCGGTGTGCCCGCACCCTGTAATCCGTGGGGCGGCGATGTTGGTGATGATTTATCCTTCGTGATGCCGAAATCTTGTTCGGCTTGCCGAGATGATGATCCGAAGAAATTGAGCTCGGCTCAATAAAGTGACAACGTGTCTAGCGCAGTCGAGCAACCGTGAAACAGCGTTGTCGGGCTGGTTGACACAAGCGATGGTGAAGATCATATTGGAAAAGACTTCAAAATTAGCGGGATGTGTTTGGGAACAAAACACAATACCCGTACAAAACTTACTTCAAAAGGATGTCAAATCCGTTCATAAAAAGATGAATTCGGGTCGGATTCGTTCTCATGAAAACAGATCCGAAAAGTGATGCACTAATCGGAAGGTTCCGGTGTTTGGGCGGTCGGATAGAGCTGAAATTTTGAGGTGTGGTAGATATAGGAATTCATGACCCGATCAGCGGTTGGATCTTCAAAGGGCGTCCGAGCTAGAAGCTGGACACCACGCCTAAACTCGTCCACATTCCCATCCAGATTTGACAAGGCTCCGGTATATCGTGGATTGCCAGAGATTCCTTCATCGGAACTTGACAAAATTTTCCAGGGTTGTTGTAGACTGAATTCCACACAATTCCACCGAAGCAATCGTTAAAAAGACACTTGAGGAGGCGGTGGCGGAGGATACAAGTTCGCTGTCCAGAAAAACAGCACGGTCGCCCGAGGGCAATGTTGACGTTGAGCCCCCGGGCTCCCTGGATGATTCCTCCATGATCTTGATTGAGATCGGAGTTGATGTTGATGAAGGCCCTCCTCTGAACATGACGATTAGAGGTAAGGCGCAGTCCTCGGTCCAGCCAAGGTGACCAGTCGAGCCGGTGACGAAGAAGCCGACGTCGCAGTTGATCTGCAGTCGAGCCATTGATCCTTTTGCCGATCACACAGTGGAACTCTCAATGAAAGCACCAATGTCGGTGTGAAAACCAGCGGATCTCTGGTAGGGGGTCCCAAACTGTGCGTCTAAGGCGGATGGTAACAGGAGGCGGGGGACACAATGTTTACCCAGGTTTGGGCCCTCTCGATGGAGGTAATACCCTACTTCCTGCTTGATTGATCTTGATGATATGAGTATTACAAGAGTTGATCTACCACGAGATCGTAGAGGCTAAACCCTAAAAGCTAGCCTATGATTGTGATTTTGTATATCTATCGACTAGCCTGGCCTCGGTTTATATAATGCACCAGAGGCCTAGGATAACAAAGTCCTAACCCGAATACACCGGTGGGGAGAGTCCTTGTCTTGATCACCAAGTCTTGTGGAATCTTCCTTGTATCGGCGGTTGTCGAAGCTGGCCCATGAGTATCTGACCATGGGGGTCCTCGGCCCAATCAAGCTGATCGAGAGCGGCGTGATGAGTACCCCTAGTCCTGGACACCATCACGCGTGAACAAGCAGGTGTTCACCTGGGAGCCCAAGCAGCTAGTTGGGGTCCCGAAGGGGATAATCGAGCACCACCTGAGGGTGTGCCCTAACGTACACCCGATGAAGCAGAAGACGCGGCGACAGTCCATGGAGAAGCAGTTGTTCGTCGTCTAGCAGACCCGCAAACTGCAAGAAGCTGGTGTCATCCGCGAGGTGCGGTACCGAGAGTGGTTGGCAAACCCAGTCGTCGTGCCCAAGAAAGGCGGGAAGGAACGCATGTGTGTCGGCTTGACCAACCTCAACAAGGTCTGCCCTCAAGACCTGTTCCAACTTCCGCGCATTGATTAGATCGTCGACTGCACCGCCGAGTGCGACCTGCTATGCTTCCAAGATGCCTTCTCGGGCTACCACCAGATCAAGATGGCGGTACAAGACGTCGAGTAGACGGCCTTCTTGACCCCATGTGGGGTTTACTGCTACACCTACATGCCGTTTGGGCTGCGTAACGCTAGAGCAACCTTCTAGCGGCTGATGCACATCGGTCTAGGCCGGTAGCTCGGGAGGAACATTGAGGCCTATGTCGACGACATCGTGGTAGAATCTCGGGAGGCAAAGACTCTCATTCAGGATCTGGAGGAAACATTCACCAGCGTGCGCAAGGTGGACCTGCGGCTCAACCCAGAGAAATGTGTACTCGGTGTTCCTTCCTGTAAGTTGTTGGGTTTCCTTGTGTAACACAGGGGAATCGAGGCAAACCCAGAGAAGGTCAAGGCAATAGAAGAGATAAGCCCGCCATAGACTCTCAAGGAAATGCAAAAGCTGGCGGGCTGCATGACTTCATTAGGGCTCTTTATCTCCAAGATGGGGGGAGCGCGCCCTCCCGTTCTTCAAGCTGATGAAAAAGAGGGGCCCGTTCAAGTGGACTCTGGAGGCTGACGCTGTCGGATCTCGGGTTCCGGCAAAACCCTTAAGGTTCGAACTCTGGGGTGTGCGCGAAGATCTCTCCCTCACAGATCATGCCCTCACACACTCCGTGATCTCTAGGCTAGCTCCATGAACTCGCAACACAAGGGACACAAGATTTATACTGGTTCGGGCCACAGTTGTGGTGTAATACCCTACTCCAGTGTGTGGTGGTGGATTGCCTCTTGGGCTGAGGATGAACAGTACAAGGGGAAGAACAGCCTCCTGAGGAGAGGCGCTCTTGTGCTTGGTGAACTTGCGTGGGTGAGATGATCTGAATCCGTTGCCTCCTACTGTGGTGGCCAGTCCTATTTATAGAGGCCCTGGTCCTCTTCCCAAATATTGAGCGGGAAGGGATGCCACAACGACCAATTTGAAAGGGGACAACTAGTACAGCTTATCGTGACAAAAGTAGTCTTCGCCTGCTAAAGTCTTTGGTGGTGACACCGTCTTGGGCTCCACGGTGACCTCCGTCCTGCCGTCCTGCTGGTCTTGGTCTCATTGCACCGATGCGGAAACCTTTGTCTGACGCCTCGGAACTCCTCTCCTGCGCTTGCCTCCTTAGCACCAAAGGGGAAACAAGGACACTGTGCGCGCTAGCGCCCGCCTGGCGTCCGCCTTGCCTTGGTCGTCATGGCTCACGTCACGAGAACCTCGCGAGGTTTGTCTTGCCTTGATCTCTCTGCCCCTCGCGAGCCAGCCTGGTGAGGCCGCTCCCGAGGAGGTCTTGTGTCATTCGCCTCATGAGGCTTTGCCCCTCGCGAGGGTCTTGAAAGCTTGTTGGTGAAGATGGGCCGTACGGGCCTGCTCATGAAACCACGCCGTGGCCGCATGACAGCAAGTCTGGGACCCCATTCCCCAGAACACCGACAATAGCCCGGGCCCAAAGCGGCTTCGGACTTGGCCGGCGAAACCAAAGGGCAAGTGCAGGAGCGCCTGGCCCCCATAGCCTGCGGCCTTGGTCGACGTGTGGCGGTTGATTGGACGTGGGCGTCTCCGCTTCCCCATGCTGCCTTGATACCCGCCTGGCTAGGCGGCCACCACAGCCTACACGGTTCCCTTCCCCCCGTTGCGGTGCGCTCCCCCAATTCTTCCGCTTTCTCGAAGCGCACCTCCTTCTCCCAATCCGATCTGAGCTCATCTCTCCCATCGCCATGGCGCCGGATCATACGGAGAAAGGGAAGGAGCCCCTTTCCTCCGCCGAACTACATCCGGCCATTGAGCCCGCCGTTGGCAGGTCGCTGGTGCTCAACCAAGAGGCCATGGACAAGGTGCGCCCCATGCTCACCTCCAGCTTCAATGAATGGGGGAAAACGGTGGCCTGGCCTGCATCTCGAGCTCGTGTCGACAGGACGGCCACTGAGGTTCCATTCTTCATCGACGCCCTCTGGGCCGGCCTAGTTCCTCCCTTTTATGCCTTCTTCAACGCAGTGCTTGCCCATTACCAGATCCACATGCTGCACCTTGATCCTCAATCTGTGACCCTTCTCGCCGTCTTTGCCTTTGTTTGCGAGGCCATGGTGGGCATTGCTCCTTCCGTGGCACTCCTCCGCCACTTCTTCTCGTTGCACCTGACTGATTCCGGACAGACCTCGGGATGCCTGAGCTTCCAGGCCGTGGCGGCGACGGCCGGCGCGGGGATTGACTTTGAGCTTCCCCCATCCACGAGCGAGTTTCGGACGCGGTGGGTGAGGGAGTCCTAGACTAGGGGGTGTCCGGATAGCCGAACTATCATCTTTGGCCGGACTCCAAGACTATGAAGATACAAGATTGAAGACTTCGTCCCGTGTCCGGATGGGACTTTCCTTGGCGTGGAAGGCAAGCTTGGCGATACGGATATGTAGATCTCCTACCATTGTAACCGACTCTGTGTAACCCTAACCCTATCCGTGTCTATATAAACCGGAGGGTTTTAGTCCGTAGGACGAACAACAATCATACCATAGGCTAGCTTCTAGGGTTTAGCCTCCTTGATCTCGTGGTAGATCTACTCTTGTACTACCCATATCATCAATATTAATCAAGCAAGAGTAGGGTATTACCTCCATCGAGAGGGCCGAACCTGGGTAAAAACATCGTGTCCCTCGTCTCTGTTACCATCCGCCTAGACGCACGATTCGGGACCCCCTACCGAGATCCGCGGTTTGACACCGACATTGGTGCTTTCATTGAGAGTTCCTCCGTGTCGTCACTGTAGGCCCGATGGCTCCTTCGATCATCAACAACGACGCGGTCGAGGTGAGACTTTTCTCCCGGACAGATCTTCGATTGGCGGCTTTGCCTTGCGGGCAATTCACTTGGCCATCTGGAGCAGATCGAAGCTACACCCCCGCCATCAGGTCAGATTTGGAAGCTTGAATTATCGGCCGACATCCGCGGAGACTTGATCTTCGACGGATTCGAGCCACAGCCATAGCGCCGCCGCCTTGTCTCGATGGGCATGATCTAACCTCGCCGAGCAGTGTCACGGAGGCTGCACGGTGTCGCTCCGAACATTGATTCGAGCCGATCTCGCCGATCGAGGATGGTTGGTTGGACACCACCTCGGGGCTGAAATCTCTCTGGCGATCGGGCGAACACAATCCTCGTCGTTTGTGAAGACTGCGACTCCAAGGTGCGGACTCCTCTGGGACTCGAACCCTCCGTGCCCCCCCAATCGAATCCGATTGGGCGCCGTCATGGAGTTCCTGTCGCGGACATATTTCAGCACTCGCCTTTGGCGACATCCTGAATTCACTAAAGTCTCTCTTTATCGAGAGCCCTGGCGGACTACGGTCGGGAAGGTTGAGATGCGGCGACGAAGAAATTCAACACCCACCCACCACCCACTTTGTAGCCCATCGCCGAAAGCTTACACGGCGTGCTCGATTTCGACTCAAGACATCGACGGTATGGCGGACGATGTGAGAGACAACCATGAACCAGCACCTATAGGATGTTGGACAACCACCTCATCCCATGATGTATACATGGTGGATACACCTAAAGGAAGTGACGACGAGGAACAACGGATGCTCTGAAGGATAAATCCTCGGCAGTCAAACGGCAGCGTAAATGCCGCACCAAGTCCCGCCTCAACAAAGACCCAGCCATAGAGCAGGGTGAACCGGTGGACGACGAACATGCTATCGAGCAACCGTCCGAACAGGAAAACTTGGAGAAACAACCCGTCCCCGGCGAAGATAACAGTCCGGACGATCTCACGCCGGACAAATTGTTGGAGCAGAAGAACCTCCACAAAAGGCTCGTCGCCACTACACGTAGCCTGAAAAAGCAGAAGCGGAAGCTCAAAACAGCGGAAGATGCACTCAGAATCAGATGGAGCAAAGTACTCAACACCGCAGGCAAATATGGCGACAGTCGTCAAACAAAGAGCTACCCAGAGAGAAAACTACTGCCCGAATTTGATGAGGAGGCCTTATAGCCCCCACAATCAAAAAGTAAGAAGGCCACCCGGTCGGATGGACGACCCCATGGCAAAAAGAGAGCGGCAAATGGCGCCCACACACAAGCCGATGCAGCGATCCGCGCAAGGATTCACATCAAAAGGATGGCCCGATTAGGTCCATCTATGGGCGAGAAAGCAAGCTCTTCAAAGCAATACAACACGTCAAATATCCGAACATCATGGCACACCCAAATACAGGGTGCCGCACACCCCTATGTTTCATCGATGTGGTGCTGGATCATGAATTTCAGTGAGATTCAAACCCGTAAACATAGAGGCATACGACGGAACAACAGACCACGAGTGCGGATTGAGGATTACATCCTCCACATACACATGGCTAGAGGAGATGATCTCCACGCCATAAAATACTTACCCCTCAAACTCAAAGGGTCAGCTTGGCATTGGCTTAAAAGCCTCCCCGAAAATACCATTGGAAGCTGGGAAGAGCTCGAGGATGCGTTTCGGGCAAATTTTCAATGGACCTATGTTCGCCCTCCGGATCCAGACGATCTAAGTCAAATAACTCAACAGCCCGGAGAGTCTGCCCGGAAATTCTGGAACAGGTTCCTTACTCAAAAGAACCAAATAGTCGACTGTCCGGACGCCGAAGCCTTAGCAGCCTTCAAACACAACGTCCGAGGCGAATGGCTCGCCGAGACACCTCGCCAAGAAAAGCCAAGAACAATGGCGCATTAACAAGCCTCATGACCCGCTTTTGTGCGGGAGAGGATAGTGGCTAGCAAGATGCAGCACCAGCGACCCAAGTACATCGAAGTCGAGGGATGGAAATAGGAAACCACGGCGCAACAAGGACCAGCGCGGATTAAAGGAACGGTCCAAAGAGCGCGGCGGTCAACGCCGGATTCAAAAGCTCACGGCAGAACAATAAAAACTGCCCTTAAGGACAATAGCAATGAGCTATCCAACTTAAACAAAATCTTGGACAAGATATGTCAAATCCACAGTACTCTGGGAAGCACGCAAACCATACCCACGAGATTGTTGGGTCTTCAAACAGTCCGCAGACTCAACGCCGAACACAAAGGGCTCGACACACCAAGTGAGGAAGATGACGAACCCCACAAGAAGAGCCCGAAAACAAAAGAATTTCCCACAAGAGGTTAAAACAGTAAACTCACTTCACGTGATAAAAGGAAAAAAGAGCGGCGCCCATTAAGATGCGCGCCGCACATACTACCCTAGCGAAGTACCAAAACTGGTTGTCAAAACCAATCACCTTCGACCATCGGGACTACTCCAAGAAAGTATCCGAACGCAGGATGGACTGCCTTGATATTGGATCCTATAATCGATGGGTTCCAATTTACACAAGTCCTCATGGATGGCGGCGGTGACATAAACACGATATATCGGGACACAATCCGCAGGATGGGGATAGACCCAACCAAAATTCGCCATAGCAACACCTCCTTTAAAGGGTAATGCGAGCCCATATGCCCATTATGCGGGCTCCCTCATTGCTAGAAGTTGTGTTGGTTCATCCGACAAGTTCCGTCGAAAAGTTAGTCTTCCATGTCGCCCGTTTAAAAGTAGCCATCAAGCACTATTGGGACTGAAGCTTCGCCCGCTTTAACATAATACCACATTATGCATCTCTTACACTTAAAATGCCCGGTCCACGCGGCATCATCTCATTAAAAGGGAGTATTAAGTGTTACTCGAGCACGGAAGAATGCGAGGCTGCCTTGACAGCCCCACACCAATCCGGCTCCGCCAACCAAAGCACCTGAATGGGTAATTCGAACCCCGGACACGGCTAGACAAGTCCGGTGCCTACTAGCGGCATACCCCCGTACAAGGGGCTGCACGCATGTACAACAAGAGACAATAAATCTCAAATTTGTTCACTTTTCGAATCGTACTCTGCTTATTTAATATAAAGCACTTTTTTCGCACGATCTTTTTTTTCTTTTCAACTAAGTTCCTCTTTTTTACAGATGAACAACGTGCTACACCCGTCCAGGATACGGCTGCGCGGAGAACAGCGCAGAGCGTGCAGTAGGGACCCGTTGCAAGGATTCTTTTCAGATTAAGACCTGCGTAAACCTTTTTTGTCACTTGTTGATACACATCCCTGGTTTCTAGCTATAACCAAGGAGGAGGCGGTGTTTTGGCATCGGCCGCACAGAATTTTTGCGTACTGGACATCAGGGGCTTAGGGCATTATTCTGCCTGTTTTATAAAGACCGAATACCTTAGGGAGTGTTCGGCGTCTCGAGTTAGGCCTTATATGCATCAGCTCGAATCATGTCTTTGGTCAAATGTTGGGTTTGCCCGGCTCCTGTGTTTTGCTGCCTTACGTTCCGTTTTATCGCTAACGCGGCATCGGAGAACTCTGCGATTGTGCCCGGTTCGCCGGGCGAGCACCTCGAGAGAAAGCCGAAAACTTTGTCATGATATAGCGAGACTGGTCAACCAATCGATGACTCACGGAATGTTTAGAATTCCTCCGCATTAACGAAGGACCATTTTTCGTCAGCACATACGCACTCGAATTCGGGAGAGTGCGGTGCCCCGTGGGCTATATAGTAGCCCCCACGAACTCCTATGGCTAAGTGAAAGTGATAAAGCATTATAGTCCGGTTGCCTAGTTTGATGCGCTATCACCTCCTTCACGGGACCAAGGCGTTGGATTAAGTGTGAAAAAGCGCCTTCTTTGCAAACACCCCGCACTATGTGCGTGGGGCTGAAAGCCAAGGACTGCCATCTTTCAGGGTATATATACATATACATCAACGGCCACACAGGGAGTAGTTTACTACTTGAACGCACAAGTATAAAAAGCTCTTATATTATATTGAAACATTGTTTTCACAAATCATACATGTCATTTAAACATGATATCCTTCGAGCATTGCGTCTCTATTAAACGAGCGCCCTGCAGGACTTTCTCAAAATAGTGCTCGGCAGGCACTCGGCTTCTGTCCGAATCTTGGGACGCAACATCGGTGGCCTTCATCTCCGCCCAGTATGTCTTGACATGGGCCAGAGCCATCCGCGCTCCCTCAATACACGCCGACCGCTTCATTGCGTCGTCACGATACCGCGCAAGGAACTGCTGCACTAAGCCAAAATAACTCTTGGTTTGGGGTCCGCTTTGGACACAAATGAGTCATGACATGCTTCATGGCAAGTCCGGATAATCGATTCAGCTCGGCCCATTCGCCAACCGATCGGTCAACGTGAAGAGGACGCCCGGACTATGGAATTGCGACCAATATAGCTCTTCCCTTATGTGCCCCTTCTGGCCTCGGAAGTGCTCAATCGCATCCGCGGCGCTTCATTGCTAAGTCGAATAAGCATCCTCCGAACTCCACAACTTGTCCAACTTAGCATACTTCGGATCCGTACATTTCCTCCGCAGCAAAAACGGTTTTCCAGCCGCAATAGCCCCGGCCTGACTTAGCTCCTCCTTGGCAGCTCTTAAAGCGGAACGGGCATCCTTGGATTCGGCGGTGGCCTTTTTCATGCCCTCTTGCTCCGCTTGACGTTCCTTTTCAAGAACCTCGTAGCGGTCGGTAGTATTGTTCAACTTTATGGCCATATCGGCCATTTCCTCTTTGCTTCGGCAGTGAGCAGCCCGTTCGGCTTTTAGCTCTTCGGCCGCCCTTAAAGCGGCCGCATTACTATTTTTGGCTTGCTCTTTAGCTCGGGCGAGTTCCGCCCGTAGCTCCTCCACAGCAGCGGCACCACCTGCATTAAGCATACAAGTAGTAAGGCATGGGCGTCAAGCTCCCTTACCAGGTGTCCGCAGAAGTCGCATACCTTGTGACTCGTCAAAAACGTTTATTGACCAGCGCGATGTCCGCATCCGCCTCGTCAAGTTGCCGCTTTAGTTCGGCATATTCATCGATCCGGCTGGCCACGGACGCCCGCCACCTATTTAGGAGCGGCGATATGTTATAACTGAGATTATGATCCTCGGCACGTTGTCAATTTTGACAACATACCGAGTCTCAGGGGCTACTATCTATACAGGGCGCATTCTATATGCATAACTGTTAGAAGGTACATCATTTTTGCGTACCTCGAACCCCGTCAGTAAGCTTCTGACGGCTTCATGCAATCTGCTTTCCGCGGATGCAATTATTTCAATCACCATACCCATTTGCGCACGGTGATCCTCTGAGATAGCCGCTCGCCCGAGCAGATCCTTCAGCTCCTCCGACCGCACACCACTTGGCGCGGGACCTTCCGGCCCTGCCGGACTTGGGGAAACCCTCCGCGACGACACCTCAGGGTCGTCCACCTCATATGAGGGTGCGACAGGTGGAGGCGTTTCGCTCTCCATCATCTCCGGAAGAAGATCCCCCGAAGACGAGCTCTGCTGAGAAGGGCTGAGGTCCGAACTACAAGGTACAATTTCGGTTATCTTCAGAAATAAATATAGGGATGTTCCTTACTTACAAGACCCCTTCTTTTTACTTACGGCTCGCTGGAGGGCTGATCCCCTTGGGGAAATAGTGCGGCTGGGGTACTTCCCAGCGCCGGACTCTCTGACGAAGATTTATTTCCCCTCTTTGAGGCCTTGACCTCCGGATCTTCCGAAGCAGTCCTCTTCTCTCCTTGGAGGGAGGGACCTTTGATCCCCCCTCCCTCGAAAGCCCCCTTCATGGAGGCAGTGGCTCCCGTGCTCCCCCCTTCGCCTTCTTTAAAAGGCGCGGCCTCCAACATCTTGGTCAGCCTGGGATCCGGCGTGGTCTCTGGGAGGGGAGCCGGACACCTTATCAACTTTGCTTTCGCTATCCACTCCTGTTCAAGAAACAGCTCCTTTAAGGGCAAGTTTACGATAACTGAACGAACAGCCTGTCGGGTACAAGACTACTTACTTGAGTATCACAGGCGATTGCAGCTTAGTCCTCGTCCTCGGTCATGTCAGGACACTTCTCTTGTGATCGAAGAACAATTTATACATCTACAGGCGTCGTACCCATAAAATGTTGGAGCTCGTGATCCCTCGGATTAAATTCCCACAGACGGAGGGGCGGCGTTCTTGAGGCGAAGGCGCCGAATCAACATAACCTGCGCCACTGCGACTAGATTGATCTCTCTTTCTTGGAGGTCTCGAATACGGCCACGCAATGAGGGCGTCCTTGGGCGGCCCCAGTCGAGCCCTTGTTGACCCATGGCGCCACCGCTGTGGTGGACTGGCGAAGGCGGGTGGCGCCACCCATTTGGTGCCCACGGGGGCGGTGATATAAACCACTCCGTTGCCACAAACCAAGCTCCTCTTGAAAAGAGCCCTCGGGCCACGGAGCATCAACACACTTGCTTATGACCGCCCCTCCACTTCTCGCTTGTTGCCCTCGATCATCTTGGCTCCACTTTGAAGGTCTTGAGCCACAATTTGAAGTGAGGGTAATATGGAGGAAGGCCTCACATCGACAATGAATGGCGAGATATGGAGGATGGACTCAGTTCAAGTCATGGAAATCCAGCCCATAATAAAACATGAGCCCCCGCACAAAGGGATCCGTCGGGAAGCCTAAACCCCGAAGGAAGTGAGACACAAACACCACGCTCTCGCCGGGCTCGGGAGTGGGAATGGCCTGCCCTGGAGTAGGCAGCCTATGCGAAATCTCGCCGGTTAGATACCTGGCGCCTCGCAGCTTTAGCACATCTTCTTCTTTGACGGAGGAAGACATCCATCGGCCGAGCTGGTCGAAGCCGGACATCGTCGAAGGTCCGAAGCGCCTAAATCTGAAGCTTTGAGTGTTAGAACTCGAAGCGCGAGGCGAACTCGATGGAGGGTGGAAAAAAGAAGAGGGCCTTGGTCTCATTATAAAGAGGTTGAATACCAAGAGCCCTCCCCGTGGTCGATTAGGACTCGCCTTTGATAGAGGAGACGTGCCAACGGGCACGGTTGGGTTACCCACGTCCGTATTGATGGGAATCCCGGAATAAGGGGGCATGATCTATGCTTTGATAAGACATGCCCAGGAAACCGCCTCGCTAAACGCGCTAAGGTGGAACAGTAAAAAAACGATTCATATAAAGGCTTGGCCGTGGTGTGATGTCACGCCGCGAAATACGTTAGCAGATCTGTGCAAAAATTATTCTCTCTACGGTGATATGTGGAACTTGTTTTGCAGAGCCGGACACTATCCTTGTGTTCAAAACCTTCTACGAAGTATTGGAGGAGGAACCCGCTTTGCAATGCGAAGACAATATGCGCGCCGGACTCGTCGTCATTGAAGCCTGGTTCGAGGAGCTCTTGAGGAGTCCTGGACTAGGGGTGTCGGATAGCGAACTATCATCTTTGTCGGATTCCAAGACTATGAAGATACAAGATTGAAGACTTCGTCCGTGTCCGGATGGGACTTTCCTTGGCGTGGAAGGCAAGCTTGGCGATACGGATATGTAGATCTCCTACCACTGTAACCGACTCTATGTTACCCTAACCCTATCTGGTGTCTATATAAACCGGAGGGTTTTAGTCCGTAGGACGAACAACAATCATACCATAGGCTAGCTTCTAGGGTTTAGCCTCCTTGATCTCGTGGTAGATCTACTCTTGTACTACCCATATCATCAATATTAATCAAGCAGGAGTAGGGTATTACCTTCATCGACAGGGCCCGAACCTGGGTAAAAACATCGTGTCCCTCGTCTCCTGTTACCATCCGCCTAGATGCACAGTTCGGGACCCCCTACCCGAGATCCGCCGGTTTTGACACCGACAGTGGATATTTGTCAATGTCAGAGTGCGTAGCCCCCTGCTCTCTTCTTCGTCGGCGCCCGCCATTCCCAACTCCAGTTGGTGCCACCAGAGGCTCGCCGATCCTTGCCTTTCCCCTGTCTAGCTCAGGTTGAAGTAGCGGAAGGACCGCGGCGTGACTGCGGCTATGGTGGTTCAGGAGTTCGTCCGGCGCTGAGTTGCTCCACTTTAGCGACACTCTCGACTGATGTGGGCCTTGCTCAGCAGCAACGACCGCATGAGACTTCAGGAGTCTTGGCTCCCCCTTGAGGCGCGGCAAACGGTGCTCAAGGTCTTGACAGGCACCCCGTTGCCTGACGACATGCCAGGGAAGAGTTGTCTCTGTACTGCTGCTTGAACAAGGTGCAATTTGTGAAGCACATGCCCTCCTTCGATGAGTGGGGGCTGCGTCCAGTCGGCCTTGTGGGGGCCCGTGAGAACCCCATCATCATGGTCCCTCTCCTTGCCATCAGCCCCAATCCTGCCCCAAGAGTGGACGCTGGGGGGCAAGTATCGTCGGAGGCCGGGGGCGCTGGTGCATGTAAGTGCATCTAGTGCCCCTTAGTGATTTTGGTGTATTGAAGACTTATAGGTTAAGGGACTAATGTGTTTATGAGTGTACACAGGTCTATAAGTCTATGAGGAGTTTGATATTTACAAAGAAAGTCGACCCCTAAAAATAAACTTCTTCAACTGAAGACTTCGGACTTCTGAAGACTTTCTGAAGAATTTGAAAGTGAAGAAATTGGTGTGACCCTGAAGACTTGGTATTAATTCGAGGAACATGAAGCGTGAAGACTTTTGTTTTCGTAGTTTCATTTTCTCTTTCTTGAGTCATAGGAAACGTCGTACTGTTAAAGGGGGTCGAGGAAATACTAAGGAAAAATTTCCATGTGATGCTCAACTCAAAATCTTACACCTACCAATCCTTTCGAGTGAAGCCATTGGAAATCTCATACAGATTCAGTCAATTTCTTGATGTGAGACGAAGTTCTTACGGTCTCGAGAATTTATTCGACTAAGGAGTTAGGAATTCGCCGGTCTTGGATTGCCTACAGTGAGAACATGATAGCCCTAAGGAATTTGATACTCGAATTCGACCGTTCTTTGTGCTATCATGACTATCCCAAAATATCTACCCACCTAACGGTCATATCATTGAAGGGCATTTATGTCTTATCATGTCGGGCTGCTCCCTAGGCTATAAATAGCCGCCCCCTACAACCACTAGCTAGTTGGCTGCTCCGAGAGAAACTAACACATGTCATTTGAGAGCATCCCATCCTCCGAGGACTTTGAGCAAAAATCATCAAGTGAGGAAAACCCAAACCCAAATCCAAACACCTACAAACCCAAAGTGATTGAGCATCACTGAAGAGATTGATCCTGCCTAGATCTGACGCTTGTTACCTTTGAAGATTGTGCATCTTCCAGACGGTTAGGCGTCATGGTCTAGAGCATCCAAGAGGAAATTGTGGATCGCCAAGTGACCGAGTTTGTGAAGGTTTGGAAGTCACCTGAAGACTTACCATGAGTGATTGGGTGAGGTCTGTGTGACCTTAGCTCAAGGGGAATACGGTGAGGACTAAGTGTCTGGTGTGTGTTCAGGCTGGGTGTCGGGACTGTGTGTCCTCGAGTTTAAATACCTAGCCGCCCTAACGGATGTACAAGCTGTCTAACAGTTGGAACTGGTCTACAAATCATTGTCTTCACCAAGCTTCTGGTTCTATTTCCTCAACTCTTTCATTTCCTCATTACAGTTGTTGTGTTCTTGTTCATATCTGTTTGAAGACTTTGACTGAAGACTTTCTCAATTTCCTCAGTTCAATTTCTTCAGTCTGTTTTTCTTCATCCTGTGTTTTCCTGTGTTTACGCTTTCTGTACTCTGTGTTTGCTTTCATTTCATCATGATGATCATGTTTATGTTCTACCATATTTGCATCTGAGTACTTATTCTACTGCAAGTAGTTCTTCACTTAGGAATTTCCTCACCTTGAAATTCCTCAGTGAAGAATTCATAAAAATCGCCTATTCACCCCCCTCTTGTCGATATAACGCACTTTCAATTGGTATCGAGCAAGGTACTCCTTGTTACGTGTGATTTTAGTTTAACCGCTTTGGAGTTTTGTTATGTCGACCTCATGTATGATCAAGGTCTCTGCTGGGTGTCCTACCTTCGATGGGACGGACTACCCCTACTGGAAGAATAAGATGCGAATGCATCTTCACGCAATTTATAACGATCTCTGCTATGTTGTGGAAAATGGTGTTCCCTTAGTCACACCTTCTGTGAACGCTGCTGACGTGAAGAGATTCAAGCACCTCGATTCGCAAGCAAAGAACATCATATGTGGCCATCTCGATAGTATGGAAGAGTGAGTGCTTTGGAAACTGCTAAGCTTATCTGCGATAGGCTGTCCAAGGTCAACGAAGGAGTCTCAACATAACGTGACTCTCGAGTTGATGTTCTTCGCAATCTCTTCAACCACTTTCAAAGACTCGACAATGAAAATGTTCAGCAAACCTTCGATCACCTCACTGACATCTCAAATGAGCTTCAAGCACTTGGTGCCACTGACATCACCGACCATGAGGTGGTGAAGAAATTGCTGAGATCGCCTGATTCCTCATTTGATACTCTGACACTGATGATACAAGAACGTGAAGACTACAAGTCACTTGATCCCGCTGATATCCTCGAGAGGCTAAACACTCATGATTTCCAGCTTGCTGAAAAGAGAGATCTCTATGGTTCGAGCTATGGCAGATCACGTGCCCTGAAGGCCAAGGCCGTCTCTGAATCTGAAGGTGAAGATTCTGGTAGTAGCCTTGGTGATGCTGAAGAACTAAGCCAGGAGCTAGCACTGCTCATGAAGAAATTCCAGAAGTTCTCAAGATGTGGTCGCTTTGGAAAATCCTCAAGGAGCAATGATTCCTCATCCAGTGACTACAAGAAGAGGCTATGCCGCAAATGCAAGAAACCTGGTCACTACATTCAAGATTGTCCTCAGTGGGAAAAGGAATCAAATAATAAGAAATACAAGGATTACAGTTCTGATGACTCAAAGAAGAAGAAGAAATCTTCAAAGTCTTCATCATCAAAATCTTCGAAGTATTCATCTCACAAGAAAAACAGCTCAAAGAAAGCTCGAGCATTCATTGGCAAGGAAATGGACTCTCAAGCTGAATCTGAGAAACATGAGGAAGAGGAGGCATCTGAGGAGTCAGGATCTGGTGTGGCGAGCCTAGATCTCGCTACTGCGTTCATCAGCAAGTCCATCTTCGACACTGAAGAAAATGGTCTCTACAACAAAGCTGATGACAACGATGATGACTATGCTCCCACCTATTGCTTCATGGCAAAGGGTGCCAAGGTACTCAAATACCCCTCCTGTGAATCAAGTGAGGATGAATCTGATGAAAACCTCAAGCCTAGCTACTCTAAACTTGCCAAGATTGCTGTGAAACAACAAAAAACTTTTGAAAAGGTTCAAAACATGCTAGACAAAAGCGATGATATGTTAGGTGAAGAAATGGATCGCACTAAAACCTTGACTGAAAATCTTCAGAGACTTCAGTCTAGGTTTGAAAACCTTCAAAGTCATCATAACACTATCTTATCTGATCATGAGAAGCTCTCCTATGAATTTCTTCAAAGAAAGCAAGATCTTGAAAAGCTAAGGGTGAGTTACGAAGATCTTCAGAAGCAGCGCGATTCATTACTTGCTCTACAAATCAGCGCTGCTCAGGAAGAATTTGTTCCTCCATGTTTGAAGTGCATTGAACGTGAATCTGCTAATTCTTCACCTGAATGTTCCAATGCTTCTAATGCTACAAATTCTTCACCTGTCTCTGCTATCACTAATTCCTCATCTTAGGACACTGCTAGTATCATTGATAATGCAGGGCTGAAGGAATTGTACATGACAGGCATGTACAAAAGCCTCAAAGGGCATCATGTTCTTTGTAATGTGCTTAAAAAGCAGATCCTTAACAGGACCCTAGGAAAGAGGGTATTGCCTTTGAGAGGACACTTAATGCTGATGGGACTTACTGGAAGCCTGAGAAGTATCCCAAAACCTCATGGGTTGCTGCAAAGGGACCTCCAGTAGATCCATCTACTTTATCTGACTTTAGATGTGAAACTCCTCATTATGCTGATGAGTCATTTGACTCCAACTATAAATTGTTCAAAAATCAGAATGGTGAAGTATTTGCTAGATATGTTGGCACTAGCTGCAGGAATGGTTCTCATATGAAGAAAATCTGGGTTCCCAAAAGGTGCCTTGATAGTCTTTAGGTGAATGTCATCATGACACCACCTGTGAAGAATAGGAACCCCAGATCAAATTCTTCATATGGACCAAATTCTTCATATGGATCCAAGTTCTCATACGGATCAAATTCCTCACGTGGATCAAATTCCTCACGTGGATCAAATTCCTAACGTGGATCAAATTCCTCAAAAGGATCAAAGTCCTCATATGAACATCATCATGCTAACACTTCTATTTCTCAGGGAAGATTTAAGAGCTATGAATATGAGCATTATTCTTCAAACCATTATGTTCGTAAGTCCTCAAAGAATTTCTCTGCTTATTCATATGCTTATCCTAACTCCTCTCATGTGAAACAAAGTGGACTAGCTTCTATGCCACCTTTCTCTTATGGAGCTTGCAGAGTGATGAACTCTTTGCCACCCCTTCAGATGTGGGTGGTGAAGAAAAAGAACTAATCTCTTATGCAGGGTCAGGTCTCCAGACGTGCTTAAACGTCCGAAGAATTTGCTGGAGACCTGAAAAATGCCTGAAAGGACGCAGGCTAATCATGAAGAAATGAATCCTCATTTCTCACGTCCTAATGCTGCTTTATCTGTTTTATTGCTTGATGAAATTGATCTGATGAATTTGATATCATATTCTTCAGTGATGAAGTATATGAGTTCGTAAGCTGCACTAATTCATCTGCAGGATGATCAACCCAAAGCCAATGAGTGGGTCCTCAATAGTGGATGTACAAATCACATGACTGGTGACAAGAATCTTTTGATGGATGTTCCCTTATCTCCATCGCATCTGAAGCATATCATCTTCGTTGACAAAGGAAAAAGTCAGGAATTGGGTCTAGGTAAAGTAAGGTTTTCGGACACGGGACAGAGGGAGCAAGATGGTATGAGAGCGAGCGAAGTCTCGTACGTTCAAGTTTCATACGGAGGCACAGAGTGGGCGAAAAACACTTATCTGATGTGGCAGCCCCCGGCAACCTTGGCTTTCCATGATTGGATCCTTAAAACTGCAGCCCCCGGCAACCTTTGCTTGTCGGGGTCGGGGCGTCGGCCTATTCTCTTTCTTCCAAAATAGCTCAGCAGAAAATGTCCATGCACCCTGCGAACCAAAAAGGACGGGAAGGAACAGAGAGATGCATACTCAACCTCTATGCTAAGGGTTAGTCGCCGCCAAGCACTATCAACCCTAACACAGAGAGAGACTCAACCTTGCATGCATGCTAAAACTTAGGGCGCCAGCGCTTCATTTATTTATGCTCAGGATCTTTGCCTGGCTTTGTACAAAGGGTTACATGCCTCGCCGGCAAGGCTTGCACAAAAGGTGGTTTTCCGGGGAGCCCGGCAACCGCGCCTTATGGGTAAAACTTGTGAACATGTTCGATGTTCCAGTAGTTGCTCACTGGAATACCATCTTCGGTCTCCAGGCAGACTGCGCCGGGCCTAGTGACTCGTATTACTCGATAAGGGCCTTCCCACTTTGGCATCAACTTGTTGGAATTCTTGGACGACTGAACGTGCCGAAGAACAAGGTCACCTTCCTCAAAGCTTCGGGCATGAACCTTGCGGCTATGGTAGCGGCGCAAGGATTGTTGGTAGCGCGCTGCTCGCACAGCCGCCCGAAGACGATCTTCCTCAAGGAGCATTGCATCATCTTGCCGCAACTGCTCTTGCTCAAGCTCATCATAAGCGAGCAGTCGAGGCGACCCGTACGTGAGTTCCGTGGGGAGAACTACTTCTGCCCCGTAAATGAGGGAGAAAGATGTCTGGCCGGTGGCTCGATTTGGTGTCTTTCTCATTGACCGAAGAACCGCTGGCAATTCATCAATCTAGCGCCATCCGCACTTGTGTAGACTGTCAAAAGTTCTTGTCCGAAGGCCACGCAATACTTCAGCATTCGCCCTCTCGGCCTGTCCGTTGCTTCGTGGGTGTGCGACAGAAGCAAAACAGACCTTGCTAGCGAGGTCCTGGATGTACTGCATGAAGACGCGGCTCGTGAACTGCGTGCCGTTGTCGGTGATGACTCTATTTGGGACACAAAAATGGCAGACTAGCCCCTTGAAGAATTTGACGGCTGATTGTGCTGCCACCTTTCTCACTGCCTCCACCTCCGGTCACTTTGTGAACTTGTCGACTGCAACGTACAAGTACTCAAAGCCCCCGACGGCACGGGGAAAGGGCCGAGTATGTCGAGCCCCGAGACCGAGAATGGCCAGGAAAGAGGGATTGTTTGGAGAGCTTGAGCTGGTTGATGAAGCTTCTTTGAATGGAACTGGCACGCTTCACACTTGGTTACTAGTGCTGTTGCATCTTGGAGGGTTGTGGGCCAGAAGAAACCTTGCCGAAATGCCTTGCCGACAAGGGCCCTCGACCCTATGTGGGAGCCACATATGTCTCCTTGTATCTCTACCAACAGCTCAAGTCCTTCCTCCCGGGGAATGCACTTCAATTTCACACTGTTCGGTCTATTTCTGTACAGAATGTCATCGACGAACTGATACATGGCAGCCTGACGGGCTACTTTCTCTGTTTCTTCCTGCTCCTCAGGGAGTTCCCCTCTTTGGAAGAATCAGACGGTATGCTGTGCCCATGCCGGAGCCTGGGGCTCGACGGCAAGGACCAAAGGCATTTCCTCTGCCATGGGAGTGGCTATCTCTACGTTCGGGGCTTGACGCCCTGCCGGAGTCTGTTGCCCCATGGCAGGCTCAGTGTCCACGGCAACATCTTTGCCGGCGGCTCCTGGGAGCTCGGCAGGAAAGTACTTATCGGGGCCTGATTTCCTCCGCTTATTCTTCCCCATCGATGGTTCAACGGATGGTTGAGTTAATCGAAGCACAAAAGTACCTGGTTCCACAGGCAATTTGAAGGCAGCGTGTTTCGACAAGTAGTCGGCGATGCCGTTCTCCACTCGGGGAACATGGTCCGCTTGTATACCGTCAAAACGCTCTTCCAGCTTCCTCACTTCATCTACGTAGGCCTCCATCAATGGGATTTGATAATCTTTGTTAACTTGCTTGACGACAAGCTGTGAATCACCCCTGATGATGATCCTCTTGATTCCGAGGTATGCCGCGATCCTGAGACCGGCAAGCAACCCCTCGTATTCAGCAGTGTTGTTTGTTGACCCTAGGAAAGCGACGAGCAGCACACCAGCACCGGCGCCTTGCAGCGAGAAAGCCCTGTCAAAGTACATAATCCAGTTGCAACTTGTTTCCTTGCCGGGGAGAGCGGTCTCCTGAATCTCTTCATTGGACGTTGAGGTCCATTCTGCAATGAACTCCTCCAAGACTCTACTCTGAATTGTCGAAGTTCTTTCAAACTTCAAACTAAAGATCGACAGTTCCAAAGCCCATTCCACAATCCTCCCGGTTGCGTCTGGGTTATGCAATATCCATTGCAACGGGAAGCGGGTGACGACGGTGATTTTGTGTCCTTGGAAGTAATGGCACAGCTTCCTCGAGGCCATAAGGAGGCCGAAGAGCAATTTCTGCACACCAGAGTACCTTGACCTAGCCCCCTGGAAGAGGGAGCTGACAAAGTAAACCGGGTGCTGCATCATCTTCTTCTTCTGGACTATTTCATTTGGTTGCGTGGCTTCTGCTTTGCTAGCGTCAGACTCTGCCACGGGGAGCTCTGGTTTGCCATCCGCCAGCCCTGCCGTTGCCACTGCCTCTTTGTCGACCTCCCTCTGTGCCACTAGCGCGACGCTGACCACTTGGTTCGTTGCCGCTAGATATAGCAGCAACCTCTTCAAATCCTGCAGGGCCGCCTCGGCCTCTGGGGTCCATTCCGTTGGGCCCCCCTTTTCAAGATTTTGAAAACGGGAAGGGCATGTTCAGCATACTTGGAGATGAATCTACTCATGGCGGCAATGCAGCCAGCGAGCCGACGTACATCCTTGATTCGCCTAGGTGCCTCGATCTGCTCAATGGCCTTGATATTGTCTGGATTCGCCTCGATCCCATGCTGTGACAAAAAGAACCTGAGAAGTTTGCTGGACGGAATTCCAAAGACACACTTCTCAGGGTTCAGCTTGAGGTTGATCTTGCACAAATTTGCAAACATCTCTTCTAAATCTTGTATGAATGTTGCCCTGTCCTTGGTTTTGACCACTATGTCATCCATATAAGCTTCCATATTCCTATGCAGTTGAGGCTCAAAACCAATTGGACTGCTCTCGCAAATGTCGAGCCAGCGCTCTTCAACCCAAAAAGCATTCGTATGAAACAATACATACCACATGGGGTGATGAACGTTGTCTTCTCTTCGTCTTCTTTCGTCATGAAGATCTGGTGGTATCCCGAGTAAGCGTCGAGGAATGATAACAAGTCACACGCGGCCGTGGAGTCAACAATCTGGTCGATGCGCGGTAACGGGAAAGGGTCCTCTGGAGAAGCCTTATTGATGTCTGTGTAATCAATACATAGTCTCCACTTCCCATTTGCCTTGCGCACCACCACCGGATTGGCCAACCATGTTGGATGGAGTACCCCTCTCACCAAGCCTGCCGCTTCCAACTTCTCGATTTCCTCTGTGATGAACTCTTGCCGTTCCAGAGCTTGCTTCCTGACCTTCTGCTTGACGGGTCGCGCATAAGGATAGACATCAAGATGGTGCTCAATCACCTCCCTGGGAACGCCGGGGATATCAGATGCTTGCCATGCAAACACATCGACATTCGCCTACAGGAAGGTGACGAGCGCGCCTTCATATTTGTTGTCAAGGGAGGAGCTTATGGTGAAAGCCCCTCCCGTGCCATCCTCCTTGACAGTTACCTTCTTGGTCTCTGGTGGTGGAGCTCTGGATTTCTTGCTCTTGCCGGTGGAGCTCTCTGGCACGTCCTTGACGGGAGCACAGCACTCCGAAGAGGTGCGCTTGCTGGAGTGGGTGCGAGAGGTCTTGCCGGTCTTCTTCCCTTCAGGGGCTTCGGTGGCAGGAGCAAGTGCCTTGGCGGCAGTCGCTGCAACTGCCTCCCAGTAGAGTTGGTCAGCATATCAACGCATCCTTCTTGTTGGAGGGGACGGTGATGATGGTCATCGGCCCAGGCATCTTCAGCGTGTTGTAGGCGTAATGTGAGGCCGCCATGAACTTGGCTAGTGCTGGGCGGCCGAAGATCCCTTTGTAGGGCAAGGGGATCTCGACTACATCAAAAACAATCCTCTCTGTCCTGTAGTTCAACTCGCCTCCAAACGTCACGGGCAGCGTGGCCTTACCCTTCGGCTGACTCCTTCCCGGGTTGACCCCTTGAAATGTGCCCATCTCTTTGAGGTCTCCATCAGGAATCTGTAGCCTTTTGATCATAATAGGCGAGATCAAGTTCAGATCGACCCCACAATCAACTAGCATTTTTTTCACCTTGAGGTTGCATATTGTTGGCGAAACCAACAACGGCAAACACCCGACCGCAGTTGTGCAATCAGCGTGGTCCTCAGTGTAAAAAATGATAGGCGTGCTGGACCACTTCAGTGGCCTTTGAGCATCAAATGATGGTTCTACTGCTTTGATCTCACACGCCCACTGCTTGAGCTGGTGATGAGAGGTGTGCAGCGAGGTGCCACCGTCGACGCACATGGCCTCTGTAGCTTTCTGGAACTCATGCTCGCCGGACTCGTCGTCCTTGTCACGATCATCGTCTTCTTGCTTCTTGTCGCGGCCCCGAGCGTGCCTCTCTTGCTGGTTATCCTTGCCGCGGTGACCTCCTTGGCCGCCACGCTTCTTGCCGGATACTTCGGCACCATCCTGGCCCTTCTCCTCGTCCCGCCTCTCATAGTCAGCTTTTTGCTTCTCATCAAACAGCTCAACTTGTCAGAAATTCTGGAGGTCCTGGCCCTTGGTGCGGTGGATCTTGCAGTACTGCTTGTCAGAGCCTCCTGGCTTGTCGGCAGCCGCCAAGGCCCGGCAAGCGGCACCCCCGGCAATTTCCTTGCCAGGTCGTCTGCCTTGGCCTTCTTGGCAGCGCCGGTGTCCTCGGATCCCTCGACGGCAAGCACGGTCTTGCCCTTCCGCTTCCTGTTGCAGCGCTAGCCCTTCTTCGTCAAGGTGGCTGTGTCTTCGTCTGTGGAGTCGGTTTCTGCACCGGCGTCCTCGCCAGGGTACTTCCTCCCCTCTTCATCTCGAGCGCACCTATCGGCTAGAACATAAAGTTCAGCCACATCTTTGACCTTGTTCATTGCCAGCTCTTCACGCATCTTGCGGTTGCCCACATTCTGATGGAATGCGCTGATCACGGCGGCGGGATGGACATATGGGATGTTGTACTGCACCCGGCTAAACCACTGTATGTACTTGCGCAGGTTTTCACCTTCCTTCTGGGGGATGATATGCAAATCGCTTGCCTGGCCATGAGCTTGGTGGCCTCAAGTGAAGGCGCCAACGAACTCATGACACAAATCCGACCAAGAAGAAATGGAATCCATCGGCAAGTGCATCAACCATGACATGACATTGGGTTTAAGTACCAACGAGAAGTAATTGGCAAGCACCTTGTCATCGCGAGATCCAACAGCTTGCATCGCGATGGTGTAGATGCTGAGGAACTCCGGCGGGTGGGTCTTGTCGTTGTACTTCTCGCCAACGTCGGGCTTGAACGTGCGGTGGGAGGGCCACTAGAACTGCTGCAGCTCACGGGTAAAGGCTGGGCAACCCACCTCGTAGGGTAGGCCACCAGAGCCCCCCGGAGCTGGGTGGTCCATAGTGGGCCCAACTCGCCAGTTTGACTTATGGCGCGCTTCGGGCCGCCGCTCGATGGTGGTTCGAGCGTCTTCATGGACTCGCTCCCGAAGAACTTGGCGCTGATCGTGGTGGGTCCGTGGGTCGGACGATGCTATGGAGATGTTATCCCAAGCGTCATCACGACGGACCGACACCCGCGGTGGCTGGCGTGGGGGAGGAGAGTGCACGGTGCCCGCGGCACCTCCGGTCCTTCCACCACTGGCATGCGGTGGCTTGACGGAGCGCTGGCCTGAGGGCCCCGCTGGTCGTGACTCATCTTTGTTCGCAACGCTGACGAGGCTCCGGATGGTGGCTCTCTAGTCGTCGAGCTTTTCAGTAGTAGGAGGAAAGTCGAGGAGCAACTGCGCACGCGCCAAAGCTTCTGCTGGCGTGGGTGGCGGTGAAATCTATGTGGATCGTGACTTGCTTGGACTTCTAACCACGTTAGAAGGAGCTCTATCACGGCCTTGCGGCTGTGCACCATTTTCACCAGCACCTCGGCGTGCATGTTGGCCTTCTACGTCCTGCGAATGAGGCACATGACTCTTCCCACGGCGGCGCCCGGGGTCACCAGCGTGGTGACGCTGCTCGTCGCGCACAACCTGGGAAGAGCGCATCATGGGCGCTGGCGTAGGCGTCTTGGAAGTCACCACACCGCCCATGGGAGGCACAACGCCGCCCTTGGAGGGCCCCATGCCGCCTGCGGGGGGCCCGGCTCCGTCTTTGGATTTGGCGGCGTGCGGCTCGTCGTCTCGCGCACGAACGACGCAACTCGCCAGGCTTTGACTGCCAGAGCAATGTGGGTGTTCGCGGGCCGTGCCTCGGCTTCCGTCCGCGACCGCCCCACCACTCTCCGGCACTGGTACGGGCCGTTCGGCTCCCGATGAACCGATCACTGTGATCATCTTCTTCTTGGGATCCATGGTGATGAAGAACTGCTAAACTAACTGCTAGACCAGATTTTCACAACTGCTCCAGCCCCTACCGGCCGCGCCAAAGATGTCGGTGGAAAACGATACCTATGGAATCACTGGGATCCCTTCTACGGTTGGCGGGCGCGGGGTTGTGCAAAGAGCGGGTCTGGTAGCCAGCACGAAGATCGTTTACCCAGGTTCAGGCCGCAAGGATGCGTAATACCCTAGTCCTTCTTTGGTGTATATTTGAGTGTTCTTGAGCTCTTGAACAAGCTGTGGTGCATGCATAGTCCAAAAGATCCGAATCCTTCTCCAGTACGCCTCGGGCCTCCTTTTATAGTCAAAAGGGATCGCCACAGTGGCACACAAGAGGTGGAAAGGTATACAGTGTACAAGCTTAACGCCTGCCATTACGGGACAAGGCGCATTAAATGCGCTTCTTAGGTGTCCCGTTGCTTTATTGAGGACGACAACGAGGCCCGTCCGTTAAATCGCTGCTGTTCGCTCCGACACGCGTCCAGGCCAACGAGGCATGCATCGCTACATAGGCTGGCAGGCTGCTGAGATGGCGTGGTGGTAGGGTCTTCACGAAGATCTGCATGCCACCACGTAGGTGCTTGCTGAGTTGGCCTGGAGGCCGCACGTTGCCATGCAGGTGCCTGCCCCGCTGGTTGGGCTGGCAGCTGTATGGGAATGGCGGTGGAGTCTTGGCAGACGTGGGTCTAGCTGTGGCCCTGGAGGTGTCCTCGGCAAGGGTCTTGCCGGGGCCCCAGCAAGGGTCTTGCCGTGTCATCGCGGTCGTCCCTAGCAAGGATCTTGCCGGGGGTCTCGTGGATTTCCTCGGCAAGGATCTTGCTGAGGATCGTCGTCTTCTGGTCCTCATCTGATCTTGTGTGCTTATGATCTTCACAAAGATCTGCATGCCACTATCAGATGTGGGGTTCCGGCAAACCCTTAAGGTTCGAACACTGGGGTGTGCGCGCGAAGTCTTTGCCTCCTACCAATCTATGCTCAAGCTCGCTAAGATCTTGCGGACGAACTCGCCGAGCTCACAACACAGAAAGAGACATGGGGTTTATACTGGTTCGGGCCACCGTTGTGGTGTAATACCTTACTCCAATGTGGTGGTGGTGGATTGCCTCTTGGGCTGATGATGAACAGTACAAGAGAAGAACAGCCTCCTGAGGTTGGGGTGTTCTTGTGGCTAGGCTCTCGATCGGATTGGATCAAGCTAAGGGTGAGCTCCCTCTACTGTGGCGGCTAGCTCTACTTATATAGGCCCAGGTCCGCTTCCCAAATGTTGAGCGGGAAGGGAGCCAACAACGGCGGGCAAATTTGAAGTGGGACAGCTAGTACAAGCTATCCTGACAAAAGCGGTCTTCGCCTGCGAAAAGCACTGGGATGACGCCGTCTTGGGCTCCACGATGACCTCCGCCTTGCCGTCCTCCTGTTCTTGGTCTTGTTGCACCAATATGGCAACCTTTCCCTGATGCCTCGGTACTCTTCGTCTGCGCATGCCTCCTTAGCACCAAAGAGGAAATGGGACGCTACGCCCGCCTGGTACTCGCCTGGCACCGTTCATCATGGCTCACGTCACGAGTCCCTCGTGAGGTTTGCCCCGCCTTGATATCTCCGCTCCTCGTGAGCCTGCCTGGCTAGGCCACTCCAGAGGAAGTCTTGCGTCGTCCGCCTCGCGATGCTTGGACCCTCGCGAAGTCTTGGATGCCTTGTTGATGAAGATGGGCCGTACGGCCCGCTGCCTAGCCACGCTGTGGGCCGCAGGCAGGCAAGTCTGGGGACCCCCATTCCCAGAACACCAAAAGTAGCCCCCGGGCCCAAGGCACGCTCGGGCTTGGCTTTGCGGTGAAGCCAATGGTCAAGTTCGGAATGCCACGGGCCCCAAAAGCCTGCGGCCTCGGTCGATGCGTGGTGGTTGATTGGACGTGGGCGTCTCCGCTTCCCCACGCTGCCTCGGCAACTGCATGATTTGACGAGTCCCTGCGACATGCAAGGAAAACCATCATTACCTGCGATCGTGGGAGACGCTGGTTGGCCTTCCCTTGCTATAAATGGGGAGCGGGGCGGAGCGCCCGTTGCCCCTCCTTGCTTGCTTGCTTCGTCCTCCTGCTGACAGCAATGGCGCCCATTAGAAGGTTTTCGGCCGAAGAGAAAGGGAAAGGTCCCCGTGACAATCCAGAGCCACTCCCGTCGAAGAAACGGTCGATCCATCACCGTGACAAGGCGGCGATGCAGGTGGTGGCGAGGCCTTGGTGCGAGCGGCCTCCACCCGGGTACTCTCTCCCCTTGTACGCCCGAGCCGAGGGCTCGGGAGGATGGAGGGACGAGCATCGCCCGCGCCGCATCTGGGGTCGCCGCGCCATGGTGCCTCGCGCCGTTGCCCCTGGGGTGCAGGCCACTGACTCCTCGCACGAGTTGGTGCTGTGGACGCCGATGCCTCCAAGCTCCTGGATCCGCTTCCTGCAATTCTTTTCCGACGTGATGCCGCTGAGGGGGCTGCTCGAGCTCTGGCTGCAGCACGCCAACTGCAGTGCCCCGGCGACCAGAGCGGAGATCGAAGCGGTCCCCACCGGCAAGATCTTCATGACCCGCGGCTGGGGCGAGATCGCGTGGGTTTGCCGTGCGAGGGGGGCCCTCACGATCCACTTCGAGTACGACGGCGCCTAACACTCTTTTTCAAGATCTTCGACACCAAGGCCCGCCGCTTGGAGTGCTGCCCTGGAGAGGAGCGCCAGGCCGTCGCGCACTTCGATCACGAACACTCCAGCAGCAGCAACCCTTGGGAGTCCAGCAGCTCTCCCGAGCTTTACGAGACTCCGGAGACGAGCAACAACATCTACGTCCCTCCCAGCTCTCGACGCGCTCGGAGCAGGGCCGCGGCGTCCGGTAGCTGCCGCCGCTGATCTGGATGGGGTTGGCGCCGGCCTCCCGTGGACCACTGTTGATGATGGCGTCCGCCTCGGGGAGGTGTAGATAGGATTCCTCTTAGTAACAACTTTTGTTCCCTGTGAAGGATCACGAATCACCCCGTGGGGGCATGTAAGGGTCTGTAATGTCTTTCTTGTTCGTTTTCATTGTTATAAGAATTTGGTGAACGCATGTCCCATTCAGGCTCAGTCTCTCCCTTTCTTTCCTCGCAACAACTTGTTGCTCTACGCTGACAGGTCCCGGTCACAAGGCGGCTACAGCCGTCGCTGGTATGTCAGGTCACGTGCCGTGGTCAGGGCCAGGGGGTGAGGGCTGGAGAGCCAGTAAGAGCTCCTGAGTCTCGATGCTTAGGAGCCCCCATTTTAACGTGCAAGCGGATTGCATAGGGTGAACAGGCCCGCGACGGGCGGCAATCGAGCAGGCAATAGCCGTTTGCATGTTAAGCATAAGGAGCAAATCGACTTGGATAAATGCAGGAGGATACGCGCCTTGGGTCGGCCCGGCGGCTTAGGGATGATGCAGCCGGCGCCCCAACAAGGTAAGCTAAAGGCGTAAACAAGAGGGATACATGCCACAGGGACGGACCCGTGCGGCCTGGGAATAACGCAGCCCGAGGGGCGCTCCTAGCTTAAACGAACTTGGAAGATGTCACATGGTTCTGTAGACGAAGTAGAGTTGATGCAGCTGAAGTCACACGTTGAAGGAATGACTCCTCATGAGCCACTGGGACCCTGAGCCTTGGGAGGCTCTGGGGGCTCGGGAGGTTCCCTGAAGAGCATCGCCATCTTCTCCTGAATGGCGCGGACCAGGCTTACGAGATGCGGGACCTGCCGCAGATTCTTGTTGAGGGCTGACGCCACGCTCGGCAAGCCGAAGGGCATGCGAACGTAGCTGTGTGGTGGGCCCCCACAGCGGCCCGCACGTGACGGCCAGAAGCGCTCCTGAGATGCGGCCCTGTTGAGCCCTAGGACATCGACGCGGAGACGCAGCCCGGCATCCTCGCCCGGATGGGGTGCTGCGCCCTGTGTTCGGCTGTGGCCGCGCATGGCTCTTGCTTCTTGCAGTTCTTGGGTGGTCTTGGTGATGAACTCTGGGTGGTGGGCACGCCCGCCTGTGTTCTCTGAGGGAAGCGTGCATGGGCACGCCTCAAGTGGTGCCCAAGCGCCTCCCTCGTGAGGTTGGCAAGGTCTGAGGCCCTCAAGAGAGCCCCGAGCCCCTGCCGAGGAGGCGCCGGGCGCGCCTTCCTATGCGATGGAGGGAGGCGCCCCTGGAACGGGCGCGGATCCTGACGAGGCTCCTGACGCGGCGCCATCTCCTTGGGGTCCTGCGCGACGCGGAAACTTCTTCTTGGGGATGATATCCAGAGGGCCTTCGCTTCTGCTGTCAGGGTCGTCGATTGCTGCAGCTTGAAAGGCACGCTCAAGAGAGCACACCGCATCCCTTTCTTCACATGGGACCGTGATGATTCCTCCACTGCCTGGCATCTTGAGGACGTTGTAGCCGTGATGAATGACCGCCATGAACTTGGCCTGGGCCGGATACCCAAGGATGGCGTTGTACGGCAGGCGGATGTTCGCGACGTCGAAGTCGATGAGCTCGGTGCGGTAGTTGTTGCGCTTGCCGAAGGTGACGGGTAGGCGGACTTGCCCTATCGGTGTGGTGGAACCATCAGTCACTCCTGAGAAAGGCTTGGTTGGCTGGAGCTGCTCATAGGGCACTTGAAGGTTGTCGAACGTGTCGACGGACAGGACGTTGAGCCCTGCGTCGTCGTCGATGAGAGTCTTGGTGACTTGCACATTGCTGATGACTGGGGAGCATAGCATAGGGAGTGCGCCTACGGTGGCCGCGCACTTGAGCTGGTCTGCCGAGTTGAAGGTAATGGCACATTGGGACCACTTGAGCGGGCGTGTGGCCTCGAGCTTGGGGAGAACCGTGTTCACCTCGCGAGTGAACTGTTTGAAGGTGCGCTGAGAGGCTGGGGCTTGTGCACCGCCCAAGATGCAAGCGATCGCACGCGGCCCCTGGAAGCCCCCAGCCCCCTCATCCTGGTGGTGGTCGTCGTTCCTTCTTGGTGGTGGCAGCGAGGGAAGACCGGCGTTGCCCTGGGGGCGATCCTCACGAGGCGGGTCTCTCCAGGTGCCCTCGCGAGGTTGGTCTTGCCAGCGGTCCTCGCGAGGCCGGTCGCGCCACTCCTGACATGGGCCACAGTCATCCCAACGTCCGCCTCCACGTCCTCATCCACGGTTGTATCCCCGGTCGCAGCGCTCGGGGCGTCGACCGTAGCGTCCTTCTCGTATGGCTCTGAGCTCTTGGCAGTCGCTGGTGTTGCGGGTGTTCAGGTTGTAGAAGGTGCAGAATGGCCGATTGTTCTTGGACGACTCAGGATGATCTCTGCCTCTCTTGTTGTCGGGCTCTGCTGCGAGCACAACTGCCTCCTTGCGCTTCACGTCCTTGGCCTTGGTCTTCTTTTCTTCCGCTCCTGCAGCTGGCAGCTTGAGGAGAGAGAGGTGCCCCTCCTCAGCCAGGTTGAATAGCTCCTGAGAGGTGCAGAGCTCCTCGTGGATAGCCAGCTCTTCCTTCATCTTGACGTCACGAACGCCGTCGGAGAACGCGGAGATGATGGCCTCATCCGTGACCTTGGGGATCTTGAGGCGGGTGTTGTTGAAGCGCTGGATGTACTTCTGGAGAGTTTCCCCTGGCTGTTGCTTGATGCGGCGCAGGTCACCTGCGGCCAGTGGGCGGTCGCGAGTGCCCTGGAAGTTGGCGATGAAGCGGTCGCGCATCTCGTCCCAGGAGGATATCAAACCGTGATGCAGGTTCAGGAGCCAAGAGCGGGCCCCAACCTTGAGAGCCATGGGAAACCAGTTCGCCATGACTTTTTCATCGCTGCTGGCCGCTTTGATGCTCAGCTCGTAGAGCTGCAGGAACTCCGCGGGGTCCGCGGTGCCGTCGTAGCGAGGAGGCAGGTCTGGCTTGAACTTGCCTGGCCAGGCAACGCTACGCAGCTTGGGGGTGAAGGCGCGGCAGCCGGCTGTGGTTTCCGGGGCTCGCATCGGGGGTGGAACTTGGTCTTGACGGGGTTCGTGCTACACCGCTGCGGGCGGCGCGCGGTCTTGACGAGGTGGCGCGGGGAGCGCGGGTGCAGCTTCTTGCGGCCGAGGGATTTCTTGGCAGCTTCTTTCTTCGCGCGCGCGCGCTGGGCGCGGTGGATCACGCCGCGGAGGTGCGCGCCTTTGCGCCAAGGCACCATCTTGGGGGTGAGGTGGTGGAGTCATGCCATGAGCCCCGTCGCCCGCGGCTGGTTGAGGGGGAGGCAGAGAATTGGACGGTGTTTGAGAGCCCCCTGCGGCGCAGATGAGCTCGGCGACGCGGTCGAGCCACTCCTCGTAGACGTCGTCGACAGGGCGGTAGCGGAGGAGCTCATTCGCCGCGATGAGCGCGGCTCATGCCTCCATGGGAGCGCGGTGCTCGCGGGACGAAGAACCAGTAGGGGTGAGCAACGGAGTAGCGGTGCGGCCGTCCTGCCACACCGAGGGGTGCAGCGATGATGCCTGCTGCTCGTTCCCCGCCGGGCCGGTGGCAGCGTTGGCGACGAGAGACGGAGAACGACGAGGTGGCCCACCTACTGGAGCCGTCTAAGCGACGTGGGCGGAGAGGGCAGCCTGACGCTCAGCTCGAGCACGGCGGGCGTCCGCCATGGAAACGACAGAGCGATGGAGCGATGAACCGACAAAAGGGAAAACCACGGTGCACCCCTACCTGGCGCGCCAAAGTGTCGGATGTGGGGTTCCGGCAAACCCTTAAGGTTCGAACACTAGGGTGCGTGCGAAGACTTTCCCTCCTACCGATCTACGCTCAAGCTCGCTAAGATCTTGCGGACGAACTTGCCGAGCTCACAACACAGAAGAGACACGGGGTTTATACTAGTTCGGGCCATCGTTGTGGTGTAATACCCTACTCCAGTGTGGTGGTGGTGGATTGCCTCTTGGGCTGATGATGAACAGTACAAGAGAAGAACAGCCTCCTGAGGTTGGGGTGTTCTTGTGGCTAGGCTCTCGATCGGATTGGATCAAGCTAAGGGTGAGCTCCCTCTACTGTGGCGGCTAGCTCTACTTATATAGGCCTTGGTCCTCTTCCCAAATGTTGAGCGGGAAGGGAGCCAACAACGACGGGCAAATTTGAAGGGGGACAGCTAGTACAAGCTATCCTGACAAAAGTGGTCTTTGCCTGCGAAAAGCACTGGGATGACGCTGTTTTGGGCTCCACGATGACCTCCGCCTTGCCGTCCTCCTGGTCTTGGTCTTGTTGCACCAATATGGCAACCTTTGCCAGATGCCTCGGTACTCTTCGTCTGCGCATGCCTCCTTAGCACCAAAGAGGAAATGGGACGCTGCGTCCGCCTGGCGCCCGCCTGGTACCCGCCTGGCACCGTTCGTCCTAGCTCACGTCACGCGTCCCTCATGAGGTCTGCCCCTCCTTGATATCTCCGCTCCATGTGAGCCTGCCTGACTAGGCCACTCCAGAGGAAGTCTTGCATCGTCCGCCTCGTGAGGCTTGGACCCTCGCGAAGGTCTTGGATGCCTTGTTGATGAAGATGGGCCGTACGGCCCGCTGCCTAGCCACGCCGTGGGCCGCAGGCAGGCAAGTCTGGGGACCCCCATTCCCAGAACGCCGACGGCCACCATGGCCTCCCAAGCCTTGGTTCCAATGTGGTTGATGGTGTTGGAACTCTTTGGCTCAAGGGTGGCCGCAATGTTGGGGTTGGGTGAGCTGCCCCAGCAAGGCTCTTGCCGGTGCTGCGTAGGCCGCCCCGGCAAGGATCTCGCCGGGGAAAAAGCTGTTTTGCTACTCCGTCTTCTGCGCCCCTGGCAGGAGCATTGCTCTGGTATTCTTGTGCTTCTGCATCCTCCCTTTGCCCTGCTAAGTGTGGCTGCAGGTGCGGCTCTGACTGCCCGTGCACAAGTAGAGGGGTAAAAAGGGGCGCCCCTAATTTTGTACACCGATAGGTAGGAACTCCTTCTCTATCCCCAGATGGCATATCGGCCATGTAGAACCACTTTCCTAATACTAATTCACCATCTGAATGAACTTGTCATCCAGGCATTTGACACCATGGATCTTGCTGACCATGGTGCCTCCGCACTCCGTGATACTCCATTTGTCGGCGGCTTGACGCTGAAAAGTTTGAGCTAATGCTCGAAGTGGGGCTCGATGCAGAGGAAGGCCTCATAAAAGATGATGCAGGAGGCGAGGATGGAATTGGGGGTGATATGGTGAAATTGGAGGTCGTAGAAGTATATGAGACCCTGGAGGAAGGGGTGCATCAGACACCCTAGACCATGTATGTGGGGGATGAATACGGCACGATCACCCTCCAGAGGTTTGGGAACCCGAGAGATAGAGAGAATGGTCTTTCCTATGAGAGGGGAATGACAATTAACCTCATCCTATTACGGAAGGTAATCGAGTGCCTGGAGCTCGGTAATGTCACCGGCGGAGACAGTCGAGGGCAGCCACGGCCCCCTCTGGCTCTATGCTTTCTCCTCCTCGGCCATCGCCGCCATAGTACACTTTCCATTCCGGGCATCGATGGAGATGGGGAAGGGAGAAAAGGGGATTGGAAGGTTGTGCTTGGCTCTATTCTCTGGGCACTGGAGCTTGGGGATTGCAAGAGTAGAGAGCAAGAGCTAAGGTGTGAAAATGGGTTGAATCCATCATTTGCCTTTTATATGGCGGTAAAAACACCCAACGGAAGGATTGCACGGTAGTAATTTCACAAGTTCCCAATGCGGCGTGTGTTATGTGCGCGCGTGGATCAAGGACTTTTCTCAGATGGTGCCTCCAAAAATCTGAAGGATGGCCATTTTACTGATGAGATGTGCCAATAGCAATGGCCTTGAGCTACGCTACACACGGCATAATGACTAGTGACGGGACCTTTCGGTTCTACAGTATATGGTGGCGCTTCGAGTCCGGTCAGAGTTGACGGAACTTAAACCTAACTAACACGCCAACTTCTCAACAGGGAGATGTAGAAATGAAGCATGTGTACCAGAGGGGGTGAATGGGAGTTTTAAAATTTCTTCAGAAACTTCAAAACTCTCAGAACAAAACGGCGGAGTGAATGAAAATAGATTACAGTGAGCGAAAACAAACTAGCGAACATTAACTAACCGCATGCATCTTTGAGAATCACATGATCAAAATTTATCATACAACACATAATGAATGAAAACAAGTGTAGAGATAACCGGTGATGCTCGATGGTGACAAGGGATTTGTTAGACCAGTTTGCCCTTCTACAAAAGGACTACGTCTGGTTGGAGGGGTTGTGAATTAACATGGAAGATAAGTTTTATTTTCCCTATTCTCCTCGACAATTGGTTCATCAACCAATGTCGATCACTGGTAGATGCTTGAGCTGATCTCTGAACCTTTTCAGACTTATTTGAGAACCACAACTACTCTCGCTCTGTGAAGAAATTGACACCTAACCATCTAGAGAGTTCACAGCTCTCAAGAGTAATAGGTGGAAAGTACTGGACTTAGACTCGAGTGATGCTAAACCACTATCTAATTTTTTGGCTCTGCGTTTTCTCTCGATGGATTTTAAACTCAAAACACTATGGAGAGAGTGTTGCTCAATAATCTCCTCGGAATCAAGTGGAGCAGCCATCGGACAAAGCCGGTGCTGGGTGGCTATTTATAGCCGCGGCCTTCCCTGGTGGGAAATGACCATTTTGGACACGCGGTCCAGCCAATGGCCATCCGACACGTTCTCAACGGTCGGATTTCGGACGCAATGGTAACATTACTTGAGGAACAAGTAATGCTAACTCTTTGGTCAGAGACAAGTCTCTCACAGCGAAGAAGATCACAGTCTCTTGCTAGCAGGTAGTATTGAGGCGACACTGGAGATTTGCCGAAGTAAAATCTTTCTTGACTTGAAATGTATCACGAATGGGAGGAATAAATCTTTTGTGGCTTCCCTTCATCAGATACACTATGCCCTTTTGGATCCATGGTGTGAATACTTTGATGCGGAATGGATAGTGAGCAGAATCTTTCATAATATGATGAAACATGTCTTCAATGTCGAATATATATGTTTCAGAAACAGCATAGACGGCATTCCGAAGGACATCAGATATGCTCGTGTCAACATTCATACCGACCAATGTGCAGATGGTGTAGGAGAGCATATGGTACGGAGTCCGGTTCTCGAAAGTTAAATGCTATACACCAAAAAATTTCATCAGAAATCACGTCAATATTGTGCACTCAAATTTTATTGTCTCCATGCTCAAAGCGAGGAAAATGAAAGTGCAAGATGAAATCCGTTGAAGTGCATTTGATTCATTTGCCTTTAGTCATTGTCATGGACTTGACACGGCAGATGTCCTAGCGAAAGGACTTAGTCGTGGAGCCATCGCAACTAGGTTAGCTTAAAGGGGTTAATCGGGACAAAGGACATAGAGAGTTTATACCGGTTCAGCCCCTCGCGATGGAGGTAAAGTCATACTCCAGTTTGGGATTGTGTTGCTTGGGTTTCGATTACCAGGGAGCGAATACGCTTGACCTAGTTATCGATCTCTTGTTTCTTGAGTTAACCCGCCACCAGGTCACCCCTTTATATACAAAGGTTGATGCCCGGCGGCTTACAGAGTGCCGGCCGGCTCATACACAACGTGTCCGGCTTAGTGACTAACTAAGCTTGCCTTACAATACAAGTTATACATGTGGCGGTTCATCCCCTTGGGCCTCAAGTCGCCTCTGGGTCGTGGGCCGTCAATGGGCTTGCTATGACCCGCCATCTTCATTGATAAGTCACCAGTGGTATGACCCGGCCCCTCCTGGGCGGGTCATAACCAATAGTTATATCCACAACATTAGGCTCCAGCTTGATTTGAACTTGTTCACATCAATCTTCAATACCCGACTTGTCAAAATTTTGCATCGTCCGTTTGATTAACTTTGTTGTAACCCGCCATGACGTTAGTTCACAGAATCTTCTTAACCCGCCATGACGTCATTTCGCATTAATTTCGCACGAGGCCCAGAACATATTAACTGATCCTTATCTTAATGAACATCCCAAAAATCGAGGCGTCCATATAGCCACATGATGATTTCAGCCTCCTCGATTCCCGTGCATGCCTTGTATCCATCCTCTTATAAATAGGGAGGGGGGGGGGGTCCTGGTATTCATTTTCCCCTCACCTCATCGTCTTCGTGTTCCTCCTTGCGACTCCGCCACTGACCCAATCTCTGCCGCCGTCGTCCTCCGTCCGCTGCGTCAATTCAGGCCGCTGCATCAACCTGATTAGACCAGAGAACGCCAGCGCGCCACTACTATTCCACCGCATCCGTAAGTACTCCTTTGCTCATGCCTAAGATCCGTACTTGGGTTTGAGTAGTTCATTGGTGTTTTTGCTGTTACTGTTTCTCTGTAATGCACTCATTTCAATCTGAAATAGAGTTAGAGGCGCGCGGAAGCTGTTTGACACCCCTTCTCAAGCATAGGAAACATTCCTTTTATACAGAGAATCTTCAAACAAATGATCTTTTCCACTGTCACAACCTTTAGGCTTAAAACCTACTTTTCTTTTCCCAGCTGCGGTAGATCCAAAATTATAAATCCATCTGCAGAATCTTGTTTATCTAGCAGTTAGCCAAATGTTTACTGATAGATCAGAAGTATCATAGCTGTCACGGTGGCTTATATAATCTTGTTTAAACCGCCATCATATGCTTCATAACCTGAATAACCTGGCAATATCCTCTGGATTAATGATGCTTATTTATTCATCCTCATTATTCAGTTCTTCGGTTTGACAACTACATATTCTGAACTATATCTCCATAGCCGTTAGCCCTTCACAGCGGTTTAAATGATAATTTGTAAGCCGCCAGGTATCTGCAGGTTTAATAACATCTTGAATAGTCTTGTATAGGCCGTGCACCCAATCATGACTAAGATAGTTACATCATGCGACTGGGTTCCATCCATCGTCACCAAAGAAATGCTCCAGGAGTATGTCAAGATTGGCTTCTTACCGACAAAAGGTGTCATTCACTAGCGTGCTCCAAAACCAGACGAAGTCATACCTCAGCTGCGGGATGATGAGGTTATTGTTTTCACTGATCACATGAACCAGGGCTTCTCACCGCCCGGGTCAAAATTCTTCCATGATGTTCTGCATTTTTTGCAACTTCATCCTCAAGACATCGATGGTTAGAGCATTATTGGCCAATGGATTGACTGGGGTCGACCTGGTTCGATGCTGGGTAGCTTGGAGGATTATACCTTTAATCTGTCGGTCCAGTTTAATGTGCACATATACTGGCGATGCCAAAGATCCACTACGCTACAGCTTAACACGTTTGACTGATAAAGCCATTAATGATATGACAAAATCCCTTCTCAAGGAAAGCTTGGATAGCTGCAACAAAGTGGGGTTGAATCCCTTCTGCACACTCAACCCGGCACCGGATGTAAGTCCGTCCGGTTTATATACTTCACTTCATTGTTCATATAACTTGCAAATCCCCAACCTTTATTGTAATTTTTGCAAGCTGGAGCCGCATTTTGGAAAAGGAAATATGATGGAAAGGCCGCTAAGAAAGCCAGGGCTAAGACTAAAGCCCTGAAGAAGAATAAAAAGAAATCCACTGCCTCTGATATGTTGAACCTGGATGAAGATGATGATTCGGAGGTAGACCTTGATTCCCCTGGCTCTTTTTTCAACTATCTTATTGACACTGATTGCTATCAGGATGACACGGAAACCAGTGAGGCGAGTGATGATGAGGTAATTATTATTTCCTCTGACTCAGAGCCTTTGCCAAGACAGAAAATTCGACAAGTGATCCGGAAAGTAAGGTTTTCTCACCCTTTAGCCCACTTGGATCCCAACTTTATTTTGAAGCAACAATAGCATGAGAAACGGCCCAGAACTCGAACCAGTGGAGGCGGAGAACTTTCCTCTGGTTTACCTAATACACCAGCCCCACGCAAACGCCGGAATGAGGTGCTTCAAAATTCCAACTCTATTTATCCCAAGGCAGGTCTTATTCGTCAACCACTTAATCCTTCCGACTCAAATTATCAGGGGACCTCTCACTCTTCGTCCAGCGATTCATCTCAGACTCAGCTTTTGGCTTTCAAGACTGCCCCTGGGTACAAACTTTATCTTTGTTTTTTCACATCTCTGTACTTATACTAACATTTTCAATCCTCTCGCAGTGGAATAGCAAAGCCTAGAAAAAAGGCTAAAATAAACAACCAACAGAAGACCCCAAGACTCATGAACCGGAGAAGCAAGCACAAATATCTGAAGCCTCCGTGCAACATCTGGAGGATCTTGCTGATGACCCGCCACCGGAAAATCCTGGTGCCTCTACTGAACATATAATTGTTGATCCTTTGGGTGCTGAACCGCCAAGCCCACTCAAGCCTTCAGAACCAAACACTGAAGAAGTTCTGATCACCGGCACTGGTTTTCAAGAATCGGGGAATCCTGTTGCTCTAGCAAAACATTCCGCCAAGGAGGAATTGATCGAGAAACGCAAGGTCAAATTTGACATGGCCAATTATTCTCATCTGAACATTAGTGGAATCCTCTCCGGCTATCTCAGCCAAGTGCACAGCAGCCGCGATCTGGAGATTGACATGGTCAAACACATGCACCAGAAATATGAGGTATCAACTTCTGCTTTTCCTGTAAGATACATTCCTTCAAGCCCCCCAAGTCTACTAAATATGATAGAATTGAATATACTGTAGACTTTTAGATAGTCATAAATATGTGAAGATCAAACTAGTAGCCCCCAAGGGCCAGCTTAACTTATCAAGTTAAGCGGGGACTTCAATTAATAGTGATCAACTTTGCACCTGTAGCCCTCAAGGGTTGGTTTAATCAATATGAATAAACTAGGACTTATCAGTGTCACTGAAAATCTCATCTGGTCACCCTTACAAACAGGGTTAACTTGAAAAAGATGAACCGGAATTGTCTTCCATTGCTTCATAAAACAAGTTTTCTGCACCCATTATCCCCCAAGTGCCAAGTGCTATTTCTTGCAAAGAGCGTGGGACTTTTCTTTATACAAGATTAACATAATTGTGCATACTTGTTTCAGTCTTCTTCTTGCAGGAGGCGTCCAATCAATTTCTATCTCAGTTGACCGATTTAAAAACCTGGCTTGAAGCACAAGAAACTGAGACTCGAAAGGCCGACTCCAAGTTCAAGTTTAGCTTGGATGAAAAAGAGAAGCTTAAAACTGAGTTTAATGCTAAAAAAGCTAGCTGGGCTGAAGAGAAGGCTGCCCTGATACAGAGGGCTGAAAAAGCTGAATCCACTTTGGAGGAAGTCACCACAGAACTTACTAGCTTGAACCGTCATATCACACAGATGACATCTGCTGTTTTTGGTAAGACCTTAACATTGTAATGAATTTCCACACTCCATTTTGTAAGTCGTCTGGTGACTTACTCATAATATGTTATGCAGGGCCCAGAAGTAGCAATCTTGGTAAAGAAGTGCTGATAAAGCTCAAGGCGGTTTACACGCTAGTAGAGCAGCTATACACTGGTGCCCAGCGCACAATAGCCACCATCTCCCCAACCAATCAAGTACCATATCTTCTCAGCGATGTCCTAAGCAAACTTTCTGTCCTGCCTGCCAGAATTGAAGAAATCAAGTTGTCAGACGCCAGAGCCGGTGCCATTACGGCTTTAAGGCGGGCGAAGGCATGGCAGGCAGAATTATACCCGGCCGAGCTAGCCACTGGCAGCCCCGGCTTCAAAGAGGATGGGTCTCCCTTTGACAAGAAAGATTTTGCTGCTTGTGTGAAGGAGACTCGTCCATTGGCGAGACTCATTGCTAAAGAAACAGACCTATCCAAGGATCAGGTGGCTTATACAGCAGAAAACCAGAAAATGCCCACGCCGACTTATAAAATTATGGACCTTATCCCTCTAATCCGTAAGCATACTTTTGCCCCTGAAATCGATCCGTCTGAGCTTATCGATGACGAAGCTGAGTTTCAAGCCTGGACTGGCATCAATTGGTCATTGCTTAATTTCCAGACGATGGAGGGAGAATAAGAACCGGGGCGGGATGACCTAGAAGCCTCAAGCCACCAAGACTAGGAGAATTGATCCACTGGACGGCTCATAATTTTCCTCATCAGTCATTGCCTGAAAAACACTTAATCATTTGGGCTCACGGAGCCATGTAATAGGCTAGTTAAACACTAAGCTATCGTGCCATCGTGCACATTTTGTTTGCATAACACTGCCAATCCGTCATTTGAAGATCTGCCACTTATGCTTATAATATCATCAATTATGCAGACTATGCTTATCATCTTTCCCTGCACATAAGCAGATAACAAGTGCCCTGGCGGTTTACCCCAGGGCGGGTCACAATACCCCATATAAAAACCACTGATGACTAAATAGTCCATAACCAGGGCCGGTTTATCAAAACCTCATATAATCATAACAAAAATCATATATGTGATATTTTTTCACACTACTGGTTTATCATACATCATGCAGTAAGGGTAACAACCCAAAGACAGAGCACAACGCCCTATTCAATTTATTTATACCGTCGGCTTACAACGCCATATGCAGCAAGGGGTAACATCCCAAGGCTTAGAGCACAACACTCCAAGCACATAATCATCATACATTGGCGACTTAAAGTCCAAAACCAAGTCGGGTTAAATAAACTCTAGATAGGTTCATATATGAACCATAAGGCACCGGGGCCCTAATCAGTTTTCAACCATGTATCAACATGGCACAAAAAAATCAATCTCAAAAAATGTTCCAATCAAATATAAATCAAGAAAAACAGAAAACAAGGCATTCATAGGCTGCCAAGCCTCCATGTCAAGCATTATTCAAGGGCCACGTAGCCGCTGAGTTAAACCTTAATTCAAACCCGTAAGCCAGACCTCACATGACCAATCATCGTTTTAACTTCGACAAATTCAGGGTCTTTTACAAGATTGATTGTCAAGAGTACGGCAAGTCATTCCGGGATTACCTGGTCGGAGTGGTAGGCAAACAAAGGCAGGATAACCCGGATTTTTTGGTGAATATACCCGGCGTCAAGACAATTACGAGGGTCAACAAAGCTTTGTTCATTAACAAGGAGCCCCCAAGTAATATTTCATTCCAGGCGTATAAGCTGGATCAGTAGGGTAGTCATAGCTATGATCAATAAGCAGGAAGCCCCCAAGTATTTTGTAAGCATGGCGTATAAGCTGGATCAAGAGGGTAGTCATAGCTATATATGCTCAATAAGCAGGAAGCCCCCAAGTGATCGTATGAAGTGACAATAAAGACTCATATACTCAGAAATGAAACGACAGAGACCCTGAATTATCAGGGATGTCGGCTTTATTATATTCATAATAATATATACATTGATAGAAATATGTACATCACAAGAGCCGGTGGATCAAGTGTAATGAGGCAGAAGATGAGCAATATTCCATGACTGGCGGGTCTCCTCCGACGTGCGTGAGTCCTTGTGGTCTCGAACATTGATAAGGTAGTATGGCCCGTTATTCAAATTTTTACTGACCACAAAGGGCCCTTCCCAAGGTGGGGATAGGTTGTGCATATCAGTTTGATCCTGGATAAGCCGGAGCACCAAATCTCCTTCTTGAAAGGTCCTGGTTTTAACCTGGAGGCTATGATAACGACACAGATCTTGCTGATAAATAACTGAACGAGAGGCCACATGGTCACGCTCCTCATCCAATAAGTCAAGATCATCCTGACGTGCCCTTTCATTATCAGTTTCAACATAAGCCACCACACAGGGCGAGTCGTGACGGATGTCACTAGGGAGAACTACCTCTGCTCCGTAGACCATGAAGAAAGGTGTGTAACCCGTAGATCTGTTGGGGTTAGTATTGATAGTCCATAGCACTAAGGGCAATTCCTCCACCCAACAACCCGGCGTCCTCTGCAAAGGGACCATAAGCCGGGGCTTGATGCCTCTCAAAATTTCTTGATTGGCTCTTTCAGCTTGGCCATTGGACTGGGGGTGAGCCATTGATGATACATCAAGATGAATATGTTCTCGTTGATAGAACTCTTTCATAGCACCCTTGGACAAATTAGTGCCAATATCAGTTATAATTGTCACAGCCCTAACTTTAGCTTTGCTTGTGGCTAGCCTTGCTTGTTGCATCATGTTTAAATTTCATGAAAATTTGAATTGAGGAATTTTCAAAAGCCTCAGAAAACCTCTAAAAATAACCAACATTTAAAACTCATCAAATGAGTCCAAGAAAATGTTCCTGTTATTCTGTAAAAATATTGGCATGAGGTAAAAGCAAACCAATATTTTTGGAGGATGAAATATTTATTTTGGGCCTTTTGAATTAAATCAATACATTTTTGAGTTGGATTTATTTCTATTATATAAGAAATAAAGCCCAAACATTTTTGTAAGTTGCATGTGACCTTGGGCTAGTCCTGAGATCACATAACAATTTACCAAAAGTTTATAAAATGATTTGATGTTCTAAATCAAATCAAAACAAAATAACAGAAATAGAAAAACTAAAATAAAGAGAGAGAGAGAGAGAGAGAGAGAGAGAGAGAGAGAGAGAGAGAGAGAGAGAGAGGCTCACCTGGGCACTTACCCGGCGCCCACCAAGCCCACCTGGGCCTCACCTGGCCGGCCTAGCTGGCAGCCCAGCCACCTGGCCAGCCCACCTCCTCCTGTCGTCTTCCTCCCCTCGCCCCGAAGCAGCTCGGTGGTGAGCGCTGGCGATGCCGTGGCCTCCTCCCTGCCTGCCTCATGCCCTTGAGGCCCTTCCAGCGCCACAGAGGCGGCCACGCAACCCCTCGGACCTCTCTCACTCTCTCCCCGAGCTCCTCTCCTCCTCTGGCTCCCACGCACGCAACGACCGATTGCAGCCGTCGCCGCCGACGAGCACCGCCGTGGCCACAGCCACTGCCTCGCCTCGCCGATGCTCTCAGGGGCTCCGCCTCGACCCCCTCTTCCTCCTCACCGAGCCATGCCCCGCGGGAGACCCTATAACGCCGCCATCGGCTCCGTCTTCTTCCTCGGACTCCGGCGATCGCCGTCGTCGCTCCCTCGTCTGTAGGCCTTCCTCGAGCCCGACGAGTACTTCAATCGACGCGCTGTGAGCCTCCGGTCATCTTTCCCCCTAACGCCTCGCCCTTTTGCACACCATAGCCGTCATATTCATCGAGGCCGAAGCTCACCTCCGCCCGAGCTTGTCGTCGGCGTCAGTCCGGTGACCCTTTGGTCATGCTAGCATGCCCAATAGCCTTGTTAGCACGTGCAGCCGCCGTAGATGCCACGCAACGCACGCCTTGCTCAACGTAGCGCCGAATCCGTCGACACCCGAGCTCCGGTCGCCGCTGACCTTGACGCCGTCGTCGTTTCCGGCCGCCCCAGCAGGTGTTGCTTGCACCGTTGGATGCACGCGAGTTCCAGCTCCGCGTAGATGCCCTCAGCGTGCCCAGCCGCGGCCTGTAGCACAGCCCCGACCAACTCCGGCGAGTTTCCGCCGCTGCTGTGGTCGCCGGCGTCACCAGCTGACGTGGCGCCGGTTAGTTAGTGCTAATGACCACTATAAGCACCCCATGAGCCACTGCCATGTGGGCCCCTACGCTTAATCAGGATTAGTATAATTTCTCTGTTAAATTAGTGTTAATGCTGTGGACCCCATGTGTCAGTTTGACTTTGGCCAAGTCAGCATTGACTGGTCCCACATGTCATCCACCTAAACCAGCCTGAGACACTGGCGTATGGGTCCCGCTGGTCAGGTTTGACCTGGCCGACCCAGTTGACTGCTGACATCATAGTGACATCATGCTGACTCATTAATTCGATTTCTGGATTTATTCTTTTACAGGAAATTCTAGAAAATAGCCAAAACTTCTAAAAATCATAGTAATTCAACCGTAGCTCCAAATGAATTAATTTATATATGAAAAATTATCAGAAAAATTCAAGGAATCCATCTGTACCATTTTCATGCATGTTAGAACAACCTATACCTGCTGATCAGGTCAAATCAATTAAATGGCATTTATACTCTCACATATGGAGTTTGAATTTGAACCTAGTGTTCAAACCAACCCCATTTAACTTGTTGCTAGATGCATTAGGCCAATCAACAGCATAGTGCCATGTCACCTTCATGCATCATATTGTTGCATGGCATTGATTGTGTTTCTCCTTTGTTTGTCGGTGTTTGTTCCCTCTCAGTAAACGACGTACCGACGATGAGTTCGATGACACCGATGAAGAACTATATTATCTTTAGAAGTGCCAGGCAAGCAAAACCCCCTTGTTCATTCGGATACAATCCCACTCTCTCGCTCCTGCTCTCTTTTACTGCATTAGGACAACAACGATTCATCTGTTACTTGCTGCGGTAGCTGAACCCTTTATCCTCTGCATGACTGTCATTCCACAAGAATAGATGAAACCCACTAGCATGAGTAGGAGTTGTTTGAACCCTGTTGTGCCTACTCATTCATGCTTGTTTGTCATGCCTGCTCATCGCTTAGAGTTGAGTCAGGTTTGATTCATCGGGATGAATCGGAGGTGTTTGATCATGTCCCCTTGTTGAGAGCTAAGTGTGTGAACACGATTTGGTAAAGGTAGCGGTGAGAGGCCATGTAGGAGTACATGGTGGGTTGTCTCATTGAAGCCGCCCTTAGGAACTGAGTTCGTGTTTGTGATCCATGATTCAGCTACTACCATGCATTGGGCCTGAAATATGACCCTTTCGACTTCTTAATCACCCTTGTCCTCCGTCCGGGGAGTTGCAAGTAGTTTCGTGTTTGTAGGATATGTGTTGGAGGCCGTGCGAAGCGCTGACCCTAGGGGTGGGCTATGATGCGGTAGATACACCGTGGTCTGCAAAATCAATGCCCGCTTGGTATCTCGGGAACCCTACACACATCGTTCGGGGCTGTATGTGGAAACCTCGGCCGGACTCCCTGCGGATGGAACCCGAATAGGCGATAAACCTGGACTAGAGACTTGAGTGTTTAGGTAAGTCGTGGTCTACACCCACGTCGGCTTTCGCTTGAAGTCTGCCGAGCACATGTCGTGTGCAGACGCTAAGTGGTGGAAACATGTATGAAGTAGTACACCCCTGCAGGGTTAACATCATCTATTCGAATAGCCGTGTCCGCGGTAAAGGACTTCTGGGTTGCCGATAACAGTTCATAGACAAGTGAAAGTGGATACTCTAAAATGCGCAAGATAAGAGTGAGTGCTATGGATGGCGTTCTCGTTGGGAGACGGGAGCGGATCCATAGTGGTGTACTGATTTGGTGAATATGTGGACTCGTGTGCGCCACCTCAAAAGAGTTACTTGCAGTCATAGTTTAGGATTGCCACCGAGTCAGAGCTGGCTTGCTGCAGTTAAACTCCACCACCCCCCTTTGTTGATAATGATGCATATGTAGCTAGTTCTGATGTAAGTCTTGCTGAGTACATCTGTACTCATGTTTGCTTATTTTATGTTTTGCAGAGAGACTTCAGTCTCGCTAGTAGTTCCACGTGGACTTCGACGTTTAGCTTGTTACCTCAGCTACGATCTTGTGCCCTCGGCAGGATCTGGTAGATAGTCAGGCTTCTCAGCCTTTTTCATTATTAGATGTCTGTACTCAGACATGTTAAGCTTCTGCATGTGTTTGACTTGTATGCTCTGAGTGTTGGGTCATGAGACCCATGTTTGTAATATCTCGCTCCTCGGAGCCTAATGAATAAATACTTGAGCCGTAGAGTTATGTTGTGATGCCATGTTGTATTTACACATATCGAGCATATTGTGTGTATGTTTGAAATGCTTGGTATGTGTGGGATCCGACAATCTAGTAGTTTATCCTTGGCAGCCTCTCATATGGGGAAATGTAGTCTAGTGCTTCTGAGCGATAGTAGTCCGCTACTGACCGGTTCACGGAGTCCTGCTAGCCCAAGATTACCGCGGGACACTTGATCGGCCGGCATGTGTTTCACGCCGTTCCGTGTTCTGTCCTTCGGGAAATGTCACGCGGTGACATCCGAGTCCTACCTAGCCTGCTACAGCCCGGGTTACCGGAGTCCTGTTAGCCCAGTGCTACAACCCGGATTCACAGGTTGATGACCGACATGCTCGGTGTGATTCATGTATGCCTGTTCCCATGGGTTAGTGCCGCTTTGGGTTCACGACTAGCCATGTCGGCCTGGGTTCTCTGTCATATGGATGCTAGCGACACTATCATATACATGAGCCAAAAGGCGCAAACGGTCCCGGGCCATGGTAAGGCGACACCCGTGGGAATACCGTGCGTGAGGCCGCAAAGTGATATGAGGTGTTACCGCTAGATCGATGTGACTTGGAATCGTGGTCCGACAGCTTTGGTATCGAGCTTTGACCGTCAGAGGCTTACCAAGCCAAACTGGTCGAAGTTGTGTCTAGAAATGCTTTAGTTATGTAAGGGAATTGATTGTGGAAGGGAATGTAAGGCTCTTTTTACTCCTTATACCTCATGTCCTTTTGATCTGATACATCCTCTTCTCTTCTATGGGGATTAAGAACTAGGCCTTCTCATCTATCTATCAGGATGACGTATTACTAATCCATAGACTTTTAAGATTGTTGGTTTTAAGCCCCAGTTCAGTTTCTATTACTTCCGTGTGTTCATAGCTGGTCTCAGAATCTTGTTATTGTGATGTTGAGTGGTCATGCCACTATTTTGCAGGATGTCTCAAATCATTTTGAGCATTTACAGCCGTTATGCTGTCCAAGTCACCCCAGATTTCTAAATAGTCTGATGCATTTGCAAATCCCTTCTCTCCGTTTCTAATGTTCATCTGGGCCAGATTAATCACATAAATTAGTGTGTTGAGGTACTTCGCTACCTCGGCATATATGTTGGAGCTATTATTATGAACCTAGGTGTTTTAGGGAGTCACCTAGTAAACTAGCCATGTTTTGTGTTCCCAGTGTGAAGATTCTGGCCATCATTCTCGAAAGCATCCCGTGATGTTATTAGTTAGTAGGTATTCTATTCCTGGGTTCTTGAACCCGAGGTTCACCCTACTTACCTCCTGTTGATAGTGTTTGCTAGTTCCTTTAGGATATTAGTAACCTTTGTGATAGTCTTCGAGGTCCGTGGTATTTCCTTCTTCCAATACCATGAACTATTTATGGCAGAAGTTCCTCGTTGAACCGAAAGATCACAACCAGAGTGCTCTTGATGAGTTCTCGATTCCATGTTGATACTCTGCCAGCTCTACCTTTCTACATAGGTTATCTGGAAGAAACCTATTGAACTTGATTCGACATACTAATCTATGCATCCACAACTCAGAAAGTTATATGTTCCTCGTGTTGTTCCTCCTTAGTTGTATTCTGACCCCCGTCTGTCAATTGATAGACAGGAGTAGTTGTGCAACCGTGTCCATCGATGCCTATTATTCTTGTGGTCCGTCGAGCCATTCCATTCTGGAGTGACTAGGAGAAACAAACTCCAGTACCTTGTCCATTTCTAGGATTGGGTCAAAGTAGTTGTACTCCACAGATCAAAATGCCAATCCAGCTTTCGACTCTGTTCTACCCTGAAGTATTACCGTCTTATGTCAAGAATGTCATGAGAATTGCACAGCCTCTTATGAATTCTTGATATAGTGATACTCTCACCATCATTTTTCATTCCTCGGTCCCGTGTTGTTGTAACCGGAATGCCGACAAGTGAACTGTGAGGTGTGAAATCGATACTCCTAGCAACCCCGTTGCTTGGTAGTAAATGGACAATATTCTCATTCTTAGCGTGTTGGTTATTGAATCATCATTCTAAGATAGACTGTGCTACCTAGTCCTTATTTCCGGTGCACTCTTCGATCAATGAGTTAGGATTATCCAATCCCTTGCTTATTGTTCATATCGTCTTGCTTTGAAAAGCAGGATTGTTCTCGAGTTTAGTAACATATCGGTGGTTCGCGATGTTCCGAATATCTTCTCGGAAGTATTACTAGGTTGTCACCTGACCGCTATGTTGAGTTCATGATCATGTTGGTTTTCCTCCAAACCACCCATTCTCCAAGAATCTGTGTTGGATACCCCTGAGCTAGTTGGTTGAGCTAAACAACAACTTGGAGAGTTGGAAGATAAAAGCTTGTCTGACTTAGTTCATCATTAAGGGATACCCTTGTGTGTGTGTGTGTGTGTTGAAGAAAGATGATATCTCCATCGGTTGGTCCTCGTGATCAGTTGTTGGATCTATTGCCTTGTCAAAACTTTGACTTGAGTATGGGCCATCGTCAAGTCAAATCAGAACCAACGATGTTCGTAATGTTGTCTTACTCGCGGTTGTCCCCCGGGCATACACCATTATATCTTTTGGTGTGACCAATGCTATCACCGTGTTCACATGATGGTGGAAGTCCAGTGATATGGAATTCCGATGAGTTGCTGTTGAGCCCATCAGCAACATCTTGTCTCCCCCATGATTCATGTTGAACATCAAGCTAGTATTGGAAACTTTGTAAGCATTACCTTCTTGTTTCGTTCATGAAGCCTATGTTTGGATGAAAGAAGTGACTTCATCTAATTCACGTGCATTTGTTGTAAGTTGTCGCCGTGGTTCCGAGAAAGTTTGTTTTTGCTTCCTTTGGAACCACCCCAAGTCAGTCATGCATTTGCGAAGTATTCTATGGTCTGATAAACTGATCATCTTCATTCCATATGAATTCCCTGGCACAACAAGCCACTGATTGATTTGTTCAAGGAGAAGAAGTTCCTTCCTAAGAGCTAATCCGGACTTATGTAAGGAATTCGTTATCCGCAATGATGGTTCCTAATCAGAACTCGGCAGTGTTTCATCATAAGACGACTATGTGGTCATGTTTGTCTGGGACAGCGTGTTCACATGTGTTTAGTAGAACCAGCTCGTGTTTTGGAGCTTGCTATCGTAGTTCATTTCCCGAGAATCTCGCAACGTCATCTCGTCGATTGTGTTGCAAACTTTCCTTTCAGACATGTTGAGTCTGAAGTATCCTATCACCAATCAGATCTGAATCTCAGGCAGATATGATGGTTGGAACATTCCCAACAGTTGCATTTTGTTCCCAGCGTGCACCGCCATTGTGCCAATTCCCCATGGGATGCCCTTCTCAGCAGTCGCTGTCCAAGATCATCTTCAAAAGTGGACTTACCATGGGTCCCATCCATTTTCGATGATAAGCAAAAATCATCCATTGCGTTGTCTTCAACAAGGTAGTCCACATCATCCATCCTAGTTCGAGTATGTCATCTCTTCGAGCTCTTTCAAACGATCAATCATAAATTGCCTTAAGCTGGTATGAAGGGTTCCAATGATCTATGGATCAAAAGTAATTCTTTTTGCCACTTAAGGGAGCAGTTCAACGAGTCACCTTCTCCAAGGTGCCCCGTTACGGGATCATGGCAATTATTTCCTTGCCACCTTGCCACCACCCACCATCTTTCTAAGCGTGGAATTGTTGCCACCAAATCAAACCCCGTCGCTTGTTCTTCCATCCCTTTCGATGTGTTTTGCGTCTCAACTCGAGATGTTTCAACATCTCATTCCGTGAGTTGATATTGTGTAGTTCGATCTTTGAGAAGATCAATCCTAGAAGAGTTTCTTTCCGTCATCATCGCGTGGATGAAGATCTCAAAAGCGAGGATGTCAAGATCAATGTATGCGACAAATCAACAACATTATGAGGTGCAACTGGATCGTGAAGACCGTGTTAGCTTGTGCCCCTCTGTCTTCTTACCTCACGTCTTGAATCTCGGGACGAGATTCTTGTTTAGTGGGGGTGAGCTGTCACAGCCCTAACTTTAGCTTTGCTTGTGGCTAGCCTTGCTTGTTGCATCATGTTTAAATTTCATGAAAATTTGAATTGAGGAATTTTCAAAAGCCTCAGAAAACCTCTAAAAATAACCGACATTTAAATCTCATTAAATGAGTCCAAGAAAATGTTCCCATATTCTCAAAAATATTGGCATGAGGTAAAAAGAAACCAATATTTTTGGAGGATGAAATATTTATTTTGGGCCTTTTGAATTAAATCAATACATTTTTGAGTTGGATTTATTTCTATTATATAAGAAATAAATCCCAAACATTTTTGTAAGTTGCATGTGACCTTGGGCTAGTCCTGAGATCACATAACAATTTACAGAAAGTTTATAACATGATTTGATGTTCTAAATCAAATCAAAACAAAATAAAAGAAATAGAAAAACTAAAATAAAAGAGAGAGAGAGAGAGAGAGGCTCACCTGGGCACTTACCCGGCGCCCACCAAGCCCACCTGGGCCTCACCTGGCTGGCCCAGCTGGCAGCCCAGCCACCTGGCCAGCCCACCTCCTCCTGTCGTCTTCCTCCCCTCTCCCCGAAGCAGCTCGGTGGCGAGCGCTGGCGACGCCGTGGCCTCCTCCCTGCCTGCCTCATGCCCTCAAGGTTCTTCCAGCCACTGAGGCGGCCACACAACCCTCGGACCTCTCTCACTCTCTCCCCGAGCTCCTCTCCTCCCCTGGCTCCCTCAAGACGCAACCACCGACAGCAGCGTCGCCGCCCGACGAGAACCGCCGTGGGCCACAGCCCATTGCCTCGCGCCGCCGATGCTCTCGGGCTCGCGCCGACCCCTCTTCCTCCTAACCGAGCCATGCCCCGCGGGAGACCCTACAACGCCGCCATCGGCTCCGTCTTGTTCCTCGGACTCCGACGATCGCCGTCGTCGCTCCGTCGTCTGCAGGCCTTCCCCGGGCCCGACGAGTACTTCAATCGACGCGCTGTGAGCCTTCGGTCATCTTTCCCCCTAACGCCTCGCCCTTTTGCACACCGTAGCCGTCGTGTTCATCGAGGCCGAAGCTCACCTCCGCCCGAGCTCGTCGCCGGCGTCAGTCCGGTGACCCTTTGGTCATGCTAGCATGCCCAATAGCCTTGTTAGCACGTGCAGCTGCGGTAGATGCCACGCAACGCATGCCTTGCTCAACGTAGCGCTGAATCCGTCGACACTCGAGCTCCGGTCGCCGCTGACCTCGACGCCGTCGTCGTTTCCGGCAGCCCCAGCAGGTGTTGCTTGCACCGTTGGATGCGCGCGAGTTCCAGCCCGTAGATGCCCTCGGTGGCGCCAGCCGTGGGCTCAGATCACCGCCCGACCAACTCCGCGAAGTTTCGCCGCTTCTTTGTGGTCGTGGCGTCACCTGGCCGATGTGGCGCCGGTTAGTTAGTGCTAATGACCACTATAAGCACCCCATGAGCCACTGCCATGTGGGCCCCTGCGCTTAATCAGGATTAGTATAATTTCTCTATTAAATTAGTGTTAATGCCGTGGACCCCACGTGTCGGTTTGACTTTGGCCAAGTCAAGATTGATCGTCCCACATGTCATCTACCTAAACCAGCTCGAGACATCGACGTATGGGTCCCATCGGTCAGTTTGACCTGGCCGACCAATTGATCTGCCGACATCACAAGTGACGCTATGTCGACGATTAATTCAATTTCTGGATTTATTCTTTTACAGGAAATTCCAGAAAATAGCCAAAACTTCTAAAAAATCATAGTAATTCAACCGTAGCTCCAAATGAATTAATTTATATATGAAAAATTATCAGAAAAATTCAAGGAATCCATCTGTACCATTTTCATGCATACCTATACTTGCTGATCAGGTCAAATCAATTAAATTCCATTTAAACTCTCACATATGGAGTTTGAATTTGAACCTAGTGTTCAAACCAACCCCATTTAACTTGTTGCTAGATGCATTAGGCCAATCAACAGCATATTGCCATGTCACCTTCATGCATGATATTGTTGCATGGCATTGCTTTTGTTTCTCCTTTGTTTGTCAGTGTTTGTTCCCTCTCAGTAAACGACGTACCGACGATGAGTTCAATGACACCGATGAAGAACTATATTATCTTTAGAAGTGCCAGGCAAGCAAAACCCCCTTGTTCATTACGATACAATCCCACTCTCTCGCTCCTGCTCTCTTTTACTGCATTAGGACAACAACGATTCATCTGTTACTTGTTGCGGTAGCTGAACCCTTTATCCTCTGCATGACCTGTCATTCCACAAGAATAGATGAAACCCACTAGCATGAGTAGGAGTTGTTTGAGCCTGTTGTGCCTACTCATTCATGCTTGTTTGTCATGCCTGCTATCGCTTAGAGTTGAGTCGATCTGATTCATCGGGATGAATCGGAGGTGTTTGATCATGTCCCTCTGTTGAGAGCTAAGTGTGTCAACACGATTTGGTAAAGGTAGCGGTGAGAGGCCATGTAGGAGTACATGGTGGGTTGTCTCATTGAAGCCGCCCTAGGAACTGAGTTCGTGTTTGTGATCCATGATTCAGCTACTACCATGCATTGAGCCCTCAAATATGACCCCGCCGACTTCTTAATCACCCTTGTCCTCTGTCTGTGAGTTGCAAGTAGTTTCGTGTTTGTAGGATATGTGTTGGAGGCCGTATGTGAAGCGCTGACCCTAGGGGTGGGCTATGATGCGGTAGATACACCGTGGCCCGGTGTACCGAATGCCCGTTTGGTATCTCGGGAACCCTGCACACATCATTCGGGGCTGTATGTGGAAACCTCGGCCGGACTCCCTGCGGATGGAACCCGAATAGGCGATAAACCTGGACTAGAGACTTGAGTGTTTAGGTAGGTCGTGGTCTACACCCACGTAGGCTTTCGCTTGAAGTCTGCCGAGCACATGTCGTGTGCAGACGCTAAGTGGTGGAAACATGTATGAAGAAGTACACCCCTGCAGGGTTAACATCATCTATTCAAATAGCCGTGTCCGCGGTAAAGGACTTCTGGGTTGCCTATAACAGTTCATAGACAAGTGAAAGTGGATACTCTAAAATGCGCAAGATAAGCGTGAGTGCTATGGATGGCGTTCTCGTAGGGAGATGGCAGCGGATCCATAGTGGTGTATTGATTTGGTGAATATGTGGACTCGTGTGCGCCACCTCAAAAGAGTTACTTGAAGTCGTAGTTTAGGATAGCCACCGAGTCAGAGCTGGCTTGCTGCAGTTAAACTCCACCACCCCCCTTTGTTGATAATGATGCATATGTAGCTAGTTCTGATGTAAGTCTTGCTCAGTACATTTGTACTCACGTTTGCTTATTTTATGTTTTGTAGAGAGACTTCAGTCTCGCTAGTAGTTCCGCGTCGACTTCGACGTTTAGCTTGTTACCTCAGCTACGATCTTGTGCCCTCGGCAGGATCTGGTAGATAGTCAGGCTTCTCAGCCTTTTTCATTTGTAGATGTCTGTACTCAGACATGTTAAGCTTCTGCATGTGTTTGACTTGTATGCTCTGAGTGTTGGGTCATGAGACCCATGTTTGTAATATCTCGCTCCTCGGAGCCTAATGAATAAATACTTGAGCCGTAGAGTTATGTTGTGATGCCATGTTGTATTTACACATATCGAGCATATTGTGTGTATGTTTGAAATGCTTGGTATGTGTGGGACCCGACAATCTAGTTGTTTATCCTTGGCAGCCTCTCATATGGGGAAATGTAGTCTAGTGCTTCTGAGCGATAGTAGTCCGCTATAGCCGGTTCACCGTAGTCCGCTAGCCCAAAGACTACCGCTCTGGACACTTGATTGGCCGGCATGTGTTTCACTTCGCTCTGTATACGTCCTTCGGGAAATGTCACGGTGACATCCGAGTCCTGCCTAGCCTGCTACAGCCGGGTTATTGTGGAGTCTGTTAGCCCAAAGGCTACAGCCCGATTCACACGTTGATGACCGACATGCTCGATGTGATTCATGTATGCCTGTTCCCATGGGTTAGTGCCGCTTTGGGTTCACGACTAGCCATGTCGGCCCGGGTTCTCTGTCATATGGATGCTAGCGACACTATCATATACGTGAGCCAAAAGGCGCAAACGGTCCCGGGCCATGGTAAGGCGACACCCGTGGGAATACCATGCGTGAGGCCGCAAAGTGATATGAGGTGTTACCGGCTAAATCGATGTGACTTGGAATCGGGGTCCTGACAATAATGCTATGGGGATAGCCAAAACGGAAAATCACCTTTTTGATGAATTGAACCATTGTCGCCGCGTCACACTTACTGATCGGCTCTGCCTCAACCCACTTTGTAAATTTGTCAACCGCCACCAAAAGGTGGGTCTTGTTATCCTTGGACCTTATGAAAGGTCCAACCATATCACGCCCCCAGACTGCAAACGGCCAAGTAGTCGGAATCATCCCCAATTATTGAGTCGACACATGAGCTCTTCTTGAAAATTTCTGACAACCATCACATTTACTGACCAAATCCTCTGCATCAGCATGAGCCGTTAGCCAATAAAACCCATGACGAAAAGCCTTGGCCATGAGAGACTTAGAGTCGGCATGATGACCACAATCTACTTCATGAATCTCTCATAGAATCTCACGGCCCTCCTCAGGAGAAACACAACATTGAAACACCCCTGTGACACTACAGCGGTGCAACTCCCCATTGACAATAGTCATTGACTTAGACCTCTGGGTTTTCTACCTGGCCAAAGCTTCATCTTCAGGTAACTCGCCCCGGGTCATATAAGTCAAACATGGAACTGTCCAATCAAGAATAGCATGAAGAGCCGCCACCAACTGTGCCTCCGGGTCAGGAATAGTAAGATCTTCCTCCGTAGGCAATTAGACTGAAGGATTATGCAAAATATCAAGAAAAACATTAGGTGGTACCGGCTTACGCTGGGACCCTAACCGGCTCAAAGCATCAGCCGCCTCATTTTTCCTGTGATCAACATGTCCCACTTGATAACCTTTGAAATGACCAGCAATAGCATCAACCTTGCAACGGTAAGCCGCCATGAGTGGGTCCTTAGAATCCCAAGTGACTGAAACTTGTTGAGCCACCAAATCCGAGTCACCAAAACACCTCACCCGGCTTAAATTCATCTCTTTAGCCATCCGAAGACCATGGAGCAAGGCCTCATACTCAGCTGCATTGTTAGTATAGGGGAACATCAACCTTAAAACATAAAAATATTATCACCTCGTGGGGAAGTCAAAATAACTCCAGCCCCCGAGCCCTCCAATTGCCTGGATCCATCGAAGTGAATAGTCCAATATGTGCTACCCGGCTTCTCCTCAGGCATCTGTAGCTCAGTAAAGTCATTGATAAAATCCACAAGTTCTTGAGACTTGATAGCTGTCTGAGGCATATACTTCAGACCATGGGGCCCAAACTCAATAGCCCATTTGGCTACCCGACCTGTGGCTTCTCTGTTTTGAATAATATCCCCCAAGGGGGCAGAACTGACCACAGTGATGGGATGACCAAAGAAATAGTACTTCAGTTTACGACTAGCCATGAACACTCCATATACAAGTTTCTGCCAATGTGGATGCCTCTGCTTGGATTCAATGAGGACCTCACAGATATAATAAACCGGCCGCTGAACCAGATATTCCTTGCCTGATTCCTTCCTTTCAACAAAAATTGCCACGCTGACAGCTCGGCTATTAGCAGCCACATATAATAACAAGGGCTCCTTATCAATAGGAGCAGCAAGGATTGGCCGCTCAGCTAACTATTTTTTCAAGGCCTCAAACGCTAGATCAGTAGTATCACTCTAGACAAAGTGATCTGTTTTCTTCATCATCTGATAGAGAGAGATAGCTTTTTCACCTAACCGGCTTATGAACCGGCTTAAGGCCGCAATACGACCCGCCAGACGTTGGACATCATTAATACATGCCGGTTTATCCAAGGAAGTGATAGCCTTGATCTTCTTCGGGTTACCTTCAATGCCTCGTTCGGAGACTAGAAAACCCAAGAGCTTGCCTGCTGGTACACTAAAGACACATTTGGCCGGGTTAAGCATCTTCTTGTAAACCCGGAGAGGTCTCCTTCAAATCATCTATCAAAGTCTCTTTCTTCCTGGATTTCACCACAATATCATCCACATAAGCATGAACATTGCGTCCAATCTGACCATGAAGGCAATTTTGAACACACCGTTGGTAAGTCGCCTAGGCAATCTTGAGCCCAAAAGGCATAGACACATAACAGAAGGATCCAAAGGGAGTGATGAAGGTTGTCTTCTCCTGGTCCTTAACTGCCATCTTGATCCGATGATACCCAGAATAAGCGTCCAGAAAGCTCAAATGCTCACAACCTGCCATAGCATCAATAATTTGATCAATACGTAGGAGAGAAAAAGGATCAGCCGCACATGCCTTATTAAGGTCTGTGTAATCCACACACAAGCGCCAAGTACACCAGCACCGGGTTAGCCAACCATTCAGGATGAAAAATTTCAACAATGAAACCAGCTGCCAAAAGTCGGGCCACTTCTTCACCAATGGCCTTATGCCTCTCTTCATTAAAGAGAAGAAGGAATTGCTTGACCGGTTTAAACTTTGGATCAATATTGAGAGTGTGCTCAGCAAGTTCCCTCGGTACACCTGGCATGTCTAAAGTCTTCCATGTACAGATGACCCGGTTCTCACGGATGAACTCGATGAGCGCGCTTTCCTATATCGGATACAAATTAGCGCTGATACTGAACTGCTTGGATGAGTCGCCAGGAACAAAGTCAACCAGCTTAGTGTCGTCTGCCAACTTAAACTTCAACAAGGGGTCATGCTCTATAGTTGGCTTCTTCAAAGGTGTCATATCTATTGGATCAACATTATCTTTGTAAAACTTCAACTCTTCTGTCGCACAAAAAGACTCAGCATAAGCAACATCGCCCTCTTCACACTCTAAGGCTATCTTTCTGTTCCCATGTAAAGTGATAGTACCCTTATGACCCGACATCTTAAGCTGCAGATAAACATAACAAGGCCTTGCCATGAACTTAGCATAAGCCGACCACCCAAACAAAGTGTGATAAGGGCTGTTAATCTTAACCAACTCAAAGGTCAATGTGTCAACCCTGGAATCATGATCATCACCAAAAGGCACTTCCAAAGCTATCTTGCCCACTAGATATGCCGACTTACCAGGCACCACACCATTAAAAACAGTGTTAGACGGCTTAAGATCCTTGCCAGTCAAACTCATACGACGAAAGGTTTCGTAGTAAAGGATATTGATACTGTTACCCCCATCCAGGAGCACTTTAGTGAATTTGTAACCTCCAACCTAAGGCGCAACCACTAAAGCCAAGTGACCGGATTGTCAACCTGGGGCGGGTGATCCTCACGGCTCCAAAGAATAGGATGTTCAGACCACTGCGAGTAACGGGGAATAGCGGGCTCAACTGCGTTCACTGCGCTTTTATGAATCTTCTAGTCTCGTTTGCATAAATTCGTGGTGAATACATGATAATGTCCACTATTCAACTACTTCGGATTACTCTGATAACCAGATTGCTGCTACTGATTCCCTTGACCAGACTGCTGATTAAAACCACCTTGATTGCCTTGGCCCTGAAAACAAAAGCTTGAACCGCCACCACCAAAGACAGGCCCTGTGAGCCGAATCCTGAACCGCCATTCGGGCCATGATTCTTCTGGAACAAATGGAATTCCTATATTCCCTCATGATGAAGCAATCTTTCCACAGATGAAAGGCCGGCTTCTCTTGCGTACCGTGCTTCGGGCAAGGCTAGTTCACAATTGCCTCAAGGTTAAATTTTGGCCCTCCGAGCCGGGGCGGCTTTCCCTACCGACGCTGATTATTGTTCTGCGCATTGGTGTTGGCCACAAAGTCTAAACCGCCCTCAGCCTTGCATTTACCATTGCTACCTGACCCGCCGTGTTATGCTGCTGTCACTTCGGACTGCCACTCTTCTTCCCTTTACCCGCCGTCTCATCATCAGAGTCGGGGTCTTTGGTACTATCAGAGTCGGCATATTTGATGAGAGCCTCCATTAGCTCCCCCATGTCACTGCAGTGGTGTTTAAGCCTCCCCAGTTTCTGCTTAAGGGGGAGGAAACGACAATTCTTCTCCAACATCAGGACTGTTGAGCCGGCATTGATACTGTCCGATGAGTGTATAAAAGCTGAGATTCGGTGCACCCAATTGGTTGTTGACTCGCCCTCACCTTGGACACAAGAATCCAAATCCAGGATCGACATGGGCTGCTTGCACGTGTCTCCAAAATTTTGGATGAAACGAGCTTTCAACTATGCCCATGATCTAATGGAGTTAGCAGGCAGCCCTTTCAACCAAGTATGAGCCGATGCATCCAACATGATGGTGAAATACTTAGCACATGCAGCATCACTAACATCCAGCATCTCCATGGCCATGTCATGGCTCTCAATCCATGCCTCAGGGGGCTGATCTGCCGTGTAATTAGGCACCTTACAAGGACCCTTGAAATCCTTAGGCAAACTCTCATTAGCCGGCACTAAACATGGCACACCCATGGTTCTAGAGGTCACTCATGCTTCCACGATGCTGATGGATAAACCGGAGATTGCTGTTGAGCCGCCAGCTCAGCCTCCCGACGCGCCCTGCCCTGATCCACCAAAGTCTGAGCATCAACGCCACTAAGCGTTGGGTCATGCCTACGAGGCTGGTATGGTGCTGCTCACTACTTGAAACTGCTGGCGACTCAATGTGCCTACTATAACTCCGGCTTGGACGAGGGGTTGAGTGAATCCATTCACGGCTATACGAATAAGCCGCCTGTTGTCCCACGGCTGTCTGAAGAAGTTCTCTGTCCCTCCGCGTCTCTATCGCAGCTGGGGACTCGCCTTCAACTGGGAGAGCCACCAATCGTGTCGCTGCAGCGATCATATTATCCAATGGGTTAGAATAATGACCCGGTGGTGTCAGAATATGATGAGGCGGAGTCACATCTAAACGAGGCGGATCCATAATACACGGCTGAACCGGTGCTCCAATCACGGGCGCCTCAACCGCCCGATTCACCACAGGCGGGTCACTGGTCCCTGCCCCCAGGCGTGTTCAAGAGGTTTCTCGCATTGTAAACTAGAGGTAAACGACTCTGGTGCCTCCTTCTCATGATGGCATTTGAAGCGTTTTGATCCAAGGTGAGCCGGAACGACTCTGCCTGAATCTGTTGTGCCTGAGCGTCCAAAACAGCTCGCTCGTTGCCATCCTAGTGTTCTCAGCCGCCAGTTCTTCCTTGGCTTGAGCTATCTCATCTCGTAGCTTCACCACACCCACCTTATGCTATTCCTGGTTGTCCGGGGTCACCTCCACCCCCATCAAAGTCGCCAAAGCCTCCAACAATTCCGTCAGAACTTGAGCCGGCGGGCGTGTAGTGCCGCTAGCACCAGCTGTCGCAGCAGCCGTTGAGCTGGAGGTCATAGCCGCGGCGGTCATTGAGCCGAGCGCCGGCTGTGTACCGGCCATGAAAATCACAACCCTGTTCGGTGTCTCATAGGGGCCAGGAATACTGTCACCATCGGAACAGCCCCCAAGCCGGTCGTCTTGCACTTGATATATTGAATTGGTCTCACCAGTGGACGATTCACCATCAGAGTAGATGGCCGCCTCACGACTAGACACAGATCCTTCCTCAAATTCTGCCCCATGGATGAAACCAACAAAGGCATGCTTCACGGCGGGTTGAACCTGGGCGGGTCGTGCACGCTGAGCCGTCTCGATGATGTTGGTGCAGGTGTCCGGCTCAGGGCCCGGTTCGCCGATCTTGCCGATGAAGACGTGGATTCCGCCAAAGGGGACCCGGTAACCATACTCAATAGAGCCGGCCTCGGGGCCCCAGCCTCCATCGTCGATGTAGAGCTTGCCGCGACGACTCTTGGTCATCCGGCCCACAGTGTATCCCTTGATCCCTTCGAAGCTGCCCTTCAAAAACTCGAAACCTCGTGCGCTAGACCCACGGTGGGCGCCAACTGTCGTGGACTTGACACGGAAGATGTCCTAGCGAAAGGACTTAGTCGTGGAGCCATCACAACTAGGTTAGCTTAAAGGGGTTAATCGAGACAAAGGACATAGAGAGTTTATACTGGTTCAACCCCTCGCGGTGGAGGTAAAGGACTACCCCAGTTTGGGATTGTATTGCTTGGGTTTTGATTACCAGCGAGCGAATACGCTTGACCTAGTTATCGATCTCTTGTTTCTTGAGTTAACCCGCCGCCGGGTCACCGCTTTATATATACAGGTTGATGCCCGGCGGCTTACAGAGTCCCGGCCGGCTCATACACAACGTGTCCGGCTCGGTGACTAACTAAGCTTGCCTTACAATACAAGTTATACATGTGGTGGTTCATCCTCTTGGGCCTCAAGTTGCATCTGGGTCTTGGGCCGTCAATGGGCTTGCTATGACCCGCCATCTTCATTGATAAGTCACCAGTGGTATGACCCGGCCCCTCCTGGGTGGGTCATACCCAATAGTTATATCCCCAACAGTCATCCCCTCTAAGATCCACTTCGAGTTGTCAAATTCATCACCACTAATATACAAAGTGGCATAGAATTGGAGGATTATTTCTCGGTTCCACGGATGCTCGAATCCGAATACCCTTGGTAGATAGAAATCATCCAAGTCTTGAAGCAAATGATTGAAACATCCAATGTTTCGTATGGCAGGGATATTGGGATATTCATGAGGGTATATCTTTCTGCTTTCATATAGCACGCGATAATAATAGATCGCCTGTTCCTTTTTCCAGAACCGAGGGGATTATGAAGTGTGTGGTCCATCATACAGTTTGTCCGGAAAGAATTGCGGATGCACATTTTCGTTGAATAATGGACCTTTCACGCCACATGAGGATTAGGGTACTTGAGTTCTTCCTCGGGTGAAAGAACATCTATGATGTGGAAGTGTTGGTATGGGTACTGAGTCCAGCTTACTGCCTGTTTGCAGAATCTAGGATATTTAGCTCACATTGTAAGGCATAGAATCTTTTCTCATCGAGAGGCTTGGTGAAGATATCAGCGAGATTCTCCTCGGTTTTGACATGAGTTATCACAATATCCTCTCAAGCTATTAGAAATATGCGCTAGAGACAATAATAAATTGGTTATTATCATATTTCCTTGTTCATAATAAAGGTTTATTATTCATGCTATAATTTTATTGACTGGAAACTTAAATACAAGTGTGAATACATAAACAAATGCTATATCCCTAGTGAGCCTCTACTAGACTAGCTCATTGATCAAAGATGGTTAAGGTTTCCTAACCATAGACATGAGTTGTCATTTGATAAGGGGATCACATCATTAGGACAATGATATGATGGAAAAGACCCGACCGTAAGCTTAGCATTCGATCGTATCACTTGAGTTTATTGATATAGCTTTCTTCATGTCAATTATCTATTCCTAAAACCATGAGACCATGCAACTCCCGGATACCGGAGGAATACCTTGTGTGCTATCAAATGTCACTTCGTAAGATGCTCTACATGTATCTCCGAAGGTGTCTGTTGCGTTGGCATGGATCGAGACTGGGATTTGTCACTCCCTGTGACGGAGAGATATCTCTGGGCCCTCTCGATAATATAACATCGTAAAGATCTTGCAAGAAATGTGGCTAATTAGTTAATCATGAGATCTTGTATTATGGAACGAGTAAAGAGACTTGTCGGTAACGATATTGAACCAGATATGGAGATACCGACGATCGAATCTCAGGCATGTAACATATCGCCGGACAAAGGGAATTGCATATGGGATTAACCGAATCCTTGACATCGTGGTTAAACCGGTAAAAGATCTTTGTGGAATATGTAGGAACCAATATGGGCATCTAGGTTCCGCTATTGGTTATTGATCGGAGAGGTGTCTTGGTCATATCTACATGATTCTCGAGCCCGTAGGGTCCACACGCTTAATGTTCAGTGACGCTAGAGTAATATTGGGATATGCATGTTGGTACCGAATGTTGTTCGGAGTCATGGATGAGATCCCGGACATCAGGAGGAGCTCCGGAATGGTCCAAAGGTAAAGATTTATATGTGGAAACTTACTTTCAGGATTCCGGAGAAAGTTTTAATTTTTTGGTATTGTGCCTAGAAGCTTCTAGAAGGTTTCGAAAACTTCCGGAGGAGTCTAGAAGTCCACCAAGGGTTCCACCTTGCCCAAGGGCCAGCATGGGCTGAGGGGAAGCACCCTGGCCTTATTGGACCAGGCCCATGTGGCTTGGGAGACGTGGAAAGTCCACTTGTGTATGGAAAAGGAGGGAATTGGACTAGGAGTCCAACTCCTCCTCCTTGGTGCGCCCCTTGGGCTTGGAGGGCTAGCCACCACACCCCTCCACCTATATATAGAGGGGAGGGGGCGCTCCCAAGAGGACACGCAAGCCCTTGGCCTCTGTAATGCCCTGGACACACCCGCCGATGGTCGTTACTCCTGGCGGGATCTAGACTGGGCCCACAGATCAATACTAGTCTTTCCTGCGCACTTTGTCCTCACTCGTGCGCACCTGGGAGCAACTTCCTGATCGGTCACCCATCCTGAAACTTCTCCAAGCTGAGCACGCTTAACTTTGGAGTTCTGTCCGAATGGGCTCCCGGAAAAGAAGGAATTCCTTATTGATATGAGTAGTCTATCATCCCTAATAAGCCAGGCTATCACATACACCCCCACTCAGAGGAACCGATGTCCTCGTCAGGCCACAGGAACGTTCACTATTGGCACATATGTCTGTGCATCCAGTCCGACACATGTGTCATGCCGTGTGCCACGACGGGTCACAAACGTCATGCATAACATGACCGCGCACCTGTCCGCAAACATCCGTGTAACCGCGAGGGTCTGCTCTCATACCAACTTGTAACGCCCCGGACACACCCACCGGTGGTCGTTACTCCTGGCGGGATCTAGACTGGCCCCATAGATCAATACTAGTCTTTTCTGCACACTTTGTCCTCACTCGTGCGCACCAAGGAGCAACTTCCTGGTCGGTCACCCATCCTGAAACTACTCCAAGCTAAGCATGCTTAACTTTGGAGTTCTGTCTGAATGGGCTCCCAGAAAAGAAGGAATTCCTTATTGACATGAGTAGTCTATCATCCCTAATAAGCAGGCTATCACCCCCTCTCTCTCTCCCGTTACTTCGTAACTCCTCTTTCTTCGTTGTTTCTGTAGCGCTTGGCGTAGCCCTGCCAGAATCACTCCACCACCATCACCGTCACGCCGTCGTGCTCCCAGCGATCCCATCTACTTCTCCCTCGGTTGCTAGATCAAGGTGGAGAAGACATCATCAAGTCATATGTGTGCTGAACACGAAGGTGCCATCCGTTTGGTACTTCATCTGTTTGGATCGCGGTTGGATCATGACGAGTACGACTACATCAACCGTTTGATATACGCTTCCACTTAACGGTCTACGAGGGTACGTAGACACACTCTCCCCTCTCATTGTTATGCTTCCCCTTGATAGATCTTGGGTGTTCGTAGGAAATTTTTATTTTCATGCTTCGTTCCCCAACAGTGGCATCATGAGCTAGGTCTATGCGTAGATGTATATGCATGAGTAGAACACAAAGAGTTGTGGGCGTTGATGCTCAAATTGTTACCTCTCTTGTCTTATTTAGATTCAGCGGCATTGTGGGATGAAGTGGCTCGAACCAACTTTACATTTCCTCGCACGTGAGACTGGTTCCACCCACTGACATGCAACTCGTTTTGCATAAGGTGGCTCTCTCCTGCTTTAGTTGAATCTATGACGAACGCGGTCCTTGTATAAGTTTAAAAGGCAACTTGATTATCACCGTTGTGGCTTTGCGTAGGTAAGAATGGTTCTTGTTAGTTTCCCATATGAGTCACGTAAAATTTGCAACAACAAAGTAGAGGACGTCTAACTTCTTTTTCCAGGGCATGTTGTGATGTGGTATGGCCAAAAATGTGATGTGATATATGTTGATGTATGAGATGATCATGTTTTGTAATAGGTTCACGACTTGCATGTCGATGAATTCAGCAACCGGCAGGAGCCATAGGGTTGTCTTTAATTTATTAATCGCCATGTAATTGCTTTACATTGCTATGCGTTAGCAATAGTTGGCGAGACGACCACGTGACGACACGATGATGGAGATCATGGTGTCACGCCGGTGACGATGGAGATCATGCCGGTGCTTTGGAGATGGAGATCAAAGGCACGAGATGATAATGGCCATATCATGTCACATATTGATTGCATGTGATATTTATCTTTTAATGCATCTTATTTTTCTTAGGACGACGGTAGCATTATAAGATGATCCATTCACTTAATTTCAAGAAATTGTGTTCTCCCTAAGTATGCACCATTGCAGAAGTTTGTCGTTTTGAAGCACCTCGTGATGATCAGGTGAGATAGACTCTACATTCGCATACAACGGGTGTATGCTAATTTTACTCATGCAGAATACTTGGGTTAAATATGATGAGCCTACCATGTATAGACATGGCGTCGGAACACATGAGAACGAAAGATCGAACATGAGTCATATAGTAGATATGATCAACATGGAGATGTTCACCATTGATGAGTAACCCATCTCACGTGATGATCGGACATGGGTTAGTTGATTTGGATCATGTATCACTTAGACAACTTGAGGGATGTTGATTTAAGTGGGAATTTATTACTAATTTGATTAACTGAACTACTTAGTCTTAATTGTCTTTGTAAAATTTGTGTTGTAGATAATTGGCCCGCGCTGTAGTTCCCCTGAATTTTAATGCATTCCTAAAGAAAGCTAAGTTGAAAGATGATGGAAGCAACTATGCGGACTGGATCCGTAACTTGAGGATCATCCTCATTGTTGCCCAGAAGGCTTATGTCCTTGATGCACCGCTAGGTGCCGCACCCCCTCCAGCATCGTCGGTGGATGTTGTGAACATCTGGCAGGCACGTCCTGATGACTACTCGATAGTTTAGTGTGACATGCTTTACGGCTTAGAACCAGGGCTCCAAAGATGTTTTGAGCACCATGGACCATATGAGATATTCCAGGAGCTGAAATTGGTATTCGAAGCTCATGCTCGGGTTGAGAAGTATGACACCTCCGACAAGTTCTTTAGCTACAAGATGGAGGAAAACAGTTATGTTAGTGAACATATACTCAGAATGTCTGGTTTTCACAACTGCTCGACTCAATTGGGAGTTAATCTTCCAGATGACACGGTCATTGACAGAGTTCTCCAGTCACTGCCACCAAGTTATAAGGGCTTTGTGATGAACTATAATAGCAAGGGATGGAGAAAATGATTCCCAGGCTCTTTGCGATGCTTAAGGCCGCGGAAGTAGAAACAAGAAGGAGCATGAAGTGTTGATGGTTGGAAAGACCACTAGTTTCAAGAAAGGCAAGGGAAAGAAAGGGAACTTCAAAATGAATAGCAAGGCAGTTGCTGCTTGATACGTCCATTTTGCATCATGCTTTTATATTGATATTTATTGCATTATGGGCTGTTATTACACTTTATGGTACAATACTTATGCTTTTTCTCTCCTATTTTACAAGGTTTACATGAAGAGGGAAAATGCCAACATCTAGAATTCTGGACCGGAAAGGAGCAAATCTGAGAGACCTATTCAGCACAACTCCAAAACTCCTGAAAATTTACGGAGAATTATTTTGGAATATATAAAAAATATTGGGCAAAGAAAATACTGGAGGGACCCACCAGGTGGCCACAAGCCTTGGGGCGCGCTCCTAGGGTTTGTGGGCCCCCTGGTAGGTCTCGGGTGCCCACTTTTTTCTATATGGAGGGTTTTGACATGGAAACAATCATAAGGAAGCTTTCGGGATGAAGCGTCTCCGTCTCGAGGCGGAACCTGGGCGGAAGCAATCTAGGACTCCGGCAAAGTTGTTCTACCGGGGAAACTTCCCTCCAGGAGGGGGAAATCGAAGCCATCGTCATCACCAACGATCCTCTAATCGAGAGGGGGTCAATCTCCATCACCATATTTACTAGCATCATCTCCTCTCAAACACTAGTTCATCTCTTGTATCCTATCTTTGTCTCAAAACCTCAGATTGGTACCTGTGGGTTGCTAGTAGTGTTGATTACTCCTTGTAGTCGATGCTAGTTGGTTTATTCGGTGGAAGATCATATGTTCAGATCCTTAATGCTATTTACCTATGATTATGAACATGAATATGCTTTATGAGTAGTTATGTTTGTTCCAGCGGACATGGGAGAAGTCTTTGTTATAAGTAAATCATGTGAATTTGGTATTCATTCGATATTTTGATGAGATGTATGTTGTCTTTCCTCTAGTGGTGTTATGTGAACGTCGACTACATGACACTTCACCATGATTTGGGCCTATGGGAAGGCATTGGGAAGTAATAAGTAGATGATGGGTTGCTAGATTGACAGAAGCTTAAACCCTAGTTTATGCGTTGCTTTGTAAGGGACTGATTTGGATCCGCATGTTTCATGATATGGTTAGATTTATCTTAATTCTTCTTTTATAGTTGCAGATGCTTGCGAGAGGGGTTAATCATAAGTGGGAGGCTTGTCCAAGTAAGGACAACACCCAAGCACCGATCCATACCCATATCAAATTATCAAAGTAACGAACGCGAATCATATGAGCATGATGAAAACTAACTTGACAACAATTCCCATGTGTCCTCAGGAGCGCTTTGCTTTATATAAGAGTTCGTCCAGGCTTGTCCTTTGCTACAAAAATGATTGGGACACCTTGCTGCACCTTAGTTATATTTGTTACTTGTTACCCGTTACGAATTATCTTTTCATGCAACTATCTGTTACCGATAATTTCAGTGCTTGCAGAGGATACCTTGCTGAAAACCGCTTATCATTTCCTTCTGCTCCTCGTTGGGTTCAACACTCTTACTTATCAAAAGGAATACGAGAGATCCCCTATACCTGTGGGTCATCAAGACTCTTTTCTGGCGCCATTGCCGGGGAGTGAAGCGCCTTTGGTGAGTGGAATTTGGTAAGGACACATTTATATTACGTGCTGAAATTTACTGTCACTTGTTACTATGGAAAATAATCCTTTGAGGGGCTTGTTCGGGGTATCTTCACCTCGACCGGTAGAGCAAGAAGTTTCTCCTCAACCTACTTAACCTACTGAAAATATTTCTTACGAAATTCCTTCGGGTATGATAGAGAAACTGCTAGCTAATCCTTATGTAGGAGATGGAACACTACATCCTCATATGCATCTAATCTATGTGGATGAAGTTTGTGGATTATTTAAGCTTGCAGGTTTGCCCGAGGATGATGTCAAGAAGAAGTTCTTCCCTTTATCTTTGAAGGGAAAGGCATTGACATGGTATAGGCGATGTGATGATATTGGATCTTGGAACTACAACCGATTGAAATTGGAATTTCATCAGAAGATTTATCCTATGCATCTGGTTCATCGTGATCGGAATTATATATAAAATTTTGGCCTCGTGAAGGAGAAAGTATCGCTCAAGCTTGGGAGGCTTAAGTCAATGTTATATTCATGCCCCAATCATGAGCTCTCAAGAGAAATTATTATTCAGAATTTTTATGCTCTACTCTCTCGTAATGATCAATCCATGCTCGATACTTCTTGTACTGGTTCTAATTTGAAGAAGACTATTGAATTCAAATGAGATTTATTGGAAATAATTAAATGCAACTCTGAAGATTGGGAACTCGATGAAGGTAAGGAGTCAGGTATGAACCTTAAGTTTGATTGTTTTAAATCTTTTATGCACACCAATGCTTTTCGTGAATTTAGCACTAAATATGGACTTGACTCTGAGATAGTAGCTTCTTTCTGTGAATCATTTGCTACTCAGGTTGATCTCCCCAAGGAGAAGTGGTTTAAATATCATCCTCCCATGGAAATAAAAGTAGTAGAACCTATTAAAATTGAAGAAGAAACTATTACTTATAATGTTGATCATGTTATTCCTATTGCTTACATTGAGAAGCCACCTATTGCTTACGACCCGAGACCGACGCTCCAGATGCCTTCCTTGTTTTGCGTGCCAGCTATGTTAATTATTTGTTTGTGGAATTTCATAATGTCATCATGTGCATTGCATTTGCATGTTTTCGCAAACTTGCATTCGCTCGTAGTTGTCGCTTCTTCCTTGTCTCTGTTGACCTCCTCTCATGTCAACCGGACCGCTCTCTTCTCTCTCTTCCCTGAGACCATCGAACCCCCCTTGTCTCCATGGCCTTTTATCAAACCACTCGCCCACGTCCGAAACTTCCCCGAACCCGACCCGCTCAATCGTCACCGTTGGATTCGAATCATCCCCAAACATCCCTAAAACATCTTCATTTCTTATATAGATTTTCCTAGCCTATTTATTCTCGACCGTCTGATTACGATCGGAGGGTCCAAATACCCCTAACTCTATCTCACCTACTATATATAGCAGTCCAAACCTAGAACCTAGGGAGATGTCCCATCCATCCTTGTCCACCGCCGGCACTGTCTCTCGGGATCCATCCCGAGCCAACCACCTTCCCTCCTGCCCGATCCACCCAATCAGTGCTCTCCACTGCTCTTCCTCGATCCACATGCCCACGCCCCCGATCCAAAATTCCTCTCGGCCTCCACACCGTAGCCTCCGACCACCTCCCTCTTCGTGCGCGCCCAACCACGAGCAACCCAAGCCGCATCAGCCAGCCACAGCGCCTCCCTGCTCGAGGACTCGATTTCCTTGCCCGCTGTCACCGGAGCAGCACCAAGGCCTCGCCTCTTCCCCATGTTCCTTAATCCCTCTCCCATCTCTCTTCCCTCACCCTGAGATCCCTTGTCTCTGTGCCTACAGGAGCTCCACGTTGGAACCACGACATGGCCTAAGATCGGCCTCGAGGTCCCGTCGCCGCCATCTGCTACAGCTGCTGCTCCGCCGCCTTGCCCGCCGGGCACCGGCAACCCTAGGTCTGGTGAGCCCCGCCCCGCATGCCCTCTTCTCCCTCTCCTTCTTCTTTCTCTTTTCCTCCCTCTCTGTCTTTCTCTAATTTTTTCCCCTGCCATGGGCGTGTAGCTCTCGCCGTGTCTTCAGTTCGGGACCAGCCGCCCCTGCTCCGCCTCAAGCCGTGTCCTTGCTGACTTCATGAAGGCCAAGATCTCGACGCAAGGCGTCTCGTGGCAGATTCCGACTGGCCGAACCCCCCTTGCTTCATCCGTTCCTGCGCCCGCGAAGCCTCTGCATCGAGCGCCGCTCGCCTCCCATTGACCTCGATAGCTAATCACAGGCTGCCCAGCCCAGCCCAAGGCGCCTGGCCTCCCGACCAAGTCCTCTGCCTCACCGGGCCTTGGCCCATGGGTGAGCTCACCATAGCCCCTTCTCTCTGTTGGGCCAGTAGATTCGGCCCGACTCATGTTTTTCCCGCGGAGCGATTTACTAATTATCCAGAGATGTGCAGATTTGCAGAAAAGTCCCTCATATTCATGCATTTAATAGCTCACAAACCGTGCATCGGATTAAAATGTTTTATATTTGTAAAATGTTTAGAATTTCATCTATTTTCGTAATATGCAACTTTCATCTATGTTTAAAATGCTTAAATTGTTGGTCGCATTAATTTGCTTAAATGACATGCTAAAATGATTAATTTCATAACTAAATAACTGTAGCTCCGGATTAAATAAACTTTATATGTAAATGGGGTAGAAAAATGCATAGATTAACTGGGTGCACTTACTTTGCATTTTTAACAACTCCAAAATTGTGTATAGGGCAGAACAGTACCAAATTAAAAATTGCATATGAGGATTTCCTAGAATTGCTATGTGTTGTTTCCGTCCTCATTTAAATTGCCTAGATAGGTAGATTAATTATGCTTCACCTCTTGCTATATTAACCAACATTTAATATTGATGAGTAGCATCAACGGGAGTGAACTAAATATTCTGAATGTGGTGTTTCGTCAATATGCAACTCATTGCATATTGAGCTCCACTTAATTTGTAGTATTGTTTGTTGCACTTTGCCATGCCATGACTCATTAAACCGGACATGCATCATACTTGATTGTGCATATGCCATGGTTATGATATGTGTGTTTACCATGTTGTTTGCTTCTTTCCGGTTGTACTTCTTCTCAATAGTTCCGTTAATGTTGCGATTGTGAGGATCCGTTCGACTACGTTGGTTTGTCTACTTCATGGATTCGGTCTTCTTCCTAGCGGGATTGCAGACAAGATGATCATTATCCTGGATACCACTACTATCTTTGCTATGCTAGTTGTCTCGATGCTATCGCTATGTCACGCTACCTACCACTTGTTTATCAACCCTCCCAAATTGCCATGATAGCATTTAACCTTGTCCACCCTCCTAGCAAACCGTTGTTTATCTATGTTACCGCTTTGCTCAGCCCTTCTTATAGCGTTGCTAGTTGCAGGTGCAGTGTAGGTTGTTCCATGTTGGAATATGGATATCTTGGGATATCACAATATCTCTTATTTAATTAATGCATCTATATACTTGGTAAAGGGTGGAAGGCTTGGCCTTTTGCCTGGTGTTTTGTTCTACTCTTGCCGCCCTAGTTTTTGTCATACCGATGTTATGTTCCTTGATTTTGCGTTCCTAACACGGTTAGGGTTTATGGGACCCCCTTGACAGTTTGCTTTGAATAAAACTCTTCCAACAAGGCCCACCATTAGTTTTACCATTTGCCTAATAATAACTAAAACTTACATAGGGACCTGCTGGCCCTTGAGGTATCTTAATCAACCCACCCCGAGCCAGTGCTCCTCATGAGTGTTGGTCCACCTACAAAGCAGTCAGCGGTGCCACCTCGGGGCAACTCGATGGTATTTTGGCTACCGTCCACTTTGCATAGGCGGTGTTGTCCTGAGAACGGGATACACGCGGCTCCTATCGGGGTATCGACGCACCGGGTGGTCTTGCTGGTTTTGTTTTACCATTGTCGAAATGTCTTGTGTACCGGGATTCCGAGCTTGATCGGGTTGTTCCGGCAGGAGGATTTTCCTCCGTTGATCATGAGAGTTTGTGATGGACTAAGTTGGGACACCCCGGTAGGGTTTAGACTTTCGAGTGTCGTGCCCAGGGTTATGTGGCAGATGGAAAGTTTTAATATCCGGTTGTAGAGAACTTGACACCAGATCCAAAATAAAATACACCAACCGCGTGTGTAACCGTGACTGTCTCTTTTCGAGCAAGTTCGGGAAGAGAACATGGTGGGGTTATGTTTGACTTGTAAGTAGTTCAGGATCACTTCTTGATCATTGCTAGTTTGCGACCGTTATGCGTAGTTACTCTTCTTATTCTTGTACTCGTAAGTTAGCCACCATACAACGCTTAGTGTTGCTGCAACCTCACCACTTATCCATTCCATACCCATTAAGCTTTGCTAGTCTTGATACCCATGCACTACAAAAAAAGACACATCCGTGACATTTTGGGCCGAACGGAAAAAATTCTGTCATACTTATGACACTTCTATGACGATAATTGTGACAAAACCTGGTAGCATCATAGATGTGGTGGGGTCCTACTTCTATGACACAAAATCATGACAGAAAATGGGCTTTCCGTCCTGCGCGGGCCGGAGACACAACTGCATGACATTCTTTGGGCCGTTCATGACGGAAAAAATCATGGTAGAAGCGAGGGCAAGGAAAATATCGAGTTCCCTGTTACGGTGTGTGGTCGGGGGCCGAGAGATGCTCGTTTCTCTCATACGTACCAGCGTGTGTGCGAGGCATTGGGCTCTAACTGAACCCGAGCGATTGCACTACAGGCTACGCGTTACTGAACCTGAGCGATCGATCGATCCCTTGCTGTTAACTGAACCCGAGTGATTCCTTCGCTACTGCTGCTAACTAAAACCAATCGATGCTGCCTCTGGATGAATAGTGAGTGTTGTTGGGGGGTTTGGATGAACAGTTCCCGGTGGGGGGTTGGATGAACAGGCACCCGTGGTAATAGAGGCCGTTGCCGCTGGATGAATAGGACCCTGATGGATCGAGCCGGTGGATGAACAGGACCCCGTGGAGGGCTGGATGAACAGGACCTCGTGGCGGGCTGGTTGAACAGTAGCTGGTGGAGGGCTGGTTGAACAGTAGCCGGTGGAGGGCTGGATGAACAGTAGCTCGTGGACGGGTGGTTGAACGTACAGGACCCTGTGGAGAGGGCTGGTTGAACAGTAGTCGGTGGAGGAGGCGCGGAGGAGCCCGTGGATGAACAGTCGCAGGTTGAGGCTGGAGGAGGTCGACGGTGTCGGATTTTGGGTTCCGGCAAAACCCTTGAGGTTCGAACACTGGGGTGCGCATGAAGATCTCTCTCTCCCTAGATCGCTCTCGCTACGATCGCAAGGCCAAGCTCGACGAACCCAAACAATAGGAGACACAATAGTTCATACTGGTTCGGGCCACCGATATGGTGTAATAAACTACTCAAGTGTGGTGTGGTGGATTGCCTCTTGGGCTGAGGATGAACAGTTACAAGGGAAGAACATCCTCCTGAGGAGAGGTGCTCTTGTGCTAGGTGAGCTTGTGTGTGGCTATGGATGGAATGGCTCCAATCCAGGATGATCTCAAGATGCCTCCTATGGTGGTGGCTAGTCCTATTTATAGAAGCCCTAGTCCTCTCCCCAAATATTGAGTGGGAAGGGATCCAACAACGGCCAAATTCGAAGGGAGACAACTAGTACAAGTTATCCTGACTAAAGGTGGTCTTCGCCTGCCAAAGGCTCTGGTGGTGACGCTGTCTTGGGCTCCACGGTGACCTTCATCCTGTCGTCCTGCTGGTCTTGGTCTCCTTGCACCGATATGGAAAACTTTGCCTGATGCCTCGGGACTCCTCGCTTGCGCTTGCCTCTTTAGCACCAAAGAGGAAATGAGGACACTGCGCGCGCTGGCGCCAACCTGGCTCCAGTTGTCATGGCTTGCATCACAGAAACCTCGCGAGGTGTCCCTCGCCTTGATCTCTCCGCTCCTCGCGAGCCGGCCGGGTGAGGCCACCCCTGAGGAGGTCTTGCATCGTCCGCCTCGCGAGGCTTGGCCCCTCGCGAGGGTCTTCAGTGTTTGCTGGTGAAGATGGGCTATACACGGCCGCTGGTGGAGCCACTCTATGGGCCGCAGGCAGGCAAGTCTGGGGACCCCCGTTCCCAGGACGCCGAGAGTAGCCCCCGGGCCCAAGGCGCGCTCGGACATGGCTTCAAGGCGAAGGCAAAGGGCAAGTGCGGAGCGCCGGATGCCCCAACATCCTTTGTCCCCGCTACAAATGAGGAGGGGGCGGAGCCCCCGTCGCCCATCTCTTCCTGCTCCGCTTGCTTCTTCTTCCTCGCTTCATTGCTAGTAGCGACTCCCATGGCGCCTATTCGGAGGTTCTCGGCCGTAGAGAAGGGAAAAAACCCTTGCAACAAGCCCGGGCCACTTCCGCCGAAGAAGAGGCCGAGCCACCGCCACGACATGATCGTGAGGCCGGAGGTGTCGAGGCCTTGGTACGAGCGGCCTCCTCCCGGGTACCCGCTCCCTTTGTACGACCAAGCTGAGGGCCCCGGAGGAAGAGGCGACGAGCGCCACCGCCCGCGCCGGGTCCATGGTCGCCGCGCCATGGTGACTCACGCCGTCGCCCCAGGAGTCCACGCCACGAACTCCTTGCGCGAACTCGTGATGTGGGCGGCGATGCCTCCGCGCACCTGGATCCGCTTCCCGTAGTTCTTCTCCGCCGAGATGCCGCCGAGGGGGCCCCTTGAGCTTCGGCTGCAGCACGCCAACTGCGACACCCCGGCTACTGGACCTGAGGTGCAAGCCATTTCCCCGGGTAAGATCTTCATGACTCACGGCTGGGCGAGGTTGCCCGGGTTTGCCGCGCGGAAGGCGCCCTCTCCATCCACTCCAAATACGACGGCGCCTCCACGATGTTCTTCAAGGTCTTTGACGTGGAAGGCCACCGCTTGGAGTGCTGCCTTGGAGAGGGTCGTCGGGACGGCGCAGCGGCCAGCGCTGAGCTTACCGCTGGCTTCACCAGTGGCTCCTCCAGCAGCAGCGGTGGCCCTTGGGAGTCCAGTGATTCTCCTGAGCCCTACGAGACCCCGAAGACGAGTGACGACATCTACGTGCCCCCGAGCTCAAGCGGGCCTGGAGCAAGGCCGCAGCGTCCGGTTGCCGCCGTCGCTGATCTGGATGGGGTTGGCGCCGGGCTCTCGTGCCCTACTGTTGATGATGGCCTCGGTTGCGCTGGCGCGTGTAGATAGAGCTCCTAGGAACTCCCTTCTTTTTTGTCCCCTGCGAGGAATCGAAATGGACCCCGTGGGGGCGTGTAAAGGATCTGTAATGCCTTCTGTTCAAATTATCCTTATTATGAAATTTGGCGAGCGCAATTCTTGTTTCGGCTCAGTCTCCCCTTTCCAACCCCGTAGCAGCTTGGTGCTCTACGCCGACAGGTCCCGGTCCCCAGGAAGGCTGCAGCTATCGCTGGTATGCCAGGTCGCGATGTCGTGGTAAAGGCCAGGAGGTGAGCGGCCCGAGGTCCAGTAAGAGCTCCTGAGGCGCGATGCTCAAGAGGTCCCCTTTGGCGCTCAAGCAACCACCGAGGGGCGGGAAAGGGTGGCGACGTTGCCGTAACAAGGCTACCACAGGTGATGATCCTATGCTGTAGCGCTAGGTCAATCCAGGCGCGAGACTTATCTTGGCATTCCTGAGCTAGTTCCTTGTGTTTCACCAGACTTGTGCGTCAACCGCTGTTGGGTAGCTAGGTTAGGCCCGTGCGAGCCTCCCCCTCTTCCCCACGCCATGGTGCTCAAGGTCCTCGTGTCCTGCCTCGCATGAGCTCAGCCGCCGCTGGTATGTCAGGTCGCGATGCCGTGGTCAAGGCCAGGGGTGAGGGCTGGAGAGCCAGTAAGAGCTCCTGAGTCGGGATGCTCAGGAGCCCCCCTTTTAACGCGCAATCGAATCGCACGGGAGAAGAAGGAGCCCGTGGTACCGCCTGCTGTCATCCTCAGGAGGTTCCTGCAAGAAGATGAAGGCACTGAGGGCCTGGTGAGGTGACGTGCGCGGAGCGTGCCACGAGCCAGAGCTCGACCACTCAGATTTGTCGATGTTGCAGGGACGGACCCGAGCACAAGCGTCTTGCCAGCGTGTGTAGCTCCCGTGGTGGGTGACAATCAAGCAGGTGATAAAAATAGATAGATTATGCATGAAAAGAAAACTAGCTTAGGTAAATGCAAGAACGATACATGCCACTGGGTTGGACCCGAGCGGCTTGGGGATGATGCAACCCCAGGGGCGCCCCAGTGGAGTAAGCTAAAGACATAAAAAAGGATACATGCCGCAGGGACAGGCCCACGCGGCCTGGGAATGATGCATCCCGGGGGGCGCTCCCAGCTAAGTAAACTTGGAAAATGTCACCTGGTTCCGTTGTCGAAGGGATGTTGGGGTAGCTGAAGACATGTAGGGAAGGGGTTGCTCCTCACGAGCCACCGGGACCATGAGCCTCGGGAGGCCCTGAGGGTCCAGGCGGCTCCTCGAGGACCGTCTCCATCTCCGCCAGGACTGCATGATGCTTGGCATCCTGACCCGCCAGGATGCTCCGCAGGTTGCGCTAGAAGGCGGTTGCCACGCTCGGCAGGCCGAATGGCATGCGAACATAGCTGTGAGCTAGGCCCTCACATCTTCCCACACGCGAAGTCCAGAAGAGCTCCTGAGATGCGACCCTGTTGAGCCCTGGGATGTCGACGCAGACGTGCAGCCCGCCATCCTCGCCTGGATGGGGAGCTGCGCCAGGTGGGCGGCGGTCGCCGTGCATGGCTCTTGCATCCTGCAGCTCCTGAGTGGCCTTGGTGATGAACTCCTGAGTGCCGGGTGCTCCTCGCCCGGTATCCTCTTGAGGGAAACGTGCCGCGAAGCACGCCTCCACGTGGTGCCCGAGCGCCTCCCTCGTGATGTTGGCTAGGTCTGAGGCCCTCTAGGAGAGAGCCCCCGAGCCCTGCCCGAGGAGGGCGCCGGGCGCGCCTTCCTATGTGAGGGATGGAGGCATCCCAGGCGTGGGCGCTGATCCTGATGTCGCACCGCCAGAGGCGCCGCTCCCCTGTGGCCCTGTGCAGAGTAGGTGCTTCTTCTTCTTGGGGACGGCCACATGAGGGTACTGCACACCATTGTTGTCGGGGTCTTCGATCGCTGCAGCTTGGAAGGAGCGCTCGAGGGAGCACACTGCATCTCTTTCTTCACAGAGGACGGTGATGATCCCGCCGCTTCCTAGCATCTTGAGGACGTTGTTGCCGTGGTGGGTCACCGCCATGAACTTGGCTAGGGCCGGATACCCGAGGATGGCATTGTACGGCAGGCGGATGTGGGCGACGTCAAAGTCGATGAGCTCGGTGCGGTAGTTGTCTCGCTGTCCGAAGGTGACAGGGAGGCGGACCTGCCCTATCGGGGTGGTGGAGCCGTCGGTCACTCCTGAGAAGGGCTTGGTAGGCTGAAGCTGATCGTATGGCACTTGGAGGCTGTTGAACATCTCGACGGACAGGATGTTAAGCCCTGCGCCGCCGTCGATGAGGGTCTTGGTGACTTGCACGTTGCTGATGATGGGTGAGAAGAGTATCGGGAGGGCGCCAGCGGTGACCGCGCACTTGAGCTGGTCCGCCGAGCTGAAGGTGATGGCGACTTGACCACCCGAAAGGCTGCGGGCCTCCACTGGAAGGGCTGCATTCACCTCGTGAGCAAACTGCTTGAAGATGCACTAAGAGCCTGGGGCTTGAGCTCCACCCAAGATGCAGGCGATAGTGCGCGGTTCCTGGAAGCCCCCAGCCCCCTCGTCCTAATGGTGGTCGTCGTTCCTTCTTGGCGGTGGTGGCAGCAGAGTAAGATCAGCATTGCCCTGAGGGCGGTCCTCGCGAGGCAGGTCCCTCCAGGCACACTCGCGAGGCTGGTCCTACCAGCGGTCCTCGCGAGGCCAGTCGCGCCACTCTGGCGTGGGCGCGATCGTCCCAGCGCCCTTCCGGCCGCCCTCCTCCTCGCCATAGTCTCGGTCGTATGCCAAGGGCAACAACCGGCGCGCATCTCAATGGCCCCGAGCTCTTGACAACAAGCTGGTGTTGTGGCTGTGTACATCGTGGAAGGCGCAGAACGGTCGGCAAGCACGGCCACTCCCTTGCGCTTCACATACTTGGCCTTGGTATTCTTCTCCTCCAGGTCGGTAGCGGGAGCTTGAGGAGGGAAAGCCACCCTTCCTCAGCTCTTGCACACATGGTCGCCAGGTTGAACAACTTCAAAGCCGTGCAGAGTTCCTCGTGGATGGCGAGCTCCTCCTTCATCTTGACGTCGCGAACGCCATCGGAAAACACGGAGATGGTGGCCTCATTCGTCACCTTGGGGATCTTGAGACGAACATTGTTGAAGCGTTGGATATACATCTGCTTGGTCTCTCCTGGCTGCTGCTTGATGCGGCGCAGATCACCCGCGGCCGAAGGGCGGTCGCGAGTGCCCTGGAAGTTGGCGACGAAGCAGTCGCGCATCTCATCCCAGGAGGAGATCGAACCCGGGGGCAGGTTCAGGAGCCACGAGCGAGCGCCATCCTTGAGAGCCATGGGGAACCAGTTCGCCATGACTTTTTCGTGGCCGTTGGCCGCCTCGATGCTCAGCTCGTAGAGCTGGAAGAACTCCACGGGGTCGGGGGTGCCGTCGTAGCAAGGAGGCAGGTCAGGCTTGAACTTGCCCGGCCAGGCGACGCTACGCAGCTCAGGAGTGAAGGCGCGGCAGCCTACTGTGGCCACCGGGGCCCTTTGCAAATGCGGAGCCTCCCCTTGATGCTCGTGCACCACCGGTTCAGGCGGCACACGGTCTTATCGCGGTGGTGCTGGAAGCGCGGGCACATTCTCTTGCGGCCGGGGAACTTCTTGGCAGCTTGCTTCTTCTCGCGCGGGCGCCCGACGCGGGGGTCGCGCCCGGGGGGGGCCTTGGCGCCAGAGCGCCGTCTTGGTGCAGAGGTGGTGGGGGCGCTCCATGAGCCACGTCGCCCGCAGCTGGCGGAGGGCGAGGAAATGAGAGGGATAGCGCGGGGGGCCCCCTGCGGCACTGATGAGCTCGGTGATACGGTCAAGCCAGTCCTCGTAGAGGTTGTCGACCGGGCGGTAGCGCAGGAGCTCGCGTGCCATGATCAGCGCGGCCTGCGCGTCCATGGGAGCGCGACGAGCGTGAGACAAAGAGACAGCTGGGGTTAGCGACGTAGTGGCGGTGCGGCCGTCCCGCCGCACCGAGGGGTGCAGCGAGGACGCTTGCTGCTCGTTTCCCGTCGGGCCGGTGGCGGTTTTGGCGGCGGGCGACGGAGAACGACGGGGAGGCCCGCCGACAGGAGCGGTTTGAGCGACGCAGGCAGCGACGGCGGCCCAGCGCTCAACGCGGGCTCAACGAGCGGCTGCCATGGACGCGACGAAGCGACGGGACGTGGATCGGCAGAAGGAGAGCTTCGGTGCACCCCTACCTGGCGCGCCAAATGTCGGATTTGGGGTTCCAGCAAAACCCTTTAGGTTCGAACACTCGGGTGCGCACGAAGGTCTCTCTCTCCCTAGATCGCTCTCGCTACGATTGCAAGGCCTAGCTCGACGAACCCAAAGAACAGGAGTCACAAGAGTTTATACCCGTTCGGGCCAACGATTTGGTGTAATACCCTTCTCCAGTGTGGTGTGGTGAATTGCCTCTTGGGCTGAGGGTGAACAGTTACAAGGGAAGAACAGCCTCTTAAGGAGAGGTGCTCTTGTGCTCGGTGAGCTTGTGTGTGGCTATGGATGGAATGGCTCCAATCCAAGATGATCTCAAGATGCCTCCTATGGTGGTGGCTAGTCCTTTTTATAGAGGCCCTGGTCCTCTCCCCAAATATTGAGCAGGAAGGGATTCAACAACGGCCAAATTTGAAGGTAGACAACTAGTACAAGTTATCCTGACTAAAGGTGGTCTTCACCTGCAAAGGGCTCTGGTGGTGACGTTGTCTTGGGCTCCTCGGTGACCTCCGTCCTGTCGTCCTACTGGTCTTGGTATCGTTGCACCGATATGGAAACCTTTGCCTGATGCCTCGGGACTCCTCGCCTACGCTTGCCTCTTTACCACCAAAGAGGAAACGAGGACACTGCGCGCGCTGGCGCCAACCTGGCTCCAGTCGTCATGGCTTGTGTCACAGAAACCTTGCAAGGTGTCCCTCGCCTTGATCTCTCCCCTACTCGCGAGCCGGCCTGGTGAGGCCGCCCCTGAGGAGGTCTTGCATCGTCCACCTCGCGAGGCTTGGCCCCTTGCGAGGGTCTTGAGTGTTTGCAGGTGAAGATGTGCCGTACAGTGCCGCTGGTGGAGACACGCTGTGGGCCGCAGGCAGGCAAGTCTGGGGACCCCCGTTTCCAGGACGCCGACAGACGGTGGATGAAGAGTAGCCCGTGGAGGCTGGAGGAGTTCCACGGTGGAGATGAACAGTATCCCATGGAGTCCCATTTTGCGGTACGCCACAACCCTCCCGATGAACAGGACCCCTGTTTCGACCTAGCGCTCCAACACAAGTCCATTTCCTCCATTTTGCGGTACGCCACACCCCTCCCGATCAATAGGACCCTGTTTCAACTGTTTTGGCGGCACGCCGCACCCTCCCGGCGAACAGATCCTGCTTTCACCATGGTCGATCGAACACAAGGTCGCTTCTCCGTTCTACGGTACACCAGGCCTCGCTTCCGCTCTGTTGTTCCGGCCCAAGCAGGTTGGCTCGGCGAACAAAGCGCGCTCCGCTGCTCCCGATGAACACGACGCATTCCGCTGCCTCCCATGAACACGATAATGATGCAGTTTCCGCTTTGACCCAGCCATGTACACGAGCCCTGGCCGCACGATGCGTGAGTAGGCGTTCGAGACCCCGCCAGATGTACGTGACGCGGGTCAGATTTTCTTTCTTGCACTCGCCGATGTACGTGACGCGTACATGCTACATGCGCGCTTCTACTATGACACGCGCGCTTACATCGACCAAGATGTACGCATAACGTCACGACCAGAATGACAATGCTACGTATGCTTCGACCAGGTGGGTCCCGACTATCAGGCACTTCCTTCCATGCGAAGATGTAGCTGGTGGCTCCCAGCAGTCAGGGGGAAATGTTTTTCCGTGAAATACGGTGGCCCGTCTGATGGGTCCCTGCTGTCAGGTGCAGGATTCATTATTTTCCATGTAGTAAGGAGGCACTTCCTTGCTGCGGCCATGGACCCAGCTATCAGACTCTCAACGTACAGTACTCTTTCGATGGAATTCGTTCGTTGACCACATTGACCACGCCGCGCCGAGAGAACCAAGGTGGTGGACAATGGCGAGGCCTAGGAAGGGAACGACACGGAGCCGGGGAAGACGCGGCAGTGGATGCCCACGCGAAGAGGAGTACGAGGGTTCACTGGTTCGGCTGCGGTGTGACGCTGCCGTCGCCTCAGGGCCTGGCTAGTGGTGGGAGTAGTAGGGGGCGGTGAGGCCTCCGCGGCAGCACAGCCGGCCAAGGGAGGCAAGAGCACGCAGTGGGTTGGATGGCTGGAGCAAGAAAATCGGAGGTTGAAGAAGTAGGACGACCATTGGATGTTAACAATCCAACGGTCACTGGTGCTAGAATCATTTGTTGACTAAGTTGACAAAGCCATTCGTCTGCATCAACTTAGTAGGCCCACAAGTCAGCCTCACACTATGGTGCGTCCCAGCTAGCAGGGGGAGTATTCATTTTCTTGTGGGTAATAAGGAGGCACTTCCTTGCGTGCGAAGATATAGCTGGTGAGTCCGAGCTGTCAGCGGTAGTATTCATTCTTTTTGGCGTAATAAGGAGGTACTCGCTTGCGTGTGGCCATGGACCATGTGAGTCCCAACTGTCAGCTCATCCATGTACGTCCCTATTCCGATGTTGTTGTTTGTTGACAACGTTGACCACACCATGCGGGGAAAACCAGCGCGACGGACAACAGCGAGACCTAGGAAGGGAATGACCCGGAGGCGGCGAAGCCACAATAGTGGAGGGATGTGGGTGAGTAGAGGGATGGCCTGGCCAGCGGTGGGAGTAGTAGGGGGCGCTGAGGCCTGCGCGGCAGCACAGTCGTTGTCACATCCCTAGTTCTGGTATGCACTAGGCTAGCCCTTCTTGTGTGCATCATGTTTAAGTTTCAACTAAACTTGGAATGGGGAATGACAAACCCTAGCACCAAAATTAAGTCAACTAGGTTCAACTAAAAATTGCATTCAGTGAACCCAAAATGCCTTCATCAATGTTTGATAATTTCGGCAAGGCTTTGAGTCCAAACCAAAAATAGTGAACATTTTGGATGAATTATTTGGACTCTGAATTTAAAACAATATTCTATTTGAATTTGATAATATATTCAAATATATATGGGATATATTTTCACATGCTCTGTGATAATTTATGTGCCTCTGAAAAGGTCCGTGAAGCAATATAAAAATACTCAGAGTATGTTTGGCATTGTTTGAATTCTGTTTGAATTCAAAACAGTGGCAACAGATTAAATAAAAGAAAAACAGAAGTAAAATAAAACAGAACCAAAGACATGTAGCTTACCTGGCCTAGCAGCACCTGGTCCAGCACTGTAGCCCGGCCTAGCCTAACAGACGCCGTCTTCAACCTCTGCCAGTAGGCAGAGGCGTGTCGAACGCGGGCGCGCCCGAGCTCCACCTCCTGCTTCCCCTTCGCCCTATCCTCGCACCACTGAGACGGCCACGAACCACCTCTCTCTCTGATTCTCTCTGCCCCTCGCTCCTCTTCTTCCCCTCCCGATGGCCGAAGAGTTGCTGCTGCTGCCGTTCTCAGAGCTATAGCCACCGTGATCCCTCGATCTCTCTCCGTGCCCTAGAGCTCCGCTTAGTCGCTCAGATCGCCCTCGACGAGTCAAGCAACCAGGGACGCGCCGTAACGCCCCCATCGACGCTGCCTTCACCTCTGCCGCCCGAGATCGCTGCCGCTACCTCGACCCCTCCAGCCCTTCCCGAGCCCTCCGAGCTTCCCCACGTGATCGCTGTGAGCTCCCGCCCAAACCCTCTCTTCCCACCTCTTTTGCGCCCACGAGCTCTAGTTTCACCGGAGCCGATAGCTCGCCGCCGGGCCATGCCACCACTGGGCAAGCACGGCGCAAGCACGCCGCCCGAGCACGCTAACGCACTCGTGGAGTCTCCAGAGCTCGAGTCACCCGCCTGCTAGGCCTGCCCTGCACCGTAGCCGCAACCCCGTGCACACCCGAAATCCTTCCGCCGCTGCGAGCTTGATTCCGGCAAGCTTGGGCCGTCCCAGCCCCTCCCGTCTGCCCTAGCAGATGCGCGTGAAAGCCAACTCGCCGTAGAGCCAAACCCGGCCGCAAACCGCCACCTATAGTGCGAGCCCGAGCAACTCCGACGTGCCTCCGCCGTGTTCCGTGGTCGCCGCCGGCAGATCTCTGGCGTGATGACGTGGCAGCATCATTAGCTGCTAATGACCATTCTAAACACCCCCTTGAGCCACTGCCATGTGGGCCCCTGAGCCTAATTAGGTTAGTCTAGTTTTTATGTTGGATTAGCACTAATGCCGTGGACCCCACGTGTCAGCTCTGACCTTGGCCTAGTCAGCGTTGACCAGGCCCACCTACCATCCACCCAAACTAGCCCCGAGACACTGACGTGTGGGTTCCAACCGTCAGGTTTAACCTGGACTGGCGTTGTTGACCTGCTGACGTCATGCAGTCGTCATGCTGACGCAGTAATTCATTTTCTGGTTTTAGTCTAATTTAAAATAACCAGGAAATTCTAGAAAATAGTATAAACTTCTAAAAAACATAGAAAATCAACCGTAGCTCAGAATGAAATTATTTATATATGAAAAATTATCAGAAAAATTCAGTCTATCCATCTGTACCAGTTTCATGCATGTAAAACCAACCTAAACCGGCTGTATAGATGAAACCACATAAAGGGCATTTATAATGCTTAAGTTTGGAGTTGCATTTGAATCCTTGATTCAAATGAGCTCCATTGAACTTCTTGCTGTTTGCATTAGCACAAACAACATCACATATACATGCCATGTTCGTGCATCATATTGTGCATTGCATTGATTGTGTTTATTCTCTGTTTGCCGGTGTTGTTCCCCCCTCGGTAGACGTTGTTCCGACGTTGTGATCATTGCCACTTATGAAGACCCAATGCTATCTTCACAAGTGCCAGGTAGCAAAAACCCCCTTGTTCATTCCGATACAATCCCACTCTCTCGCTCCTGCTCTCTTTTACTGCATTAGGACAACAATGATTCATCTGTTACATGCTGCGGTAGCTGAACCCCTTTCCTCTGCATGACCTGTCATTGCCACAGTAAATAGATGAAACCCACTAGCATGAGTAGGAGTTGTTTGAGCCCTGATGTGCCTACTCATTCATGCTTGTTGTCATGCCTGCTACTGCTTAGAGTTGAGTCAGGTCTGGTTCATCGGGGATGAATTGGAATGTGTGAACATGTCCTACTATTGAGAGCTAAGTGTGTGAACACGATTTGGTAAAGGTAGCGGTGAGAGGCTATGTATGAGTACATGGTGGGTTGTCTCATTGCAGCCGTCCTCAGGAATTGAGTTTTGTGTTTATGATCCATGAATAGTTACTACCACACATTGGGTTCCGGTAACTCGACCTCTCTCGGCTTATTAACCGCCTCGATCTCTGTCCAAGAGTTGTAACAAGTTTCTGGTGTTTGTAGGTTGTGTTAGTAGTCTACCAAGTGGCACCTAGTACAGGTGGGCTTGGGACAGACTAGGCACCATGGCATGGTGTACCAAGCATAGATCTATCCATTGAGGTGGGCTTGGGAACCCTGCTGTCAGGACCCCGATTCCAAGTCACATCGACCTAGCTGGTAACACCTCATATCACTTTGCGGCCTCACGCACGGTATTCTACGGTGTCGCTTACCATGGCCCGGGACCGCTTATGCCTTTTGGCTCACGATATGATGGTGTCGCTAGCATCCACATGACAAAGAACCCGGCCGACATGGCTAGTCGTGAACCCAAAGCGCACTAACCTATGGGGACAGCATACATGAAACACTTCGAGCATGTCGGTCATCAACGATGAACTCGGGCTGTAGCACTGGCTAACAGACTCGTATCCCGGCTGTAGCAGGCTAGGCAGACTCGAGTATCACCGCGTGACATTTCAAGGGATGTATATAGGAACGAAATGAATCACATGCCGCCACCAAGTGTCCAAGCAGAGTGCTGGGCTAGCAGGACTCGTGAACCGGGCAGAAGCGGACTACTATCGCCGTAGCACGAGACTACATTTCCCCATATGAGAGGCTGCCAAGGATAAACAACTAGATTGTCGGATCCCACTCATACCAAGCATTTCAATCATACACGATTATGCCCGATATGAGTAAATACAACAAGGCATCACAACAAAACTCTACAACTCAAGTATTTTATTTAAGAGGCTCCGAGGAGCCATACATAACATAGTCATATAGGTAGGGGTCACATGACCCAACACTCAAGTCATACAATCATACAAGCACATGCGAAGCAAACTAGTCTCGAGTACGACTCTAGAAAGAAAGAAAGCTTGTTGGAGCCTTTCTATCTACAATGGCCCTTCACAAGTCTTAGATCGCCACCGGTGGCTAGCTTACTCGTCAAGTCAACATCTACATAGAATCCGCCGGAGGGGTAGTATAGTCCTCTCAAAAATATTGATTACAAACATGAGTACAAAAGTACTCAAGAAGTCTTACCACGTAATCCTATCATACATGCACATTCTCAAGGAAGGAAGTGGAGTTATTTGCAGCAAGCCAGCTTTGACTCTTGGCTGCTATCCCACGTGACACACTTTGTAAAGCATTTTGTCGCATACGAGTCCACTAATCACCATCACAATACTCCACCGTGGATCCTCTCTCATCATCCCCGAGAGGGCCATCCACGATACTCACACTTATCTTGAGGCTTTTAGTAGTATCCATTTACTTGTCTATGAACTGATATAGGTAACCCAGAAGTCCTTCTCCGTGGACACGGCTATTCAATAGATCATATTTAACCCCGCAGGGTATACTTCTTCACACACGCTCACCACTTATCGCCGCTATACGACATGTACTGCAACCTTCAAGCGGAAGCCCAACGTGGGTGTCGGCCTCAGCCTACCCAAACACTCAAGTCCCTAGTCCAGTTTATCGCCTATTCGGTTCCATCCGCAGGAGTCCGCCGAGGTTTCCCATACAGCCCCGAACGATGTGTGCAGGGTTCCCGAGATACCAAACGGCACTCGGTACACCGGCCACGGTGCCTACCGCAACACAACCCACCCCTAAGGTCAGCGCTATGTGCGGCCCCAAAGATGCTACAAACACCGTAAACTACTTGCAACTCCCGGACTATGAACAGGGTGGTTAAGAAGTCGAGAGGGTCAATTATGATCCCAATGTGTGGTAGTAACTGTTTCATGGATCACAAACACAGATCTCGCCTAAGTTCGGCTTCAATGAAACAACCCACCATGTACTCCTACATGGCCTCTCATCGATACCTTTACCAAATCGTGTTCAACACTTTCACTCGAACCAACACAACCTTTCACTCCAGTTCATCATCCCGATGAGCCGACTGACACAACTCTAAGCATAGCAAGCATAGCATGGTAGGAATCACAAACATGGCTCAATCAACTCCTACACATACTAGTGGGTTTCATCTAGTTACAATGACAGTCATGCAAAGGAAGTGGGTTCAACTACCGCAGCACACAACAGCTTGAATCGCGTTGTCTTAATGCAGAAACGAGAGCGTAAGCGAGAACATGGGTTTGTATCGAATGATCAATGAATTGCTTGCCCGATGGAACTGGGTAGAGAACTGCCTTCGATGGGTAGTCGAGGTTATCTTCGGGCGTAACCTATCATGAAAGCACACCAAATAAACACACAAGACAATATGCAACAATATGATGCATGCTATGACATGGCAATATGGATGTGTGTTGGCCTAATGCAAGTTGAAAGAACAGGGATGAACTTATTTGAATCAAAGATTCAAATGATGGCTCATTTGAGTTAGTCCTAATGGTGCAATTCTTATTCTGGTTATTCAGCATAGTTAACTTGTTTTAACATGCATGAAACCTGTACCAATGGATAGAGTGTATTTTTCTGATAATTTTCATATATAAATCTTTGCATTTGGAGTTATAGATAAAAAGTTATAAGCATTTGAAATTTGAATTATATTCGAATTTATTATATAAAAATAAATCCAGAATTTGAATTAATGCGCCAAGATGAGGTCAGCGTGACGTCAGGGGTCAACGGGTCGCCCAGGTCAAACTGACCAGTGGGACCCGCATGTCGTGGTTAGTTAAACTAATTAACTTAATTAGAACTAATCCTAATTAGTTAACCGGGGTCCACCGTCATTGACTCAGACAACAACAGGCCCACAATGTGGGTCATGGTCAACTCGCCGGCGCTCAGTCACGGGCGAGGCTGGGGGCGGGCGGAGCAAAGTGCTTTTGCACTTTCCGGCACCAAATGGGCGCGGGAGCATCTACGTGGAGTGGAGATGAGCCGCGCTGTTGGTGGGGTTAGCTTGGTCGGGTGGCGGAGTTGGCGCCGGCGACGAAGTTAGGGGCGGCCGGGCTCGGGTGATGTCGAACTAGTTGCTAGGGGGCAAGGTGAGGCGCGTGGAGTGTATAGTTAGGCCCAGCGCAACTCGGTGAGTGCGATGGACAGGGTGGCGTGGTTGTTGGTGGCCGGAGCCTGTCGCGCACGAGCTCCGGGCGGTGGGTTCGGGTGATCGACGGTGCTCGCTAGGTGCACGAGGGAGAGAATGGAGAGGATGGGGAGGTAGCCTGGGCTCACAGTGATCCCAGAGAGCCTCGCCGGGTCGGGACGGTCCGATGCGCGGCGACGGCGAGGGGATCTCGGCGGTGGCGGAGTCGGGTGAGGTCGGTGCGAGGCTTCGGGAGCAGATGCTCGGGCTCGGCTTGTCCGACGAAGTCGACGACGGCGAGGCGACTGACAAGGTCTCGAGGCGCTGGGACGGCGGTGGCTACGGGCACGACGGAGGAGCGGCGACATGGCGGCCGGCCATGGCGAGGGAGAGCGAGAGAGAGGGGCAGGGGAGAATGGGGTGTCCTGGGTCGGGCGACGACGCGGAGGTCGCCCAGGCGGGCGGCGCGGCGAGGGGTGAAGTGGCGGCGGCCAGCTGGCGTGGCGCGCCGGGCCGGGGCCAGTTGCTTGCTCGCTGCCGAGCCAAGCAGCCACCATGCCGGGTTGCTGGGCTGGGCGGCAGTGGGCTGCACGGGCATGCATGTAAGTTTTCCTTTTTTAGTCTTTTTCTATTTTCTGTAACTTTGTGGGGTTTTTAAAAATACCAAAACTATTTTAAAAATCACCAAAATGCTCCTGGTCACTTGTTGGAATATTCCCAACATGAAACATTTCAGTTTGACAATTTTTGAACATTTAAAATATTTTATATAATTTAAAATGCCCAAGTTTAAAACTTGTGGATTAACCCTAGAACCCTTAGATGACCTAGAAAATGTTCCACCTCCTTTGACATGGGTTCTGAACCCAAACAAAGAGGATGAGCATTTTGAAGGGCATTTCGGATTCATTGAAATAATTTTTAGTAAACCCTAGTTGTTTTAAGGGGGTGTTCTGGGGTTTCCGGCCTTCCCCATTTCAAATTCAGATGAAATTAAACATGATGCACACCCTAATGCATGGTCTAACTGGGATGTGACAACTCACCCCCACTCAAAAGAATCTCGTCCCGAGATTTAGGATCTGCTATGTAAAAGGTGGATACTCAAGTCGAAGACGATCCTCCCTTTCCCAAGTTGCTTTTGCTCGGAATGGTTTGACCATTGAACCTTTAGAAACTTGATATTCCGACGCCGAGTGGTACGCTTCGCTTGATCGAGGATACGAACGGGATATTCTCGATAGGTGAGGTTATCTTGGAGATCAAGCGCTTGTGGTTCACTCCACGGATAGGATCCGAGAAGCAACGCCGAGTTGGGAAACGGAAGACATCATGGACTCGAAAGATGCGGAGGTAGTTCCAATTGGTAGGCAACTTCCCTCGCTTGGCAAGAATGCGAAGGGTCCAATGTAACGAGGAGCCAACTTGCCTTTTGATATCAAACGATGGGTTCCTTTAAAGGAGTAACCCAAGGTAAGCCTTTCGCCAATTTCATAAGCCATAGGCTTATGCTTGCGGTCATATTGGCTCTTTTGACGAGATTGGGCTGTTTTCGCTTTCACTTAATAACGCGAACCTCGCTTTCTTCGCTTCCTGAATCATGTCCGCCAAAGAGTTGTCTCTCCCGGTTTCACCGTTAAGAGGCGCTCACATTTCCGCCCATAAAGAACTTCGAAGGGCTTTGCCCAAGCTGGCTTGATAGCTATTGTTATGTTTAACTCGCTAATGGAAGGCATTTCTCCCAATTCATGCCGAAAGAGATGATGAAGCTCAAGCATATCCTCTAGGATTTGATTGACTCGCTCTACTTGACCACTTGATTGGGGATGGAAAGCGGTGCTAAAAGAGAGACGAAGTTCCATAGCGCTTTTGGAAACTTTCCCAAAATCGAGAGGTGAAGAGACTTCCACGGTCTGAGTTAATCTCCAATGGAACACCATGAAGAGACACTATTCGAGAGATGTACAATTCAGCTAGCTGGCTAGCGGTTATACTCTCACGAACGGTAGGAAGTGGGCTACTTTGGAAAGACGATCAACAACAACGAAGATAGCATTATTCCTCTCTTGGTCCCGGGAAACCCGTAATGAAGTCCATACCGATTTTATCCCATTTCCATTCAGGAATTTCCAAAGGTTGAAGGGTACCAGCAGGCCGTTGATGCTCGCTTAACTCGACGACGACGCCGCAGTTAGCAATGTATTGAGCGATTTCTCTTCATCCTAGTCCACCAAAACCTCCGGCGAGATCTTGATACATTTTAGTACTACCAGGATGAATGGTGAGAGGAGAGTCATGAGCTTCCTTAAGGATCAATTGTCGTAGCTGTTGTTTCTTGGGAACCACCAAGCGGTTTTCAAAGAAGACAACACTGTTCATCTATGGAGAAACATTTAGCAGCTCCGCTTAGCGATGTTCTCCTTAATCCGAGATATCCTCTATCATACCGCCGAGCAGCTATGATTCGATCCGTAAGGTCAGGTTTCGCCACTGTGGTGGAAAGGAACTCGAGGAACAATGTGAAGATTAAGCTTACGGAATTCCTCGTGGAGAATTGGTTGACTTTGTTGTAACATCAGATTGTTACAATAAGATTTGCGACTTAGTGCGCCACCATGACATTGGCTTTGCCCGGGTGTAAGATATTCCTAAGTCGAAATCTGTATCAACTCGACCCAACGCCTTTGCCTCGAGATTCAAACCGTTGGGTGAAGATATATTTCAGACTTTGGTGATCAGTAGATTTCGCAACGATTACCCGTAAGGTAATGTCGCCAGGTTTTGAGTGCATGAACCATCGCTGCAAGCTCTAGATCGTGTGGGATAGTTATCCTCATGTGGACGAATCGCCGAGATGCGAGGCAATCACATGACGATCTTGCATGAGTATGCAACCTAGTCCTTGTCGCGAGGCGCCGCAATAGATAATAAAGTCCTTAGAGAAATCTGTGGAACAAGTACGGAGCAGATGTCAGCGCCTTTTCAGCCTCAAAGCTGATCTCGACTCGTGGCGCCCATTCAACTTCTTATCTTTCTTGAGGAGTTCGTTAGAGGTTTAGCAACTTTAGAGAAATTCTCGACGAAGCGGCGGCAATAGCTCGCTAAACCGAGGAAACTCCGAACTTGCTTGACCGATCAGGTGGAGTCCAATCAAGGACGGCTTGAACTCGCCGGGTTGACAGAATACCCTTACCAGAGATTACATGGCCTAGATAGGTCACTGCAACCAGAATTCACATTTAGAGAATTTGGCATAAAGGCGGTGCTCTCAAGTTTCATCAATACTAGCCTTAGGTGTTCGCATGTTCTTCCTCATTCTTGGAGTAGATGAGTATATCATCGAGGTATACCACTACTTAATTTATCTAAATACTCCATGAAGATTGAGTTCATTAACCGAGAGAAAGTGGCTGGAGCATTGGTTAATCCGAAGGACATGACGGTGTACTCAGATTGGCCATAACGAGTGACAAAGGCCGCTTTGGGTATGTCCTCGTTTGATTTTGATTTGATGGTAACCCAACCTCAAATCCATCTTGAGAAGATCGAGGATCCAGCGAGCTGATCATACTGTGTCGTTGATCCCGGGAGCGGATACTTGTTCTTGATAGTGACCAAATTGACAGTCGGTAATCTACAACCATCCGATCCGCATTCATCCTTCTTCTTGACGAAGAGGACGGGCAAGCCCATGGAGATGAACTAGGACGGATGAAACCCTTTGCAAGGACTCATCGAGTTGTTTCTTAAGTTCAGCTAGTTCTAGGGGTGCCATCTTATAAGGTCTTCTAGAGATTGGGACGGTTCCGGAATAAGATCTATCACGAACTCGACATCCCCCGCTGTGGAACACCGGCAGTTCTTCCGAAAGACATCCGGAAATCACGGACTACCGGAATATCTTCAAGATCCGGAAGGGGTTGGCATTTATGAGTAGAGTCGGCGCTTAGACACTCGGGTTAAAACATTCACCGCTTTTGCCCAAGGATGGGTAAGTTGAACAGTTCTAGTGGAGCAATCAATCTTAGCATAATGGGTGACATCCAGTCCATACCCAAGATGATGTTTATGTCCGAGGACTTGAGAGCTATTAGAGATGCAAGAAAGACTAATCTGTCGACAAGAATTTCATTCCCATGACTTATTCTAGAGGTTTGCCATCTAGAACCAGGAGTTTGAATTTCCATGGAGGTAGGCATGTCACGTAATGTGGTGTTGTGCAATCGAGCATAGCTCTCTTAAATAAATGAATGAGATGCTCCAAGATCAAAAAGAACAGCTTGCCGGATGACAATTAACAAGAAGCGCATCGAGGACGACGCTGGGATCCTCATAGGTTTCTTCAGCAGAGACATAGTTGACATGGCCACGAGCGGTGGCAACCGGTTTAGCATAGGGCACCTTTCCTCGCTGGCTTGCCGCGCCAACAGATTTTCCAGCTTGATTGGGGTTGTTCTGGGACACTCTCGAATATAGTGGCCTGCTCTCCACACTTGAAGCAAGTGATCACATTTGGACGCGGAGCAGCACTAGCAGTTGGACCTCCATAAGTCTTGGGTGGAAAATACGGTTGGTTGGGGCGAGGCGCTCAAGGATGGCCTCGGGTGTACCTGGGTGGTAGAGCAGATTTGGAACCCAAACCCGCGCTTCGGGATCCAGAGCCGGATGACGATCCGAGTCACGGATGTGCTTGCGTGAAGCCTCAAAATCAGTCTCCGCCTGGGCCAAGGCCGATAGCCTTATTGACTAGCTTCGGAAAGAGGTACACTCATGCAGACGGAGATCTCGGCGTAGCTCGTGGCTAAGTCCCTTGCGGAACCTTGCGCTTCTTGGCATCGGTAGAAACTTCTTCGAGCATAGCGTGCTAACCTCCCAAATTCACGGTCAGAGGCATCCACCGTCACCTACCTTGGGTGAAACTGCAGAATTCTCACGCTTATGTCCATAAGACCTTCGAATATGGTGCTCACTAAGGCGGCACTCAATTCATCCCAAGTTGTAACTTGTCCAACCGGACGATAGCCTCATAATTTTCCCACCAGAGACTAGCAGGGCCTTCCAGATGATAGGCGGCAAAGGTAACCTTGTCGCCTCAGCCACGCTATGAACGCAGCTTGTGGTGGATGCCGCGGAGCTAATCATCTGCGCCGAGAGGCTCGACGGAACATTTGAATTTTGGAGGATATAGCTTGACGAAATCATTGAGTGAAACCACATCGCTTCTTGGCTGGCGGTTGTGTTTTGTTCAATCCGCCCAATAAGCGGTTGGTTTCGCTTATTATGCTCGCTTCAAAGATCACTCGCCAAAGATGGCGGTTGCGCAGATTCACATTTCTGGCTGCACCGCTTCTCCTCGCTCTCGAACAGCAGGAGTATTTGAGTGTTGACCATCCTGGGAGACAAAGCAAAGGTTTAAACCAGGATGGCAGAATTTAACAAGGAAGTGCGGAAGGTAATGGACAGCATGGAATGCAAAGATGTTCATCCGTATGACATGGTAATATAAAACTGCCATATATATATATATATACCATCGGTCATACACACCATTCATAGTTTAGTACAAGCCTGACGGAGTACAACTATAAGGAAAGGCGTTACATCTCATCGGAAGCATTCCAACTCCTATACATTATTTTTCTACACTTCCGGAACGATACACACTAAGTCGTATTCCACGAGTCACGCAGGACGGTGGAAACACAACCATTACCATACTAGGAATACTACTACTATCTTAGGCAGCTCCATAGTAGTCCTCATAGAAGTCACCACCTGCACTGAAGTGGAACATGATCGTCCGGGAATGCATAACCTGTGGGGCCTGTGGACCATAAGGACTCGGATGTGGCCGTGGACCAACAAACGGTGGCGACGAGGCCCACGAGGAGGAGTGATGCTCCAACCTCACGCCACTCCATAAAGTCTCGCGACTCTCCCGCACGGGTACAAGTCTCTCATGTCCATATATCCGCTTGCACGGCAGTGCAAACCTAGTCGAGTAGCCCAGTGGTCGAACGGGCATTAAAAGCTCCATACGCAAGGCCCGGTTCTCACGGTCCTTGTCCTCCAAAGAACTCAAGAGTAGTACGAAGGAGTGAGTCCTCATGGGATGCATCGCTGTACAAACCTCAAGATAGCCATGCGCCTGTGAAGGGATGCCGCATATAGCGGAAATCGTTGTTTCAAGAAAGCAGTTCTCGCTCGAATAATAGTCATCATGGAATAGGCTGCATCTTGCACCGACATTCCAATAGTGATTCCGAGCCCATAAGAACAAAGTGAAGTGGCTCAAGAGTTCGGATAGGATGGATAAACCGACCCGCATAGATATTGGCTTTGATTGAAATCCTTAAACTGCTCCTCGACGGTATATTCAGGATACCATCGATAACCAGACTCAATCATCACCCGACCAGCATGGCCGTGTGACCGCACACATCAATGCAACGGGTCAGCGTAACCACTTGGTTCGGGGCGGTGGCCATCTGAAAGCACAGCCATAATGCAAAGGCATTAGAATTTCTAGGAAAATCGGGCAGCATAACATCTCAGAATGCTCAAAATCAGATTTGAGACATTCAAAATCAGGTTGCAAAACCACTCAACAACATCATATCAAGGTTCTCGTTCAAATGATAGCATACTAAAATTTAGTAGACCGAATCGAGGATGTAACCAACAATCCTATAAGTTACTACGGATTAGTAACACGTGAACTCGATAGAGAGAAGAGAGCCTAGTCCTATACCCACGCCGAATGAGAAGAGGATGACTCAGATCGAGGGCATAAGGTAAAGGAGTAAAAGAGCCTTACGCTCCTCCCACAATCAATTCCCTACATATAACTAAAGCATTTCTAGACTCAACTTCACCAGTTTGGCTTAACGGACCTACAGTGCAGCCCCGCTCGATGCCAACGCTGTCAGACCCCGATTCCAAGTCACATCGACCTAGCTGGTAACACCTCATATCACTTTGCGGCCTCACGCACGGTATTCCCACGGTGTCGCCTTACCATGGCCCGGACCGCTTGGCGCCTTTTGGCTCACGATATGATGGTGTCGCTAGCATCCACATGACAAAGAACCCGGCCGACATGGCTAGTCGTGAACCCAAAGCGCACTAACCTATGGGGACAGCATACATGAAACACTTCGAGCATGTCGGTCATCAACGATGAACTCGGGCTGTAGCACTGGCTAACAGACTCGTATCCCGGCTATAGCAGGCTAGGCAGACTCGAGTATCACCGCGTGACATTTTCAAGGGATGTATATAGGAACGAAATGAATCACATGCCGCCACCAAGTGTCCAAGCAGAGTGCTGGGCTAGCAGACTCGTGAACCGGGCAGTAGCGGACTACTATCGCCGTAAGCACGAGACTACATTTCCCATATGAGAGGCTGCCAAGGATAAACAACTAGATTGTCGGATCCCACTCATACCAAGCATTTCAATCATACGCATTATGCCCGATATGAGTAAATACAACAAGGCATCACAACAAAACTCTACAACTCAAGTATTTTATTTAAGAGGCTCCGAGGAGCCATACATAACATAGTCATACATGTAGGGGTCACATGACCCAACACTCAAGTCATACAATCATACAAGCACATGCGAAGCAAACTAGTCTCGAGTACGCACTCTAGAAAGAAAGAAAGCTTGTTGGAGCCTTTCTATCTACAATGGCCCTTCACAAGTCTTAGATCGCCACCGGGTGGCTAGCTTACTCGTCAAGTCAACATCTACATAGAATCCGCTTGAGGGGTAGTATAGTCCTCTCAAAAATATTGATTACAAACATGAGTACAAAAGTACTCAAAGAAGTCTTACCACGTAATCCTATCATACATGCACATTCTCAAGGAAGGAAGTGGAGTTATTTGCAGCAAGCCAGCTTTGACTCTTGGCTAAGCTATCCCACGTGACACACTTTGTAAAGCATTTTGTCGCACACCAGTCCACTAATCACCATCACAATACTCCACCGTGGATCCTCTCTCATCATCCCCGAGAGGGCCATCCACGATACTCACACTTATCTTGAGGCTTTTAGTAGTATCCATTTACTTGTCTATGAACTGATATAGGTAACCCGAAGTCCTTCTCCGTGGACACGGCTATTCAATAGATCATATTTAACCCCGCAGGGTATACTTCTTCACACACGCTCACCACTTATCGCCGCTTACACGACATGTACTGCAACCTTCAAGCGAAGCCCAACGTGGGTGTCGGCCTCAGCCTACCCAAACACTCAAGTCCCTAGTCCAGTTTATCGCCTATTCGGTTCCATCCGCAGGAGTCCGCCGAGGTTTCCCATACAGCCCCGAACGATGTGTGCAGGGTTCCCGAGATACCAAACGGCACTCGGACACACGGGCCACGGTGCCTACCGCAACACAACCCACCCCTAAGGTCAGCGCTATGCGCCCCCAAAGATGCTACAAACACCGTAAACTACTTGCAACTCCCTTGACTATGAACAGGGTGGTTAAGAAGCCGAGAGGGTCAATTATGATCCCAATGTGTGGTAGTAACTGCTTCATGGATCACAAACACAGATCTCAGTTCTAAGTTCGGCTTCAATGAAACAACCCACCATGTACTCCTACATGGCCTCTCATCGATACCTTTACCAAATCGTGTTCAACACTTTCACTCTCGAACCAACACAACCTTTCACTCCAGCTCATCATCCCGATGAGCCGACTGACACAACTCTAAGCATAGCAAGCATAGCATGGTAGGAATCACAAACATGGCTCAATCAACTCCTACACATACTAGTGGGTTTCATCTAGTTATCGTGGCAATGACAGTCATGCAAAGGAAGTGGGTTCAACTACCGCAGCACACAACAGTTTGAATCGCGTTGTCTTAATGCAGAAACGAGAGCGAAGCGAGAACATGGGTTTGTATCGAATGATCAATGAATTGCTTGCCCGATGGAACTGGGTAGAGAACTGCCTTCGATGGGTAGTCGAGGTTATCTTCAAGCGTAACCTATCATGAAAGCACACCAAATAAACACACAAGACAATATGCAACAATATGATGCATGCTATGACATGGCAATATGGATGTGTGTTGGCCTAATGCAAGTTGAAAGAACAGGGATGAACTTATTTGAATCAAAGATTCAAATGATGGCTCATTTGAGTTAGTCCTAATGGTGCAATTCTTATTCTGGTTATTCAGCATAGTTAACTTGTTTTAACATGCATGAAACCTGTACCAATGGATAGAGTGTATTTTTCTGATAATTTTTCATATATAAATCTTTGCATTTGGAGTTATAGATAAAAGTTATAAGCATTTGAAATTTGAATTATATTCTGAATTTATTATATAAAAATAAATCCAGAATTTGAATTAATGCGCCAAGATGAGGTCAGCGTGACGTCAGGGTCAACGGGTCGCCCCCAGTCAAACTGACCAGTGGGACCCGCATGTCGTGGTTAGTTAAACTAATTAACTTAATTAGAACTAATCCTAATTAGTTAACCGGGGTCCACTGTCATTGACTCAGACATCAACAGGCCCACAATGTGGGTCATGGTCAACTCGCTGGCGCTCAGTCGCCGGGCGAGGCCAAAGGCTGGTGGAGCAAAGTGCTTTTGCACTTTCCGGCACCAAATGGGGCGCGGGAGCATCTACGTGAGCTGGAGATGAGCCCGCTGTTGGTGGGGTTAGCTTGGGTCGGGTGGCGGAGTTGGCGCCGGCGACGAGTTAGGGCCGGGCTCGGGTGATGTCGAACTAGTTGCTAGGGGCAAGGTGAGGCGCGTGGAGTGTATAGTTAGGCCCAGCGAACTCGGTGAGTGCGATGATGTGGTGGCGTGGGTTTGTGGCCGGAGCCTGCCGGGCGCACGAGCTCCGGGCGGTGGGTTCGGGTGATCGACGGTGCTCGCTGTGGTGCACGAGGAGAGAATGGAGAGGATGGGGAGGTAGCCAGTGCTCACAAGTGATCCCGTGAGAGAGCCTCGCTGGGTCGGGACGGTCTCGATGCGGCGGCGACGGCGAAGGGGATCTCGGCGGTGGCGGAGTCGGGCGAGGTCGGTGCGGCAGCTTCGGGGCGAGCAGATGCTCGGGGCTCGGCTTGTCCGACGAAGTCGACGACGGCGAGGCGACCAGACAAGGTCTCGAGGCGCGGGGACGGCGGTGGCTACGGCTACGACGGAGGAGCAGCGACGGCAAGGCCGGCCATGGCGAGGGAGAGAGAGAGAGGGGCAGGGGAGAATGGGTGTCCTGGTCGGGCGACGACGCGGAGGTCGCCCAGGCGGCGGCGGCGAAGGGTGAAGTGGTGGGCTGGCGCGTGGCGCGCTGCCCGCTGCTCAAGGCACGGCCGGCACCAGTTGCTCGTCAAGCCGAGCTAAGCAGCCATTGGCGCATTGTTGGGCTGGGCCGGCAGTGGCTGGCTGCGCGCATGTAAGTTTTTCCTTTTTTAGTCTTTTTCTATTTTCAGAACTTTGTGGGGTTTTTAAAATACCAAAACTATTTTAAAATCACCAAAATGCTCCTGGTCACTTGTTGGAATATTCCCAACATGAAACATTTCAGTTTGACAATTTTGAACATTTAAAATATTTTATATAATTTAAAATGCCCAAGTTTAAAACTTGTGGATTAACCCTAGAACCCTTAGATGACCTAGAAAATGTTCCACCTCCTTTGACATGGGTTCGAACCCAAACAAAGAGGATGAGCATTTTGAAGGGCATTTTGATTCATTGAAATAATTTTAGTAAACCCTAGTTGTTTTAAGGGGGGGGGTGTTCTGGGGTTTCCGGCCTTCCCCATTTCAAATTCAGATGAAATTAAACATGATGCACACCCTAATGCATGGTCTAACTGGGATGTGACACCTGCACACATCGTTTGGGGCTGTGAGCGACACCCCTACTGGATCTCCTTGCGGATCGAACCCGAATAGGCGATAAACCTGGACTGGAGACTTGCATGGTTAGTCAGGTTGTGGCCGACTCCCTCGCCAGGCTTCCGCTTGAAGGTTGCCGAGATACACAACGTGTACATGGTGGTAAGTGGCGACAACGTGTGTGAAGAAGTACACCCCTGCAGGGTTAACATCATCTATTTGAATAGCCGTGTCCGCGGTAAAGGACTTCTGGGTTGCCTGTACATTTCATACATAACTTAAACTGGATACTCTAAAGCTCGCAAGATAAGTGTGAGTGCTAAGGATGTTGTTCTCGTGGTGGACGGGAGCGGATCCATAGTGGTGTATTGATATGGTGAATATGTGGCCTCGTGTGCGCCACCTCAAAAGAGTTTCTTGCAGTCGTAGTTTAGGTTAGCCACTGAGTCAAAGCTGGCTTCCTGCAGTTAAACTCCACCACCCCTTTGTTGATACCGATGCATATGTAGATAGTTCTGATGTAAGTCTTGCTGGGTACATTTGTACTCACGTTTGCTTATTTTATGTTTTGCGAGAGACTTGGTCTCGCTAGTAGTTCCGCTGTGGACTTGACGCTTAGCTTGTTACCTCAGCTACGATCTTGTGCCCTTGGTAGGATCCGGTAGATAGTCAGGTTTCTCAGCCATTTTCATTTGTAGAGTCCTCGCCGCCAAAGACTACTGCTTGAACACTTGGTGGCGGCATATGTGATTCACTTCGCTCGTGGTCCGTCCTTCGGGAAATGTCACCTTGTGACATCCGAGTCCTGCCTAGCCTGCTACAACCCGGGTTCCCGGAGTCCTGTTAGCCCAGTGCTACAGCCCGGATTCACACGCTGCTGACCGGCATGCTCGATGTTGATTCATGTATGCGTGTCCCCGTAAGTTTGCCACTTTGGGTTCATGACTAGTCATGTCGTCCCGGGTTCTTTGTCATATGGATGCTAGCGGCACTATCATATACATGAGCCAAAAGGCGCAAACGGGCCGGGCCAGGTAAGGCGACACCCGTGGGAATACCGTGCGTGAGGCCGCAAAGTGATATGAGGTGTTACATGCTAGACCGGTGTGACTTAGGATCGGGGTCCTAACAGCTTTGGTATCAGAGCCTGATTGCCTGTAGGATTACCAAGCCAAACTGGTCAAAGTCGTGTCTAGAAATGCTTTAGTTATATAAGGGAATTGATTGTGGAAGGGAACGTAAGGCTCTTTTTACTCCTTTACCTTATGTCCTTCTGATCCGAGTCTACCTCTTCTCTTCTATGAGGATTAAGAACTAGGCTTCTCTTCTTTCTACCAGGATCACGTGTTACTAATCCGTAGACTTATAGGATTGTGGTTTCAAGTCTCAGTTCAGTTTCTACTACTTCCGTATGTTCATAGCTGGCCTCAGAACCTTGTTACTGTGATGTTGAGTGGCTATGCCATCATTTTGCACGATGTCTCAAATCTTTTTCAAGCATTTACAGCCATTATGCTGTCCGAGTCATCCTAGGTTTCAAAACAATCTGATGCATTTGCAAATCCTTTCTTTCCTTTCCCGATGTCCTTTTGGTCAGAATAAGCTCACTAATCAATGAGTTGAGGTACTCTGTTGTCTCGACATATATGTTGGAGCTATTACTATGACCGTAGGTGTCTTAGAGAATCACCCAGTAATCTAGCAATGCTTTTATCCCCAGTGTGATGTTTCTGGCCATCTTTCTCGAAAGCATCTCCTGATGCCATTTAGGTGGTAGGTATTCTATCTCTGGGTTCTTGAACCCAAGATTCGCTCTACTTACTTCCTGTTGATAGTGTTTGCTCGTTCCTTTAGGGTATTAGTAACCTTTTGTGATAGTCTTCCAGTCCGTGGTATATCATTCTTCCAAATACCATGGACCAATGTGGCAGAAGTTCTTTTGAACCAAAAGATCACAACTAGGGTGCTCTGATGAGTTCTCCATTCTACATTGTGACTCTAACAGTTCTACCTTTCCGCATGGGTTATCCGGCAGAAATGTTGAGCTTTGCTCGACATATTAATCTATGTATCCACAAATCAGAAACATATATGTCCATTTGAGTTGTCCCTCTTTAGTTGTTATCTGATCTTCGACTATCAATTGAGAGTCAAGAGCATGTGTGCATTCATGTTCATCGATGCCTTTTACTCTTGTGGTCCGTCAAGCCATTCTATTCCAGAATGAATAGGAGAAACAAACTCCGGTACCTTATCCATTTCTAGGATTGGGTCGAAGCAGTTGTATTCTGCAGATCAAAATGCCCATCCAACTTTTGTTCTGTTCTACCTTGGAGTGTCACCCTCTTTCATATCATGAATGAAGGGAGAATTGCACAATCTCTCATGAATTCTTGACGCAATGATACTTCTTGCCATCATTGTTCATTCCTCGGTTCCTGTGTTATTGTAACCGGAATGCCGACAAGTGAATCGTGATTTGTGAAATCAATACTCCTAGCAACTCCGTTGATTGGCAGTAAATGGACAATATTCTCATTCCTAGCATGTTGGTTATTGAATCATCATCCTAAGATTGATCGTGCCACCTAGTTCTTATTTCCGGTGCACTCTTTGATCAATGAGTTAGGATTGTGCCAATCCCTCGCTCTTTTGATCATATCATCTTGCCTCGAAAGCAAGATTGCTCCCGAGCTTTATAACATTTCGGTGGTTCGTGATTTTCCGAATGTGTTCTCGGAAGTGTTACCAGGTTGTCACATGACCGCTATGTTGAGTTCGTGATCAAGTTGGTTTCTTGTAACCACCCCTTCTCCAAGAATCTGTGTTGGATACCCCTGAGTTAGTTGGTTAAGCCAAAAAACAACTTAGAGAGTTGGAAAATGAAAGCTTGTCCAATTTAGTTCATTTCAAAGGGATATCTTTTGGTGTGTGTGTGTGTGTGTGTTAAAGAAAGATGATATCCTCATTGATTGATCCTCGTGATCAATTGCCGGACCTATTGTCTTATCCAATCCTTGGTTTGAGTATGGGTTATCATCAAATCAAATCAAAACCAACAATGTTCGTAATGTTGTCTTACTTTTGGTTGATCCCTCGAGCATACACCACTACATCTTTTGGTCTGACCAATGCTATCACCTTGTTCACATAATTCTGGAATTCCACTTATATGGAAGCCTGGATGGATTGTTGTTGAGCCCATCGACAACATTCCTATCCTCTCCATGATTTTGTTGGACATCAAGCTAGTGTTGGAAACTTATATAAGCATTACCTTCATGTCCCATGCATGAAGCATATGTCCGGATGAAAGAAGTGACTTTCTTTAGTTCATGTGCATTCAATGCAAGTTGCCGCCATGAATTCGAGAAAGTTAGTTTTGCTTCCTCTGGAATCATCCCAAGTCAGTCATGCATACGTGCAAACTATTCTGTGGTCTGGAGACTTGCAACCTTCATTCTATATGCATCCCTAGCACCCGAAGCCACTGATTGACTTGTTCGAGGAAAAGGAGTTGTTGTGCGAATACTAGTTCATGCACAAAATTCCGATATCCTCAATGATGGTTCCCCACCTGAACTCGGTAGTGTTTTATTGTAAGACTTCTACATGATCATGCTTGTCTGGGACAGTGTCTTCACATGTATGTAGCAGAACCAGCTCCTGTTTTGGAGCTTGCTATCGTAGTTCATTCCCCGAGAATCTCGCAATGTCATCTCGTCGATTGTGTTGCAATCCTTCCTTTCAGACATGCTGGGTCTGAAGTATCCTGTTCCTAACAAGATCTGAATCTCAGGCAGATATGATGGCTGGAACATTCCCAACATTTGCATTTTGTTCCCAGCTTGCACCCCATTGTGCAAATTTTCCATGGGCTGCCCTTCTCAACAGTTGCTGTTTAGGATCATCTTCAAAAGTGGTCCCACCATGGGTCCCATCCATTTCCGGTGATAAGCAAAAATCATTCCTTGCTTTATCTTCAACAAGGTAGTCCACATCATCCATTCTGGTCTGAGTATGCCATTCTTTTGAATTCGTTTAAACGATCAATTGTGAATTTCCTCAGGCTGGTATGAAGAGTTCCAATTATCTTTGTATCAAAAGAAATTCTTCTTGCCACTTAAGGGAATAAATCTACGAGTTACCTTCCCTAAGGTGCCCCGTTGTAGAATCATGGCAGTTGACTCTTCGCTACGTCGTGATCGAGCGTGGAATTGTTTCCTACCAAGTCGAGCCATCGCCATCTATCTCCTTTCATCCCTGATGAGTGTCTTGTGTCTTAGCTCAAGAGGCATTCTTTCATCTCATTCCATGAGTTGATCGTGACTCGCTCGATCTTTATGAAGATCAAATCCTATAGAGTCTTCCTCTCTTCAGTCGTCATAGCCGGATGAAGATCTCGAAACCAAGGTTGTCAAGTTCAAGATGATGCAATGAATCAATATCTTCGATGAGGGCAATTGGATCATGAAGATCGTGATAGCCTTGGGTCCCCTCAGTCTTCTTACCTCATGTCTTGAATCTCGGGACGAGATTCTTGTTTAGTAGGGGTGAGTTGTCACATCCCTAGTTCTGGTATGCACTAGGCTAGCCCTTCATGTGTGCATCATGTTTAAGTTTCAACTAAACTTGAAGTGGGGAATGACAAACCCTAGCACCAACATTAAATCAACTAGGTTCAACTAAAAATTGCATTCAGTGAACCCAAAATGCCTTCATCGATGTTTGATAATTTTGGCAAGGCTTTGAGTCCAAACCAAAAAAAGTGAACATTTTGGAGGAATTATTTGGACTCTGAATTTAAAACAATATTCTTTTTTAATTTGATAATATATACAAATATATATGGGATATATTTTTCAAATGCTCTGTGATAATTTATTTGCCTCTGGAAAAGTCCATGAAGCAATATAAAAATACTCAGAGTATGTTTTGGCATTGTTTGAATTATGTTTGAACTCAAAACGGTGGCAAAAGATTAAATAAAAGAAAAACAGAAGTAAAATAAAACATAACCAAAGACCTGTAGCTTACCTGGCCTAGCAGCACTGCCCAAAGATCTGAGTCTGTCCCAGCCCTAATGACGCCGCCTTCAACCTCTCGCCAAGAGGGTAGAGGCGTGTCGAACGCGCGCGCGCTCGAGCTCCACCTCCTGCTTCCACCTCCCGCTTCCCCTTCGCCTTGTCCTCGCGCCACTCAGATAGCCACGAACCCCCTTGCTCTCTGGTTCTCTCTCCCCCTCGCTCCTCAGCTTCCCCTCCCGATGGTCGAGCGCTGTTGTCGTAGCTGTTCGCCGTAGCCGTAGCCACCGCATCCCCCTCGACCTCTCTCCGTGCCCTGGAGCTCTGCCTAGTCGCCTGCATCGTCCTCGACGAGTCAAGAAACCAGGGACGCGCCGTAACACCGCCATCGACGTCGTCTTCACCTCCGGCCGCACGAGATCGCCGTCGCTGCCCCGACCCCTCCAGCCCTTCCCCGAGCCCTCTGAGCTTCCCCACGTGACCGCTGTGAGCTCCCTCTCCGAACCCCTCTCTTCCCTGCGTCTTTTGCGCTGCGTAGCCCTAGTTTCACCGGAGCCGATAGCTCCTCGCGGCCGGCCATGCCGCCACCGCGGCTATGGCCGCGCAAGATCGCCTCCGAGCACGTCAATGCACTCAGGGAGTCCCCAGGAGCTTGAGTCACCCGCCCGTTAGGCCTGCCCTGCACCGTAGCCGCAACCCCTTGCACACCCGAAATCCTTCCGCTGCCGCGAGCTTGATTCCGGCAAGCTTGGGCCGTCCCAACCCCTCCCGTCTGCCCTTGTAGATGCGTGCGAACGCCAGCTCTCCGTAGAGCCAAACCCCGCCGCAAACCGCCACTTGTAGTGCGAGCCCGAGCAACTCCGGCGTGCCTCCGCCGTGTTCCGTGGTCGCCGCCGGTAGATCTCTGGCGTGATGATGTGGCAGCCTCATTAGCTACTAATGACCACTCTAAACACCCCCTTGAGCCACTGCCATGTGGGCCCCTGAGCCTAATTAGGTTAGTCTAGTTTTTCTGTTAGATTAGCGCTAATGCCGTCGACCCCACGTGTTAGCTCTGACCTTGGCCTAGTCAGTGTTGACCAGGCCCACCTGCCATCCAACCAAACTAGCCCTGAGACACTGACGTGTGGGTCCCAGCCGCCAGGTTTGACCTAGACTGGCGTTGTTGACCTGTTGACGTCATGCAGTCGTCATCCTGACGCAGTAATGCATTTTCTGGTTTTAGTCTAATTTAAAATAACCAGGAAATTCCAGAAAATAGTATTAACTTCTAAAAAACATAGAAAATTAACCGTAGCTCAGAATGAAATAATTTATATAAGAAAAATTATTAGAAAAATTTAATCTATCCATCTGTACCAGTTTCATTCATGTAAAACCAACCTAAACCTGCTGTATAGATGAAAACACATAAAGGGCATTTAAAATGCTTAAGTTTGGAGTTGCATTTGAATCCTTGATTCAAATGAGCTCCATTGAACTTGTTGATGTTTGCATTAGCACAAACAACATCACATATACATGCCATGTTCATGCATCATATTGTGCATTGCATTGATTTCGTTTATTCTCTGTTTGCTGGTGTTCTTCCCCCTCGGTAGACGTTGTTCCCACGATGTGATCGTTGACACTGATGAAGAACCAAAGCTATCTTCAGAAGTGCCAGGCAAGCAAAACCCCCGTGTTCATTCCGATACAATCCCACTCTCTCGCTCCTGCTCTCTTTTACTACATTAGGACAACAACGATTCATCTGTTACATGCTGCGGTAGCTGAACCCCTTTCCTCTGCATGACCTGTCATTGCCACAGTAAATAGATGAAACCCACTAGCATGAGTAGGAGTTGTTTGAGCCCTGATGTGCCTACTCTTTCATGCTTGTTGTCGGAGTAATGGGCCACAGGTAGGCAAACCCGAGCCCCTGGACCTTTCAAAACATCAGGGCAGACTGCGCCCCTCAAGACCCTAAGACCAAGAGCCGCCTTCTGAGAGTCGGCGACAAAGCCGCCGACTGCCCCTCCCAACCGAGTCCCAGAGACGGCCTCAAGATAAGACGACTCCAAGCCAGCGACTTCCAATGAAGCCGGCTACGGGGAGTCGGCCAGCGACTCCAACCGCCTCCTACTGATGCGGCTACTGACGGGAGGGGATGGGGCCGCCTCGTAGCCCCGTCCCTGCCCCGTTCATAAAGGATAAGCATGGCCACAGAGCGCCGTACTGACGGAGATCTCCGTCCGCGGCAATCACTGTTGCCACGCTGCCTCGACGCCGCCCCATGGGCGATTCCTGTACCCACGATGGCTCGTCTGACGACCAAGAGCGGTGGGACCGCTGTCGCGTAGAGTGCGTAAGACGGTGAGCGCCCATGATAGACCCATCGAGTCGGCCTCCAGAGTCGGCCGCCCCTCCCACGGGCTCCATGCGCCATTAACTGCACAAGATAGGAATGGCAGCGATGATCGCCGCCCGGCGGCGGATCGCTGTGCCATGACCCCACGGCTAAGCTCGCGTCATTAGAAGCGCGGCTACAGTAACCCACGGCCGGCAAGACCCGCCCGCAGCGGACAAGGGCTGTCGGCCTCATGCTGGACCGACGGCGGGGCCCACTAGTCGGCGGGCCCCAGAAGTCGGTGGAGAAGACGGCGACTTAAGAGACTGACGGCTGGGACCTGCGCCCAGCCGGATTACCATTGTACCCCCGGGGGGTAGGCCTATATAAACCCCCCGGGGCGCCCATGCAAAGGGTTGGAACCTAGTAATTTGACACACACATAGAGGGAAGAGAGGAGCTA